>JARQOD010000001.1:103670424-103813592 GCA_033576555.1 Oophaga sylvatica
TGTTAAAAACTCAATGCAGCTGCCCTTCGTTATATATATCAGAAAACTGTGGGAACCAGGACGAGCCTCCTGGGATTGTCTAGTGTTCCTGTTGTGTAGTATGAAAATCTGCTTAGATAGGGCTCATTTGGACGTCCATGTTTCACGTACGTTTTCCATCCGTGATTTTCACGGATGAAACATATATAAAATATAGTCTGGGGCTGATCATAAGTCCATGTTATTTTGCAGACTAAGGCCCCGATTCCTCAAGAATTTTCCCACTGGTCTTGATGACGGGGCATGGTGGAGTCAGACACTCCTGGTTCATGAAGGGGTGCCTGGCTCATCATGAACCAGGAGCGTCTGACGAGTGGCGTCTTGCGGCATGCCAGAGGAAATCTTACTCCAATTCCTGGCTGGAGTAAGATTTCTGGTGAAAGGATTGCGATATGAATTAGACGAGCTGTGGTGTCATCCCCCGTTGCGATCTTGTCTCAGCCCAGGTCCGTCCATTTTGGATGAGTTGGGAGAAACTGGCGTGAAAGCGCCAAAAGTTGCAAAATTTGATGACTTTTCAAAGCAGTTTATGCCAGAATACTTTCATGAATCGAGGACCGAGTGTCTGAACAAAAAAACAAAATTATTGTACGAGTGATGGATCAAACTCACCAAATCAAATCAATGGGTTCCAGAGTAAAAGGACACATTAATGACATACAAGTCCTGTCTGTCTTATGCTTATTAATGGGTAAGAAATATGAAAAACAGAAGCTATATGGATGATAAAAAATGGATGAAAATCGGATCCAGCACACTGGATAAAAACAGCCTGTTTTTTCTCTTAATGGGAACCTGCCAGCAGGTTTTTTGCTACCTCATCTGAGAGCAGCCTGATGTAGGCAGAAAGAAGCTGAATCCAACGATGTATCACTTAGATTACTGGGTGCAGCAGTTTTGATACAATCATGCCCACACCAGGCTCTGTATATACAATGTCTATAGACAGTGAGCTGCCTATCACAGGAGGGGGCATGTCAGACACATGCTGCTGTGTCCCAGCAATGAAAAGCTCCTGGTACTAAAACAATCATTGAAAGCAAACAAAACCGCAGAGCTTGATGAGAGAGGCATTGCTGAAATCTGCGGTTTAACCCTTACCTCATGCTGTCTTCAGATTACATAGCAAAACCTGTTGACAGATTCCTGTGAAGCCCAAAAAAAGGAAGTTTCAGTGAGACAATATTCTGCAGTAGAAATGAGCAAAAAGATTCACGGGACCCTGGTGTGGCAGTACTCTATAACGGCAGTACTCTATGGCGGCAGTACTCTATGGCGGCAGTACTCCATGGTGGCAGTAGTCTATGGCGGCAGTACTCTATGGCGGCAGCACTCCATGGCGGCAGCACTCCATGGCGGCAGCAGTACTCCATGGCGGCAGTACTCCATGATGGCAGTACCCTATGGCGGCAGTACTCCATGGCGGCAGTACTCCATGGCGGCAGTACTCTATGGCGGCAGTACTCCATGGTGGCAGTACTCCATGGTGGCAGTACCCTATGGTGGCAGTACTCCATGGCGGCAGAACTCCATGGTGGCAGTACTCTATGGCGGCAGTACTCTATGGCGGCAGTACTCCATGGGGGCAGTACTCCATGGTGGCAGTACTCTATGGCGGCAGTACTCTATGGCGGCAGAACTCCATGGTGGCAGTACTCCATGGTGGCAGTACCCTATGGCGGCAGTACTCTATGGCGGCAGTACTCTATGGCAGCAGTACTCTATGGCAGCAGTACTCCATGGCGGCAGTACTCCATGGCAGCAAAAACAAAAAAACAAGTTCCTGCTAACTTCATGGTGCAATGTAAATTGAGAAAGTGTTCCAAATAAATTGCTGCTACGAGTAAACTGCGTGTTCATGGAGAAAAAAAATGTATTACACAGTCAATAGGTAGTAATAAGCTGTGTGTGAGGATATTTATATGACCGAGCCCCACATCTCACCTCAGTGTTATAACGCTGAGATGATAGTTATCTTTGCATGTGTGTCTCCAGATTATTCTACTGCCTGCGGTCTGAACTTTGTGGAATCTCTCTGTATTCCAGGACTTGAATCAGCTGCTGTTAGATACACCCCCAGTATGGAAGGGCTCATCCAGATTTTTTAGAACTCTTGGAGAGAAAGGTAAGTTTGCATAAATATAATACCTCATTCAGACGTTAGTTTTTCATGTATGCATACCTCCCAAGTTTCCAAAAAGCAAAAAGGGATAGTTTACACGGTGCGCTGTCCGGGCTAAAATTTTAGGTCACACCCTTAGTGACACCCCTGACCACACCCATTTAATGTTTCATCGACCCATGTTCAGATAAGTAAAATGTTAGAAAGTGAAGAGTGAATACTGTAAAAACAGCACATACCATAAAAACAACCCCCCCCCCCCAAAATTGCATTTTTCTAAGCATTTCATCGTAGTAGGATTTTTTTCCCATTTTTTTCAGTACATTACATGGGAAAATGTATGGTGTCATTCAAACTACAACTCGTCCTGCAAAAAACATACCCTTTTACCGCTATGTCAATGGAAAAGTACAAATGCTGCAGCCTTTCAAAGAAGGGAAGGGAAACATGCAAACCATAAAAATGAAAATTGGTTGCAAAGGCGCCGGATTAAAGGGGTTGTCCAGATTTGGGACGAAAATGTGCAGGCAGTTCATGTGACTGGCAGGCTGCTAAATCCTGACAGTGTGCGGTGATCATGCTGTCAGGATTCCCAATATTTCCAATGTGAGCAGGTGATTATGTGACTATGTATACAATTTGCATACTAGTGGTCACACGCTGACTAGACTCATACATCTTCTCTTAATTCATTTTTATTGAGAGAAATTCCATACAGCGGTCACTCGACAGGCCGCTTGCACCAGCAATATTGGAGAATAGTAACAGCGTATGCATTTCACACTGTCATGATTCAGCAGTCTGCAGTCATATAGTGCCTACATACTTTTGTCCCCCTTTATTAAATAATGAATATTTTTCTTTATATACAGTACAGACCAAAAGTTTGGACACACCTTCTCATTCAAAGATTTTTCTGTATTTTCATGACTATGAAAATTGTACATTCACACTGAAGGCATCAAAACTATGAATTAACAAATGTGGAATTATATACTTAACAAATAAGTGTGAAACAACTGAAAATATGTCTTATATTCTAGGTTCTTCAAAGTCGCCACCTTTTACTTTGATGACTGCTTTGCACACTCTTGGCATTTTCTTGATGAGCTTCAAGATGTAGTCACCGGAAATGGTTTTCACTTCACCGGTGTGCCCTGTCAGGTTTAATAAGTGGGATTTCTGGCCTTATACATGGGGTTGGGACCATCAGTTGTGTTGTGCAGAAGTCTGGTGGATACACAGCTGATAGTCCTACTTAAAATTTGTATTATGGCAAGAAAAAAGCAGCTAAGTAAAGAAAAACGAGTGGCCATCATTACTTTAAGAAATGAAGGTCAGCCAGTCCGAAAAATTGGGAAAACTTTGAAAGTGTCCCCAAGTTCAATTGCAAAAACCATCAAGCGCTACAAAGAAACTGGCTCACATGAGGACCGCCCCAGGAAAGGAAGACAAAGAGTCACCTCTGCTTCTGAGGATAAGTTTATCCGAGTCACCAGCCTCAGAAATCGCAGGTTTACAGCAGCTCAGATTAGAGACCAGGTCAATGCCACACAGAGTTCTAGCAGCAGACACATCTCTACAACAACTGTAAGGCCGGGATCACACATGCGAGTAAGTCGTCCGACACTCGCATGTGAAATCCCAGCTCTGGCGCCGGCACTCAGGAGTGGAGTGTACAGGTGCATGTAGTTCTATGCAGCCGCGCGCTCCACTCCCGAGTGCCGGTGCCAGAGCTGGGATTTCACATGCGAGTGTCGGACGACTTACTCGCATGTGTGATCCCGGCCTTAAGAGGAGACTTTGTGCAGCAGGCCTTCATGGTAAAATAGCTGCTAGGAAACCACTGCTAAGGACAGGCAGCAAGCAGAAGAGACTTGTTTGGGCTAAAGAACACAAGGAATGGACATTAGACCAGTGGAAATCTGTGCTTTGGTCTGATGAGTCCAAATTTGAGATCTTTGGTTCCAACCATCGTGTCTTTGTGCGACGCAGAAAAGGTGAACGGATGGACTCTACATGCCTGGTTCCCACCGTGAAGCATGGAGGAGGTGGTGTGATGGTGTGGGGGTGCTTTGCTGGTGACACTGTTGGGGATTTATTCAAAATTGAAGGCATACTGAACCAGCATGGCTACCACAGCATCTTGCAGCAGCATGCTATTCCATCCGGTTTGCGTTTAGTTGGACCATCATTTATTTTTCAACAGGACAATGACCCCAAACACACCTCCAGGCTGTGTAAGGGCTATTTGACCAGGAAGGAGAGTGATGGGGTGCTACGCCAGATGACCTGGCCTCCACAGTCACCAGACATGAACCCAATCGAGATGGTTTGGGGTGAGCTGGACCGCAGAGTGAAGGCAAAAGGGCTAACAAGTGCTAAGCATCTCTGGGAACTCCTTCAAGACTGTTGGAAGACCATTTCCGGTGACTACCTCTTGAAGCTCATCAAGAGAATGATGCCAAGAGTGGGCAAAGCAGTCATCGAAGCAAAAGGTGGCTACTTTGAAGAACCTAGAATATAAGACATATTTTCAGTTGTTTCACACTTTTTTGTTAAGTATATAATACCACATGTGTTAATTCATAGTTTTGATGCCTTCAGTGTGAATGTACAATTTTCATAGTCATGAAAATACAGAAAAATCTTTAAATGAGAAGGTGTGTCCAAACTTTTGGTCTGTACTGTATATCCATGAGGTATACTCTGCCACCCCAGAATACAAACTCACACCCTGTAGCATGGTAGACAGCATCCTTAGCTGTTTAAATCTAGAGGTTACAGCCCGATTCATCATTGCCTTTAATCCTGTTGGGGTTTTTCTATTGCCTCCAATTCATTATTCTTTTTGTGTCTTTTTGAAATCTACATTATGTGCTGGCCTTTTTTTTCTCCACTTTTTGAGTGTAGTCTGGTAATTCCAGATGTTTTAGCCTGATTCATTTCACCAATTGCAACTTTTTAAAAACTCACAAATTTCCTGTAATTCTGGCCCCCATCCTGTTACAATGTCTTCCATACTGTAATAATATCCCCATCCTGACTCCTATGCAGTAATGTCCCCTGTACTGGCCTCCATTCTGTAATAATGTCCCCCCCGTCCTGACCACTTCCTGTAATAATGTTCTGGGCCCTTATGTTTATAATATCCCCTGCCCTGAGCCATTTACTATATAATATCCACCATCCTGGGCCTTTTATTTAAAGGGAACTTGTCACCCCCCCCCCCCCCCCCCCGGCCGTTTTGAAGTAAAAGAGCCACCTTTAGCAGCACTAAGGCAGCAGTCTGTGAAGGTGGCTCTTTTATTTCCATGCCCCTGCAACGGTGAAGTATATAGTTTTAAAAATCGGTCACCATACCTTAGATGTGTCATTGAGGCATGTCCTCTGCCCGTGACTCATCATCCCCTCAGCCGTCCAGCAAGCCCCTTCATCGTCATCGCGCCTCCTCCGTTTTTTTTTTTTGTTTACTTTCGTTTTTGTCTGGCGCCGGCGCGCTTGTTTCAGTCCCCGGGCATGCGCAGTGCGCGCTGCCCGTGAAGTGTCAGAATGCTATAGCGCCTGCGTTGTTGCTTTTCCCCTGATCCCTCCCCGCAGTGTGAATACATGATAACACACTACGAGGAGGGATCAGGGGAAAGGCAACGACGCAGGCGCTACAGCATTCTGACACTTCACGGGCAGCGCGCACTGCGCATGCCCGGGGACTAAAACAAGCGCGCCGGCGCCAGACAAAAACGAAAGTAAACAAAAAAAACCGCAGGAGGCGCAATGACGATGAAGGGGCTTGCTGGACGGCTGAGGGGATGATGAGTCACGGGCACAGGACATGCCTCAATGACACATCTAAGGTATGGGGACCGATTTTTAAAACTGAATATTTCAGCGTTGCAGGGCACAGAAATAAAAGAGCCACCTTCACAGACTGCTGCCTTAGTGCTGCTGAAGGTGGCTCTTCTACTTCAAATCGGCCGGGGGGGGTGACAAGTTCCCTTTAATAAAGTTTAATAGTATCATTCACTCTAGCACTCTTATAAAATACATGTAAGAAAAATAAATAACATAAATAAGTGATTCTTCTTACCTCCTGTCCGTGCTACTGTTTTGAGTCCATAACCAGTACAAGGTGGTGGGCGGCACATGGCAGTGACGTTATGCGCCAGCTGCGGTATTTTAGCTGAATGTTCATCCAAGGATGTACATTCAGCTGAACATGACACTAGTGTTGGCCGCCTAACTAGATGGGCCCCATCGCATCCTCTACGACCATGATTGTTACGCCCCAGCGTAAATCTTGCTAGTTGCATGGCTTGTGTTGTAGAGAGATGTCCAGGGTATGATATGTTGAGTAAACGCATTATTTTAGCTACTGTTTTGGATTTTATTCTATTATGTAAGATTTGCTTACTGAACTCACTTATTCACATCTCAGCACCGAGGGCAAATGAGATAAGGGGGAATATTGGATTGTGCAAAAGTTACGGTCTGTAAATCAGCTTCTAGTGCGGCTTTTCATTTTAATTTTGGATCAGAGGCACCGCTCATTTATACAGCATGTTTTACGGGTACACATTTGCGTTTGATGTGATTTACATACACTATTTTTGTCAGCCTATTTTATCCCTTCTGAAAAGTGGTATCATTTTTATTTAAATTGTTTTTAGATCTGTTTTTTGATGGCTTTTGTCCATGATTTATATGCATTGTTTTCCATAGTCTTCTTTATAGGACATTAAATGTGCCAGAAAAGCATAATGCCCAGAGCATGCGGCATGCATTAAAAAAAACAAAACACACTCCTGAAACGCCTGAAAAATGCATTGTGTGTTTTACATTTTATATGTGACTATAGACTTTAATGTGGCATTTTACCGCTACAAAGAGCAGCTAAAAAGAAATAAAAGTGCTATGAAATCCTGCCACAAAATATATTTTAATCAAAATGTTTCATGTAAAAACTGCTCTGAGGAGGTTATTCAGCCCCAAAAACGCAGCAGGTTTAAAAATGCCAAAAAGACCTAAATATTCCACTCACATGTTAAATCCTGGTCTCGCTCACTACTGGTATTGTAATCGACATAATGTCTTCTAATTATTAGTTACCCCTTCAAAGTGGTGTCTTATCAAGCTGAATGGGTAAAATTGCAAAAATTGCAACTTAGCAATTCACTTGTGATTAAAAATACTGTCCAAGCTCAAGAACGAAGGGATTTTTAATATTATTGAGTTCTGCTTATTGCCTCAGTTACTGCAGTCAGCCAGTGGTGGCCGGTCTCCTAGGCAAGAAGCACAGCACTTACAAACTCTTTGCTATCCAGCTTGCAAGCGCTGCTCTTAACTAAGCAGTGCAAACAATTCTTACCGATGTTCCCACAAGGAATACTTGGAGCTGGGGTTGCGATGCCCTGTATCCCTGACCCAATGTAAACCAATTTCCCGGAGCTGATCTAGAAGAAGATCTCTTTCACACATCTGGTGCGTTTCATGCCTTAATAACAGCAGTACCGATGTGTTGTAGACATACCAGCTTACACCTCGCCGGCCTTTGATGTAGCTGGTTGTCGGCCCAGACGTCTAAAGTGCCGCTCTGTTTTCATAACAGTGAATTATCTACAAGAGAGGACTGGGTAGAATACCTGTTATTATAGGATACAGTATTGTGTCATTTTATCCCCCTATTGTGTCATTTTATCCCCCTACACACCCAGAAATATGGCAGCTCTGACATGAATGGTCTCTGATAGCCATCCCTTCATCATGATCTCCAGATGTGTTAACAATCACTGCTGTTTCTAATCTGTCACTTACTGGCTCTCCGGTAAGAACCTCACATTGACTCCCAGTCAAACACCTGAGACGATCCTTCTTTATTTTCTTGCCAGAAAATGTGTTGTTGCTCCCTTTGTTATTTTAGGTTATTTCTGTTGATTGGGCTGTAAACCTCGCTGCACATGCGGGATCAGAACTCCAAGCTTGTTAGCTTTTGCCTTTCTTCAGGAGGCATATTATGATGCTGCACGAGGCTTGTCCACACTGGCCTATATGGAAATAGTTTAGATATATCTCGTATATTCCAGCAATACTGATGATAGGCACATGTAATATATACGGTAAGTAGACAGAGCATCCGGCTCACCGGTCCTAAGCAGTGCACAGAAACATCCAAGAAAGGGAGCCGCCACATCTAAAATAATAATAATAATAACCTTTATTTTATATAGCGCTAACACATTCCGCAGCGCTTTACAGACATTATTATCGCTGTCATCCGTCCATGGCCATGTTTTTAATTGCTGTTGTGCAAATGGAACAGACAATGAAATGATAGGCAATTATTATTATTGTATAAAAAAAAACAGTCCAAAGCTGTATATAGTATTAGAGCTGGCACTCCACATGAACATTAATACCCAAAAAATTACGGATTTACATAAATTATAACCGCAAAAAAGTGTTCCAGCAAAGAAATCGTTAAAATTCAACCTTTATTAACATGTTAATGCAAACAATTAAAACAATAAAATAACAAATATGCCCAGTAGGAGGTATATGACATATTACCACATCAATAGTATTATATATCACAGGTACAGTATACAGGAGCAATAAAGCAGAAATACCCTAAATCAACACTCCTCAATGAGGATGCCCCACAATGCAACTTATTGGCACAACAATATGCCACAAAGCTCTTTCAGAAAGGAATAACTCCTATTTATCAGTGAAAAAATGGCTGAACTCCCAAAGAATCCTAAGCACTATATGTGACTACCACGATCTGGCTGAACAAAACCAGTCCTAAGCACAGACCAATAGCAAATGATTAACTGGACATACAAGTCCTAAGATAATACTTGCCATATAAAGCGAAGGTACATGAGATTTAAGGTATATCACACAAATTAACAATAAAATTACCTAGTAACTGGACCGTGATGATGTGCGTAGTGTTGCCTCCTCCACCCCAACGCGCGTTTCGCTTAAGCTTCTTCCGGGGGCTATATATAATACTATTGATGTGGTAATATGTCATATACCTCCTACTGGGCATATTTGTTATTTTATTGTTTTAATTGTTTGCATTAACATGTTAATAAAGGTTGAATTTTAACGATTTCTTTGCTGGAACACTTTTTTGCGGTTATAATTTATGTAAATCCGTAATTTTTTGGGTATTATTTATTATTATTGGTATTATTATTATTTATCAGTATAGCGCCATTTATTCCATGGCGCTTTACATGTGAGGAGGGGTATACATAATAAGTACAAGCACAATAATCTTAAACAATACAAGTCACGACTGGTACAGGAGGAGCGAGGACCCTGCCCGCGAGGGCTCACAGTCTACAAGGGCTGGGTGAGGATACAGTAGGTGAGGGTAGAGCTGGTCGTGCAGCGGTTTGGTAGATCGGTGGTTACTGCAGGTTGTAGACTTGTCGGAAGAGGTAGGTCTTCAGGTTCCTTTGGAAGGTTTCTATGGTAGGTGAGAGTTAGATATGTTTTTCGGGGTGGAGACTTCCAGAGTAGGGGGCGGTTAGCAAGACAACCCCTTTGGATGTGGTATTTTAGTGTTCCCCTTATTTTTTGAGCAGTGTACAATGCGATAAGCAGTCACTCACTACACTGCAGCACATGAAGTGTCTACAACTAAGGTATGGCCATCATGTGCTGCCTTACAGGCTCTGTACATAAAACCTTACAGGTGGATTAATAGCATGTTCCCCAAAAATTGACAAAAAAAGTGAGTTTGTAAAAAAAAGTTCTCTTTGTTGAAATATCACCTTGCAATAAAATCTTATGTATGACTGTATAACTAGTCTAGTTTGAGATGAAGTCTGGGTAACAGCCCAGGTTGGGGCAGACCTCTGCATAGGACAGACCAAGGACTTGGGACAGGTCAACAATATCAGATTTGTGTTCGGTCTAGCACTCAGCATTCCCACCTATTATGGTGGCATGATGTGCACACTGTATGGAGCAAGAACATAACAGCCCCACATATTGTGTGTGGCCGTATTTGGGTACTGCAGCTGAACTTTCATTTACTTCAATAGGAGCTGAGCTGCTGTACCCCTGAATAACCATTACACAGTGTAAGGAGCTGTGCTGTTCTGGCTCTGTACACTGCTTAGTGGCCATATTTGGGTACGGCAGCTCAGCTCCTGTTAAAGTAAACGAGATCTCAGCTACAATACTGAAAAACTGCCTCTGCTCAGTATATGGAGCTGTGCTGTTCCAGGTTTACACGCTGTATACATCAGGTAGTGTGCATGGTGTCGGACCCCCACTACTTCACCTCTCATTTAATATCAAAAACGAAACCAATTGTATACAATAAAATCATCAAGCACAAAGCAAACGATAAAAATCCTCCAAAAATAAATTGTGCATAAAAAGACAAATGATACCAAAAATATAATTAATAATGTAAAATTTTATTTAATTAATCATAAAAATATTTCATGTAATTACACAAACTAAAATAGCTGATCATTTGGAGCACATATAATACATAAATATTTTTTGAGCCAAATATACATTAAAATAAATGAATATACCAATTAAAAGGTGGTTATATATATATATATATATATATTTATAAGTCCAAATAGAAAAATATATACATATTAAATATATTGCACAAAATGAATAAACTTGAGTATATATTAGGTGTTTATTCATTTTGTGCAATATATTTATTATGTATATATTTTTATATTTATATATTAATTGGACTATATAACCACCTTTTAATTGGTATATTCATTTATTTTAATGTATATTTGGCTCAAAAAATATTTGTATTATATGTGCTCCTTATGATCAGCTATTTTAGTTTGTGTAATTACATTAAATATTTTTATGATTAATTAAATAAAATTTGATATTATTAATTATATTTTTGGTATCATTTGTCTTTTTATGCACAATTTATTTTCGGAGGATTTTCACCTCTCATTTAGTACATGTAACTGATAGACCACATAATCTAAGGACCCCGTTACACATAGCGACGCTCCAGCGATCCCAACAACGATACAACCTGCTAAGGATCACCGGTACGTCGCTACATGGTCGCTAGTAAGTTGTCAAACAGGCAGATCTACTCAACGATGCAGCAACGATACGGCGATCCGTATAACGACCTCGGCGGTCGTTGGGACCTTGTCACAGCAGCGATTCTGACAAGGACAAAGCAAAATCACGCCTGCATCACTGAGTTCTGAGTCGCCAACGAGGCCGCTTGTCGTTTTTATGGCGTCAAACACAGCGATGCACGCTGGGCAGCGGGACACCAACGATCAAAAAATGGCCTAGGACATTCCAGCAAGATCAGCGATATCGCAGCGGGGTGCCGGTCGCCGCTATGTGTCACACGTAGCGAGATCGCTGGCGAGGTCGCTGTTGTATCACAAACCTGTGACGGTTCAGCGATCTCGCTAACGATCTCGCTATGTGTGAAGTACCCTTAACTCACTCCCAAAAACAATTAGATGCATATTATATCCTGTGTATAGATGGGTTCTATAGGATGCTGGTAAGTTTCTGCAGTATGGAGCCGTGCATGTAACTGTTTAACGAATGCACCAATAAAGGAAACTGAATGTTTAATGTTCTTGGAGGCGCCTGCTCTTTTTCTTTGTCCTTTCGTATGTACTACCAGCGAGCAGTGGAGTGGCACCCATTCATTCATTAGTGGAGAGATCGCAATATACAGTATGTGGCGAGTCCAGAAACCGTTTTCTTTTTACTGTGAGTTTGTGTCCATTACCTGCACTGACAAAACATCTAGGATATACAATGGGGGAAAAAAGTATTTAGTCTGCCACCAATTGTTCAAGTTCTCCCACTTAAAAAGATCAGATGAGAGAGGCCTGTAATTGACATCTTAGGTAGACCACAACTATGAGAGTCAGAATGAGAAAACAAATCCAGAAAATCACCTTGTCTGATTTGGCAAGATTTATTTTGAAAATTATGGTAGAAAATAAGTATTTGGTCATTAACAAAAGTTCATCTCAATATTTTGTTATATATCCTTTGCTGGCAATGACAGAGGTCAAACGTTTTCTGTAAGTCTTCACAAGGTTGGCACACACTGTTGATGGTTTGTTGGCCCATTCCTCCATGCAGATCTCCTCTAGAGCAGTAATGTTTTGGGCCTGTCGCTGGGCAACACGGACTTTCAAATCCCTGCAAGGTTTTCTATGGGGTTGAGATCTGGAGACTGGCTAGGCCACTCCTGGACCTTCATATGCTTCTTACAAAGCCACACCATCGCTGCCCTGGTGGTGTGCTTGGGATCATTATCATGCTGAAAGACCCATCCATGTTTCATCTTCAATGTCCTTGCTGATGGAAGGAGGTTTGCACTCAAAATCTCACGATACATGGCCCCATTCATTCTTTCATGTACACAAATCAGTCTTCCTGGTCCCTTTTGCAGAGAAACAGCCTCAAAGCATGATGTTATCACCCCCATGCTTCACAGTAGGTATGGTGTTCTTTGGATGCAACACAGCATTGTGTCTCCTCGGTTCTACTTTGGTTTCATCAGACCATATGACATTCTCCCAATACTCTTCCGGATAATCTAAATGCTCTCTAGCAAACTCCAGACGGGCCCGACATGTACTGGCTTAAGCAGGGGATGTACTGGCGTAAGCAGGGGGACACTTCTGGCACTGCAGGATCTGAGTCCTTGGCGGCATAGTGTGTTACTGATGGTAGCCTTTGTTATGGTGGTCCCAGCTCTATGCAGGTCATTCACTAGGTCCCCCCATGTGGTTCTGGGATTTTTGCTCACCGTTCTTTTGATCATTTTGACCCCAGGGGTGAGATCTTGCGTGGATCCCCAGATTGAGGGAGATTATCAGTGGTCTTGTATTTCTTCCATTTTCTTATTGCTCCCACAGTTGATTTCATCACACCAAGCGGCTTGCCTATTGCAGATTCAGTCTTCCCAGCCTGGTGCAGGGCTACAATTTTGTTTCTGGTGTCCTTCAACAGCTCTTTGGTCTTCACCACAGTGGAGTTTGGAGTGTGACTGTTTGAGGTTGTGGACAGGTATCTTTTATACTGATAAGATAGAAGTTTATATAGTACTCTGTAGCAGATGGTCAACCAGTACAATGACTGGCACTAGGTTGAAGCTTTGGAGGCAGTCATTCACAGAAACTGATAATTCAGTTGTGAAATATTTTTGTTTTCAATTCAAAGTCATATCACAAATCCTCTCCAACACAAACAACTAAAGAGATAGATTTCAAATATTCACCGCAACATAAAGTCACTGAATAGCATATCAAATGCCACACAGAGTGGATCAGATATGGAACAGGGTGCCACCTTTCCATCTCCTCACTTTCTCTTCTTACATCTGAGAGCAGTAGCAGATGCAGTGTGAGAAGAGCTTGTTCCAGGTAACAACTGGGCATGTCTGTGTCAGCACCTGCCCTATGCGTGAGTCAGGTATCGTGTTTGGGGTTATAATAATCCATGAACTGACCTGCTTACAGGGTCCAACTTCTTGGACCCCGTCAATCCAAGAATGAAGGGCCCACCATCAATGATGAACAAATTGCATATCCCATCATTATGCCATAAATTTCTCAGCTACTTTGAAGTTTTGTGTTGCATCAGTCCCGACTAAACACCTAATTGTGCTTGGAAATAACCTTTTCATCAGATCTGCTCACCTGTAGCTTTCTAAATTAGGTTTCTAGGGATTAATGTCTATATTTAATCCTGAGGTCACCGTATCAATGTGAAATTTAGGATGGAGAGGCCCGAAACACACACTGCAATTGTAATCTGGAGCAGTTAAAATATGTTACCTAAAATATTCACTATACTGTATGTGTGCGGGACGAGTCCGTGTTCAGATGATAC
Source organism: Oophaga sylvatica (assembly GCA_033576555.1). Lineage (NCBI taxonomy): Eukaryota > Metazoa > Chordata > Amphibia > Anura > Dendrobatidae > Oophaga > Oophaga sylvatica. Next base: position 103,684,484 of record JARQOD010000001.1, read on the forward strand.
CTTAACGTTTGGCTGAGAAGACCAAATGGTCTGTGACCAACAAGGGCTTGGCCATGGCGTGCTGTGCCAGATGAATGGACACTTCTTCTGAGTATTCTCACGCTTTGGGTTCTCATGCTTGTCGTTGATTTGATTTCTGTTTGTCCTTTGCAGGTTATTAGTTTTTTTTCTTTTGGGTCATTCCACATCAAGTGGACCAGTTTTAAAAATCGTCCCCACTCGACCTTCTCCGATTTTGTTGAAAATTTATAAGGATGTACATGTATGTTTGAAAAGAGGTTCTGTAAATTTTTAGGGCCAGATCTCAAATACATTGGGCACTGTTGACCTTTCACTGGAGGTTCCACCAAGCCTGCGGCTTCAGCTAAGAGGATTTTGCAAACTTTGGCACATAGCCATTAGAGTTCTATACTGGCTATGATGCTGAAATTTGGCATACTAGCTCAACTTTTGCTGCTAAACACGATAAAATTATTACCGGCTATGACAAAACAATATTTCGGCTGCAATTTTGTGTCAAAGTAGCTTGTAAAACGCGTTGCATAAAATTTATGCCAAACTTTGCCCATATATAACTCAAGACCAAAAACCAATATTAACTGGTGCTTTGCCCTGTACACCAAACATCTACATGACTTTGCATTGCTGCAATATCATGGTCAAACCATATGTATTTGTGGAAATATTCACACCCACATATGATGAAAAACTTAAAAAAAACGAATTTTACCTATTTTTAGGTCAAATTTCTCAAAAAGGGTACCCCTAAAATATATTAATTCTGATATCATTAGAAAGAGCACATTTTTCTCTACAAGGATCATTGTTGTTTTTTTTGGAGTCTCTCAGTTTAAGAAAAGAAAAATGCCACTGAACATGGTATTATTTATGCGCGTAATGCATTGATTTTGTGTTTGATTTTCAGATTCTTATTACATGTTACAGAGTTGTATTGTTGCTAGCAATGTCTATTATAATCAAAAACCTATAAACCTTTTTGTTTATGAAAAGTTATTGACTATTATTACATTTTAATGCATATATTATTTATTTTTTTGCGATGGAGAATGAAATTGATGAAGAATCGGCCAAGTGCTCTATCGGCCTTGCGAACAATTCGAAGTGCCACCTTAAGACATTCACCCATAGCAAGGATGAGTTGAAATTGTTTACAAGCTTTGGATTGGATGAATAGAAATTGCTGCGTCGACGAGTGGGACTAAATTTTGACGAACAATCACAAATCTGTTTACACCATGAAGCTTCATTCTTGACCAAATATGAGCATTTGCAAAAATCGTGTTGCAATCCTTTTGGGAAGACAGGTCATAACACCAAAAAGAATTTGCGAGCTATCAATTTGTTAGCAGCTGACCAGTTGAACGAATTTACAAAGAATGATGTGAAGCCTGGCCAGAAGATGTGTGCATCATGTCGAAAAGAATTTGCTAACAGGAAAAAATCAGCTGATCCAGTTTCCTCTGAATCAGATCCAGATGGAATGGAATGTTCTCCTGAAAGTCTAAATTCAAGCTTAACATCCATTGGCATCTCTCCTCTGAAATATCCACGGGTAAGCCAGCGGGATTCACTTGGATATGCAAGGAGAAAGATAAGCCAGGTACAAAATGCATTTTCTAGCAAGATTGCTTCAATTGGAGGGCTTGAGCCGAAAGACATTGAGCAAACAAAAACAGCACAGTGCAAAATGTGTCTGGATTACAATCACCTTTTGGCAGATTTGAAGCAAAAGCTGCAGGTGTCCAGTCCGGCAGAAAAGGTCCAAATCTTGACATTGGCAACTAAAAGTTGGTCCATTAAGGCTATATCAGACAAATTCGGTGTCTCTGAACGAATGGTCAAACAAGCTCGAAAGCTTAAATGTGAACATGGGATCATAGCCTTACCTAGAATCAAGTGTGGCAAGAAAGTTTCTGAGGAAGTGAAGAAAAGGTGCAGGCATTTTTTGAGGATGATGAATTCAGTTGAATGTGCCCTGGTAAAAAAGACTATGTATCAGTGCGAATAGCAGGAGAAAAAAAGCAGATGCAAAAGCGACTATTACTGAGCAATATGAGGGAAATGTTTGTTGCCTATCGGGATCGGAATGGCCCTAAAATTGGATTTTCCAAGTTTTGTGAGCTTCGGCCAAAGTGGTGCGTAACCGTTGGATCTGCTGGAACACATTCCGTTTGTGTGTGTACCATTCATCAAAATGTCAAACTAATGCTTGCAGCATGCCCAATCAATGATGACTACAAAGAGCTCATATGCAAAATGGTCTGTGGAATTGAATCCAAGGACTGTATGCTTGGCCGTTGTGATAAATGCCCGGGTCCTGAAGTTTTAAAAGAATCTCTAGTCAATGTGTTTGTCAACAGTGACCCTGAAGATATTATTGAGTTCAAACAATGGATTCACACTGATCGAGACATGCTTGATACCAAACAACTGACTATAGAAGATTTCATTGAAGAATTGGTTTTGAAAATTTCTAAACTTTGTAGCCATCACTACATCGCCAAGCATCAAAGTAGCTATTTGAAATCGTTGAAGGAAAATCTGAGACCTGGAGAGCTTGTGCTCCTTATGGACTTTGCTGAAAATTATTCATTTATTGTTCAAGATGCCATTCAAGGTTTCCACTGGGAAAATAGTCAAGCTACAGTACACCCATTTGTAATTTACTTCAAGGAGTTAAATGGTGAAGCTGCGCAGAACATCAGCTTGTGCATAATCAGTGATTGCTCAGGACATGACACAGTTGCAGTCCACACTTTCTTAACAGTAATTGTGGAGTATCTCAAGACTCTCATCTATGGGATTCGTCATATCCACTACTTCAGCGATGGATCTGCAGCCCAGTACAAAAATTTCTAAAATTTTCTCAACTTGTGCCACCACAATGCTGATTTCAATATCAGCGCTGAATGGAATTTTTTTGGTACCAGTCATGGAAAGTCGCCCTGTGATGGGATTGGAGGGACAGCAAAGAGGTTGGCAGCTCGTGCCAGTCTTCAACGTCCAACTAAAAACCAAATACTGACCCCGGTGGATTTATTCAACTTTTGCAACGAGCAACTGCATGGAATCAAATTTTTTTGTTCCAAAAGAAAAAATTTACGAAATACGGGTAGTTCAAGAGGAAAGGTTCAAAGATGGACATACAATTGCTGGAACAAGAGAAAATCACCAGTTTATGCCAATTGATGACAAAAAGATTTGCATTTCAAGGGTGTCAAATGACCCATCATCTTTCATTGCCCATGTAGATAGATCTGTCAGATCAGAAATGCCTTTTGTGCCAATTGCAAACCTCCAGCCAGGGCAATACATTGCCTGCATTTACGATAGAAACTGGTGGATTGGAAATATTTCTGAAATTTCAGTCGACGAACATGATGCATTAATAAATTTTATGCATCCTCATGGACAAGCTAGCTTCTTTCACTGGCCTGTGAGAAATGATACATGCTGGATTCCCAAGCAGTCAATCATTGCAATAATTCCAGCACCAGCTTCAACAGCAATGGGCCGACAATACAGCTTCTCTGAACCGATTATGTTGCAAATTCAGCAACAATTCCAGACCACTTAAGGTACTGCCACACTGAGCTATCCCGCTAGCGATCTCGTTAGCGTTGCATACTAATGAGATCTCTAGCGGGATTGTTTCTATATCGCTAAATGCTGCCGCATTTAGCGATATAGTTAACGACGCTATCGCCGTTAGCGATCTTCTTAACGACTTTAGCGGTACAAAAGTACCGCTAAATCGCTAAGAAAAGGTGCCACACAGCGATAAGATACTTACCCAGCGGGAGCGCCAGCGATGAAAATAGGGTCCGGAACGATTCCAGCGACGAGCGAGATCACAGCAGGAAGCTCGTCGCTGGAAGCTGCCGCACTGAACAACATCGCTAACGGGATCGCTAAATAGTGACGTTTTTTAGCGATCCCGTTAGCGATATTGTTTAGTGTGGCATACCCTTTAGACTGAACATTATGGCTTGGGAACCAACAAAAGATACCCAATATTAGGCTTGGGATCCTAGGCAAAGACACCCACCCTCAGGCTTCAGAACCTGCGATAAAGAGACCGCCCGCGGCTGGCCTTGCACGGCTATCGGCCATGGCTCCTAGGAGATGGGGCTGCCAATTCTCGAAAGACAGCATTATTACAATTCTTAATAGGATTATAATACCAATTCTTAGGGAATTGGTTGTGGTATAACCACCATGGACCAACGCAAGGGTTTGAATAGTGCAGTTATCATTCATTGCTTATTAATAAATAACACCATGTTCAGTGGCATTTTTCTTTTCTTAAACTGAGAGACTCCAAAAAAAAAACAATGATCCTTGTAGAGAAAAATGTGCTCTTTCTAATGATATCAGAATTAATATATTTTAGGGGTACCCTTTTTGAGAAATTTGACCTAAAAATAGGTAAAATTCGTTTTTTTTTTAAGTTTTTCATCATATTTGGGTGTGAATATTTCCACAAATACATATGGTTTGACCGTGATATTGCAGCAATGCAAAGTCATGTAGATGTTTGGTGTACAGGGCAAAGCACCAGTTAATATTGGTTTTTGGTCTTGAGTTATATATGGGCAAAGTTTGGCATAAATTTTATGCGACGCGTTTTACAAGCTACTTTGACACAAAATTGCGGCCGAAATATTGTTTTGTCATAGCCGGTAATAATTTTATCGTGTTTAGCAGCAAAAGTTGAGCTAGTATGTCAAATTTCAGCATCATAGCCAGTATAGAACTCTAATGGCTATGTGCCAAAGTTTGCAAAATCCTCTTAGCTGAAGCCGCAGGCTTGGTGGAACCTCCAGTGAAAGGTCAACAGTGCCCAATGTATTTGAGATCTGGCCCTAAAAATTTACAGAACCTCTTTTCAAACATACATGTACATCCTTACAAATTTTCAGCAAAATCGGAGAAGGTCGAGTGCGGACCACTGGTCCACTTGACATGGAATGACCCTTTTGTAAAGATTTTAGTATTGTTACAGAGTGGCTGACATAAAATAACCTGTAACATGGGCTCCAGTGTTTTTTTTTAGACGTAATCTTAGGCTATGTGCACACGTTCGGGAATTGCCACGGAAATTTCTGTGGCAATCCCGCACCTTCCTGCCGCGGGAAATACGCATTTTATTGGTATGCGTATTCCCGCCAGAAACTAGCGTTTTGCAAACGTAATTAGCTTGCAGAATGCTAGCGTTTTCCTAGCGATCTGTAGCATCGCTTGGAAAACTGATTGACAGGTTGGTCACACGAGTCAAACATAGTGTTTGACACGTGTGACCAACTTTTTACTATTGATGCTGCCTATGCCGCATCAATAGTAGAAAGATATAATGTTAAAAATAATAAAAAAAATAGTGATATTCTCACCTTCCGGCGGACCCCGCAGCCTTCCCGCCTCTCAGCGACGCTCCCGACCAATCGCATTCCCAGGGATGCATAACGACAATGACCCCAGATGACGTAGCATCACACGAGACCGCTACGTCATCTGGAGTTATTATCGCAAGGCACTACTGAGAACGGGATTGGCCGGGAGCGTCGCTGAGAGGCGGGAAAGCTACGGGGGCCGCCGGAAGGTGAGAATATCACAATTTTTTATTTTAATTATTGTTTTAACAGGGATATGGTACCCAGGGCCTGGAGGAGAGTCTCCTTTCCTCCAGACCCTGGGTACCATCTGCACATGAACCGCTCACTTTGTGCATGGTGGGCATAGCCACATGCGGAAAGTAAGCAGCTCAATGCATTCCTATGGCGGTGGAATCGCTGCGATTCCGGAAAAAGAATGAACATGCTGCGTTTTTTCCGCAATGCGTTTTTTTCGCGGAAAAAAACACATGTGCACAAAAATTGCGGAATGCATTCTACTAATAGGATGCTTACTGCATGCCCTTTTTCAGTGTTTTTGCAGCGGAAAACCACCGCAAAAAAAAAATTTGAAAAATCCTCAACGTGTTCACATAGCCTTAGGCTTCTATTTTTAAAACTCAAGACTCGTCACCATAACTAAGGTGCGATTTCCCCTTGTACAGTTGTATCATATCATAATCCTAAAGATATGAATGATTCAGGTGACACCCCTCCACAGAAGGTAGGGTACTTTTCTGTGAACACAATGTGATGTCATACTACGGGGCTTCCTCTCTCTACAATTACTGTCCTTTTTACCTAGGCATGACTCATGTCCACTTTGTAATTCTATGTAATTTAGCGTTTCTGAAAAATTAAGAAATCTTTACAAGTTTCAACCCAATTTAAGGTATTATCAGATCATGATAAATGACTGTTCACCTGTGCCGGGGCATGTCACAACCTGTGGGACAGCCACTATCTGTATGGTACTGTCAGGCTTGGATGGCTTTTATTTTAGCGTTAGGGAACACTTCAGGCCATATAGTAGTTTAAGCTAGTTTAAGCTAGTAATAAGAATAATTACGGGATAACATTTACTCAGCATTAGTACAGCATTATCTATTCTCCATCTGAATTTGTAAATTTCAAATAGATTTCCTCTCTGCTTTATAACGTCATGTTATTGAATAGGTTGTATAATACCGGCCAGCTAAGCATCTTGGCGGGTACACTCATTACATGTGCCCATTCCAGCTTTGGCCCACTTCTGATTACAGCGTGCTTTACAGGTTAAAAGGGATCAGATCAGACAAAAAAATATATATTTTTTATCTTCAAAATTCTTTGTGGTGGTGTGTCCTGATTATGACATGTGAGGCTGCAGGGAATATTTTTAGCCACCATTCCAGCGTTTTTTTTTTACCATTACTGCTTGAGTGGTGCTTCTAATATAAGGTCCCTGACCCTATTATGCTTTCCAGCCGCCGTCTTCACCTTTTATTACCGCCGCTCCCGTCAGTCTCTGGCAGTTTGTGACCCGCAGGATCGCTCAAGTGTTTCATGGAGTGGTGCGGAGGTCACAACTCATTAAGTCTATGAGATCCTCGTTCTGGCTCTCATAGACTTTCATTGAGATTGAGCGCTTGTGACGTAACCTCTGACTTCCAGCCAGTCAGAAGTTGAGGACACATGATGGTGCCGCGGGTCTGGAGTGGCGGCAAAAAAAGGTGAAGACGTTAGAGGGTGAGTATAAGACCGAGAACAGGGACCTTACACTAGAAGCACCACTCAAGTGCTGAAAAACAAAACGCTGGAGTGGTGCTTTAAGGCTATAACAATACTTCATATAAAGTCAGGTCAGGCCCACCAGAGTAGCAGAGGATCCTCGGTGATCCCAATTTTGGACAAAATAATTTATTCTAGTGGTCGAGCAGAAGACAACCCGATTTGATGCTGATTTTGAGCACTCGATGCTAGGGACAATTCTTACATAGTCCATAAGTAACTTGTTCAGTGAAGTTCACATCTGCATTAAAAGGTAAGTTAGGAGCCAAATTCCATCAAGTTTACAAGGAAACCATTTTTTTCCGGTGACAAAACTCTCTATTAGGACTCGTTCAGATGTGTGTATTATACGGACGTGTGCTGCCATTATTAAAACTGGACGGCACACTGATAAATTCAATAGGGCTGTTCAGATAACGAGTGTCCTTGTGAAATAACTCACATCATGTACTTGTTTAATCTGTATTTTTGATGGAACTTGACTATTTTAAGTCTATTTGTTCACAAAAAAAAACCCCAGATACTATAAAGGTCGTCCAAATTGCATCCGTTTTTTAAAGGGAATCTGTCTGCAGGTTTATGCTATGTAATCTGAGGGCAGCATGAGGTAGGGGCTGAGGCACAGATTTCAGTGATGTGTCACTTATTAGGCTGTGTGCTATAGTTTCCATACTATGACTGTTTTATGACCAAGAGATACTGTGATACTATAATTTCCCTCGGGATCAATAAAGTGTAATGTATTGTAAGAGATTATCAGTTCTTGGACTACAGTGCACGTGAGCCCTGGTCCAACCACACCCCTTCCTGTGATAAGCAGCTCATTGTCAATATACAGTGTACACAGAAATCTGTGGTGTGGGTGGCATTAGCTTTCTGAGCTCTGCTAAATGCTACGTCTAAAAACTTTGTCACAACTGCTGCACCCAGTAAACTAAGTGACACATCGCTGGAATCAGGTATTTTTTTTCCTACATTTCAGTGCTCTCAGATAAGGTAACAAAAACATGGTGACCGTTTCCCTTTAAGAATACATTGCAGTCATTAACATAGGAAACTGATCTTCTAAATTTTATTTAGTGCTGATGTATAAAAACAGATGCCATTCATTTCTAGAAATCTGACATATGGATGACGCGAATGGAACACATTGACAATAAAGATGAAAATTGTACTCTTTTTCAGAATGGTAATCAAACTATTTTTCATATGATGGTCTGAACCCGGCCTAAGGCCTCTTTCACACATCCGTTTTTTTGTATCAGGCATGATCCGGCGTGTTGCTAAAAAAACGGATCCGGTACCGGATGCGTTTTTTTACCATTGACTTTCATTAGCGCCGGATCGTGCCTGATGTCATTGCGTTGTATGCGTTATATTCCGGCGGCCGGACAAAACGGAGCATGTAACGTTTTTTTTGTTTGCCGGAGCCGCCTGTTGTGCCTGAAGCGGCGCATCAGGCGGCCGGAAACAATAGAAGTCAATGGAACCGGATCAGACTTTTGTGCAATCCGTCAAAAGTCTGATCCGGATTCTGGAAACCAAGGTCGTCTACTACTACTACTACTACTACTACTACATTTTCCAGTGTCTCCGGGCATCAGAAACCCCCTTTTTCTGGGTTCAAAAGTTCAGGTCGGATCCAGCAAAAAAAACGGATCCGTTGCATCAGTTTTTTTATTTCAGCGCCGGATCCGTCCCTTCAGGTGTTCGACGGATCATGCCTGATACAAAAAAACGGATGTGTGAAAGAGGCCTTAGTCCATATGGCCCATTACGCGCTGCTGTTTCCTGTCATGTGACTGATCCATATTAGCATTAAATTCTGTTTTTCTGTCTCAATGAAAGAAGAGAAATACAGATTTCCTTATCTGGATGTGATCCTAGACTTTTAATGTTTATTATGCAAATAATGTATAGATGGATGGGAAGCTCTCTCAATGTATTCCTCCAGTTTATCCAATGAATCCAAATCTAATTGCCTAACAAACAGGAATCCCCATGTGTCCAGGCTGTCTAACAGCTGCGAATCATGCAGCTGCACGGAGTCGAACATAATATACGAGCACGCCCGAGATACTCAAATAACACCGGAGTGTGCTCGGATAAGACAATATCCGAGTACATTCGCTCATTACTAATAGAGAGCAGTACATATCTTGTAGTACCATACGTCACTGTAGAGAGGCGCTACTACACAGCCAGTTAGTACATGCGCTTCACCACTACAGCAGTTTTTCCAATGAATTTCCAATGTCAATCACACATTCTGCAGATCTATGATGAATGTGGTCTGATGGAAAAATAATTGTATGTTAATAATATAGTAATGTGCAGCCCCGCAGTATATGTATGGATTAGGCTTTAGAATGACGGCCTTGTGCAGGTTGGAATGGAGGCAAAAATGGAATGCCGATTTACCATTCTGCAGTCTTAGGCCGGGATCACACATGCGAGTAAGTCGTCCGACACTCGCATGTGAAATCCCAGCTCTGGCGCCGGCACTCGGGAGTGGAGCGAACGGCTGCATATAAATACATGTACCCGCGCACTCCACTCCCGAGTGCCGGCGCCAGAGCTGGGATTTCACATGCGAGTGTCGGACGACTTACTCGCATGTGTGATCCCGGCCTTACACAGTACATCTACACAAAACGCAGAGTAAGGGCTCATACTCACTGGCTGGAAAAAAATCGGTCCGTTTTCTGCAGGAAAAAAACGGTACATTTGTTGTAAAAAGGCATGCGATTTTGATGCGATTTTAAATTGCACCATGCGTCTTCCATCAGTTTTCCTTCAGTTTTCCATCTGTATGCAATGCGATTTTAACATGAAGTTTTACATAGAGCAGTTATCTCTATGTAAAAAGTCATGTAAAAATCACATTGTAAAAAAAATGTACACAAAAAGCAAATAATTATATATATATATATATATATATATATATATATATATATATATATATAGGTCATACACTTCTACGTAGTATAATAGCCGCTAATTCATCCCTGGCTATACTGTAAAATCACACTCACAGCTTTAGTAAAGAATAGAAACAATACATATACACACATAGAATACTATATATATATATATATATATATATATGTAATTGTGACATATATATATACATATATTTATAGTTCATACACTTCTACATACTGTAATAGCTGCTAATTCAATTGCCGGCTTTTGTGAAATCACAGAAGCCGACATGAAATGATACATTGTTTAGACACAGTTAACCATGTCATTTCATGTATTTTGATATATGTTTTTAACTTACAATTACATAAGTTCATGTGTGCAAAATTTCAGACATGTAGGGGTTAATTAAAGGTGTAAATTCGTTGAAAAAAAATGCGTGGGCTCCCGCTGTATTTTCTCCACCAGACAGACAAAGCAAACGAGTGGGGGCAGATAATAATAGCCTAGGGAGGGTACATTTTTTTTGTGCCCCCCCTGGCTACTAACATCTGCCCCCAGACACCCCAGAAAGGGCAAATCTATAATTAGATTCGCCCTTTCTGGCACTTTGCCCGTCTTTTCCCATTGCCCTGTAGCGGTGGCGAATGGGTTAATAAGGGGTTAAAGCCACCTTGCTATTGAAAGGTCACTTTAAGCCAGGTTAATAATTGAGAGCTGTCAATTAGACAACTATCAATTATTAATCCTATTGAAGGAAATAAAAAAATCAAACACACACAGTTTAATAAAAAAGAAGTTTAATTAAATAATCACACAGTTTTTGACCATTTTTTATTTTCCTGCTAAAACCCATTTCCTGTAAAAAAAAATAAAAATAAAAAAGCAAAATTATTCTTACCAATCCGATGCATAGTCAGGTGAAATACGTGAAATATGAAGTTTTGGTAAGTGAAAATGAAAACATTCAGCTTCAGGGTAAGTTCACACTAGGCGTTATTTCATCACTTTTTTCTGCAGCAAAACCTGATTCTTGGCAGGAAAGAAGCTGCAGTAAAAATGCATGTTTTCCTTGGTTTTCCTTGCATTTTTTTGCTGCGGTTTTTTTCATGCTAGATTTGTCTCTTGTGCATGCTCATAAAGTTTATTGTTGAAAAAAAAGTCTTATTCTATGGAATGAGGTTTTGGCACAAAAAAAACGCAGCAAAACCTAATACCTCCATTTTCTGTGCTTTTTTTTTCAGCTTTTATTCACCACCCATTAATTTCAGTAGGTGAAAAACGCTGAAAGAAGTGACATGTTCCATTGTGCAAAAAACAATGAAAAGCACAAAATTTTGATGACAAAAAAACCAAGGTGTGTGCATGAGATTTCTGAAATCTCATAGACTTTGCTGGTACTGTAAAACTCAGCTGAAAATTTGCATTAAAAAAACACTGCAAAAACGCCTAATGTGAACTTAGCCTTAAAACGTCAGTCTAATAGTGTATCTCCAGTTACAATACGAAACATTGTGCAATATATTTTATTGGCCTTCATTCTGTTTTTATATACAGGTGCGTCTCACAAAATTAACATATCATCAAAAAGTTAATTTATTTCAGTTCTTCAATACAAAAAGTGAAACTCATATTATATAGAGTCATTACAACAGAGTGATCTATATCAAGTGTTTATTTCTGTTAATGTTGATGATTATGGCGTATAGCCAATGAAAACCCGAAAGACGTTATCTCAGTAAATTATAATAATTGACAAAAATCACCTACAAAGGCTTCCTAAGCTTTTAAAAAGGTCCCTTAAGGTACTGCCACACTAAACAATCCCGCTAGCGATCACGATAACGACGCATACTAATGCGATCGCTAGCGGGATTGTTTCTATATCGCTAAGTGCGGCCACATTTAGCGATATAGTTAACGACGCTATCGCCGTTAGCGATCTTCTTAACGACTTTAGCGGTACAAAAGTACCGCTAAATCGCTAAGAAAAGGTGCCACACTAGCGATATATACTTACCCAGCGGGAGCGCCGACGAGAAAATAGGGTCCGGAACGATTCCAGCGACGAGCGAGATCACAGCAGGAAGCTCGTCGCTGGCAGCTGCCGCACTGAACAACATCGCTAACGGGATCGCTAAATAGTGACGTTTTTTAGCGATCCCGTTAGCGATATTGTTCAGTGTGGCATACCCTTTAGTCTGTTTCAGTAGGCTCCACAATCATGGGGCAGACTGCTGATTAGACAGATGTCCAGAAGTCAGTCATTCACACACTCCACAAGGAGGGTAATCAACAAAAGGTCATTGCTAAAGAAGATGCCTGTTCACAGAGTGCTGAATCCAAGCAGATTAATGGAAAGCGGAATACAAGGAAAAAGTGTGGTGAAAAAAGGTGCACAAGCAAGCGGGATAACTGCAGCCTTGAAATGATTGTTAAGAAAAGGCCATTCAAAAATTTGGGGGAGATTCACAAGGACTGGACTGCTGCTGGAGTCATTGCTTCAAGAGCCACCACACACAGACGTATCCAGGACATGGGCTACAAGTGTTGCATACCTTGTGTCAAGCCACTCATGACCAATAAACAATGCCACATGCATCTTACCTGGGCCAAGGAGAAAAAGAACTGGACTGTTGCTCAGTGGTCCAAGGTGTTGTTTTCAGGTAAAAGTAAATTTTGCATTTCATTTGGAAATCAAGGTCCCAGACTCTTGAGGAACAGTGGAGAGGCACACAATCCAAGCTGCTTGAGGTCTAGTGTGAAGTTTCCACAATCAGTGATGGTTTGGGGAGCCATGTCATCTGCTGGTGTAGGTCCACTGTGTTTTATCAAGACCAAAGTCAGTGCAGTCGTCTACCAGGAAATATTAGAGCACTTCATGCTTCCCTCTGCCGACAACCTTTTTGGAGATGGAAATTTCATTCTCCAGCAAGACTTGCCACTAGTGATGAGCGAGTGTGCTCATTACTCGAGTTTTCCGAGCATGCTCGGGTGTTCTCGAATATCTTGGGAGTGCTCGTAGATTATGTTTGTGTCTCCACAGCTGCATGATTTGCAGCTGTTAGACAGCCTGAACACATGCAGGAATTGCCTGTTTGTTAGAGAATCCCCACATGTATTCAGGTTGTCTAGCAGCCGCAAATCATGCAGCTGTGGAGACACAAACATAATCTACGAGCACTCCCAAGATATTCGGAGAACACCCAAGCATGCTCGGAAAACTCGAGTAAAGAGCACACTCACTCATCACTACTTGGCACCTGTCCACACTGCCAAAAGTACCAATACCTGGTTTAAAAACCACAGTATCACTGTGCTTGATTGGCCAGCAAACTCGCCTGACCTTAACCCCATAGGGTGTTGTCAAGAGGAAAATGAGAGACACCAGACCCAACAATGCAGACGAGCTGAAGGCTGCTATCAAAGCAACCTGGGCTTCCATAACACCTCAGCAGTGCCACAGGCTGATTGCCTCCATGCCATGCTGCATTGATGCAGTAATTGATGCAAAAGGAGCCCCAACCAAGTACTGAGTGCAGTTACTGATCATACATTTCAGTAGGCCAACATTTCAGATTTTAAAATAATTTTTCAAGCTGGTGTTATTAAGTATTCTAATTTACTGAGATAATGACTTTTGGGGTTTTCTAATCATCAACATTAACAGAAATAAACAATTGAAATAGATCACTCTGTTTGTAATTACTCTATATAATAGATGAGTGTACTTTTTGTATTGAAGAACTGTAATTAACTTTTTGATGATATTTTAATTTTGCAGCGCATCCGAGGTACAGATTTGAAAAATGGAAACCTAGTAAGCTCCTTCTATGGAAGACTTTACCATAGTGTATCTTTAAGTATTAAAATAGTTACCAGCTTTTGACAGTCCTTTTTTTAAGGCCCCCATACACATTTTAATGAAGATGGACAAACTCACTGATTTTGGCAGGACCAGAAAACCATCTGATGCATATGGTGGTTTTCTGACTTTGAGAGAAAGATTGGGCAGTTAGAATTTCAATGGCCGACTCTCTTGTTTTCAGGGTGGATAAGACGCTGCCAGATGAGTCTGGTGGAGGCTTTCTCACTCCTCCCCATTGAAATCACATGATCACGGGTGAGCCAAGTGCTCGTGGTTGTGAGGAAGTCGGTAGAGATTGCCGTCTTCGGTGGGTAGCTGTTTGACAGACAGTTATCTCATATGTATGGAAAACTTCAAAATGGTGCCCCAACGATGAATTGATCTACGGTAGGTTTTCCAGAAAACGAAAATTCAGTTTGGCGCTCCCTCCTATTCGCAGATTGAGTAGTCATCATGTGACCACTCATATGTGATTTTGATACTTACAGTCGTGTGCCAACCAACTGCTCTTCCTAATTCTCAAATTGTTCAGTGAGATGCTACAGCCCCTGCTTTATTGAGAGAAGCAGGAAGACAAGCTAATTGTCACGTGACCGAAAGTATGAAAATCGCATATCAGTGGTCATGTGCTGACTGCTCGAATCTGCAAGCAGAGCCGACAATGAGTATATTAGGATTGGGCATGCTACAGTACTTAATTTTATAATTAATGGGGTTGTCCAGGTTTGAATTCTCTCTGCATCTTGTTTGGATTCTCAGATGGCGAAGGCAAGAGCGGTCATATGACCGCTAGTATGCAATTTGCATACTTCCTGCTACATTCCCACTAGATGTTCTTGGCTACACTCAATACAACTGAATTATGTAAGGCAACACACGTCTAGTTAACACGTGACCACATGTATGCAAATTGCATGCTTCTGATCATGTGACCTGCCGCTTTCGCCGCTGTGAGGATTCTGAAGTCACATAGTGACTGCAGAATTTCATCACAAACCTGTGCAACCCCTTTAATGCTCCAAATACAAATATAGTAGCCCTTAACTTGTCAGACTATACAATACTTTATTAACATGTATCTTATCAGACAAACTATGGATTGCTGCATATGTACAGGATCAAAACCAAGAACAACACAGAAATACACATGTGGTCAAAATTGTTGGTACCCCTCGTTTAATGACATAAAAACCCACAATGGTCTCAAAAATAACTTGAATCTGACAGAAGTAATAATAAAATAAAAATCTATGAAAATGAACAAATGAAAGTCAGACATTGCTTTTCAACCATGCTTCCACAGAATTTAAAAAAAAAATAAAACTCATGAAATAGGCCTGGACAGAAATGATGGTACCCCTGCAAATAATGTGACAAAAGGGACATTTTAAATCAAGATGTGTCCACTAATTAGAATCACAGGTGTCCACAATCTTGAAATCAGTGAGTGGGCCTGTATAGAGGGCTACAGATACTCACTGTGTTGTTTGGTGACATGGTGTGTGTCACACTCAACATGTACCAGAGGAAGCGAGGGAAAGAGATGTCTCAGGAGATTAGAAAGACACTTATAGACAAACATGTTAAAGGTAAAACTTATAAGACCATTGATGTTCCTGTGACTACAATTTCACATATTCAGAAATTTAAGCTCCATGGGACTGTAGCCAACCTCCCTGAACGTGGCCGCAGGAGGAAAATTGATGACAAATCAAAGAGATGGATAATATGAATGGTAACAAAAGAGCCCAGAAAAACTTTTAAACAGATTAAAGGTGAATTTCAAGCTCAAAGAACATCAGTGTCAGATCGCACCATCCATCGTTGTATGAGCCAAAGTGGACTTCATGGGCGACGACCAAGGAGGACACCATTGTTGAAAAAAAAATCATAAAAAAGCTAGACTGCAATTTGCCAAACTACATGTTGACCAGCCACAAAGCTACTGGGGAAATGTCCTATGGACAGATGAGACAAAAATGGAACATTTTGGCAAGGCACATCAGCTCTATGTTCACAGATAGAAAAATGAAGCACATCAAGAAAACAACACTGTCCCTACTGTGAAATATGGAGGAGGCTCTGTTACATTCTGGGGCTGCTTTGCTGCATCTGGCACAGGGTGTCTAGAATCTGTGCAGGGTACAATGAAATATCAAGACTATCAAGGGATTCTAGAGAGAAATGTTCAGCCCAGTGTCAGAAAGCTTGGTCTCAGTCGGAGGTCATTGGTCTTGCAACAGGATAATGACCCAAAACACACAGCTAAAACACACAAGAATGGCTAAAAGGAAATATTGGAATAATCTGAAGTGGCCTTCTATGAGCCCTGACCTAAATCCTATTGAGCATCTTTGGAAAGAGCTGAAACATGACGTCTGGAAAAGGCAACCTTCAAACACGAGACAACTGGAGCAGTTTGCTCTTGAGGAGTGGCCAAAATACCTGTGGAGAGGTGCAGAAGTCTCACTGACAGTTACAGGAATCGTTTGATGGCAGTGATTGCCTCAAAAGATTGTGCAATAAAATATTAAGTTAAGGGTACCATCATTTATGTCCAGGCCTATTTCATGAGTTTTATTTTTTTTTAAATTCTGTGGAAGCATGGTTGAAAAGCAATGTCTTTCTTTCATTTGTTCATTTTCATAGATTTTTTTATTTATTATTACTTTTGTCAGATTCAAGGTATTTCTGTCACCATTGTGGATTTCTCTGTCATTAAACGAGGGGTACCAACAATTTTGACCACGTGTGTACATCACCAGAACTCCCAACAGTACAGAAATACAGCGTCATTACCACCATCAATTTAGAAATACATCACTAGAACCATCATCAGTGCATGACTACATCACTAGGACCACTATCAGTTTAGGAATACATCACCAGAACCACCATCAGCACAGGAATACATGACCTAGCTTAGTACAGAAATCAATTGTAATGTCCTTAATAATGGTAAATAAATACTGGGTGTTGTTGTATTAGCCATCATCACACTGCAGACCATACAGGAGCCACAGAACTGTTCTTTTCTTCTTCACCTGGTCCTGACACCATGATGACTTTTCACAGCCACAGCCTACCTTTGCAGACTTCCATCTTCTCCGGTCTCCTGCAGTACATCCTGACACTATGCCCTTAAAATTAACAGTGTCTTTATGGGCGGCATGGTGGCTCAGTGGTTAGCACTGCAGTTTTGCAGCGCTGGGGTCCTGGATTCAAATCCCACCAAGGAAAACATCTGCAAGGAGTTTGTATATTCTCCCCGTGTTTGCGTGGGTTTCCTCCGGGTACTCTGGTTTCCTCCCACATTCCAAATACATACTGATAGGGAATTTAGATTGTGAGCCCCATCGGGGACTGCGCCAATACTGTCTGTAAAGCGCCGTAATTAATGGTGCTATATAAATGAGTAAAATAAATAAATAATGCTCCTCAATAAAAATATCTGCCCTATACTGTGCCCCTGGATAAATAATTGCCCCTCACTGTGCTTTCTGCACAAAAAAATGACCCCCACACTGACCTTCTTATGGTACATGACCGTATTGTCTCCTCACACATTCCCATTCCTTCCCCATACTGTCTCCTCACAGATCTCCTGCCCCTCCCAATACGGTTTCCTTACACATTAACTCTCCCTCATACTGTCTTCCGACATATTTTCCCCTACCCACACTGCCTCCTCCTCCCTATACTGTCCACTCACAAGATTCCCTATGACATTAAAACTCTGGTTTCTTCAGCTCCATTGGAGCGCTTACCGTACTGACATTTAACACCTTTGCCGCACAGGAGAGTGATTTCAACAGTATTATCAGCTGACCTCATCGGACTGCTGACATTGCCCTTTCTAATTTAATTCAGTAATTGGCAATTTCCTACTTCTCTGAGCTGGCTGTCAGTTTGACAACTGGATCAGAGAAGGCCAAATCCCACTGCCGCCCAAAATGCTGCCTCCTGGTAGACATCTCAGAACTTGGCATCAGGCGGTCTGGCTGCACACTGGGCAAATGCCTCGCCATCCCCCTATATACTGTATAGAAGAAGGAGAGAGAGAGATGCACAGCTTCAAGAAGGTGCAAAAGTAGGGATCCAAACCATAGGTAAAGTAAAATTGAGTGCAGAGTCTCTTTTACTTTACCTATATACTGTATGTCACTGATTGTAATGTCTGTAAGACTAAGCTGTAATCTTTGCTGGGATTCAGCAACAAGCGTACAATTTCCCTCTAGTCCTTCCGCCGATAGAATGAACCATTACACAGTTCCCACTGAAATCAGATGGCTGTCCATGTCATCTGTTTTAGGTTTTCAGTTCTGTAGAATAGATGAGCATCCTGATAAGGAATCTTAGCACTCTTTAATATAGGTCCTGAAATATGCAGAAGCCAAATTAGGTTTCCATTTTATTTATTATTGTTTTTTTCTACATATTTATAAATGGAGCTGTATAAGGACCAAAAGAAGAAAAGAAGGAATTTGCTTGCTGCGAAGCACAGGTGATTAGCACGCTTTGCTTTATTTGGTGTATCCAGATTCCTCTACTTTCAGATCTTTGAAGATGCAAACCCCATGTGCCGTGCGTATTTAGGCGGTAGGGAGCTTTCTGTACTCTGGCCAAATACCTATGCTGGGATGAAACCTGTTAATCCTGGTGTTGAGTTTCAAACCAGAGCAAGTCTCCACAGAATAGCAGAGGAGGCTCCCCCAAAACAAAGCGCCTTTAGAAAGGTATGAAAAAATGTTGACATTCTCCTTAGCCTCTTGGACACAGATAGACAGTTGTATGTGATTCCCCTGATTATCACAGACAGATTTAAGTCAAAGAGAGGCATTGTATTTCATTTCTTGAAACAAACTTTTTTTTTTTTTTTGTCCTTAAAACATTTTCTTCCTCTGGATTTTTAAGCCTGAACCACACTCATCAAAGCGGAAAGCTATCCAATTCAGTGCATGGTCTTGAACCACTAAAGAAAGCAATACCATTATAATAAAGTAAGTGCAAGCTTTGTGTCATACTTAGAGATACTAATCACACTTTGGGATAAGCAAACTGGCTGGATGTTTTCACAACATTTTAATACGTAAATGCTCTTGTCAGTCCCTTGACAAGGAAAACTCTTGAAGCACGAGCATAATGTGCATTGCAGACATGCTAGCCGTGTTATGGTCTGCTAGGGAGCTTTGGGCTTAGCACACTTCGTGGTGATGGTGTACCTTTGATCCGTAAAAAAAAATGTCTTTGCGCTTTCTCTACATTTTTAAAATTGCCCACACACCAAGAATTGCTGAAAATAGGAACACATTAATGGATAATATGAAATGTTTTGGTTTGTGTCAATTTTGACAATATACCGTATATGTTATATACAACCCCAATTCCATAAAAGTTAGGAGACTGTGTAAAATGTAATGAAAACAAGAATGCAATATTTTAGAAATCTCTTATAGAAAAATTTTATTCCCAAGAGAACATATGAAATATGCATATGAAAATATATACAGTGCCTTGCGAAAGTATTCGGCTTCCTGGAACTTTTCAACCTTTTCCCACATATCATGCTTCAAACATAAAGATACCAAATGTAAATTTTTGGTGAAGAATCAACAACAAGTGGGACACAATTGTGAAGTTGAACGAAATTTATTGGTTATTTTAAATTTTTTGGAAATACAAAAACTGAAAAGTGGGGCGTGCAATATTATTCGGCCCCTTTACTTTTAGTGCAGCAAACTCACTCCAGAAGTTCATTGTGGATCTCTGAATGATCCAATGTTGTCATAAATGACTAATGATGATAAATATAATCCACCTGTGTGTAATCAAGTCTCCGTATAAATGCACCTGCTCTGTGATAGTCTCAGGGTTCTGTTTGAAGCACAGAGAGCATCATGAAGACCAAGGAACACAACAGGCAGGTCCGTGATACTGTTGTGGAGAAGTTTAAAGCCGGATTTGGATGCAAAATGATTTCCAAAACTTTAAACATCCCAAGGAGCACTGTGCAAGCGATCATATTGAAATGGAAGGCGTATTATACCACTACAAATCTACCAAGACCCGGCCATCCCTCTAAACTTTCATCTCAAACAAGGAGAAGACTGATCAGAGATGCAGTCACGAGGCCCATGATCACTCTGGATGAACTGCAGAGATCTACAGATCTGAGGTGGGACAGTCTGTCCATAGGACAACAATCAGTCGTACACTGCACAAATCTGGCCTTTATGGAAGAGTGGCAAGAAGAAAGCCATATCTAAAAGATATCCATAGACAGTTTTGTTTAAAGCTTGCAACAAGCCACCTGGGAGACACAACAAACATGTGGAAGAAGGTGCTCTGGTCAGATGAAACCAAAATCAAACTTTTTGGCAACAGTGCCAAACGATATGTTTGGCGTAAAGGCAGCATAGCTCATCACCCTGAACACACCATCACACTGGCAGCATCATGGTTTGGGCCTCCTTTTCTTCAGCAGGGACAGGGAAGATGGTTAAAATTGATGGGAAGATGGGTGGAGCCAAATACAGGACCATTCTTGAAGAAAACCTGTTGGAGTCTGCACAAGACCTGAGACTGGGATGGAGATTTGTCTTCCAACAAGACAGTGATCCCAAACATAAAGCAAAATCTACAATGGAATGGTTCACAAATAAACCTATCCAGGTGTTAGAATGGCCAAGTTAAAGTCCAGACCTGAATCCAATCGAGAATCTATGGAAAGAGCTGAAAACTGCTGTTCACAAACGATCTCCATCCAACCTCACTGAGCTCGAGCTGTTTGCCAAGGAAGAATGGGCAAGAATTTCAGTCTCTCGATGTACAAAACTGATAGAGACATGCCCCAAGCGACTTGCAGCTGTAATCGCAGAAAAAGGTGGAGCAGCAAAGTATTAAGTTAAAATAACCAATAAATTTCGTTCAACTTCACAATTGTGTCCCACTTGTTGTTGATTCTTCACCAAAAATTAACATTTGGTATCTTTATGTTTGAAGCATGATATGTGGGAAAAGGTTGAAAAGTTCCAGCGAGCGGAATACTTTCGCAAGGCACTGTATATACAGTATAAATGCAGTCATGGCGAAAAGTGTTGGCATCCTTGAAATTGTTACATAAAATGCAGTATATCTCCCAGAAAATGATAGAAATTACACATGTTTTGTTATAAACATGTTTATTTCCTTATGTGTATTGGAGCAACACAAAAAAAAACAGAAAAAAAGGCAAATTGGACAGAATTTCACACAAAACTCCCAAAATGGGCTGGACAAAATTGTTGGCACCCTCAACTTAATATTTGGTTGCACACCCTTTGAAATAAATAACTGCAATCAATTGCTTCGTGTTACCATCACCAAGCTTCTTACCTCTCAACTGGAATTTTGGACTACTGTTCCTGGTCGCTCATGTAAGAGAGGCAGAGTCTCTCAGAAGCAAAGATGGTGAGAGAATCACCAATCTGTGCACTATGTGTAAAAATTGTGGAACAATACAAGAAAAATGTTGTTCAACGTAAAATTGTAAAGACTTTGAATATGCCACCATCTACAGTACATAATATTAAAAAATTCTGAAGAAATCCATGTGCAGAAGGGTCAAAATGCGATGCTCATGTATGGGCCTTCATGTGGCACTGCATTAAAAACAGACTTGATTTGGTTGTACAGATCAATGTATGGGCTCAGGAATACTTCAACAAATCATTGTGGGCACATTTGTCATGCTAGTTATAGAGCTATCATGCAAAGAGAAGCTATATATCAATACAATCCAGAAATCCTGCTGTTTCTTTTGGGCAAAAGTTAATTTAAAATGGACTGAGGCAAAAGAAAAAACATATCCTACGGTCAGATGAAACTAAATTTAAAATTCTTTATGAAAACTACGGATGCCGTATCTTGAATACTCAAGAGGAGAGAGAGACCATCTAGCTTATCAGCGCACAGTTCAACATACTGCATCTCTGATGGTATGGGGTAGTATTAGTACCTGTGGCTTGAGGAGCTTTACACATCTTGAAAGGTTTTAGAACAACCTATACTCCCATCCAGACAATGTCTATTTCAGGCAAGGCCTTTCACATTTTAGCAAGACTATGGTGAACCACATACTTCATCCATCATAACACAACGGCTTCACAGAAGAAGAGTTCTTGTGATGAAGTAAAATATCCAGCAAAGAAGACTAAGGTCTGTTGAGCATCTAGAATTCTACATCAGACTAATATAACCAAGAAACTGCAGGAGAAATCAGTGCAAATAGGGTCTTATCCGAGAAATACAGATTAAACTCACCTATTCAATCTGTTAAAGTCACATATAATCAGCCGTAACGAATTCACGGGTCAGCAAGTGACCATCAGACATCAGACTGTAAAGGGAGTTAGTGGACAAATTCTGCGCTGCCGACAGAATGGAGACGTATATCCCAGTATGGTACAGTAAGGTGGTAGTTTATTTCAACGCGTTTCGAAGTACATAATTTCTTCAGACAATATGGCACAATATTACTCTATTATAAGGAAAATGGATTCTGCAAAATAGTAGACATGGTCCTGTCCTAACTTTTTAAAGATGTCCTGCCATCAATTTCTCAGTGAGTAATTTTTTCAAATGAAATGGAAAAATGTCTTAAGTTTCACCTTCTGATCTGTGTTCTATGTTCCGTTGTGAATAAAATATGACTATAAGAGATTTTCAAATCATTGTACTCTGGTTTTCTTTACATTTGATACAGCGTCTTGACTTTTTTGAATCATTGTTGTATTACCTTCTTAAATATCTAAGTAAGATTAGATGCAAATAACTTAGGCCGGGATCACACATGCGAGAAACACGGCCGAGTCTCGCATGTGAAATCCCAGCTCTGGCGCCAGCATTCAGGAGTGGAACGAGCGGCTGCATAGAAATACATGCAGCCGCACACTCCACTTTACTGAGTGCCGGCGCCAAAGCTGGGATTTCACATGCGAGACTCGGCTGTGTTTCTCGCATGTGCGATCCCGGCCTTACCCTTAGCGCTGTGTGAGTTTCAGTGATGGTTAGCACTCTTCGTTGAGCATCCACAATATGAGATTCAGCTCATAATGAGTCTTCCTTGGGACATCTCCATTGGAATAGGTAAGTAAGACAGGAGGAGGATGACTTTCCCTTAGTCCTGCGCTGGTTCCATTGAAGGTCATTACTCTTTGAAGAGTAGCAAATGATTTATCGAATATTAAAATATTTTAAGAGAACCTGTCAGCAGGATTGTGCACAGTAACCTACAGACAGTGTCAGGTCGGCGCCGTTATACTGATTACAATGATACCCTGGGTAATGAAATCAGTGTTGTGGTTGTTGTGTAATCTTTATTTGCAGTTTTGAGTTAATGATCTGCTCGTGCTCCGGGGCGGCCTGTGGGGGGTCTTCATGTGGTGCTCTGATTAGGTATTCATCAGTATGGCCTCTGACACATGACTGATCTCTCCCTGACCTGCCCCCTAGTTTACATAATGAATATTATATATACAGTGCCTACAAGTAGTATTCGACCCTCTGCAGATTTAGCTGGTTGACACATACGGAATTAACTTGGCATTGTGACATTTGTACTGTAGATCAGCCTGGAAGTGGGAAATGCACTGCAGCAAAAATTTTTATTTTAATTTTTTTTTTTTTTTTTTTAAAACGTTAAAAGTTAATTCAGAGTGTCATTTATTATTCAACACCTCAAACCACAAGAATTCTGTTTGGTCCCCCTAAATTAAGAAGTAGTTCAGGCACCAAGAATAATGAGCTTCACATGTGTGGATTAATGATCTCTTTTGCCAGCCTTTTCTGACTATTTAAGACCCTCCCCAAACTTGTGAACAGCACTCATACATGGTCAACATGGGAAAGACAAAGGAGCATTCCAAGGCCATCAGAGACAAGATCGTGGAGGGTCACAAGGCTGGCAAGGGGTACAAAACCCTTTCCAAGGAGTTGGGCCTACCTGTCTCCACTGTTGGGAGCATCATCCGTAAGTGGAAGGCTTATGGAACTACTGTTAGCCTTCCACGGCCTGGACAGCCTTTGAAAGTTTCCTCCCGTGCCGAGGCCAGGCTTGTCCGAAGAGTCAAGGCTAACCCAAGGACAACAAGGAAGGAGCTCCCGGAAGATCTCATGGCAGTGGGGACATTGGTTTCAGTCAATACCATAAGTAACGTACTCCACCGCAATGGTCTCCGTTCCAGACGAGCCCGTAAGGTACCTTTACTTTCAAAGCGTCATGTCAAGGCTCGTCTACAGTTTGCTCATGATCACTTGGAGGACTCTGAGACAGACTGGTTCAAGGTTCTATGGTCTGATGAGACCAAGATCGAGATCTTTGGTGCCAACCACACACGTGACGTTTGGAGACTGGATGGCACTGCATACGACCCCAAGAATACCATCCCTACAGTCAAGCATGGTGGTGGCAGCATCATGCTGTGGGGCTGTTTCTCAGCCAAGGGGCCTGGCCATCTGGTCCGCATCCATGGGAGGATGGATAGCACAGCCTATCTGGAGATTTTGGCCAAGAACCTCCGCTCCTCCATCAAGGATCTTAAGATGGGTCGTAATTTCATCTTCCAACAAGACAACGACCCAAAGCACACAGCCAAGAAAACCAAGGCCTGGTTCAAGAGGGAAAAAGTCAAGGTGTTGGAGTGGCCTAGTCAGTCTCCTGACCTTAACCCCTTAACGACCAAGCCATTTTGTAGGTTAAAGACCAGGCCAATTTTTACATTTCTGACCACTGTCTCTTTATGAGGTTATAACTCTGGAACGCTTCAACGGATCTTGGCGATTCTGAGATTGTTTTCTCGAGACATATTGTACTTCATGATAGTGGTAAAATTTCTTCAATATAACTTGCGTTTATTTATGAAAAAAACGGAAATATGGCAAAAATTTTGAAAATTTTGCAATTTTCAAACTTTTAATTTTTATGCCATTAAATCAGAGAGATATGTCACAAAAATTAGTTAATAAATAACATTTCCCCAAAAGTTATTGTGCAATTTGTCCTGAGTATGCTGATACCCCATATGTGGGGTAAACCACTATTTTGACGCATGGCAGAGCTGGAAAGGGAAGGAGCGCCTTTTTCAAATGCAGATTTTGATGGAATGGTCTGCGGGTGTCATGTCACGTTTGGAGAGCCCCTGATGTGCCTAAACAGTAGAAACCCCCCACAAGTGACTCCATTTTGGAAACTAGACCCCCAAGGAACTTATCTAGATGTGTGGTGAGCACTTTGAACCCCCAAGTGCTTCACAGAAGTTTATAACGTAGAGCCGTGAAAATAAAAATATCATATTTTTTTCCACAAAAATAATCTTTTTGCCCCCAAATTTTTATTTTTATAAGGGTAACAGGAGAAATAGGACCCCAAAAGCTATTGTGCAATTTGTCCTGAGTACGCTGATATCCCATATGTGGGGGGGAACCATTATTTTGACGCATGGCAGAGCTCGGAAGGGAAGGAGCACCGTTTTTAAATGCAGACTTTGATGGAATGGTCTGCGGGTGTCATGTCGCGCTTGGAGAGCCCCTGATGTGCCTAAACAGTAGAAACCCCCCACAAATGACCCCATTTTGCAAACTAGACCCCTCAAGGAACTTATCTAGATGTGTGGTCAGCACTTTGAACCCCCAAGGGCTTCACAGAAGTTTATAATGTAGAGCCGTGAAAATAAAAAAATCATATTTTTTTCCACAAAAATTACCTTTTTGCCCCAAATTTTTATTTTTCTAAGGGTAACAGGAGAAATAGGACCCCAAAAGCTATTGTGCAATTTGTCCTGAGTACGCTGATATCCCATATGTGGGGGGGAACCACTATTTTGACGCATGGCAGAGCTCGGAAGGGAAGGAGCACCGTTTTTAAATGCAGACTTTGATGGAATGGTCTGCGGGTGTCATGTCGCGCTTGGAGAGCCCCTGATGTGCCTAAACAGTAGAAACCCCCCACAAATGACCCCATTTTGCAAACTAGACCCCCAAGGAACTTATCTAGATGTGTGGTCAGCACTTTGAACCCCCAAGGGCTTCACAGAAGTTTATAATGTAGAGCCGTGAAAATAAAAAAATCATATTTTTTTCCACAAAAATTACCTTTTTGCCCCAAATTTTTATTTTTATAAGGGTAACAGGAGAAATAGGACCCCAAAAGCTATTGTGCATTTTGTCCTGAGTACGCTGATACCCCATATGTGGGGGGAACCACTGTGATCGCCTTACTGCGATCTTTGGAGGCACAATGAACAAATCCACAAAAGGTGGAGAATTGGTTTTCTTTTTTACGCCGTTCCTCGTGCGGTATTAGTGATTAGGCGACTTTTTCCTCGGATCGGTGCGATTACAGCGATACCAGATTTACACCCTTTTTTCATGTTTAGCTTCTGTCACACACTAAAAGATGCTTTTTCTTGGAATAATTTTTTGTAAGAAATTTTTGCATCGCCGTATTTTGAGAGCTATAATTTTTCCATATTTCGGCCGACAGAGTTATCTGTGGGCTTATATTTTTGCGGGACGAGCTGACGTTTTTATTGGTACCATATTCAGACACATAACGTTTTTTGATCGTTTCCTATTCCGATTTTTGTGGAATCAGAATGAACAAAAACCAGCAATTCAGGAATTGTTTTTTTTTTTTTTTTTTTTCCTCCGTTCCGTGTGTGGTAAAATTGATAAAGCAGCTTTATTCTTCGGGTCACTACGGTTACGGCGATTCCTCATTTATATATTTTTTTTATGTTTTGGCGTTTTTTACACAATAAAAAATTTTATAGATAAATAATTATTTTTGCATCAGTTTATTCCGCGAGCTATAACTTTTTTATTTTTTTGCTGATGATGTTGTATAGTGGCTTGTTTTTTGCGGGACAAGATGACGTTTTCAGCGGTACCATGATTATTTATATCTGACTTTTTGATCGCGTGTTATTGCACTTTTTCCAAGCGGTATAATGATACCACTTGGAAAAAGTATAATTTACTACTTTTTTGTGTTTTTTTTTTACGGCTTTCACTGAAGGGGTTAACTAGGGTTACGCTTTTATAGATGGGATTTTTACGGACGTGGCGATACCTAACATGTGTATGTTTTTTGTTTTTTTATTTTTTTTATTACATAAAAATATGTATTTTTTAGGGGATTTTTTTAAAATTATTTTTTAATATTTTTTTTACAATTTTTTTAAAAAAATGATTTTTTTTTTTAACTTGTCCCTTTATGGGACTTTCACTTTTTTTTACTTTTTATTGCAGTTACAATGCATTGCAATGCTCTGGCATTGCAATGCATTGCAACTATAGTGGAAGCTGCTGTGACAATGATCACAGCAGCTTCCCGTAGCTAAATGACCCGGAGGTTGTCATGACAACCCCCGGGTCATCAAGGCAGAGATCGGCCCCTGCAAATACATTGCAGGGTGCTGATCTGAGGCAGAGGGAGCTCCTGACCCTCTGCCTCCCCCCCTGAGCTCTGCGATCGCGCTCGATCGCAGCAGTCAGGGGGTTAACAGCCAGGGGCGGTGGGGGCTCCGCTCCTGGCTGTCAGTGCAGGAAGCCTGGCCACTGCAGCCCCGGCTCCTGCACTGATCGCGCTGGGGAAGCTGAAATTTCAGCTTCTCCTGCGCGATCGCTGCTGTGTTTGGTCAGTCAGATTGACTGACCAATCACAGCGCTGTGAGTGCGGGGACCGACGGCAAAGGTCTGTGACAGCTGTCGGCACTGATCTACCACTGCGTGTTTACACGCAGTGGTAGATCAAAGCTATGACGTGCAGAGTCCGTCCTGGTGCCGGAACTGGCACCTTGCCATGACGGACTCTGCACGTCAGTGGACATTAAGGGGTTAACCCAATTGAAAACTTGTGGAAGGAGCTCAAGATTAAAGTCCACATGAGACACCCAAAGAACCTAGATAACTTGGAGAAGATCTGCATAGAGGAGTGGGCCAAGATAACTCCACAGACCTGTGCCGGCCTGATCAGGTCTTATAAAAGACGATTATTAGCTGTAATTGCAAACAAGGGTTATTCCACGAAATATTAAACATAGGGGTTGTATAATAATTGACCCACACTTTTATGTTTAAAATTTATTAAAATTCAACTGAGCAACATAACTTTTTGTTTTGTAAGATTTATGCTTCTGTTAATAAATCCTACTCTCGTTTGCAGTTTGAAGGCTCTAACTTATTTGCATCTTATCAAACCAGCTAAATCTGCAGGGGGTTGAATACTACTTGTAGGCAGTGTATCTTGGGGAAGAAAAAAAACCCTTCTGCAGGCTGGTGCCGGCAACACCTGCGCTGCAGCATAAGCGCAGATGTAATGAATTATATACACATTTGTTTGATGTAATCCTGAAGTTCCTAAAAAAAAATCAGTTTGAAAATGGCGCCGGCCACTTTATCAACATATTTATTGCTTTCAGACCAATTTTTTGTTATATTCTCCCCCTTCCGAAAACTAATAATTTTTTACAAAAAGTGCATTTTTATCTGTTGGGTATTTTGTATGTTATGTATATTAAAGCTAAGAGCTAATGAAGGACAGCCGAGAGATTTGCACTGATGTGTTTAGCACATACAGGGTAGTGTAGACTGGAAACCACATAGCAAAGATTTGTGCAGTAAATTTATTAGGTCTCTGCTGGTTTTCAACTTTTAAAAAGAGTGTTACCATGTTAGTCAACAGATTACCATGACTAAGAACCCAATAGTTCGAAAGGCGCAGGTTACGGCTCCTTACTCCTAAGTTGTCTGCCTGTCTGTACAATAAAAATTTTACGTACTTACATAGAAAAAAAGTTTGCTTTTTAATGAAATTGCTGTAGTGCATCTGGTTTACATTTCAAGCTATTGCCGTGAACAAGTGTAAACAGTTTACTAGGATGCAACACGCAGACAAGGACACGGCGGAAGTAACCAACTAAACTATTTATTCTGTTAACACGAGAATGAAAGGGTTAATTTTGCAAGGAATCAATTATTCAGCTACAGGGTATTAAGTAATACAATATTAGCACCAATGACAATCAACACACTTGAGCAGTTGCAGTATGGATTCTCTATCCTATCCGACACCGGTATTTCTGCTAGACCGCAAGTCCTCCTGACAAAGTCAAGTATGCTCTCGGCTCCCTCCCCACACTGGCCGCTCCCCATCCCATCTTCTGCACAGCCCCGGACAAAACCCTGTATCGTTCGTCCACGTTGGAAGTGATGGTCCACTTGACTCACGCCTCCGGATCACCACAGCGGATGTCCATTTCTGAATGACGACCCACACTCAATCTTAGGTACTCAACTTGCGACAGTCAACTATTGGGTCTTGACGGATAAGGGCTGGGCCTCCAGTCTTGACTGGCATAGTCTGGATTCCAGGCCTTGACTTGTGTCATCTGGATTTCGCGCACTGGCTCATGACATCCTGCATTGCATGTTCTCCAAGTGCGTCCTGGTGACTGGACTGCGGCGTCCCAGTGTACAGATGTCCCGCTGGTTTCACTTTTTGACGCTAGCTGAATTCCTGACCTGTCACTCCGGCTTTTTATATCAGGTAACTGCGTCACAGGTGTCACCTGAACCGGTGCTCTCTTTTAATTCATCCTTCCTGAAACACTTCTCCCTTCCTTCAGTTCCGCTGGGTTCCGTTTAGTCAGTAGGTATCAATCTCTGGTCACAAATGCTGCACAACGCTGAGAACCTCATTCTTCACGGCAAACCCCCTTACACAAGGACTGTGTTTGAAACGCTTATGAGACTGTTGAGGGAGATGATTTTTTCTGTGTTGCATTAGCTGTAAGTTTTAACTTGAATTGTCGTCATATGCGTCTTCAATCCTTATTCAATGATCTTTCATAGTTTCAGTTTATTGATCAGAAAGTCCAAATATTGGGTTGAACAATTTTTGGAGGAAAGCTGCAATCAGTTATACAGATGGTA
Source organism: Oophaga sylvatica (assembly GCA_033576555.1). Taxonomy (NCBI): domain Eukaryota; kingdom Metazoa; phylum Chordata; class Amphibia; order Anura; family Dendrobatidae; genus Oophaga; species Oophaga sylvatica. The sequence continues at coordinate 103,714,430 of JARQOD010000001.1, forward strand.
CAGTGAAGGTACTGCAGGCTGCATGTAATCCTTTAGGTGCAATTCCTGACTACTCTGTATTATTTTTTAATAAGGTCTCCCCTTATGACTGTTATAAGCGGAAGGAAGAAGTAGCCTTTGCTTTAATTCATACTTCTCAGTTCAGCCCTAGAAAAGTTACATAACTTTCTGCCATTATATTCCACTGGAAAGAATTGTATCTGAGAAAACAATGAACTTTGTGTAACTGAAAGGAGCCGAGAGGGAGGTAAGAGTGTGGGTGGTCATTAACTATAGACCTTGTTGTGTTAAGGCTTGATTTATGAATTCATTCAGAGTAGACTTCTTCAATATCTGTGTCACTTTCTCTAGACTGACATAGAAAGCAGCACATTCCTTCTCCATGGGCTTATAACCTCATATCCCATTGATTATTATTGACAAACACTTGACTTGTTCAATAATTTCTCCATCCAGAAGAGCAGAAATATAATTAGTATGTCACACATGGACACACCTAAAAGGATATTTATATCACTAGAACATTAAGATGCTTCATGCTGAGCTTTGTGGTATTAGTTTTTTTTTGTAGATTTTCAATGGTTGGGTCATCTGACATTCCAGGGCTCAATGACAATCCTTGTCCAGGGAATATACAACTTTTACTTTATCTGTTATAAGCTAGAAAGAGGGACCGTCGCCATCGTGCATGGATTTGCCAGCATTCTGTAGAGTCTCTGCGTGTATAGGAGCAAGATGTGAAGATTCTACGTGCTTGTTCCTTTTAGAGAAGTCATGCAGAACATCACGTCAATGTGGAATATTTAAAGGATGATGAGATTTTTATTGTTTACTTAAATCCATGTATTTTTATCCAAAGGTGATTTTTGCAATGGAGTTTCAGCAGAGAATATTGTACTGTATGGTTTCAGCAGCCTCTATGCACAACAGTACATAGCAAAGTGAAATCTGTTAGTTAGTTAGTTAGGGGGCATTTACACTTGTTCACTATAAACATGGTAATCTTGCAGTGTAAACAGGCTGCCGATTACTAGATGAACGAGTAGAAACACTCCATTCGTCGGGTTAAAAGATACTTTGTGCTGCACAAATGACCATCATTCTCATCAGCACATCACCCTATGTTATCAGGACTCACACTGTTGAGAACAATGTCTGTATCTGAGCACTAAACAATCTGTTCCAGATCATTCAGTACGCATCTGAAGCCAGGTTGGCCAGTGTAAGCAACCTACTAAATCACCACCAACCGGCAAGCATATTGCCTTCTCGTGATCGTCCAACACTGCGCATCGAGCAGAGTAAAGAAACCTTTAGAGGAGGGCTGCATATTTGGACCTTAAATTGTTCCCTTAGTTTTCCTTTCAGGTACTACAGCGACTTACTATGAATTATTCTGCAGAGCTGAGGGCAGTCATACACATTGGTCTTAGACTGGTTTTATACTTCCATGAAACATGGATTGTACTCGGGCTAAAGACCTGGCCGCAACGTCTCCTGACCTGAGCCAACTGCCTCATCTGCATTGTGAAACCGGCCTTATAGCCCATAATGGTGGGTTTTGTTAACGAGATGATCAGGGGCTGTGATACAATTCATATTTGTCTTCTTTTGCTTGAATGCAGCAGATATTTTTGGGTTTGGCATGCATTTATCTACTTATTCCTTTCTGTGATGATGGCAAACAACCAGCGTAACGGTAGCATTAATACCATTATTCATATAGTGCCACATGATACTCAGCGTTGTAAACTCTCACATTAGTCCTTCTCCTCAGTGGGACTCGCATTGTAAAGAATATAGACTCTTAAGAAAATATCATGTTTATGGTGAAGCTGGCAATATTTTTTGCCGCTTGATAGGAATAGCGTAGAAACTCCACGCTGACATTACTGTGTGGTCAGAAACCAAGGACCGTAGGGCAGCAAGAAAATCGTGTAAATCACTAACAGCCATGTGTCCACTATGTAAGTGATAAGACGTATCCTTCATTGTTTATAGAAGATGAAATTGATGTTTCTTAAAGCTATATACTTTTTTGGGGGGATTCCCTCCTTTGTGACCTCAGTCCCATCCTTGCAGAGGACTTGCCTACTGAGCCATAACCATTCCAGGTTCTTTCTCCCATAACATTCAGGTAAGTCAAGCAGAACTATCTCTTTCTGAAGGCCACAAACAAAAGGAGAAAATGCTTTCAGGACCTCTTAGATAGCGCCTTCTCTTCTGCTGACATGCCGCCTGACAGTTGCTCAGCTTGTCTTTGTTTTCCAACAAAGAGAGTGGCATCAAACAAAGGGATCAGCGATAAAACAAATGGGTTTAACATATTTTAAAGTTCGGCTCACACCACTTTATCAAAACGCTCCTGTATCTGATATCTTAGGGAGATCCTGCCTCAAAGCTTTTTTTCCCATTTGGCCTCTAAGTATTTATCAGACTAATTATGTGGCTAATGCCCTGTTACTGCAAGGTGATACACTGACATAGGGCCACATAGAGGAGGTGGTATGTTTGTGTTTGTTAGAAAACAATCCTTCCATTTAAGGTGTAAAGCCTTGGTAGGATTAGTGTGGAGGTTGTAACATTGTTGACTGACAACATGATCCTCTCTGAGAACCTGAAACATTGTGCAAAAGATGCTGAAGAACAAAGCATTGTAAGGGCCGATCCCACCAGGCCAAGAGGGCAGATGCCCCGGGCTGCATAATTCTAGCCTTACCTTATGTTTTTTGATAATTCTTAAAGAGATTCTCCACTATTTTGGTATCGGTCATCAATATAAGATTGATAGTTGGTCAACATCCGCCACCCCCACCAGTCAGCTGTTATCACAGCCAGTGGCCGCTGTATGGAAAAGCATACACTGTGCAGTGGCCCACCTTAGGTATTGCAGATCAGTGCCATTTTTATAGGTGCCGATATACAGCAACCGGGAGCGGCCACTAGACAGTTTAATTGGCCAGCGGACTTCCACTGTGCACTGTGTACATCCAGCCAGAGAGCCAGGCCTCCGAAAGTATTTGCACCCTTGAAATTATTCCAGAAAATGAAGTATTTCTCCCAGAAAATTATTGCAATTATTCATGTTCTGCCATTGTTTGGGATTTTGTGTGAAATTCTGTCCAATTTCCCTTTTTTTCCCTTTTTTGTGTTGCTCAAATGCACACAAAGGAAATAAACATGTGTATAAGAAAACATGTGTAATTGCAATAATTTTCTGGGAGAAATACTTCATTTTCTGGAACAATTTCAAGGGTGCCAACACATTTCGCCATGACTATATACTGTATATATATATATATATATATATATATATATATATAATATTTACATATGCATAGTCGTAATTTGTTTGATATGTTTATGTATTATTATGAATGAACTTATGGCCAATTTGCGGCTTACCATGCACCTTACAGACTTATTCTTGCCCTCCTCCCATTCCATAGTCATGCACACTAGTCCAAGAGACATGCCTCCAGAAAAACATCCACCAGAGAACCAACCACCAGAGACGCCCCCCAGAGACAAACATCCAGAGAAATACCTCCAAAGACACCCCCTGAGAAACCTCTCCAAAGACACATCTTCAGTACAAACCTCCAGAGAAACACCCCCAGAGACGCACCTTAGAGCACTTCAAACCTAAATATGGCTTGTACACTAGATTTCTTGTGACTGGCACATCAGATCTTTACAAAAAAGGTATTATTTTTCTTAGTAACAAACGCCTACACAGCCATACCTCCACTTCCATGTGCATGTGCTGAAAGGTTCCTTTAAGCCTATGTTGCACCCCTTCATTATCCTATGCTTCCATGCGTATCACATGATTTTGCACTGTGTCTATTGTAATTGTACACATTTCATACTACTTATAGTAAAGCTTGATGTAATGGTGGTTGTGTTATCGTAAGGGCTCGGTCACATGACTCATGCAGAGAATCGGATTGATTATGTTATGTGACACTTGGATCAAGCTCTGATCAGAGTGTCAGCTTAGTGTGAGACGATTCTCTCGGATGAAAGCATCGGTAGCACAGGTGTGGAAAAAATGGAGACCAAGATTTCTCCAACTACTCCATTGTGTGAGTCAGTCGAAATCGGATCACACTCAGATGTTATCCGAGTGCAGTCCGATATTCTCCACGCACCTATAGACTTGAATGGGTGAGTGCGATCTGGTTTGCGGAGCAACTGCCAAATCTGCGTGAGAAAAAAAACTCTGATCAGCGCTGCCCCACAGTGTAACATTGGGCCGAGTGCTATCCGATAAAACATCGCTTAGCACTCGTCTGATGTATACGCTCTTGTGAGCTAGGCCTAAAAACAGCATAGGAATCAATGGAATTTTTTTCATCCCTTTATATAAATATATATTTTTTAAGGTTTAGAATTGTCGCTGGACATAAGCAGGAATCTATAAAGTGCGCCTCTCTTAAAAGAACGTGTTTTTACAGTTTACATTTTCTTCTTTTTAGGCATGATTTCCTACACAGAGTATCTCTTCCTTCTCTGCATATTGACAAGTAAGTGCATCCCTCAATCACTCTGATATGGAATGTATACGACAAAGTATCTGTGCAATAAAGGTAGGCAGTGTATCCATACCCACTCTGGAGTAAGGAGAGAAATGTAACTCCTTGGTTTCATCAAATATCCATGTAAATAGTTAAATAGACTGACAATCTAAAAAAATGACGTGTAAGAGCGGAATTAAATGGAGAACTACTAAAAGATGCAACCTAATGCAAATGTTTCTATGACTAAAGGTGCATTTGCACTGAAAGATAATTGTGAACGAGTGTCCTAGTAATGATCGTTAGAAATAATTTTTCTGTGTAAACAGGCTTCAATCACCCAATGAACGAGCACAACGCTCATTAAATAATTTTTAAGCTTGATTAAAAAGCATCACTCTCGGCAGCGCATTGTCCTGTGTAAACAGAACTCACGCTGCCGAGAATCACAGCAGCCTATGCGCACCCAGGCCATATACCAGCAATGAAGGCTGTGTTCACACCTATCATAAATCCTATGGATTTTCCATCTGGATTTTTGGGTGGAAATCTCAGTAGCTCAGAAAAGCAAATTTCTTATATTCACACTCTAGGGCCATGTTGTGGGTAGAAGTTGACCTGCAGTAGCGGATTTTTATTTGCAGTTTATTTCTAGTCCTTACTCCTGTGGTGATGTCACGTCTCGTGTGACCGCTGAAAGAAGATAAAAAATGTAAAATAAAAATAAAACATTTTCAAAATATGAAAAAAATCAAATCTGCACATTGAATAATAAAGGAAACAATCAAAATAGTCCAATCTATCAAAAATAGCAGAATAGTGTTTCATTTTTGTCTCCAAAGCACCACAGAAATACAATAACAATCTATTAAATTATTGTATCTACCCCAAATTTTCTCAATAAAAATATCAGCTCGCCACACAAAAAAACATTCCCTCGCACAACTCCATTGGCATAGAAATTGAAATGTTACGGGTCTTAGTAAATGGCAATACAAGCAAATTTTTTTTTCTTTAGAATTTGCTATATTTTTTCACCACTTAATTAAAAAAAACAATAGAAATTTGGTATTATTGTTACAGTACTGACCTGGAGAACCCTACTGTGAAGCCATTTTTGCTGCATAATGAACACCATAAAACAAATCCCCAAAAAACAATTAAAGAATTGAATTCTTTGAAAATTTCACTTTGAATTTTGTTCCCATTTCCTAGTACATTGAAAGGTAAAATGGATGGTGTCATTCAAATCTACAACCCGTCCCCAAAAAACAAGCCTTCATACGTCTATGGATGGATAAATAAAAAAGGCATGACCTCTACCACGGTAAAATGGCAACTTTTTTTACTCAATTTTTGAAAACAGAAGAAAAATCGCAAATTGACCACAACACGTGAACACAGTCTCAACTTGGATATATTGTGCCCAAAAGATGTGCGAGGTCACCTTACTCATATTTTTTTTGTCCATAAGGCACATTATCTCTTATTCCTCATTTCACCCCAGCAACTAGTGCGTTATTTCCTCCACCTGAGAACGCCAGTCATATTAATTTCATGAAGGAATCCATTGAGATCTTTGTACCATGGGTTGACCTTAGTTTTCATTTTTGAAGATCGTCCATAGGTTCTCAATGGTATTGAGATCTGGGGAGTTTCCTGCCCATGAATCCAAAATGTCAATGTTTTATTCACCGAGCCACTTATCACTTTTGCTTTGTGACATTGTCAATAAAAAGACAACCGAAAAACTGGAAAAATGCTTGCATAAAAAAGCTGAAAAAGCGCTGAGCAAATGACCAAATAAAGCCCAAAAAAGACAGTGGAGGTTTACTAAACTCCAGAGAAAAGGAGCAATTCCTGCAGCATCTTTTGCTGGAAACGTGGATGATTTTGACTGCCAGAAAAAAAAACATTGTGTATGTGTAAACTTACCCTATTTATGCGTGTTTTTATCATTTTTTATGTTTATACCTTTTATTTCTTTGCTCTCATAAATATTAATTATTCTTTAAGATTGATCCCTGCATGCCTGTTTCTATTGGTGATATTTCAGTGTTGGCTCTGCTATGATATGAGTAGGGAGCTTTATAAGTGGTGTTTATATAGTAGCTGATAATTATAATTTCAGAAAACTGAGGTTCTTAGCTGTTGCACCAAAAATAATAATAATTCAAAAATTGCTAGAGGTTTTTTTCATATTCTGAGCCTGGTAAGGTGTAAAAGCGTTAAAAAACAGTCTCTTTAAACCTTATTCACTTGTCATGAAGTAATCTTGTATGGCTAATTGAAAAGCTCTCCGTACAAACAGTGCTCCATGAAGAAACAGCAGATTTAACCATCTTCTTAAGGGTTAGATAATCCACCTCATTAACTGCAACTTTTGGCTAAAAGCTGACAGCAAAGAAAATTCCATTTCTACGCTCTGAACTTCAGATCCAATTTAAATGTTTAGAAAATATGATGGTTTAAAAAAAATGAAACATTCTTGCGTCATTATAATCTCTTACAACTGGCGTATCTAATGGGCTGAAAATTTGCGCTGTAAAACAGAAACGCCATTTAAAAATGTATAAGAAAAAAAGCTGTAGACCACATATCGAATATGCCGATGTGCCAGTGAACTTTCTACAATGGAAAATCCTGTCTGGTCACCTAGATGGAGCTGTAATGGCAGCGAGCACATTATTCCTGCAAACACCATTCAGATGAATGTAACATTTTTTAAATTCTGCCTAGTGATAAAAGTGATCCTCTAATCCAGCACTCCTATTATTTGCCAGAACAGGGAACCATATCGAATATGGTTCTCAGTTTTAAAGGACCATCAGCATTATTTGCTGTTAGTTGGTAAGGTTTAACACTTGTAGGGTTTTACTCACTTGGGTGCGACGGAAGGAATACAGGAGGCTCGTTCCTTTAAAAGTTCATGTGGGTTTATTGCTTCATAAACCCCCAGAATTTATTAAATGCTTTTTTAAGAGTTGGGTCCCTATGTTGGACAGTCCCAAAATTCTCACTGGTCACCCCTAACTCCAAAATGTCAGACACAGGGGATACTTCCTCTTGATTTTCCACAAGGACACAAAATGGAAACCCGTCTGCCTCTGAGTGTGGTGATACCTTATTAGGGTTTACAGGTTCCCTAGTCGTGCCAGCGAACGCAAAACTCTTCCCCCACAGATCCCAAAATAAACAAAAGTCCCAGCCTATAATAATAGGGTGCAACAAATCCCGAACAACACCGACCTCATGGGTACCGTGGGCCATCTCATTGTCCACTCTGGCCATAGGGTAGCCCTTAGCATCACCATGTATGCACTGAATGCCAACTTTTTTCCCCGGGATCAGTTGGAGAGAAAAAGTGTCCCTCACAAGAGTCACCGGAGTCTAGGAGAGCCATTACCTTCCGCCCGTTCACCTTCACGGGACACGCTTGAGACCCCTCATTGGCAGAGAGTTTGCATTGCAGGCCTAATTTGCATAATATGAACAATGGCGTCCTATACTGCAGTCCATCTGCTCAGGGGACAACAGGTGGCTACATGTCTTAGCCCGTGATGCTTCCAACAAATAACATCACCCTTTGAAACTTTGGGCACCAACTTCCCCGCCCTTTTGGACCTTGGACGCCCCACCCACTTTTGGGCCTCCCCCTGTTGGGACCCCCAGTATGGAGTGGGCTGCCTTCCCAAGGAACCTTCCATCCCCTGGTATCTCTCGATCAGTCCGACCAGTTCATCAGCATTCCGGGAATCACCTTGGGCAAGCCAAGTCTGTATAGGCCTCGGCAGGGAGTGCACAAACCGGTCCATCAGCACCCGTTCTACCATCTACGCAGGCGTAGAGGACTCTGGTTGTAGCCACTTCTGGACTAGGTGCAACAGGTCAAACATTTGGGAGTGCGGTGGTTTGTCCCGGTGATACGCCGAGCGGTGAACCCGCTGTGCCTTGATAGTCATTGTCACCCCCAAGCGCGCAAGAAGCTCAGTTTTTACCTTGTCATACTCTTTGAAGTCCTGCAAAGCAAAGTAATAGTACGCCTTCTGGGGTTCTCCCGTCAAATATGGCACCAGTACCTCTGCCCGCTGCTCTGGCAGGAGTTTCTCCCTCTCGGTGACCCTTTCAAACACCGTCAGGAAGGTCGCAACGTCATCCCCAGAGGTCATTTTCTGCAAAGCCTGTCTTACCACCTTCCGGACGTGGGCGTTATCAGCCGGACTTGGGGCGCTCGTCCTGACCTGGATGGCGGTTGCAAGAAGCTGCATCTGCTGCTGTTGCCCCTGCTGGATCTGCTGTAAATAACAGCCTGTTGGTCTCTTGCTGCTGCTGCTGCGACTGGACCAGGTGTTTCAGCAGGTCCTCCATTTTGTCTGGCGACTTGCTGGCTTGCAACAGACTTAACCCAGGACATGCAGTCCCTCCTGTAATAGACGCACGTCTCCGCTGGGAACGCTGGCCACACATCTAGCACCAATTGTAGGGGTTTTCCTCACTTGGGTGCGACGGGAGGAAAACAGGAGGCTCGTTCCTTTAAAGGTTCATGTGGGTTTACTTCTTCATAAATCCCAGAAGCACAAGCAGAAAATAAACAGCCTTTAAATCAGGCAAGTACAACACAAAATGTCCATAAGCAGGGCTCCTTCTCCACCAGACCTGTGGACACACAAGCTGGGTTAGTGTCTAGTTTTCAGGCTCGGTCTGGAGCCAAACACGCAGGAGACCTTCTCCCTCCCAACACACAGACCATGTGGCAAACAACAGCCTCCATTATATAGGCTGTAACCAAACCCAGATGTGAGGTATGTGGGCAGCTAGACCCACCCATCTCTCACAGCTACCCGCAACCCGTTAACAGGTGCAACAAACGAACCTCTTAGTGCTTTCATGCACTAGAGAAAATACTCCCGGTTACATCACAGAGACAAGCCATCTCTGTGACACATACCTCCCATCAACTATGCAACCATTAACCACACTACACACTTTATAAATTTGCTGTTCCACTTGTGGTTAAAGCTTAGCTTTGAAGGTCTTAGGTTTGGTACCCCACAGTTGGCTTGATACTAAGTGACTTATTTTGGCTGGTGACCAAGATTAATGTCCATTTACTGCTCCTTAGTGATAGTCTAAAGCTATGTTCACACTGCATTTACAATATACATTTGGTGCATGTGTTTAGAACACAAATTTAACTACTGCTATACCCTTTATTCTTTGTCATGAGAAGCCTAGGCATACTTTTTTTTATAACATGGAAGCCTTGAGGCTATGTATGCCTTGCATTGCTTGTACCCTGGCATACATCAAAGCCTTCCATCAGAGCTTTACATTTGGAAATTCTCCTGATGTATACATCTGACGTAAGATTTCATCATGATGTGAGTGGAGCTTTCTGTGAGGTATATGTATTAATCAACATTGAATGTTAACGGGTTTCTCCAGTACTATAAATCTTCAACTTTAATGTTCTCAGGGCAGTGTAAGAAAAAAAAAACATATCGATCAGACCGACACTACTGTTTGCACCCCTCCCACAGGGTCATCTGGCGTGATTATCTGACATGGGTGTCAAGTGAATGCTGATCCTTCGCAGCCTTCACATTTCCTATGAATAGTTTGAATAAAATGTGAAGGCTGCAGTGGTCATCTCAACTTCCACTGATCAGCTGCTGTGGCCGTTTGATGTCCACTCTGGATGTTGATACCAGGAAACCATCGCATTGCAGACTGCTGAGGAGTAGTACTGGTGGGCAGATAAGTACTTTTTTTTTTTTCCTACATTGTTTTTTGAGCATCGTGGGTGTGTTCATACTGGTGTTTTTTCCAGGAGTTTTGGAGCAGAAACTCTCCAAAAAACCATGAGTAGTTCAAAGACCACATGTTTTGATAGAAGAATTTGAGAGTTTCTCCATTAAGAGCTCACAGAAGAGAACCCCTTCAAAGCACATATTAATTTTGAAGCGCTAAATAAAGTTGAAATATATATCACGTGTTACTTTTTTGACAAAACCCTTTAAATCTCTCTCCAGAACCTCATGCTGGATTCAAGATTGCATTCAATATGTTTGATACAGACGGGAATCAGATGGTGGACAGAGAGGAGTTCTTGGTGGTAAGTTTCATACTTCCGACATCATATTGGGTATTTTGAACGCTATTCTATGCACTTGCCAGAAATATTGATATATAATCAGATGTTGTTACCTAAGTCCACATTAGAAGATTACACCTGCCCCGTTGATGCCAACTCTTGCTTCAGCTTTTCAACAGTTTTTTTCAGTATCAAAGTTGTTCCCTTCTTTAAACGTAACCAAATCATAAGTTCTACTATCAAAAGAAAATAAAATATGTCTTCAGTAAGTAACTAGGACAGATTAAATTGCCCAGATGTGAATAAAGCTAATTACAGGTAAGTGGAGGAACATTAAAAGGCATCTGCCGCACAAGGATAGGCGTCCATCTCTTTGTCTTCACACATGTTCCGATAGGGCACGACAGATTAATGTTTACTTGCCATACCAGGAATCTGGCCATTCTTTATCAGCTTCCTTTTTGCAATGGATAATTTGTTTTTTAACTGTATTTCAAACAGGATTGTCTGTAATCAAAGTGTAGAACTTGCCTTACTTTGACATCAAAAGAAATGTCTTTGACTTTCTGAACAAGATCAGAGAATTCTCCATTTTAGTAAATTTAAGGTTCCGTGAACATATATAATGCTGTGACGTCTATTAAAATTGAACATGTCACCAGCTATGAAAATAACTTCTTTGTTTGGTTGATAATTACCAGGTATTACGTAGAAACTTCACCCTGAAGACTCAGTCTTATTATCTCTTACTAAGGGGAGCATGTTTTGATGATATAGACATGTAATATTGCATACTTTCAGTGTTGTACATAGCCCAAAACTTGGTATTAGAGAGCTTTATCCGAATATTGGAATTATTCAAGTGGAGAAGTAATTAATAAAATTTGGTTTGCCATTTGCTGCTTATGTAGATCTATTACTTGTTAGCAGCTTCCCCATAAGACATATTTGAAGTAGCCAGCAGTGATGAGCGAACGTGCTCGGGTATCGTGATATCCGACCATGCTCGTGTGCTAACCCAGTGTCTTTGACGTGCTCGAATAATATGTTTGACTCCCCGCGGCTGTATGTCTCACGGCTGTTCGACAGCTGCAACACATGCTGGGATTGCTGAAAAAACAGGAAATTCCTCCAAGTGTTGCTGCTTTAGAACAGCCGCGAGACATACCAGCCACAGGGACTATAACATATTTTTTGAGAACGCCGAAGCCACTCGGTTGGCACACGAGCATGCTTGGATAACACCTGATCCGAGCACGATTGCTCATCATTAGTAGCAGTCTTTTATTCATGCAGCAGCAGAAAACAGCTCTGTAGGCACTGCCTGGTTGTGAAGAGCTTGTGGTCAATCAGAACAGGCAGAGCTGCAGTGTATATTATATAATGGAGGGACCGATTTTCAGGCTGAACCAGAAGATTAGTAATAGACAGTGTTGTTATCCTGGAAGAATATCAAATTAAACATTATGGTTTATTATGGGACTTACTACCATGCGGAGGGACTCATTTTAACTTCCCAACTAGATATTTAATTTTCATCCACATTACTTACATTTGAAAAGAACAATTTTCATCTCTGACATGTCCATAATCCCTTAAACGCTGAATATTTAGGGATATTCACAGTTATTCCCAGTATTTTCTCCCTCCCTCTTTCATATCCCATGCTCACAAGTGTCCTAAAACCATAGATGTAGGAGTTTTGAGGAGTCCACACATGAGAGAGCTACTTCAACTGGAAGGTAACATGTAGAATACGTTACGACCACTATATTAACAACAGGTACCATGTGTACCATGCATCTTGGAGGTCTGTGAGTTAAAGTCCCCATACACATTAGATAAATATTTTGATGTGATTGATCAACTGTCTATTGTCTATGATTATATCAGAAGTATTGACACGTGTTTGTCAGATTTGACAGACAGTCATCCTGGATCCAACTGTAGAAGGTCATTGTGATTAGCTCTACAAGCACCTGTTTGATTTTTGCATCTCTGTTATGGAGTGATATCCTTCTTTCTCTAGGACACATCAGTTACCTCCACCTTCTGCTGCTAATTAACACACCTTTGCTGAAGGTTTAAATACATTCAGTTTCTGCAGCAGGGGGCTGATGTTAGCTCAATTTCCCTTTGTATTGGTGTAAGTACTGGCAGTCGGCTAGTGTCTTCTTGGAGCCTCTTGGAGGAGTTCTGGCGTGATATCTCGGTGGTCTTCTCAAGCTAAGTGTATCCCCTCGATTGTCCACCCTCTCTGTTTTTAGTTGTAGTGGGGACCGACTAGCACACACTCCGTCCCTTCCCTGTCCAGCGCCTATCGCTAGGGTCAGGCAGGGATTAGGTTCCTGCTCGGCGATAGGTGCGGAACCTATTTAGGGATGTTTAGGGCAGACAGGGTGTTGTTAGATCTGCCCAGGGGTTTCCACTCCCCCCTTCCCTAGCGTTTGGGCTTCCCTCTCCCTCTTTTTGTGCACCTTACTTCTCCCTCACCCAGCGTGCAAAAGTATATAAGGAAAGTACACTTATAATGTAGTTCCCCGATGCTTTTGTTTGGCAGGAAGATAAGCCTCTGCAACAAGCTTCTGGCAGCGGGCCCCATCATAGAGAACACAGGAGCGCTCACTAAATTGAGCCTTATTAGTAATAATAATAATAATAATCTTTATTTATATAGCACCAACATAATTCCGCCACGCTTTACAGTTTAACAGTTCATACACAAGTCATAAGTAACAGCGTTAAAAATAATACAATAATTAAAGCAAAATAAGACTACCCGCTCGTGAGAGCTTGCAAGCTACAATAGAGCTTATAGTCTACAATAAAGGAGTTGTTCAACTATAGAGTAACTGCAGACTTGTACCCTATGTGTCTGCAGACTTGTGAATCCTCACAGAGCACTGCACATTTGGAGGATTCCCTGGCACTGGGAATAGCGATCGTGTGACCCCAAGTATGCGATTTGCATACATGAGGTTACGTGCTGACTAGACAGTTTTACTGAGCGAGGCCACACATGTCTAGTTGGAATGTGGCTGAAAGTATGAAGATCACATACTTGCAGTCACATGACCGCCTGCTCCCGGCGCTGGCTCTGGCAAATCCTCACATTGGGCAGTAATCGTGCTGAGAGGATTCACAAGTCTGCAGTCACATGGAGTGACTGCAGACATGTACCCTGAGCCTGGGTACATGGAATACATTGAATATAATTTTTTTTACTAGTGGCTAAGAACTGTTAAATGTGTAGTGTGGGCCCGTGAGGATATACTGGTGTCCAGCTTCGTATGGAAATTCCTGAATAGTTAACAGATTAATGTTGGCATTTTTCCCACACAGAAGTATGTTGACTAGCAAAAGCCAGGAGAGATTACAGACTCATCCCGTAACAAATAATCCAGGGACCATGGGTGAAGGTAGTCTGGATAGTTGCACATACAGTACTGCATAGCCTCAGATGATTCTTTCTTCAACTTGTTTGCCTCTTAGTGTTAAAGAAAAGATAACAAAAATGTTACAATTATTTTTACATGATGATTAGATTCATATCAGGCTTTGATAGGGCTTAAAGTAAACAATGATGCAAAATGTATTACTCGCATTTGTTTCTGCTATTGATAAAAGCTGATTGCAGGGATTTCCTAAAGCTAATCCTTCTGAAATATGCAGGTCGTAGGGACATTTAAAAAAAGGGTAGAGATCCAATCTGCCAGTCATGAGAAATCTATTGTAGAAGCCATATAAACCAGCTTGGAGGTGAGCCTTCATCCTCACTTGCAAATGGTTTCTGATCCAGATTTCTTATGACCAGCATGTCGGATCTGTTTTCAAAAGGTATCATTTTTATTTCATGGAAAAGCCATACCGCTGCTATCATATGTAAAAGCATGCCGACTGTTTTGCTTTAAAACACATAGCCAAAATAAGGCTGTGTTCACATCTGCTGTACACAAAATGGTGCTGTTTATTTTCTGCTGTAATTTGGTTTGTACAGTGACTGCTACCATGACAGAGAACCCTTCAGATGCCTTTATAAACTCCTCAACACTGAAATTGAAACACCAAGATGTAACAGTTGTGGAATTATGGAAATCACAGGCTCAATGATGATGTTAATAATATGCAAATGATAAAAAAAATGGAAATAAAATGTTTAAAACATATCTGTTTGTTCAGTATCAAGCATGAGCGCCACACATAGAAATGCGTACACTTGCACGCTTTGGCATGTCATCAGTGAGGCTATTAATGGTTGCCTGAGGAATGTTCTGCCAAGCTGAAGGTACTTAGAAATGTAAATCATCAAGATCCGCTGCTGACAGCTCTATTTGCTATTGCTGACCAATGACGTCCCAGATGTGTTCTATAGAAGACAAGTCCGGAGACACTGTGGGCCATGGTATCATATGCAGACTGCTCATAGTATCAGAAGCAACATGTAAACTGGATTGATATGTTGAAAAACGGCTCCCTGAACACTTTGGAGAAATGGCCATAATACGGGTTCCATGACCAAATCAATTTAAAGCCAAACTGTTAGTCTACCTGGAATTAAGACTAGAGAGGTATAGCTAGCATACATTATGCCATTCCAAACCATAATCTTGGGAGTAGGACCAGTATGACATTCCCTCGTAAAGGCCATCTAGTCTTCAGACTCATCTCCTGCTGTCTTTGTGGTCTAGACAAAAGCAAACTCATCGCTGCAGAGGACAGACCTCCATTCCAGTGTCCATTGCTGTCCTACATGATGATAACTTTGGCGTGAGGTCAATGGCGTGCCTGTAGCTGGACCTCTAGCTCATATCCCAATGTTGTGCGAACGTCTTCTGATGGTTTGTGTAGATACTGGTTGAAGGCTTGGTACGTGATGTCCAATTTTTCAATTTTCATACTGAATAGATCACTACGCTCCATACTTCTAATCTCACTATACGACTGTGCAGAGGTTCAGCTCTGCACCTTCATTGTTTTCCCAACCACTGGGACATGCAACCTCGAACTATATTGACATTTCGACCTATGTATGTTGTGATCTGCTGGAGTAATAAACCAATGTCTCTCAGTTTAAGAATTCTGTCCCTCTCAATTTGCAACATGTCGACAAACAGGAGGCATCACACAATCTTCCCTCAATACTTTATCCAATTTTTTTTAAGTTTCATATGGCTAAAATAAATTTGCTTTTATGATTACTTTTATGCTTCTCCCACATGCCACAGAGTGGAGAAAGGGATATGAAAATGTGATAAATTGCAGATCTTAGCGACACTTGCTACTTCTACGATTTGCATAACCTTTCAGTTTGTCCTTCCTGTTGGAATTTCAAAATGGGGCCATTACTTTCTGTAATATGTGGGTTTTCAGACTAGCTACTCATTGTCCTCAGTTTTTCTTCTAAGGTATATATAGTTTTTTATATAACGTCACTGAAGTTTTAATTAAGTCAGATTGACTAAACATATCTCTGAAAAAGGCAGGCGATTCTTACTGATTCAACGGCAGGTTCAAACAGCATCCATGACCTGTGTGGAACCTAAAGGTCCCCATACATAGACGCTGAAGGCCAAGCCAACCATCTACCAACTTCACTCCAAATGAGGATTTGAAGGAAAGAAGAATAAGGAAAATTTCAACATGCATTTCTTTTGTTCTCTTGAGAGATAAACTGCTGCTAGAGGTGTTTCGCAGCAGCTTTCTTCCCTCCACTTATGAAAAAAAGATGCATGTTAATCTGAAGTGAGCATGCCTGTATAAGGAGTAAGTCAGGAGAGATAGCTGTCGACTGAATGCTTGTAAGCTATGTAAGACATATGGGCATGATATGAAATATGAAATGTGTGTTCAAAAGTGTAAGAAAGATGACATTTACTTATATGATAAATAGTGGGTCACCGGTATGTAAATAATCTTGGTTCTTTCACATGTGTGCTGGAGCCTCCTTGCACGTTTTGGGAAGATTTGGAAGGGATAAAGGTGGCAGAACCGAAAGGAGCAAAATGGGGGTGAGGGTGATGGTAAACGCTCAGCTGTAGGGGTTGTGTAAGGACACAACACCCGTAGAAGCCTTATGTGCCGTAGCTCTAGCCCTGTGGCAGATATTGGCAAAGCAGTGATTTTTATGACTTGTGAGCTGAGCTCACCGAAATGTGGATATCTGGGGAGTATGAGCAAGGTTTTTTTATTCACACTAAAAAAATATTTAGAATTGAGAGTCCTCAGTGGTTAATACCTTTTAATGGCTAACTGAAAAGATGGTAACAAATTGCAAGCTTTCGAGACTACTCAGGTCTCTTCATCAGGCAAAGACTAATACAAAATCTGAAGAATCACATATTTATACACAACACAGCACAGAAAAAATGCAATAGATGAGACAAGTGACGTGAAGCAGAGCTGTCATTATGGGAGAGGGATGAACAGTTGTGGCAATAAATATTGGACTAGTTCATAGATAGGGAGTGTGAAAGTTTTATTGCCCTCTGATTGGGGTCTGGTAATGTTTTGTGATGTTCATAGAATCATAGAATGGTAGAGTTGGAAGGGACCTCCTGGGCCATCTGGTCCAACCCCCTGCTCAAAGCAGGATTCTCTAAATCATCCCAGACAGATGTCTATCCAGCCTCTGTTTGAAGACTTCCATTGAAGGAGAACTTGCCACCTCTCGTGGCAGCCTGTTCCACTCCTTGATCACCCTAACTGTCAAAAAGTTTTTTCTAATATCTAATCTGTGTCTCCTCCCATTCAGTTTCATCCCATTGCTTCTAGTCTTTCCTTGTGCAAATGAGAATAAAGATGATCCTTCTACAATGTGACAGCCCTTGAGATATTTGTAGACAGCTATTAAGTCTCCTCTCAGTCTTCTTTTTTGCAAGCTAAACATTCCCAAATCCTGCAACCGTTCCTCATAGGACATGGTTTGCAGACCGGTCACCATTCTGGTGGCTCTCCTTTGAACTTGCTCCAGTTTGTTGATGTCTTTTTTAAAATGTGGTGCCCAAAACTGGACACAGTATTCCAGATGAGGTCTGACCAAAGAGGAGTAGAGGGCAATAATGACCTCACATGATCTAGACTGTATGCTTCTGTTGATACATCCTAGAATTGTATTTGCCTTTTCAGCTGCAGATGGAAGGAAGAGAGCCACAGTATTCATTACTGATGGGTAGGCGGAGCCCCAGATCAGGATGTCACCTCAGATCAAAAGAGTGCTGACTGGCTGGCCCCTCCAGCTCGGGCTCCTCCTACTCAGCTCCAGTCTAAGATTTGAGGTCCAGAAGGATGGTCGCTGCTAATGCAGCTCCTCAGAAGATTTTATTATTTTATATTCGGACAGGAGACCTGGATCACTAGTTGGTCTAGAGGTCTCAGGGGTACCAGCGCTGCTGTACCCCATCCTCTCCCTTGGCGGATCTGTACTTACTCAAAGTCCCTGCAGAATCCTTGCCGGCCCTGGGGATGAGGAGAGCTTCCCTGGCGGGACGCAAACCACACGTGCGGTCACTGCGTTCCTCGCCCTGGGGGGAAGCATGGGCATAGCGCCAGAAACCCCTGAGGGTCCCTGTGGCGCCTTGGCTGGTGAGTACTCCACACAAAATTTTATTATTAATGTGTGAGTGCTTTAGCGTCTGATGACAGCGCTATTACATGTATATCAGTATGCTTCAGCGCTGCGGTGACAGCGCTATTACATGTTTATCAGTGTTTTTTCACCAGCCTCTCCCTTGGCGGATCTGTAATTACATAATGGTCCCTGCAGAATCCTTGCCGGCCCTGGGGGATGAGGAGAGTTTTCCCTGGCTGGGGCGCAAACCACACGCTGGGTCACTGCGCTTCCCGCCCTGGGGGGAAGCATGGGCATAGCGCCAGAAACCCTTAGGGGTCCCTGTGGCGCTGAGCTGATGAGTTTTCCACACAATTTTTATTATAATAATGTGTGAGTGCTTCAGCGCTGCGGTGACAGCGCTACTACTGTATGTCAGTATGCTTCAGCGCTGCTGTGACAGCGCTGTTACATTGTAGATGTGGTGATCTTTTGTCCGCAGGCAGTTAGCTGCAGGACAGAGAGGGAGCAGGAGCGGGGGAGTTCGCGCTCAACATTTGAGCTAGCAGGGGGCGTGGCCTATCTATTCCCGGTCTTTTGAGCAGGAAGACGCGCGCTCTGGCGTTTCTCCTGCGACTCCCTCACTGTGGCGGCCATTACACAGGCTCCTGGGCTCCTCAGACCGCTCCTCTCCTCATAAGACACCACGGCCAGCTGGGTGAGTGCTGATTCCTCACCCTGCAGCGCAGCGATCGCTATCCTGCAGCTGCAGTCTCATTAGAGACATAAAATTGGCTGGGACTCACACTTCATATATATATGTTGTGGTGAGTTTGCAATATTAACCCTTCTGAGGGTTATTTCTACCAGAAAAATTTTTTGACTGAATACCGCTGGGGTAACCCTGCCTGGTGGAGCGTTAACCCTTCAGCATATATTAAAAAAAAAAAAAAAGAAAAACCGCATAGTTTTTGCTGGTATTACCGCTTTGACCTGTTCATACAGGTGAGACATGTCTGAACAGAGTTCAGATGCCGCGGATCAAGTCCCAGTGCCATTGCGGCAATCAGATACGCAGACCTCCACAACGTCTAGCGCTGCGGTCGACAGCGGTGAAAAATTGGACGATATCGCTCGATCGATCAACAACTTGTCTGACCTTTTAGGTCAATATGTGTCTGCTAATTCTTTTCAGAGGAAGCGACGCAGGCCGTTACCGGCCTCTACACGGAGCGAGTCAGACGTATCTGATATTGGGCAGAGTTCCCCTTTAAATTCGGATGGAGAAATATCCGATTCAGATGCGGACGAGCCGCAGGGGCGTTTCCTCTATGGCGAAGCGTACGGAGGCATTAATTGAAGCCATGAGAGATATATTACAGTTACCGGAGGAGGTAACTAGTCGTCCTGGTAAATCAGCACGCATGTTCCAGGAGTCCCGTGCTTCGCGTACAACATTGCCAGCTCTGGATGAGCTTAATAGTGTAATAGAGGAGGAACGTCTATGTCCAGATAAGCGTTTTCATGGAACGCATTTCTTGGATACACTTTATCCTTGCTCTGCGGAGTTAAAGGCTAATTGGACTTCTGCTCCTGAAGTGGATGTGTCTTTATCTCAGCTTAATAAATCCTCACTACTTCCTATTAAGGGAAAAGCGAGCTTACAGGAGCCTTTGGATAGAAAAGCAGAATTGGCGGCAAAAGCAAGCTATGAGGCTGCGGGTCATGGATTCCGAGCAGTGCTAGGATCCATGTGTGCTGCTAGAGCTTCTCTAAGTTGGTTGGCACGTCTGAAGACGGAGTTGCACAATAATTCTCCGTTATCTGAGATACGGGAAACTTGTAAATGGTTAGAAACGGCAGCCTGTTATATCTTTGATGCCGGTCTGGATACGGCATCTCTGCTGGCCAAAGCGCAAGCTTCAGCGGTCACAGTCAGAAGAGCTTTATGGCTCAGACAGTGGGCCGGGGACGCAGTTTCCAAACAAGGGTTGTTGGCCTTACCTTACAAGGGTGGCCATCTTTTTGGATCTGACCTCACAGAGCTGATTTCCAAGGCTAAGGCGAAGGAATCAGCATTACCACAGCGTAGGGCCATGGCCTCGGTGTCCAGTAGGCCTGGTGTCTATAGTGGTCGGCGGTCCTTTCGGGGCCGAGGACGATCTAGTCACTCCTCGTGGGGATCGGGTCGTCCTTCCTTCTCAGGAAAGAAATCCTCTCAGAAAACTCGTACTTCCTGGAAGCAGAGTTTCCGCCAGGACAAGCGGGAACTTGACAAGAAGCCCGCAAAGTCTAATTGACGCCAGGGGTCCACTCGAGGATTCTCGAGTGGGGGGTCGCCTGCTTCTTTTCAAGGCGACTTGGATGGCTCGCGTTCCAGATTCCTGGGCAACGCGGATTGTGTCGGCAGGCTATTTCATAGAGTTTGCTTCTCGACCCCCAAATGTTTTTTGTCAGTCTCGCGTTCCGTCGGAACCCGAGCTTGTTGTCGCTCTACAGCGAGAGGTCGAATCTCTGCTACAAAAGGGTGTAGTGATACCGGTTCCGTCAGAGGACCGAGGAAAAGGTTTTTATTCCAACCTTTTTATAGTTCCCAAAAAGGAGAACAAATTTCGCCCGATTCTGGATCTCAAGCGATTAAACCGGCATGTCCATGCCCGGAAATTTCGCATGGAGTCGCTTCGTTCCGTTGTGGCAGCTCTGTCACAGAACGATTTTCTGGTGTCAATCGACATTCGCGACGCCTATTTGCATATTCCCATCGGAAAGGCTCATCAGCGCTTTCTTCGATTTGCCATAGGTCAGAATCATTACCAGTTCGTGGCTCTGCCGTTCGGCTTAGCCTCAGCGCCAAGGGTCTTTACAAAAATTCTGGCGCCTCTCATGGCAATCCTTCGAAGACAGGGGATTACGATTCTCCTTATCTGGACGATCTTTTGATCATGGCTTCCTCGGAGGAGGAGGCGTTGACGGCTCGGGATTTGTCTCTTCAGTTTCTGAAGGACTTCGGTTGGCTGGTCAATTGGGAGAAGTCGTCCCTGGAACCATCGAGGACAATCCTCTTTTTGGGAATGCATCTCGACACGTTTCGGTCGGTAGTTTCCCTACCACCAGACAAACAGTCATGTCTTCTTCGACATGTACAGATTATGAGATCCTCAACGGCAATGTCTCTACGGAAGTGTATGCGTCTTCTAGGACTGATGGTGGCGTCCATGGAGGCAATTCCTTTTGCCCAGTTCCACTCCAGGACTCTTCAAAGGTTCATCTTGAGTCGATGGAATCAGTCGCAATCGCTGGATTGCAGTGTCACCATTTCTCGCGCGGTGCGGGATTCTCTAGAATGGTGGTTACGTCCAGGGGCATTCTCCCTGGGGAAGTCTTTCCTCCCTCCGAAGTGGTCAGTCATAACCACCGATGCCAGCCTGACGGGCTGGGGGGTGTTTGGAACAATCTCTGGATTCAGGGGGTATGGTCATCGGAAGAGTCTGTGCTTCCGATCAACATCCTGGAATTGAGGGCGATTTTCCTTTGCCTCCAACATTGGACGGTCCCTTTGAGCGGTCTGCCAGTCCGTGTGCAGACAGACAATGCGACGGCTGTCGCGTATATCAATCACCAAGTTGGGACAAGGAGTTCCAGACTCATGGTAGAGGTGTCCCGAATTCTGATTTGGGCAGAGGCCAATGTACCAGCCATTTCGGCGATTCACATTCCAGGGGTTCAGAATGTTACAGCGGACTTTCTCAGTCGCAGAAGGATGGATTCCGGGAATGGAGCCTCCATCCGGATGTGTTTGCACTACTGTGCTCTCGCTGGGGAACCCCCCAAGTGGATTTGATGGCATCCAGGTTCAATGCCAAGTTACCGACATTCATGTCCAGGTACAAGGATCCGAAGGCGGTGGCGGTGGATGCTCTAGTGGCTCAGTGGGATCAGTTCGAGCTGATCTATGTATTCCCGCCGATATCCTTACTTCCTCTAGTACTGCGTCGGATCAGACTAGAGAGAATTCCAGCTATTTTGATAGCTCCAGACTGGCCAAGAAGGGTGTGGTTCTCGACAATAATGTCGCTGTTGGCGGCACCTCCTTTTCCACTCCCTCTTCAACCGGACTTGTTGACTCAGGGGCCCGTTTGTCATCCGGACTTGATGTCCCTGCGTTTGACGGCGTGGCTCTTGAGACCGAAATCTTGACCCGTAGAGGTTTCTCAGCCGAGGTCATTGCTACCCTTCGTGCTGCAAGAAGTCCGGCTACTACTAGGATTTACCACAAAATTTGGGAAACCTTCTTTTCGTGGTGTTTGGGGTCCTCTCGGAACCCGAGAAAATTTTCCATTCCCAACCTGTTGGCTTTTCTACAGCATGGGCTAGACAAGGGTTTGGCAGTAAGCACTCTGAAAGGTCAGATTTCTGCTCTGTCCTTATTGTTTCGGAGAACCATTGCTTCAAATAGAGACGTGCTCTCCTTTTTCCGAGGTATATCTCGTAAGTTTCCGCCGCGGAAGGCACCCGTGTCTCCTTGGCGGCTCAACCTTGTTTTGGAGGCTCTTCAGCATAAACCTTTTGAGCCTATGGTTTCTGCTAGCCTTTCTTTACTTTCTTGGAAGGTGGCTTTCCTTGTTGCAGTCACTTCCTTGAGGAGAGTTTCTGAGTTGGCAGCTCTTTCTTGTTCGCCTCCTTTTCTGGAGTTTTTTCCGGATCGTGTAGTGCTTCGCACTCGGGTGATTTTTTGCCTAAAGTGGTGTCACAATTTCATGTCAACCAGGATATTGTGTTGCCTTCATTCTGCCCGGATCCGAAGAATGTGAAAGAGCGAGCTTTACACACATTGGATTTAGTGCGGGCCTTGAAGTTTTATCTATCTATTACTCAAGGTTTTCGTAAGACGGACTCCCTGTTTGTGGTTCCAGCAGGTCGTCGGCGTGGTCAACGAGCTTCCAAGGATTCTATAGCTCGTTGGATCCGGTCAGCTATTTTGGAAGCTTACCGTCTTCGGGTGAATCTTGCCCGATTAAGATTCGAGCCCATTCTACGAGAGCTGTGGCCTCATCGTGGGCTTTTCATCAAGGTGCCTCGGCAGTGCAGCTCTGCCGAGCGGCAACTTGGCGCTCTGTCCACACGTTTACAAAGTTTTATAAAGTGGACGTCAGTGCTTCCGCTGATGCAGCCCTCGGACGTAGGGTCCTGCAGGCAGCTGTAGTTTAAAGTTCTGGATGAACTTGTGTTTAGCGCTGGTTGCGCTTTGTTGTTAAGGTTGTTGGGTTTCTGCCTTTTATTGGTTTTTCCCACCCTTATTTTTGAACTGCTTTGGGACGTCCCATCAGTAATGAATACTGTGGCTCTCTTCCTTCCATCTGCAGCTGAAACACGGATTTTGGTAAGAACTTACCTGTAAAATCCTTTTCAGCGAAGGAAGGAAGAGAGACACAGCACCCTCCCAAGGCAGAAGTGTGTTGATGTTTTCAGATGCAGCGCGACCCTTATCTGATAGCGATTATCTGGGCTGAGGTCAGCGCGCTAAGGCTCTGTTCCAGCATCGCCAGCTCATCGCAGTAGTCAGGTTCCGTGAGTAGTACCTGGAACTCTGTGGTTTTTGGCTTTCTTTGCATGCATAACCTGTATCCTTGTGTTTTTTCTCTGAAGTTCCTTCAGAAGGGGTTATGTTGCTCCGCTGGTGATCTTGGCTCTTTTCCTCAAAGCTTTGGTACGACTGGAGCTGAGTAGGAGGAGCCCGAGCTGGAGGGGCCAGCCAGTCAGCACTCTTTTGATCTGAGGTGACATCCTGATCTGGGGCTCCGCCTACCCATCAGTAATGAATACTGTGTCTCTCTTCCTTCCTTCGCTGAAAAGGATTTTACAGGTAAGTTCTTACCAAAATCCGTGTTTTTGCTGCTGCATCACACTGTTGACTCATGTTCAGTCTGTGATCAATTAGTATACCCAAGTCTTTTTCACATGTGCTGTTACTTAGCCCTATTCCTCCCATTTTGTATATGCTTTTTTCATTTTTATTGCCCAGATGTAGTACTTTGCATTTTTCCCTGTTAAAAACCATTCTGTTAGTTGCTGCCCGCTGCTCCAGTTTATATCTTTTTGAATCCTCTCTCTCTCTCTCTTCTCTAGTATTAGCTACCCCTCCTAGCTTTGTGTCATCAGCAAATTTGATCAGTTTGCCCTCAATTCCTTCATCTAAATCATTGATAATGATGTTGAACAATACAGGGCCCAAAACAGAGCCTTTTGGTACCCCACTTGAGACATTCTTCCAACTGGATGTGCAGCCATTTACGACCACTCTTTGAGTCCGATCACTAAGGCTACTTTCACACTTGCGTTTTTTAGCGCTGCGCATCGTGCGCTATTGGTCGCATGCGCAATGTTCCCCTATCATTAACATGGCGGGTGCAGGGTCTTGCGCTTGCACGCGCTTATTAGCGTTTGGCGTGATCTGCGCATTTTCCAGGTGTGCGCCCAGACGCGCTAGATGCTACATGTTGCATTTTTTTTCCAGCACATCAATTTAAAAAAGGCGCATATAAATATCATTGCCGTCTATGTGGGCGCTGGCGTGCGCATGGCTGTGCGCTTACAGCGCTTGTGCACGCACGCGATTTTTTAGTTAACAATGTCTAGACACTTGTCCAATTACCCCCTAGACAAGATACATTGTTTGTGAGGACTGTAGATAAAGGAGTGTAGATAAAGGAAGGTGTCAGTGCCACACAGACCCTACTCAGACTGCCTGGAGACTGCATGCTGATAAAGAGACCTGAAGATACAGCCTGGATTGCTATAAAAAGGCCTGCAAACAGCGTGCACCATACTACACTGCCTGGAGACTGGAAGATCCATCTTGGACCACAAATACACAGCCTGGATACTGCCTGGAGACACTGCGCCTGGACTCAAGACCGATCCAAAGTGCAAGAATGTGAGTATTCTTTAACCAAATGACAGGCTGTCCTTATAATGTAATATGTGCTCATGTAATTTTTTTTTTTTTTATTTGCAGCATGTCTTCTGGATCCGAATATTCCCCATCCCGGCAAGAACTGGCCGAAGCAGAGCATGATGTGAGTATCTTCCTGCCTTTGGGTAAGTATAGCTGCTGAATCTACAAATGTCTAAAATTTGTGTTCCTTTTTCAGACATCATCGTCCGACACGGCCATTGAGGAGTCTCAGGAGCAGTCGCAGCCGAGTCAAGTCCCGGTGGCGAGACGGAATGTAAGTATATAGCCTTTGAATGTCTATTTCTTTTGTACTCCTATTGTTATTTTCTTTCTAAAAAATATACAAGATTGTAATTTTTATTTTGTTTCTTCTAGGTTCCACAACGGGACGACGACCTGTATGTGGACAACGAGGCCCTCATCTGCCAGGTCCATGAGCGTGTCCCGTTGTGGGACAGCCGTGATCCGCAGTACAAGGACAATGTGGTGACCCGGCGGCTATGGAACGAGGTGGCCGCAGCGTTGATGGATGGCTGGGACAGCGCCTCTCCAAACCTGAAAAGGGCGTTTAGTAAGTATTTTCATTCTCTGTAATGCTGCACTCACTGTTGTTCCTGATGGCACTGATGGGTTTGCTGCCAGATATATTCTACCACCAAACCCAACAGTGCCATCTGGTTCAACAGTGACTGCCCTGTGTATGCTATTGCTATGTGTTGTGCATTCAATTGAGTTTTTTATTGCCCAGTCACTCTTGTTCCTCATGGTAATGTTGTTTTTGCTGCCAGATATATTCTAACAGCAAACACAACAGTGTCATGTGGTTCAACAGTCACTGACCTGTGGATTCTTGAGCTATGTGTTGTGCATTCTATTGAGTTTTTTATTGCCCAGTCACTCTTGTTCCTCATGGTAATGTTGTTTTTGCTGCCAGATATATTCTAACAGCAAACCCAACAGTGCCATCTGGTTCAACAGTCACTGCCCTGTGTATGCTATTGCTATGTGTTGTGCATTCAATTGAGTTTTTTATTGCCCAGTCACTCTTGTTCCTCATGGTAATGTTGTTTTTGCTGCCAGATATATTCTAACAGCAAACACAACAGTGTCATGTGGTTCAACAGTCACTGACCTGTGGATTCTTGAGCTATGTGTTGTGCATTCTATTGAGTTTTTTATTGCCCAGTCACTCTTGTTCCTCATGGTAATGTTGTTTTTGCTGCCAGATATATTCTAACAGCAAACCCAACAGTGCCATCTGGTTCAACAGTCACTGACCTGTGGATTCTTGAGCTATGTGTTGTGCATTATATTGAGTTTTTTATTGCCCAGTCACTCTTGTTCCTCATGGTAATGTTGTTTTTGCTGCCAGATATATTCTAACAGCAAACCCAACAGTGCCATCTGGTTCAACAGTCACTGACCTGTGGATTCTTGAGCTATGTGTTGTGCATTCTATTGAGTTTTTTATTGCCCAGTCACTCTTGTTCCTCATGGTAATGTTGTTTTTGCTGCCAGATATATTCTAACAGCAAACCCAACAGTGCCATCTGGTTCAACAGTCACTGACCTGTGGATTCTTGAGCTATGTGTTGTGCATTCTATTGAGTTTTTTATTGCCCAGTCACTCTTGTTCCTCATGGTAATGTTGTTTTTCCTGCCAGATATATTCTAACAGCAAACCCAACAGTGCCATCTGGTTCCACAGTCACTGACCTGTGGATTCTTGAGCTATGTGTTGTGCATTCTATTGAGTTTTTTATTGCCCAGTCACTCTTGTTCCTCATGGTAATGTTGTTTTTGCTGCCAGATATATTCTAACAGCAAACACAACAGTGTCATGTGGTTCAACAGTCACTGACCTGTGCATTGTAGAGCTTTTTATAATGCTGCATTGACAGTTTGACATTTTCATTCAGGTATGTGTGATGAGACATATTTTGCCCTGACTGCATTGTATAATTTTTATTTTTTTTTCCCTCAACAGTGAACAAAGTCCGCACATGATGGCGCTCGATGAAGGACCGCTTCAACACTGATGTTCGAGCAGAGGGACAGGTTCGCAGTGGTTTAGCAGCAAGGCCCAGAAAGAAATATCGCTACTATCGCGAGTTGGCGTTCCTGAGACCGGTCCTTGCCAGCAGAGCGTAATTTTTTTTTTTTGTTTTTGTTTTTTTGTTTTTTCTACAGCTGATGCTTCTTGTTAATGCATTATAGTAATGTTTTGTTTTTCTTTCCACAGCACCTGGAGCAGCACCATGCAGCCTGTCCCTGAAGCGATCCTTCCTCGGACGACCTTGGACCCATCACAGCCATCCGACAGCCTTTAGGTCTGAAGAGTCCTGATATCCTGTCAGACACATCTTTAATTTTTGCACCTGGAAGACAGCACATTTCTCTTGAGGTTATATCCGGTCTGCAGACCCTGTTCTCACAGAGTCTTTGAAGCAAATTCCTTAATTGATGTAATAGGCCATAAATCCATGTGATAGGTTCATTCCAGCATTGAGAGTGTCAAAGGTCACATCAATTTGTATTCGCAAACTCTCCTGTGTCTCTGAGATGTGATATCACCTTTCAGTACAAGTAATATCATGTCCAACATGCTATGACCGGGGATGCAAAAGTGTTTGGCCACAGGTAGATCCATTCTTTTTTCTCTTATTGTGTGGCGATGAGAATTCATCCTTGTTCTCAGTTTTTGCCCTGTCTCCCCCACATACAGACCCCCAGTTGGACATTTAGTACAAATAATTAGGTACACCACATTAGATGTGATGCAGCTGAAAGTACCTGGGATCTTGTAGTCCTGATGTGAGTTGGGGATCTTTATCTTGTCTGTGGTCATTATAAATGGACAGGTTTTGCATTTCTTCTTGTTGCAAGGAAAGGTTCCTGCAGCTGTTGGAGAGGACAGGGAACTTCTGACAATGATGCTTCTTAGATTTGGGGGCTGCCTAAAACACAGTAGTGGGGGGTCTGGAAATATGGATTGTAATTGGGCATCTTTTTGTAGTAAAGGTTGTAGTTTCTGTGCAGCTCCTCTTAGCATCTCCAGATTTGGATTGTAGGTGACCACTAGAGGCACCCGGTTATTTTCTTCTTTAGTTTTGTAATGTAGCAGGTGATTCCTTGATATTCTGGTGGCTATTGTAATTTGGACTCTGGATTACAAACCCAATTCTTCACACCTACAATACCCATTATGCACAAAACCTTTGTCACAGGACGTCTGAGAGACTAAGGAACCATCTTTTGCATGTCTGCTACAGCATAAGGAGTAAAATCCAAGGGCAATTTGAAAGTCTGAGGAAAACACTTACAGAAAGCACAGAGCAAAAATTACAACAATACTACAACAAACTACGGACCTCTCTGATTCATAACAAGGAAAAGAAACTACACAGATTGCGCCTCATTTCAGGACTCTATACAAACAGATGCAAAACAAAGCCAAAACCTGACAAACTGGACAACCACTCCATTCCAGACACAAAAGCATCTAACTGTGTCATCAATCTCTCGGATTACAAACACAACAAGGTGGAGCTGGCCGTGTTTTCTAGAGGACTCTCATTTTGTCCCACTAAGGCCCTAGATAAAACTGAACGCTGCAGTGATATGGAACATTTTTTCAGGAGACTGCGCCTGAGGGAATACTTCAATGATACAGAAGATTCAGAAAACACTCGGACTGAAGGAAAAGGGATCCCAACAACCAAGAAGAGGTCAGACTGGACACCTCCACCTGGACGTAACCCTCATTTGAATAAATATATAGACTCATTCAGATATTTGATAAAATCCACCATCATAGACACCAACAGGAGACAAGCATCCAACATCAGTGCCCAGGAGAGAAAGGCTATACAGTCTCTGAAAACCAACAAAGAAATCATCATTAAACCTACTGACAAGGGAGGTGCAATAGTCATGATGAACACATCAGACTATATGAAGGAAGCAAACAGACAACTTACGGACACGCGCTACTACAGAAAACTGGAGTCGGACCCTACATAGGACTATTACAAGGAACTAAGCAAGTTGGTATCTTGTCTGCCTGACAAATCCATAAGAGCCGATGACCTGATACCAGAGAGTCCAAGAACAGGGACATTCTACATGCTTCCCAAAATCCACAAATCTGGAAATCCAGGAAGGCCGATTATTTCATGTGTGGACACCCTTACTGAGCAGGTATCTGGATGGGTAGAGGGCATTCTTAAACCCCTGGTAAAAGATACACCCAGCTACATTCAGGACACAACTGACCTACTGAATAAACTAGCGGCAATAGGTCCCCTACCAGAAGGAACCATCCTGGCCACCATGGATGTGGAATCTTTGTACTCTAATATCCCACACCAGGATGGATTAAATGCCTGCAAAGTCCTCATGGGAAACACCGGGAATGATGCTGATTCTGTGGTGAAACTCACAAAATTCATCCTCACCCACAATTACTTTGAATTTGACAACAAGATCTATTTACAGGAGACTGGCACAGCAATGGGAAGTAAAATGGCTCCACAGTATGCAAATCTTTACATGGCCAAGCTTGAAAGCGACTTTCTGTCCTCATGTCCCATCAGGCCTCTGGCCTACTACCGCTACATTGATGACATTTTAATCATCTGGATGGAGTCTGAGCAACAGCTAAAGACGTTCCATGAACAGTTCAATCAATTTCATCCCACCATCAATTTAACACTCAACTACTCCAGCACTGAAATTAACTTTTTGGACACCACCATTAAGCTAAAGAACAATGAAATAGAGACATCCCTGTATCAAAAGCCAATCGACTGTC
Organism: Oophaga sylvatica; assembly: GCA_033576555.1. Taxonomy (NCBI): domain Eukaryota; kingdom Metazoa; phylum Chordata; class Amphibia; order Anura; family Dendrobatidae; genus Oophaga; species Oophaga sylvatica. The sequence goes on from JARQOD010000001.1 coordinate 103,744,358, forward strand.
CAACATACCTTAAATGGGACAGTTTCCATCCAAAACACATAAAAAACTCTATTGTCTACAGCCAAGCCATCAGATACAACCGTATATGTTCCAACCCCATGCATAGAGATGAACAGCTTGGTCGCCTTTTTAAATCAGGGCTACCATCCAAGAACAATTGAAAACCAAATTACAAGTGCCACCAGAATATGAAGGAATCACCTGCTACATTACAAAACTAAAGAAGAAAATAACCGGGTGCCTCTAGTGGTCACCTACAATCCAAATCTGGAGATGCTAAGGGGAGCTGCACAGAAACTACAACCTTTACTACAAAAAGATGCCCAATTACAATCCATATTTCCAGACCCCCCACTACTGTGTTTTAGGCAGCCCCCAAATCTAAGAAGCATCATTGTCAGAAGTTCCCTGTCCTCTCCAACAGCTGCAGGAACCTTTCCTTGCAACAAGAAGAAATGCAAAACCTGTCCATTTATAATGACCACGGACAAGATAAAGATCCCCAACTCACATCAGGACTACAAGATCCCAGGTACTTTCAGCTGCATCACATCTAATGTGGTGTACCTAATTATTTGAACTAAATGTCCAACTGGGGGTCTATATGTGGGGGAGACAGGGCAAAAACTGAGAACAAGGATGAATTCTCATTGCCACACAATAAGAGAAAAAATAATGGATCTACCTGTGGCCAAACACTTTTGCATCCCCGGTCATAGCATGTTGGACATGAAATTACTTGTACTGAAAGGTGATTTCACATCTCAGAGACACAGGAGAGTTTGCGAATACAAATTGATGGTGACCTTTGACACTCTGAATGCTGGAATGAACCTATCACATGGATTTATGGCCTATTACATCAATTAAGGAATTTTCTTCAAAAACCCTGTGAGAACATCACAAAACATTACCAGACCCCAATCAGAGGGCAATAAAACTTTCACACTCCTTATCTATGAACTAGTCCAATATTTATAGCCACAACTGTTCATCCCTCTCCCATAATGACAGCTCTGCTTCACGTCACTTGTCTCATCTATTGCATTGTTTCTGTACTGTGTTGTGTATAAATATGTGATTCTTCAGATTTTGTATTAGTCTTTGCCTGATGAAGAGACCTGAGTAGTCTCGAAAGCTTGCAATTTGTTACCATCTTTTCAGTTAGCCATTAAAAGGTATCAACCACTGAGGACTCTCAACTCTAAATATTTTTCTATCTACTGGCTAACACGGTACTAAGATATACATCTTTACTTATTCACACTAACACATTTTGGTGACGGCAAAACGCATGGGTGTGAATAAAAATCCTTGTTTACACTGTACTGTATCTTCAGTTCAGCTCGAACATCGTGATAATCTTTTCCATACTTATTTCGTAATTTTTACCAGAATTATTCCTAATAAAGTGATAAACACCACAACAGAAACCCAATGGAATTCACTATAGTCAGTGTTTGTGTCTGTCTTTTAAAAAATCTATTCTTGCATACATTTACGGTACTTTTATCCCATGACAGAACAGAAATAGGAATTCCCAACTGTGGATGTGAACAGAGACCTAGGTATTCAGATCTCTTCTAGGTGGGCAACATGAAAGTAATCCTAGCAGTCTAAACAGGATCACCCTGTGTGTGACTAGCTTTAGGAAGAATCTCTAGGCCGAAGTTTATAACCTATGGATGTTAAACCATAATCCGGTGATGGTAAGACTTCCAAGTTTAGTCTCACCTTGTTATCTGTATCATCTTCTTTGAAGAGATAATACATGAAAGAGATGTATGTAAAAACATCAGTGGCCATGTCTGAATGAAACTAAATTAGCTACATCTAAGTCACCCAACAGTGACCGCACACCGTCCATGGTGTCTGTAATACAAGACGGTTAGAGAGCCAAGGGTGAGACAGCTATCAGGAGCTGAATGACTCGCAGCAAAGAACCAGACATGGAAGCTGACAAATCCAGAAATGTTCTATGGCAGCAAATGAACTCTGAAAAGGATAATTTGTTTGGGACTGTTGGATAATGACGCTTGTGAGGAATGTGAAAAGGAAACATTCTTGGGGCTTTTATGGAAGATGGCAATTTAGAGAGCGGTTCCTCATCACATTACAAGCTGAGCATGAGATGATCGGATTCCTGAAGTGTGTTGTATGTATTGGAAGAAACGGAGAGACAAGAAAAACTTGCTAAACCAACAGCCAGCACTCTTCAGCTCATTTCCGATGACAGCTTCATCACAGTTGTACATCAGTGTAAAAAAAGATATTACCTTGTGTGAGGCCGCCTTATATTGTCTTACACAGGTAATCCCACAATGAGCATTAGTCACCAATCACAGGATAGACGATTATTGTCTGATCTTCCAAGACCCCAGTACATCACTGGAGACCCCCTTCATTCTCACTACATGACCGGTCAAGAGAAGAATAACGCACTTTGTTCCCCATTCAGTGCTGTGCAGTGATGAGGAACGGGGGGCTCAGGACATTCATTCTAGTGATCAATAAGGGTCCCGGTGGTGAGGCCCCCAGTGATCCAACAATATCTATCCTAAGGACAGATAATAAATGTCCATTGTGTTAAAATCCCTTTATTCGAGCACCATGAACATTGTTGACAGGCAGTGGTGTACTGGCTTTCTGAGCCACCATGTAAGCTATATGGATGCACCAAAACTACACACAATGGCTCTAGATACTTCACCTCGAAAATATGCTCTGATAATAAAAGGGAAAATATTTCTATAATATTACTGAGGCACAACCAGGAAAAAGTATTTAAGTGATTGTACCGTCAGGACAAGCCTTATTCATATGCACCATTATGAAGGACCCCTCTATGAGCAAGTCCTTACAAGCAGCTTCTCTGATTTGGGCAGTACCCAGTAAGACCACATTCCCCCTTCAGGTGAAATGATTAAATGCAACTTCCAACATAAAAATCAGCTGTTTCTCAGGGTCTTGGGAGTTGGCACTATGGCAATCAATTGTTCGCCATAGTGACTCTTAGGCCACATTCACACGTTCAGTATTTGGTCAGTATTTTACATCAGTATTTGTAAGCCATAACCAGGAGTGGGTGATAAATACAGAAGTGGTGACGTGTTTCTATTATACTTTTCTTCTGATTGTTCCACTCTTGATTTTAGCTGGCAAATACTGATGTAAAATACTGACCAAATACTGAATGTGTGAGCATCGCCTTATGCTAAAGGGAGTATCAGTGCTGAGACAACCCTTTAAATTCATACATAAAAATGGAGGATGCTACCCACGCCAGCTTTTTAGAGTAGTCCCTGATTTTTGTAATTATTTTTCAGCTTATACCTCTTGGGTATAATTTCACGTTAAATACATAGCTTGCATTGTGTTGTATGTAGAGATATATTGGATATGTTAATATTGTCTCGCACTTTACGAAGTGACACAGAATATATTGCACAAGGGTAAGAATACAAAAACCGCCATGACTCTACCATGGTAAAGTCATTCTGGACACGTTCAGTGTGACTTGTTTGTCCTCATGACCATTACTAAGAAGCCCTCCTAACCAAGTGAACTAGAAGGAAAACTGATCAAAATTGGTCTAAATTCTGATGAAAATCATATGACAATTGGTTTGTTTTTACGTCTTAGAAAAAACTAACACGTGAGGCCTTGGTTCTTGGTATTTCTATTTACAGGGAGTTTTCTAGGATTTCCACATACATACGAGGTATTGCATGCTGGTCATCTTGTTCTTTGCAAAAATATTTATTTTTGCTTTTTTACTGGTTTTAATTTCTTGTGTTTTTTTGTTCACTCTGATTACTTAATAAAGATCTTTAAATCTTCAGTAGATATATTGTCTACCGCATTATATGGGTGCTAGTGATTCTTTACACCAATTTTTCCTGTTTTTTGTATTCCTGATATTACATGGTGGCTCAGTGGTTAGCACTGCAGCTTTGCAGCCCTGGGGTCAAATCCCACCAAGAACAACATCTGTAAGTAGTTTGTTTGTTGTCCCCGTATTAGTGGGGTTGTTCTCCGGTCTCTCCCAACAACCCAAAGACATATTCATAGGGAATCTGGATTGTGAGCTGATAGCGCTGTGGAATTAATGGCACAATATAAGTGAGTAAAATAAATATGACACTGTTGTATAGTCCATTACTTTTGGTTGTTGTATTCCTGATATTACGCTGTTTTATAATCCATTATTTCTGGGTATTCCCGATGCTGTATAATTTGCTTTTTAACGTATTTGTTGTTTATTAAAGTCTCTGTAAACGTTGTATATCCATTAAGTAATTATTTGTACAGCGCCGCAAAGGAATCTTACGGATGTACAAGAAAATCTTAATCATGTAATTGAATTGTGCTGACAGTATGAAAACAGATCTGTAGGTATGCTTGGTGCCTACTGTGCAGAGAAATGACTCGGTGTGGAGAGATGATACTCGACTTGCTGCTTCTCACGGAGTATCCCCCCAGATTGACACCGTGTCCTCCAGAATTCTGACCTACTTGTCTTGTGTACATGTAGATAAAAACAAGTCACACCCATACACAGCCATGTACACGGATACTGTGCGTAAATGTAATAAAAGGCAGCCATGTTACCAGCGTGATCACTGTAGGCTTCACAGGGTGTTACCCCGACAGTACAGGCATGAATCAAGTCTAATTATACCATTATAATACCGTCTGCCTCCAAAATCTGCCTGAAGTGTGTAAATTCCAGACCCAGTATAATTAGAATATACAGTACACGGTTGTAGAACGAAGTTATTCTTTGTTCTATTTATTTTCCAGCTACAGGAAATATTTAGAAAGAAAAATGAAAAGAAAGAACGGAAAGGTGAAGAGGAAAAGTGTGCTCAACTGGTAACGTGTTTATTATCCCTCCTGCTCACATAGTAATTAATAGGGAATTAATATATTGGTTAATGTTGATTCAAATGTATCCTGCATTATTCAGTGTAGGTGGAGTAACCTCAGATCACAAATATTGATGAGGCGGAGTGCCTTCGATCATTCGGAGTGGGAGGTGCAAGTAGCCTGGGGCTCAACCCCAGTATATGGAGATAGGAACTTGTCTGCACTCCTAGGTCAGGCAATCACGTAGAAAACATTTGTACAATCAGTACGTGTCGTGCAGAATAGTGACAATAGACATTCGACTCTCCTGAATATTTTTCCGTAACTCCTGGCCCTGTATAACAGGAAAGGTCTTGTTGTGACATGTGCTTTGCAGCACCGTGTGCAGACACGGTGGTCTGGCACCACTCACAAGCAGACCCTTTCTGTTATACGGTGCCGTTACTTATGGAAAAAGGCTCATGAGAGTCGACACGTCCATTTATCGTCACCAGAAGCACTGCTGTTATTTATTCTCTGGCATATGTAGGGATTGTACCAATAAATTGTACACGATTGCATGACCTTATAGAGAAGTTCCTGTTTCTAACCTCACATCACAGCTATAGAGGGAAATACTGCGATCGTCTGGGGCTGGTGAAACTGAAGTTACCAAACTGATTATGAGGAACAATGGCTGTTGTCTGTCTCAAAGACAGAAGTGAATGTCATCCTGCCAGAAAATTGGGTTTCGACACACTGTCTTTTTGTGAAAAATGTAGCAGGGAGAAGGGATGATTTTGTCAAGTTTTAGCACATTTTTGGGGCAACTAGATATTTAGTGAAATATAACATGCACTATGAATATATTTTGTAGTATTTTGGTGGCATGTTTTGAATCCATAGCATCTTTTTAAGAAATGCAACATACTCTAGGTATACCTTTTTGGGCTTAATTCCCATATAGACTTCTTTATAAACCATGGAAAACTGCATTAAAAATGCTTAATTCAAATGTAATAAATTGAAAAAAAAATTGCTGACAAAACACAGGGGGTAAACACCTGCCATTCATGCTCTTTTTTTTTCATACAAAAAATAATAATTCTGAAAAAGTGTCTATTAAACAAGCCTAATATGGCAATCTTTTTGTTCCTATTGAGTGTCATGTATCTTTCCAATTAGTGAAGATTCTCTTGTCACAGAAATTTCTACTTCTAAAGACCAGTTCCATCATCCACAGGTTGTCTAGCTACAAAACAGGGATTTCCACAATTTGAATGGGACAGTCGCAGAAATCTTTGCAGCCATTATGCTACATGTGAATATACATTGAGGCTTGGAATCACACATGCAGTTTTTGCACAAAACACAGTAGCGGATACAAAAGAGAGAAGTATTAGTCTTTCCTTCATACTTCTTCTATTTGGATCCAATCCTGACTAAAAAACAACATAAAAAAACTGCCACCCAAGGTCTGCTAGGTCACTGAAGACATCCTACTTCCACCAGTTGCTTGTTGAGGTTCCCAAGTTTGTTGAATCTCTATTGGGTAAAATGCATTTTTTGTGCAGTGTTTTTATTTTCATTTTGTAGTTCCCTTTATATAAATTCCACATATTAGGCAGCACGGCAGAGAGACTTCTATTGCATACATGGTTGCTGCTTCCTTAGCATTGTACGTCATCATTGCAATTATGTGGAAGCCTGCATTCATTAAGTAAACTTGTTCCTTTTGTTGCGCATTGTTTTTCTGAACCAGTGTTTGCTTAATGTACAATAGGACAGATGTGTTATCTCAGATGCATTTATGCTCCAGTTATTTTGTACAGTAGAAAAGCCAAATAAAAACTTTCCATTCGATGGAGCAAACACTGAATGCTGGTTAAACTGAAGGAAAGCGGTTGTAGATTTTCATGCACTCTTCTTCCATTCTTGGTGTTAGAAATAAAATATTGACATGTCGTTGGAAGGTCTTTCTAGAGCAAATCCACCAGATACTCTTAAAATGTAGTAAATGTTTCTACTTGATGGGAATGCTGTTGGTGGAGCTTACAGAATTGCGGTGTAACTCCACCACAGAGAAATGTGCGTAAGGTCAGTAGCATTACCAATAGATTCAAAGAAAGACAGAAACCACAGGATATGCCCTAAATGTAGGATACCTTCAGGTCCTATGTCTGGTACCCATCTGTTATGAAATTGAGGGTCACGTGAACCACATTAACTGCTCGTGAACATTCTTTCCACTGAATCAATGGAGAGGTTGCAGTGCTTGAGTAAATCTTTTTAGGATATGTTTGGGTCCCATGTCGGGAATCCAAAATTGAGGAACACGTGAACCTCATTAACTGACGGTGAATGATCTTTGCTTTGAATCAATGGAATGGTTGCATTTCTTGTGTGTGTCTTTCTCCTTGATCTGATTTCAATGAGAAAACAGCTATTGATAACCGCCTTGATGTCACACGACCTCCATTCTTCCAAAAGATGAAGGACTTTGATATATGTTAGACAACGCCTATCAAATCCTGTGTATACAGGATGTCTACATGCCTGAATATCTTTACCCTATCACCTATAAATGCTAATAGCAGAGTGGTCACTACATACAGTATGTATCCAAATACCAAAGCCACCTTCCATAGCAGGGAATTCAGTGCCAAATGTTAGAAAATGGCAAGTCAGTTTTATATACAGTGGGTACGGAAAGTATTCAGACCCCTTAAAATTTTTCACTCTTTGTTTCATTGCAGCCATTTGGTAAATTCAAAAAAGTTCATTTTTTCTCATTAATTTACAATCTGCACCCCATCTTGACTGAAAAAAAAAACAAATGTAGAAATTTTTGCAAATTTATTAAAAAAGAAAAACTGAAATATCACATGGTCATAAGAATTCAGACCCTTTGCTCAGTATTGAGTAGAACCACCCTTTTGAGCTAGTACAGCCATGAGTCTTCTTGGGAATGATGCAACAAGTTTTTCACACTTGGATTTGGGGATCTTCTGCCATTCTTCCTTGCAGATCCACTCCGGTTCCATAAGGTTGGATGGTGAACGTTGGTGGACAGCCATTATCAGGTCTCTCTTGAGATGCTAAATTGGGTTTAGGTCAGGGTTCTGGCTGGGCCAGTCAAGAATGATCACAGAGTTGTTCTGAAGCCACGCCTTTGTTATTTTAGCTGTGTGCTTAGGGTCATTGTCTTGATGGAAGGTGAATCTTCGCCAAGTCTGAGGTCCAGAACAATTTGGAAGAGGTTTTCATCCAGGATATCTCTGTACTTGGCCGCATTCATGTTTCCTTCAATTGCAACCAGTCGTCCTGTCCCTGCATCTGAAAAACACCCCCATAGCATGATGCTGCTACCACCATGTTTCACTGTTGGGATTGTATTGGACAGATGATGAGCAGTGCCTGGTTTTCTCCACACATACCGCTTAGAATTATCACCAAAAAGTTCTGTCTTTGTCTAATCAGACCAGAGAATCTTATTTCCCATAGTCTGGGAGTTTTTCATGTGTTTTTTAGCAAACTCTATGCGGGCTTTCATATGTCTTGCACTGAAGAGAGGCTTCCGTCGGGCCACTCTGCCTTAAAGGCCCGACTTGTGGAGGCTGCTGTGATAGTTGACTTTGTGGAACTTTCTACCATCTACGTACTGCATCTGTGGAGCTCAGCCACAGTGATCTTGGGGTTCTTCTTTACCTCTCTCACCAAGGCTCTTCTCCCACGATTGCTCAGTTTGGCTGGATTGCCAGGTCTAGGAAGACTTCTGGTGGTCCTAAACTTCTTCCATTTAAATGAAAAAAAGACCTGGAAGCATATGGCCATGTAACAAACACTTTATTGAAAAATATATAAAAAATTCCATAAACAACTTTTAAAAATGGGATGTATATCTAATGATTTCCCATTGGTAAGTATGTGTGGAAAGATCTCAATAAACCCCTAAATGATCTACTACTTTATGCTCCATATATTTAAACAACTATGTATATGTCATATGGCTAGTGCCATAGTATTGATATAGAGCATAGAGTGTAAAAATATAGTCTGGAGATACATATTCCCCAGGACGAAGCTAACGCGAAACGCGCGTCAGGGCACTTCAGTCATTCCCTAAGTTCGTATGTGTTTTACATTATTGCATCGTATGCTAAGCAATGACTTTTAGTACTATAATGGTTTAACTGTAGCACTCCTACGTGTGTTGGGAGATGTTTTATGGCCACTTATATAGCAGTGCACTTATCTGAGATTTGTAGTATAAAGACATCGGCACTATAGCTATTTAACCCCTTATGTATGAATACAATCTAGTGGACCATATACATACCTAACTATGTAAATACCAATATCAAGGCACTAGCCTTTATGTATTACATTGGATTATAGGCAGTTTGTCCAGCAGTTTTGGAGATATCATATATTTAGCCTATGTTATATGATGCCCGTTTATTACTACCTGTATGAAATTATATCATTGAAGATTTGTAGTGTCTATATGTCTGTACTATAGCAATTTATTGCTTATGCGTATATAAAATCTCCCAGACTATATTTTTACACTCTATGCTCTATATCAATACTATGGCACTAGCCATATGACATTACTGTATTTCTCATACATAGTTGTTTAAATATATGGAGCATAAAGTAGTAGATCATTTAGGGGTTTATTGAGATCTTTTCACACATACTTACCGATGGGAAATCATTGGATATACATCCCATTTTTAAAAGTTGTTTATGGAATTTTTTATATATTTTTCAATAAAGTGTTTGTTACATGGCCATATGCTTCCAGGTCTTTTTTGATTTATTTGATTGGTGGGAAGCGCCATTTCCCTAGGCTCAGATCTTTAGGATATATTCTTCCATTTAAAGATTATGGAGGTCACTGTGCTCTTAGGGTGAGTTTCCACGGTCAGGAAACGCTGCGTGTTTGGCGCTGTGCGCTGGCGCAGCGCCAAACACGCAGCGTCCAGATGTTACAGCATAGTGGAGGGGATTTCAAGATATCCCGTCTCCACTATGCGTAACAATACGCAGGTGGCAGACCTGCGTAAACGACATGCGGCGCGTCTTTTCAGACCGCAGCATGTCCTCGCGTATTGCGGCGACGCACCGTCGCCGCAACATAATTAACACAGGGCTATGTAGCCCTGCGCTCTTTCCGGAGGTGTTCCGGAGGTGTCCTGAACACCTCCGGAAAGATCGCGCGTCAGAAAGGGGGCGGGGCTTAGACGGAGCGGAATTTCCGCTCCGTCAAAAGCGCTATGGTTCCGGACCGTGGAACCATAGCCTTAGGAACCTTGAGTACAACAGAAATTATTTTGTAACCTTGGCTAGATCTGTGCCTTGCCACAATTCTATCTCTGAGCTCCTTGGCCAGTTCCTTTGACCTCATGATTCTCATTTGGTCTGACATGCACTGTGAGCTGTGAGGTCTTATATAGACAGGTGTGTGCCTTTACAAATCAAGTCCTATCAGTTTACTTAAACACAGCTGGACACCAATGAAGGAGTAGAACCATCTCAAGGAGGATCACAAGGAAATGGCAGCATGTGATGTAAACATGAGTGTCTGAGCAAAGGGTCTGAATACTTATGACCATGAGATATTTCAGTTTTTTCTTTCTTAATACATTTGCAAACATTTCTACATTTCAGTTTTTTTCAGTAAAGATGGGGTGCAGCGTGTACAGTAATGAGAAAAAAAAGAACTTTTTTGAATTTACCAAATGGCTGCAATGAAACAAAGAGTGAAAAGTTTAAATGGGTTTGAATACTTTCTGTACCCACTGTATGTGTGTTACCTTATTACATAGAATCCAGGCAACTGACACTTGATATTTACTATCCTGTGTCCTGTATAGATTTTGTGTAAAACACAAAATAGCCCACATTTCTATTGTAGAGGATTAAGTGCCTCACAAGTGCTCATGATGCACACAAAAGTGTTACCTGTGTCATGGAAAACCAGTCCATACAAGTGCTATTGGCTGTTGCCAACTGAGTTTCTGTGGAGGTTTCTGTTTGGGACCACCCAGCATATTTTTTTACCAGCTGAGCCCTACAACAGTTAGCGGATGCTTAATAACTGCGGAAGACTTGTATCCATGGTACGTAGCAAACAGGCAACACCTCAGGGAAAAAACAACTTTGCCATGGGAATGAGAAGTGGGCCAAGGTCTGCTATGTGGGAAATCTGTTTCCCACTTTGCTTCTATTCAGACGTCTTGTAGAAAGTCATATTTATTGCAGATCTTTGGGAAGCGGACAATTTAGGTTTTTTGGAGGCTATTGTTTTAATTTTTAAAGATGTCCTACCATTTTTTCTTTCCATAGTTCTTATTGTACTATAGTGGGCTTGTTTTCCACAATAACAGACCTGGTATGGTCTGACATTGCAGTAATATTCACTTTCATCTCTCCCCCACTTTTGGCCAAGCTAATTTCATGTTGACAAGATGAAGAGTAAAGTAGGACTGGAGGACCTGACTACACAGTGTGTGTTTGTAGTCTGTAACCATGGAGACACATAAAGTAGTACTCTCAATGGTAATACATTATGAACTCCACAATGGACAAGTGAAAAGTGCAAAGACATAGTGTCAGTCAATGATTCATCCCCATGACTTTTTCTGTGGGGGAGAAGGGGATAAACTGCTATTAGACCATCCTCCTACATCAAATGGTGTGACATGTTGAAATGCAACATTCCAGATTTGTCTTTCCATCAGGGACATCCAGGAAGCCTTCTTTCAACATTGATCTAATTTGTGCGCTTTAGAAGCAGAAAGCTTCATTTTTGAAAAGAGTCAAAGATTGTACTTTTTTTTTTAAAAAAAGGCTGACAGTTTTATGGAGGAAAGGGGCATTTTGCATTTGCCTTTTTCATATTCATATGTATTCGAAATATAGAATAATATGTTGATAGTTCAGATTATGATTTAACACTGTGGGGGTTATGTGTGACAATTATTATTATTATTATACATATTTATAGCACCATTTATTCCATGGCGCTTTATATGTGAAAGGGGCAAATATAGACAAGTACAATAAATATGAGCAAAACAAGGCACACCCAAGTACAGAAGGAGCGAGGACCCTGCCCGTGAGGACTCACAGTCTACAATGATGTCGATTTCTACATCCTTGAAGAACTCCTGTGTGATAAGGTGAATGATACAGGACAATCAAGGTGAGGAAGCCTTGGAATATATTATTTTAGTGTGTTTGAAGCTATTTTAAAGAAGGTAAGTTACGTTTAGTGGGTTTTTTTGTATTTCGTCCACTCTGAAATATTTGGGAAATTGTGTCAAGAATTTAAAGCGCCTCTGCCCCGTACATTGTAAATTGTGCCCCATTTGTCTGTTTTCTATGGCTTGTAAATACTGAAAGATGTGCATGCCTTAACCTATTCTGTTTGTCTTCTTCCCTTTCATCTTGCTGTTCACGACTTGACTCTGAAATGTGACACTTCACTTGGGCCTTGTTGGCGTATGTAAGCGTCTACAACTTTATGGATACCTTGCAACAACTAACGGTGTATGTACCTTAACATGCAATGTGTCACTGCTTACTAGAACTTCTGCTGTTCTTATGGTAGACTTACCTGTCGTGTTTTATGATGACCCATAGGGTATGGCAGATTTAGTCACTTGCATGCATTAGGACTAATATCAATTTTTAGATGACAGGTATATACATACAATGTACAAGTGAACTAAAGGGCTGATTCCATAAAGCATTATTTGGATGTTCCTAGGCAGATAGTTTTAAGTAGTAGATACATGAGGTTTGTTAAGTCTCAAAAAAAAAATGAGAAAGAAAGAAACAATATAATATACAGGGAGGAAAAATAAGTATTTGATACACTGCCGATTTTACAAGTTTTCCCACCTTATTTCATGCAATAGAATGCAATTTAATAATGTAAAAATCATACAATGTGATTTTCTGTTTTTTATTTTAAGATTCTGTCTCTCACAGTTGAAGTGTACCTACGATAAAAATTACAGACCTCTCCAATCTTTGTAGGTGGGAAAACTTGCAAAATTGGCAGTGTATTAAATACTTACGGTATTTTCCCCACTGTACGTGTCAGGCTTAATGGTAGTAAGTTCAACAGAAGCTATCAAACTGTTCCAGGTTGTCAGCCATAAAAGCTCGGTGGCCAGCAACTTGCAGTTCACCAGTATATACATCCAGGAGGCCCAAACCAAGAAATAGGATCTCTCACCATTCACCAGCTCATTTTGCCTAGTCACAGGTATGGAAGTCACCATCGATACAGGACATCCTAGATCATATCACATCACCTCCTAAATTTAGTTTTTTTAAATAATGAGAATAATACCACAACCAAAGCTGGAAAACCATATCGTCTGACAGCTGCCGGTCTGACTTGGCACTCTAGGATTGTCAGATCTGACAGTCTGGGTGATCAGTATTATTCTGCATCTCTGATGATTTCATTGCCATTAGTAAATAAATGTTTCAGTTGTCTAATATCCAAGTTATTCAGGAAATTTATTCTTTTAAACATTTAAAGGGAACCTATCAGTAAATTCATACCACGGAACAGCAAGCAGCATGAATCCCAAGCAGCTGTGCAGGTTTTTCTACAAAATTCTGCAGCATTGCATAGAAAATATACTTTGAGAAAACGGCAGCGCTCATGAAGATCAATGTAGCGCACTCCCAAGCTACTCCAGTCTTGCTGGGTAAAAGGCGCCACATTTATTCACTCAGTGAATTCAGTGGCTCTTCTGAGTGGCGAGCGGCTCCATGCACCATGCCAGAAATGCTACTCCAGTCAACGACGGGTAGGCATACCCACACCCACATCCCGCCTTGGCTTCTTCTCAGTGTGAAACTGACAAATGTCACAACATTTTTCCGTAACTGGGAGTTATGCAAAATGTAGCAACTTTTTAAAGTTTTTACACCAGTTTTCTGGAATAAAAGCTTTGATGAATCGGCCCTAATGTGTCTCAGATGAGTCGAGCAAGGTGGATCCTCGGCAGCTTCTCCCCGCACCACTCCCCTACGCTGACAGGTCTCTCCTTATAAATAAAGCTCCATGGCGCTGCAAATAGACCTTGAAGAACTTCTTTTTAGTAAATCTTACTTCTTTTTCTGTTTCACTTCAACCAGATCAGTTGTCACTCGCTCTCCACATATGTGTAATAGAAAAGGTGGCTATGTGAAGGCGCACATGAAAACAAGAAATGTTTCTCATAGCAACATTGTCATTTAATCTCTAGCTGATCAAACTATTCTGATTGCTTATCCCTATTAAAGCTTAGTTACATTATTATCTAAGCCATACACCATATATTCCAACTGAAATGTTCCCCAGTCCCCTCTTATTACCCAGTAGTAACAATTCCGCCTGAGCACGTGTGTCAATGCCCGCTGCCTGCCGCTGCACGTTTCCCCAGTGTCAAAAGTTAGTGTTGTTTTCTTTCCTTTTTCTCCTGTCACTGGAGCGTTCCTTACAGTCCACGTTTAAGTGTTTTTGAGGTCAGTATTTAATTATGATATGTCAACATTTTTACTGTTGCTAATTACTTGTTATTTTTGCTTTCCTTCATTCAGAATGACATTAGTAAAATAGGACTTGTCTGTCTCCTTGCTTTTTCCTTAGGGATCTTTATTTATGTTGTGAATATGGTACAGTACCCGCATTCCTACTGAATTACTACCAGGCCAATGCCAAAAATAAAGCCAGTTTATATGCACACTTAAAACACTTGTGCAGACATCCAGCGTGAAACTTAATGATAGTCAACATGTTCAAAAAAGTCATGTCCCTAACTCCCCAAGATTAGTAGGGAGGTCGGGGCAGGCGGCGCGGTTTGAGTTCAATACTTAAGCAATACCATCATATAGAGGCAGAAAAACCCTGCCAGTTTTCTACAAATAATGCCTCACCATATAATGCGTACTCGTATGATGAAAAATACATTTTATATTTATTCTCCACCATTGTCAAGATCTCTGCTTTTTGCAATTCAACTTCTAGAAACGTTACCTGTAATGACGAACTATGCACCCTGCAATCAGAACTGAAAGTTTCTATGGAACTGCAGAAAATTAAAAATCTTAAGGGAAATCTGTCACCATGATTTCACCCTCCAGACTACTTATATGCACTTGTAGCTCTTTCAAAGACCAGTCCACCAATACCTTTCCTTGGTTCCTCCATTAGGGAATTGATATGCAAATGAGACTTAAGAGCGATTTGTAGATCTGAAGCCTCTGTCACTCCAGCTCTATTCCTCACCCACTTCTGCCTCCTCCTGCTTGATTGACAGCTCCTTTGCCTGAAGTCACACAACATAGAAGCTGTCAGTTAAGAAGGAGGGGAGGCGGAACTGGGTATGGAATAGAGCTGGAGTGACAGAGGCTTCAGATCTACATAGATCTTCAGTCTCATTTGCATATCAGTTCAAAAGCTGATTTCTCGGAGCAGTGGACTGGCCATATAAAGATATTGCTGGACTTGTCTTTTACAGAGCTGTATGAGAATATAAATAGTTGATGGGGTGACATCTGGCAGACCGATTCCAATTAAGATCTGAAAGTTATATTAGAAAATATACTAAATTTGCTGTAGCTGCACAGTTTATCTTGGGCTTAGGAAACTTTGTCAAACTCGGATAGTTATTATAAATATCCAGAAAAGGGAGGGTATTACAGTATAAGATACATTAGTTTAGCTACAAACAGAGAAAAACATAAACCTTCCTCCCTCATAAGGAATCCTTTATATTAGCAATTGAATGGGCTTCTTTGTGATCAAAGATACATTGCACACTTCAACTTTCCCAGTGCTTGTAAGTAGCTACAAAGTGGTGTTCAGTGCCACCGTATCATGTAGTTGTCAGAAAGCCAGAGCGGTAATGTGAATGCCTTTTGTTTCCATGCCGCTCACTTTTGCCTTCTCTTTACTGATGTCATATAACTTTATCCCAGCCAAGACTTTTGCTCCGCTCACTATATTGCACTGTAATACTAGACAGAAGCTTCAGTTTCTACAACTTGCATGTCTTCTTAGCGTAATAAGTGTGGAGCGCCCGCCTGGGTCGTGGGGTACCCTGTACCGGGCCGCTTCTTAAAGGGGGAGTGTCACGGCAGCAGTGACCAGGTCCGTGGCCCTGGGCGTCCAACTAAAAGGGGATGATGATGAAAAGGGGAAATAAAGTTTATAATGTAATGGATTAAATGTTCGTGACGCCGCCCGTGGTGCTCAGTCAGGGGTCCAACACTGCAATGCAGATCCTCTGGGATGATGATAGGGGAGAAGAAATGATTAAGCTCTCCACTGGTAGAGCTACATCCCAGGGCAGTTAGGATATTAAAGGTGATGTTGGTGGTGAGTGTGGTGCAGGACAGGTGGTGCAGGAATGATTCAGAGGACACAGCAGGGTGCAGTTTCCATCATTTTACTCACAGTTCTTGTGTACACAGATGCTCGCTTGGTGCCGTGTCCTCCAGGTGAATGGTCCTGCAAACACCCAGGTAGATCAGGACACACCTTTCCAGGACTCCTTTCAGTATGTTCCTCTCCTGGCCGTCTCACTGTGCTGGCTTTCCACCCTTCCTGCCCAGCACTAAAACAGTGTCCCAAGCCAGCAGGCGCGGACCTTGTCCGGCGACGTCCTCTGCGTCCCCTTGCTCCTATATGGCTGCCATTTCGGCGAATTATTGTGGATGTGGCTGGGGCAATTACAGATACCCCTGCCTCCGACTTGCTAGCCAAGTCTTGTAGTCCTCCACTAGTCTCGGGGGCCGGTTCCCCTACTGCGACCTGGTCCCTCCACCACTGGATTCGGGTCCCACGGGTGACTTCAGCACTCTCCGTGTCCCTAGGACCCCTTCTGTCCTCCCCAGGAGCTTCCTTCAGACTCCCCTCACAATACTCTCTGCTGCACTCCTTCTCCTTTGGTCTCCTCAGACCAACTGCTCTGTTCTTCCCGCTCTCTAAGCTCCTCCCCTTCTTCCTACCTTCTCCACCCACACCCCAACACGCTTTCCTACCCAGCCTGAGATGAGACCCTCCTCCCTAAGGGTACGCGCAGGTGCCCTGACTGAACTAGTGTGTGTTGGGTGCGAGTGTTAGAGTCCTGGGTAGTGCTCCCTCACCTGAGAGTGGGATACCACACCTCTGGATGAGGTGCAGTACCTCTGTGACGACTGGACCCTCAGGGGCGCCACATTTCCCCCTCGTTAAACACAGCACGTCCGCTGGCTGGAACAAAGTAAAACAGGTGTTACATGGATAATGCAAATAATTTTTGGATATGCATATCAACAGGTGAAATAATTAAACTAATCTTCTCTTTGTGGGAGGCACTTTTTCATAAACGTTGCATAGCAAACAGTATATAAAATATTCTACATTGACATTACTTTAAATAAAACATTTTGACATTTACTTCAGGTAAACATTCACTTTAAAGTGCTATTAAAACTTTCTTCAAAACATTCACTTTAGTGCAAATCAACATCAAGTGTTACAAGTTTCAACAGGGATCAGCGTAATCCTGAACTGAGTTATTCTTCAATGTGGGGGACCCGTCTCAAACCCCCAACGTAGGCCTTGGGTGTGTGTTATGATTTGGTAGCTGAGGAGAGCAGGCAAAAAAGGAAATACACCAGAGCAGTTGGAAACTATGAGATTGCAGTACCCTGACTAACCACCACAACTAGAGGCAGCCGTGGAGCGTTCCTACGTTGGTCCTAGACGCCTCGTCACAGCCTGAGAAACTAACTACACCTAAAGATAGAAAGAGGAAAGCTATCTGCCCCGGAGCAGATCCCCAAAGAACATAGAAAGCCCCCAAACATGTAATGGCGGTTAGACAAGAAGAAATACTGACACAGACAGAAAATAGTATGAGCAAACGTTGGGGCCCAAACTTACTAAATAGAAAAGGATAGGAAGGGCACTTACTGCAATCCCAAAAAACCCTGAAAAGCACCAACTCTACTAATTTCAAAAACACCTGAGATCACACGACCTCTACCACCTAAATTAGTTCTCTGGTGTAACCAAAAACAAAACAGCAGCCACTGAAAAAACTGGAAAAAGCAAATGTACAAACATCAGTGGCTAAAGTGAACTGAAAGGGCAAAAGCCCCCAGAAGGGACCCTGAAGGCCCCCACAGAAGTGCAGGACAAAATGCAAAAATCAAGCACAAAAAGAAGAAAATGTCTTATCTGTTAGCAGGAGATTCAGACACGACACAGCAGGCTACCAAGGAAACAGGAATCAAGGATTGAGACCAGAACAATTGATCACCGGCAACCCTGATGGGAAGGCGACTCCCTTATATAAGACCAGTCAGTAACACCTGATTCCCAATCCTCACAATCTTCACTGGACAGTCCAGTACCATTTGTAACCACCAGAGGGAGCTTCTGCTCAGAACTCATTTCCAGCCTATTCACAACAGTACCCCCCCCTTGAGGATTGGTCACCGAACCCTCATTTGAGCAACCAGGTCGGTCAGGATGAGTTCTATGATAAGCACGGATGAGTCTCCTAGCATGGATGTCCGAAGCAAACACCCAAGAATTGTCTTCCAGACCATAACCTCTCCATTTAACCAAATACTGGAGTTTCCATCTAGAAAAACGAGAATTCAATATTTTCTCAACCACATACTCCAGATTGCCCTCAACCAAAACAGGGTCAGGAGGCACAGTAGTAGGAACCAATGGCTCAACAAACCTCTTCAACAAGGACTTGTGGAACACGTTATGGATCTTAAATGTCCCTGGAAGAAGCAAACGAAAAGAAACAGGATTAAGAATCTCCATGATCTTATAAGGTCCAATGAACCTAGGCTTAAATTTAGGAGATGCCACTCTCATAGGAATATTTCTTGAGGACAACCAGACCAAGTCCCCCACTTTAAATCGAGGACCATCAGTCCTATGCCGGTTAGCAAACCGCTGGGCCCTCTCCTGAGAGAGGGACAACCTCTCCACTACCTGGTCCCAAATCTGTTGCATACGCTCCACAACAGAGTCAACACCTGGACAGACAGAAGCCTCCGTCTGTCCTGAAGAAAATCGAGGGTGAAACCCAGAATTACAGAAAAATGGAGACATCAAAGTGGCAGAGCTAGCCCTATTATTAAGAGCAAACTCAGCCAAAGGCAAAAAAGAGACCCAGTCATCCTGATCAGCAGACACAAAGCATCTTAGATAAGTCTCCAATGTCTGGTTTGTTCTCTCAGTTTGACCATTGGTCTGAGGATGAAACGCCGAGGAGAAAGACAATTGAACACCAATTTTAGAACAAAAGGTCCTCCAAAATCTGGAAACAAACTGGACTCCTCTGTCAGACACAATGTTCTCAGGAATGCCGTGTAAACGAACCACGTGCTGAAGGAACAAAGGCACCAATTCAGAGGAGGAAGGCAACTTAGGTAATGGCACAAGATGTATCATCTTGGAAAACCTATCGCAAATCACCCAGATGACGGTCATTCTCTGAGAAACAGGGAGGTCGGAAATGAAATCCATAGAGATATGGGTCCATGGTCTCTTGGGCACAGGTAATGGCATCAACAAACCACTAGAACGAGAGCAAGGCTTGGAGCGAGAGCAAGTCCCGCAGGACTGCACAAACTCCCTGACATCACGAGACAAGGTAGACCACCAAAAGGACCGACTAACCAAGTCTCTGGTACCAAAAATTCCGGGATGTCCGGCCAACGCGGAACAATGAATCTCAGATATTACACTCTTTTTCCACTGGTCCGGGACAAACAATTTCCCAACAGGGCAGCGCTCGGGCTTATCCTCCTGACACCCCTCCAGAGCCAGTCTCAAATTGGGCGAGATGGCGGAAAGAACTACACCCTCTTTCAAAATAACAGAAGGATCAGATAACTCAGGAGAGTCCGCCAGGAAACTCCTTGAGAGGGCATCCGCCTTAACATTTTTAGTGCCAGGAAGAAATGAAACCACAAAATTAAAACGTGTGAAAAACAAGGCCCACCTGGCCTGTCTAGGATTAAGTCGCTTGGCAGATTCCAGATAAACTAGATTCTTATGGTCCGTAAGGACCACCACCTGATGTTTGGCTCCCTCCAGCCAATGTCTCCACTCTTCAAAAGCCCAGTTCATGGCTAATAACTCCCGATTACCCACGTCATAATTACGTTCAGTGGGAGAAAATTTTCGAGAGAAAAAGGCACAAGGGTTACTTTTAGAGGTCTCTGGATCTCTTTGGGACAAAACGGCACCTGCCCCAATTTCAGAGGCATCCACCTCCACCTGAAATGGTAGAGAAACATCAGGCTGCCGTAGAACAGGAGCAGAAGTGAATCTCTGCTTAAGTTCCTGAAATGCAGAGACTGCTTCAGGAGGCCAAATCACCACATCAGAACCCTTCTTGGTCAAATCAGTTAATGGTTTAACAATAACAGAGAAATTACCAATAAATTTACGATAAAAATTGGCAAAACCCAAGAATCTTTGAAGAGCCTTTAATGAAGTAGGTTGGACCCAATCACAGATGGCCTGAACCTTGACCGGGTCCATTTCAATAACAGATGGGGACAAAATGAATCCCAGAAATGAGATCCTCTGAATGCCAAAAAGACACTTTGATCCCTTCACATACAGAGCATTCTCTCTCAAAATCTGGAACACAGTCCGAACATGTTTTACATGAGAGTCCCAGTCATTGGAAAAAATCAAGATATCATCCAAATAAACAATCAGAAATGTATCCACAAAATCCCTGAAAATGTCATTCATGAAGGACTGGAAGACAGAAGGAGCATTAGTGAGCCCAAAGGGCATCACAAGGTACTCAAAATGCCCTTCAGGGGTATTAAATGCCGTCTTCCATTCATCCCCGTGCTTAATGCGAATAAGGTTATATGCCCCCCTGAGGTCAAGCTTGTTAAACCAAGTAGCGTTTTTCACCCTGGAAAACAGATCAGAGATCAAGGGTAACGGATATTGATATTTCACAGTAATATTGTTCAAGAGACGATAATCAATACACGGCCTTAATGAACCATCCTTTTTGGCCACAAAGAAAAAACCGGCACCTAAGGGTGAAGAGGATGGTCTGATATGACCCTTCTCCAATGACTCCTTGATATAAGACCGCATAGCGTCATGTTCAGGTACAGACAAGTTAAAAAGGCGACCTTTAGGGAATTTACTACCAGGCACTAATTCAATAGCGCAGTCATAGTTCCTATGGGGAGGTAAGGATGCAGATTTACTTTCGCTAAACACATCAGAAAAATCAATCAAAAAGTCAGGAACATCCTGAGCCTGGGGGAGGCAGAAAAAACAGGAGTGTTGGTATTAACACATTGGCAGCCCCAACTGGTAACAGACACAGATTTCCAATCCAAAACAGGATTATGAGACTGTAACCAAGGGAAACCCAGTACGATAATGTCATGCAGATTATACAGAACCAAAAATTTGCAACTCTCCTGATGATCAGGTTCTACCCTCATTATCACCTGAGTAGAGAACTGAGGTTTATTCTCAGCCAAAGGGGTAGAATCGATCCCCAGTAGGGGAATAGACTTCCGTAGGGGTATCAAGGGAAACCCACAACGTTTAGCAAAATCAAAATCCATCAGGTTAATAGCTGCTCCAGAATCAACAAAAGCCTGAGCAGAAAATGAGGACAGAGAGCATATCAGGGTAACAGTTAATAAAAACTTAGTCTGAACACTACCCAAGACAACTGAGCGTGCAAAACGTCTTCCCCGCTTAGGGCAGACTGAAATAGCATGAGAGGCATCACCACAGTAGAAACATAACCCATTGCGCTTTCGAAATTCATGACGCTGTGCCCCAGAAACCACTCTATCACACTGCATGGATTCAGAAGCAGGTTCACAAGGCAACATTATTCCACGCATACCTTTCCGCTCACGCAAACGTCTGTCAATTTGAATCGCTAATGACATAGAATCATTGAGACCAGAGGGAACAGGGAATCCCACCATAACATCCTTTATATTATCTGACAGTCCCTTCCGAAAAAGAGCTGCCAAAGCGTCGTCATTCCATTTGGTCAGGACTTCCCACTTACGGAATCTCTGACAGTATAACTCAGCGTCCTCAAGCCCCTGACTTAATGCCAACAAAGTTTTTTCAGCTTGATCAGTGACATTAGGCTCATCGTACAATAACCCCAAAGCCTGAAAAAATGCATCAACATCACTCAAAACAGGATCCCCAGGTGTCAGGGAAAAAGCCCAATCCTGAGGGTCGCCGCGCAGGAGAGAGATGACAATTTGAACCTGCTGCGCTGCGTTCCCTGAGGACTTAGATTTTAAGGCAAAAAACAATTTACAGTTATTTTTGAAATTCAGAAACTTAGCTCGATCCCCTAAAAACAAATCTGGCATGGGGATCCTAGGTTCTACAACAGGCAACCTAGCAAGATAGGTAGCAATACTCCGAACTTCAGTGGCAAGCTGATCCACACGGCCAGACAACTGTGCAAACTCCATTGAGAGAGAAAAAAAATCCTCAGCACCCAGAGATACAGAGGGAAAAAAAAAATGCAACAAACAGGAAAAAAGAAAAAAAAAAAATCTCTGACAACTCTGGCAACTTTTTTCATTCCAAAATATTTTTCCCTTCTGTGAGTACCATATAATTTTCAGTTTAGGCCGGTGATACTGTTATGATTTGGTAGCTGAGGAGAGCAGGCAAAAAAGGAAATACACCAGAGCAGTTGGAAACTATGAGATTGCAGTACCCTGACTAACCACCACAACTAGAGGCAGCCGTGGAGCGTTCCTACGTTGGTCCTAGACGCCTCGTCACAGCCTGAGAAACTAACTACACCTAAAGATAGAAAGAGGAAAGCTATCTGCCCCGGAGCAGATCCCCAAAGAACATAGAAAGCCCCCAAACATGTAATGGCGGTTAGACAAGAAGAAATACTGACACAGACAGAAAATAGTATGAGCAAACGTTGGGGCCCAAACTTACTAAATAGAAAAGGATAGGAAGGGCACTTACTGCAATCCCAAAAAACCCTGAAAAGCACCAACTCTACTAATTTCAAAAACACCTGAGATCACACGACCTCTACCACCTAAATTAGTTCTCTGGTGTAGCCAAAAACAAAACAGCAGCCACTGAAAAAACTGGAAAAAGCAAATGTACAAACATCAGTGGCTGAAGTGAACTGAGAGGGCAAAAGCCCCCAGAAGGGACCCTGAAGGCCCCCACAGAAGTGCAGGACAAAATGCAAAAATCAAGCACAAAAACAAAAAGAAGAAAATGTCTTATCTGTTAGCAGGAGATTCAGACACAACACAGCAGGCTACCAAGGAAACAGGAATCAAGGATTGAGACCAGAACAATTGATCACCGGCAAACCTGATGGGAAGGCGACTCCCTTATATAAGACCAGTCAGTAACACCTGATTCCCAATCCTCACAATCTTCACTGGACAGTCCAGTACCGTTTGTAACCACCAGAGGGAGCTTCTGCTCAGAACTCATTTCCAGCCTATTCACAACAGGTGTGGCTACAAGGCATAGTTGGTCTCCAGGTTGGACCACTTCTTCGGCCGCACCAGACGGTTTTAGTTCTTTGGTCAGTTGTGCAATATATATAGAGTGCCGTATACACTCTAAGGTTCCACGTAAAACCAAAAGGGAGCACATTAAGAAGTGCTAACTTTATACAGGTGAAGTTCGGATCAAGCATTGTTCATGATCTCTCAGTTCCTTTCTTTAAACAGATAAACTTGGTAAAAACCCTACCCGGGTGTCCCTCAAGGAGGTGAGATTCTACATCCCGACGGTTGACAAATACCTCCGCTGCAAGTTAGGCTCTTTTATGAAGCCCCAGCCCCTGTTGAGCTTAAAAGCCACCACAGTGTCTTGTTTCAGGCTGCCCCTGGTCTGCTCTCCTAGGTTTGCGGGCCTGTTTCTTAGCGTGCAAATCCCTTTCATCCAGAGCTCTGCTTTGGGCATAGCGCTCCTCCTCTTCTTTCTCCCACCTCTGAGCGAGCTGCTACTGATATGCCCCCCAGCTGAGGACTTCCACCTTTCCTTCTTCCTTCTGCTCCTCCCCAGGGAACCCAATTAGATCTGTTCTCGGGTTTGCCCAGCGGTACCCCACCCGTTCCGCATATATCTCCCCTGGTAAACTGATGGGCAGGTGTCTGAGGACTGGTCCCAGTTCAGGGGAGCGCGAACCCGGCTGGATTCACGGGCTGGAGGCGCAGCTAGCGAGCCCACCAAGAGCTCCTCAGCTACCAGGGCAGGGTTGGTGACATTACCTGCCGCTGGTGTCATTCCGGTGCCGGTTTTCTCCTCCTGCTTCGCAGGGACTGGGGTTGCTGGCCGCTGGATGGAACTCTGCTTTTCCAGTTTCTTTTCTGCCAGAGCCGACTTCCACCTGCACACCACGGTGTTGTGAATGGGTTTGAGATGAGTTCTGAGCAGAGGCTTCCTCTGGTGGTTACAAGCGGTGCTGGTCTGTCCAGTGAAGATTGTGAGGATTGGGAATCAGGTATTACTGACTGGTCTTATATAAGGGAGTCACCTTCCCATCAGGGTTGCCAGTGATCAATTGTTCTGGTCTCAATCCTTGAATCCTGTTTCCCTTGTAGCCTGCTGTGTCGTGTCTGCATCTCCTGCTATCAGATAAGACATTTTAATTTTGTTTTTGTGCTAGATTTTTGCATTTTGTCCTGCACTTCTGTGGGGGCCTTCAGGGTCCCCTCCGGGGGCTTTTGCCCTCTCAGTTTAGTTCAGCCACTGATGTTTGTACTTTTGCTTTTTACAGTTTTTTCAGTGGCTGCTGTTTTGATTTTGTTACACCAGAGAACTAATTTAGGTGGTAGAGGTCGTGTGATCTCAGGTGTTTTTGAAATTAGTAGAGTTGCTGCTTTTCAGGGTTTTCTGGGATTGCAGTAAGTATCCTTCCTATCCTTTTCTATTTAGTTAGTTTGGGCCCCAGCGTTTGCTCATACTATTTTCTGTCTGTGTCAGTTATTTCTCTTGTCTAACCGCCATTACATGTTTGGGGGCTTTCTATTATCTTTGGGGTTCTGCTCCGGGGCAGATAGCTTTCCTGTTTCTGTCTTTAGGTGTAGTTAGTTTCTCAGGCTGTGACGAGGCGTCTAGGACCAACGTAGGAACGCTCCACGGCTGCCTCTAGTTGTGGTGGTTAGTCAGGGTACTGCAATCTCATAGATTCCAACTGCTCTGGTGTATTGCCTTTTTGCCTGCTCTCCTCAGCTACCGAAACATAACAGTATCACCGGCCTAAAAAATTGAAAATTGTATGGTACTCACAGAAGGGAAAAATATTGTGAAAGAAAAAAGGTTGTCAGAGTTGTCAGAGATATTTTTCTGTTTGTTGCATTGGTTTTTTTTTTTTTCCCTCTGTATCTCTGGGTGCTGGGGAGGATTTTTTCTCTCAATGGAGTTTGCACAGTTGTCTGGCCGTGTGGATCAGCTTGCCACTGAGGTTCAGAGTATTGCTGCATATCTTGCTAGGTTGCCTGTTGTGGAACCTAGGATTCCCATGCCAGATTTGTTTTTGGGGGATCGAGCTAAGTTTCAGAATTTCAAAAATAATTGTAAATTGTTTTTTGCCTTAAAATCTAAGTCCTCAGGAAACGCAGCGCAGCAGGTTCAAATTATCATCTCTCTCCTGCGCGGCGATCCTCAGGATTGGGCTTTTTCCCTGACACCTGGGGATCCTGTTTTGAGTGATGTTGATGCGTTTTTTCAGGCTTTGGGGTTATTGTACGATGAGCCTAATGTCACTGATCAAGCTGAAAAAACCTTGTTGGCATTAAATCAGGGGCTTGATGACGCTGAGTTATACTGTCAGAGATTCCGTAGGTGGGCAGTCCTGACCAAATGGAATGACGACGCTTTGGCGGCCCTTTTCCGGAAGGGTCTGTCAGATAATGTAAAGGATGTTATGGTGGGATTCCCTGTCCCCTCTGGTCTCAATGATTCTATGTCATTAGCGATTCAAATTGACAGACGTTTGCGTGAGCGGAGAAGTATGCGTGGAATGGTGTTGCCTTGTGAACCAGCTTCTGAACCCATGCAGTGTGATAGAGTGGTGTCTGGGGCACAGCGTCATGAGTTTCGAAAGCGCAATGGGTTATGTTTCTACTGTGGTGATGCCTCTCATGCTATTTCAGTCTGCCCTAAGCGGGGAAGACGTTTTGCACGCTCAGTTGTCTTGGGTAGTGTTCAGACTAAGTTTTTATTAACTGTCACTCTGATATGCTCTCTATCCTCATTTTCTGCTCAGGCTTTCGTTGATTCTGGAGCAGCTATTAACCTGATGGATTATGATTTTGCTAAACGTTGTGGGTTTCCCTTGATACCCCTACAGAAGTCTATTCCCCTACTGGGGATCGATTCTACCCCTTTGGCTGAGAATAAACCCCAGTTTTCTACTCAGGTGATAATGAGGGTTGAACCTGATCACCAGGAGTGCTGCAAATTTTTGGTTCTATATAATCTGCATGACATTATCGTGCTGGGTTTCCCTTGGTTACAGTCTCATAATCCTGTTTTGGATTGGAAATCTGTGTCTGTAACCAGTTGGGGCTGCCAATGTGTTAATACCAACACTCCTGTTTTTTCTGCCTCCCCCCAGGCTCAGGATGTTCCTGACTTTTTGTTTGATTTTTCTGATGTGTTTAGCAAAAGTAAATCTGCATCCTTGCCTCCCCATAGGAACTATGACTGCGCTATTGAATTAGTGCCGGGTAGTAAATTCCCTAAAGGTCGCCTTTTTAACTTGTCTGTACCTGAACATGATGCTATGCGGTCTTATATCAAGGAATCATTGGAGAAGGGTCATATCAGACCATCCTCTTCACCCTTAGGTGCCGGTTTTTTCTTTGTGGCCAAAAAAGATGGTTCATTAAGGCCGTGTATTGATTATCGTCTCTTGAACAATATTACTGTGAAATATCAATACCCGTTACCCTTGATTTCTGACCTGTTTTCCAGGGTGAAAAACGCTACTTGGTTTACCAAGCTTGACCTCATGGGGGCGTATAACCTTATTCGCATTAAGCACGGGGATGAATGGAAGACGGCATTCAATACCCCTGAAGGGCATTTTGAGTACCTAGTGATGCCCTTTGGGCTCACTAATGCTCCTTCCGTCTTCCAGTCCTTCATGAATGACAATTTCAGGGATTTTGTGGACAAATTTCTGATTGTTTATTTGGATGATATCTTGATTTTTTCTAATGACTGGGACTCTCATGTGAAACATGTTCGAACTGTATTCCAGATTTTGAGAGAGAATGCTCTGTATGTGAAGGGATCAAAGTGTCTTTTTGGTGTACAGAGGATCTCATTTCTGGGATTCATTTTGTCCCCATCTGTTATTGAAATGGACCCGGTCAAGGTTTAGGCCATCTGTGATTGGGTCCAACCTACTTCATTAAAGGCTCTTCAGAGATTTTTGGGTTTTGCCAATTTTTATCGTAAATTTATTGGTAATTTCTCGGTTATTGTTAAACCATTAACTGATTTGACCAGAAAGGGTTCTGATGTGGTGAATTGGCCTCCTGAGGCAGTCTCTGCATTTCAGGAACTTAAGCAGAGATTCACTTCTGCTCCTGTTCTACGGCAGCCTGATGTTTCTCTGCCATTTCAGGTGGAGGTTGATGCCTCTGAAATTGGGGCAGGTGCCGTTTTGTCCCAAAAAGATCCAGAGACCTCTAAAAGTAACCCTTGTGCCTTTTTCTCTCGAAAATTTTCTCCTACTGAACGTAATTATGATGTGGGTAATCGGGAGTTGTTGGCCATGAAGTGGGCTTTTGAAGAGTGGAGACATTGGCTGGAGGGAGCCAAACATCAGGTGGTGGTCCTTACGGACCATAAGAATCTGGTCTATCTGGAATCTGCCAAGCGACTCAATCCTAGACAGGCCAGGTGGGCCTTGTTTTTCACACGTTTTAATTTTGTGGTTTCCTTTCTTCCTGGCACTAAGAATGTTAAGGCGGATGCCCTCTCGAGGAGTTTCCTTGCGGACTCTCCTGAGTTATCTGATCCTTCTGTTATTTTGAAAGAGGGTGTAGTTCTTTCCGCCATCTCGCCCAATTTGAGACTTGCTCTGGAGGGGTGTCAGGAGGATAAGCCCGAGCGCTGCCCTGTTGGAAAATTGTTTGTCCCGGACCAATGGAAAAAGAGTGTGATGTCTGAGATTCATTGTTCCGCATTGGCTGGGCATCCCGGAATTTTTGGTACCAGAGACTTGGTTAGTCGGTCCTTTTGGTGGCCTACCTTGTCTCGTGATGTCAGGGAATTTGTGCAGTCCTGCGGGACTTGCTCTCGCTCCAAGCCTTGCTCTCGCTCTAGTGGTTTGTTGATGCCATTGCCTGTGCCCAAGAGACCATGGACCCATATCTCTATGGATTTCATTTCCGATCTTCCTGTTTCTCAGAGAATGACCACCATCTGGGTAATTTGTGATAGGTTTTCCAAAATGATACATCTTGTGCCATTACCTAAGTTGCCTTCCTCCTCTGAATTGGTGCCGTTGTTCCTTCAGCACGTGGTTCGTTTACACGGCATTCCTGAGAACATTGTGTCTGACAGAGGAGTCCAGTTTCTTTCCAGATTTTGGAGGACTTTTTGTTCTAAACTGGGTGTTCAATTGTCTTTCTCCTCGGCATTTCATCCTCAGACCAATGGTCAAACTGAGAGAACAAACCAGACATTGGAGACTTATCTAAGATGCTTTGTGTCTGCTGATCAGGATGACTGGGTCTCTTTTTTGCCTTTGGCTGAGTTTGCTCTTAATAATAGGGCTAGCTCTGCCACTTTGATGTCTCCGTTTTTCTGTAATTCTGGGTTTCACCCTCGATTTTCTTCGGGACAGACGGAGGCTTCTGTCTGTCCGGGTGTTGACTCTTCTGGAGCGTATGCAACAGATTTGGGACCAGGTAGTGGAGAGGTTGTCCCTCTCTCAGGAGAAGGCCCAGCGGTTTGCTAACCGGCATAGGACTGATGGTCCTCAGTTTAAAGTGGGGGACTTGGTCTGGTTGTCCTCAAAGAATATTCCTATGAGAGTAGCATCTCCTAAATTTAAGCCTAGGTTCATTGGACCTTATAAGATCATGGAGATTATTAATCCTGTTTCTTTTCGTTTGCTTCTTCCAGGGACATTTAAGATCCATAACGTGTTCCACAAGTCCTTGTTGAAGAGGTTTGTTGAGCCAGTGGTTCCTGCTGCTGTGCCTCCTGACCCTGTTTTGGTTGAGGGCAATCTGGAGTATGTGGTTGAGAAAATATTGGATTCTCGTTTTTCTAGACGGAAACTCCAGTATTTGGTTAAATGGAGAGGTTATGGTCAGGAAGACAATTCTTGGGTGTTTGCTTCGGACATCCATGCTAGGAGACTTATCCGTGCGTATCATAGAACTCATCCTGACCGACCTGGTTGCTCAAATGAGGGTTCGGTGACCCCTCCTCAAGGGGGGGTACTGTTGTGAATGGGTTTGAGATGAGTTCTGAGCAGAGGCTCCCTCTGGTGGTTACAAGCGGTGCTAGTGAAGATTGTGAGGACTGGGAATCAGGTGTTACTGACTGGTCTTATATAAGGGAGTCATTTTCCCATCAGGGTTGCCGGTGATCAATTGTTCTGGTCTGAATCCTTTATTCCAGTTTCCCTTGTAGCCTGCTGTGTCGTGTCTGCATCTCCTGCTAACAGATAAGACATTTTCTTCTTTTGTGTTTTTGCTATATTTTTGCATTTTGTACTGCACTTCTTTGGGGGCCTTCAGGGTCCCCTCTGGGGGCTTCTGCCCTCTCAGTTTAGTTCAGCCACTGAGTTTTTGTTCTTTTGCTTTTTCCAGTTTTTTCAGTGGCTGCTGTTTTGATTTTGTTACACCAGAGAACTAATTTAGGTGGTAGAGGTCGTGTGATCTCAGGTGATTTTGAAATTAGTAGAGTTGGTGCTTTTCAGGGTTTTCTGGGATTGCAGTAAGTACCCTTCCTATCCTTTTCTATTTAGATAGTTTGGGCCCCAGCGTTTGCTCATACTATTTTCTTTCTGTGTCAGTATTTCATCTTGTCTAACCGCCATTACATGTTTGGGGGCTTTCTATTATCTTTGGGGTTCTGCTCCGGGGCAGATAGCTTTCCTGTTTCTGTCTTTAGGTGTAGTTAGTTTCTCAGGCTGTGACGAGGCGTCTAGGACCAACGTAGGAACGCTCCACGGCTGCCTCTAGTTGTGGTGGTTAGTCAGGGTACTGCAATCTCATAGATTCCAACTGCTTTGGTGTATTGCCTTTTTGCCTGCTCTCCTCAGCTACCGAAACATAACAGATGGTCCTCGGTTTAAAGTAGGGGACTTGGTTTGGTTGTCCTCAAAAAATATTCCTATGAGAGTAGCATCTCCTAAATTTAAGCCTAGGTTCATTGGACCTTATAAGATCATGGAGATCATTAATCCTGTTTCTTTTCGTTTGCTTCTTCCAGGGACATTTAAGATCCATAACGTGTTCCACAAGTCCTTGTTGAAGAGGTTTGTTGAGCCAGTGGTTCCTGCTGCTGTGCCTCCTGACCCTGTTTTGGTTGAGGGCAATCTGGAGTATGTGGTTGAGAAAATATTAGATTCTCGTTTTTCTAGACGGAAACTCCAGTATTTGGTTAAATGGAGAGGTTATGGTCAGGAAGACAATTCTTGGGTGTTTGCTTCGGACATCCATGCTAGGAGACTTATCCGTGCGTATCATGGAACTCATCCTGACCGACCTGGTTGCTCAAATGAGGGTTCGGTGACCCCTCCTCAAGGGGGGGGTACTGTTGTGAATGGGTTTGAGATGAGTTCTGAGCAGAGGCTTCCTCTGGTGGTTACAAGCGGTGCTGGTCTGTCCAGTGAAGATTGTGAGGATTGGGAATCAGGTGTTACTGACTGGTCTTATATAAGGGATTCACCTTCCCATCAGGGTTGCCGGTGATCAATTGTTCTGGTCTCAATCCTTGAATCCTGTTTCCCTTGTAGCCTGCTGTGTCGTGTCTGCATCTCCTGCTATCAGATAAGACATTTTCTTCTTTTTGTTTTTGTGCTAGATTTTTGCATTTTGTCCTGCACTTCTGTGGGGGCTTTCAGGGTCCCCTCCGGGGGCTTTTGCCCTCTCAGTTTAGTTCAGCCACTGATGTTTGTACTTTTGCTTTTTACAGTTTTTTCAGTGGCTGCTGTTTTGATTTTGTTACACCAGAGAACTAATTTAGGTGGTAGAGGTCGTGTGATCTCAGGTGTTTTTGAAATTAGTAGAGTTGGTGCTTTTCAGGGTTTTCTGGGATTGCAGTAAGTACCCTTCCTATCCTTTTCTATTTAGTTAGTTTGGGCCCCAGCGTTTGCTCATACTATTTTCTGTCTGTGTCAGTATTTCTTCTTGTCTAACCGCCATTACATGTTTGGGGGCTTTCTATTATCTTTGGGGTTCTGCTCCGGGGCAGATAGCTTTCCTATTTCTATCTTTAGGTGTAATTAGTTTCTCAGGCTGTGACGAGGTGTCTAGGACCAACGTAGGAACGCTCCACGGCTGCCTCTAGTTGTGGTGGTTAGTCAGGGTACTGCAATCTCATAGATTCCAACTGCTCTGGTGTATTGCCTTTTTACCTGCACTCCTCAGCTACCAAATCATAACACCACGGTCAACGGCACACCCAGGAGCTGGCGGCACAGCTCCTCCACTTGCATGTCTAAGAATTCTGGGTCCGTGGCTGTCGGTGGGTCCGGGTCCTCACACCGTCGACTGGGGAAGTCCTCTCCTGCTCCCCCACGCTCCGGGTCACCACCACTCGCCATCTTTGTTGCCGGGTCCTCTGCAGCACACACATGGCATTCCCGCTCTCTCCTCTGTGGGCGAGGTTTCGTCTTCTTACTTTTTCCACCATCCAGGATCAGGAGTCGTATCTCAGTGACCGACTGGCAAGTCCTTAGGGTACAGTAACACTTGGAATGGGCGGTCATGATCTTCGTGCCCTCTCTCGTACCGCCCACGATCACATGCCTCTCAGTGCACCATGTGGGACAGTAATGGCGGCCATTAAACAGTTCAGCACAATCTGTGGTGCACAGGACCCGATTTTTAGGGTCGGTCCATCCTGTTCGTGATGCCAAAATGGAGCACCCACCTGGGGAGTGTCACGGCAGCAGTGACCTGGTCCTTGGCCCTGGGCGTCCAACAAAAAGGGGATATGATGAAAAGGGGAAATAAAGTTTATGATGTAATGGATTAAATGTTTGTGACGCGACCCGTGGTGCTTGGTCAGGAGACCGACGCTGCAATGCAGATCCTCTGGAATGATGATAGGGCAGCAGAGATGGTTAAGCTCTCCACGGGTAGAGCTGTATCCCAGGGCAATTAGAATATTAAAGGTGATGTTGATGATGAGTGTAGTGCAGGACATGTAGCACAGGAATGATTCAGAGGACACAGCAGGGTGCAGTTTTCAATGTTTTACTCACAGTACTTGTGTACTCAGATGTTTGCTTGGCACCGTGTCCTCCAGGTGAGGGGTCCAGCAAACTCCCAGGCAGATTAGGATACACCTTTCCGGGACTCCCTTCAGTATGTTCCTCTCCTGGCCGTCTCACTGCGCTGGCTTTCCACCCTTCCTGCCCAGCACCATCACAAACAGTGTCCCAAGCCAGCAGCCGTGGACTTTGTTGGGTGACATCCTCTGCGTCCCCTTGCTCCTATATGGCTGCCTTTTTGGCAATTAATTCTGGATGTGGCTGGGGTAACTACAGCTACCCCTGCCTCCGGCTTGCTAGCTGAGTCTTGTAGTCCTCCACTAGTCTCGGTGGCCGGTTCCCCTACTGCGACCTGGTCCCTCTACTACTGGATTCAGGCCCCACGGGTGACTTCAGCACTCTCTGTGTCCCTAGGACCCCTTCTGTCCTCCCCGGAGCTTCCTTCAAACTCCCCTCACAATTCTCTCTCTGCTGCTCTTTCTCCTTTGGTCTCCTCAGACCAACTGCTCTGTTCTTCCCGCTCTCTAAGCTCCTCCCCTTCTTCCTACCTTCTCCACCCACACCCCAACACCCTTTCCTACCCGGCCGATATGAGACCCTCCTCCTTAAGGGTACGCCCAGGTGCCCTGACTGAACTAGTGTGTGTTGGGTGCGAGTGTTAGAGTCCTGGGTAGTGCTCCCTCCTTACCTGAGAGTGGGATACCACACCTCTGGATGAGGTGCAGTACCTCTGTGGCGACTGGACCCTCAGGGGCACCACAAGTGCATAAACATGCTTGTTTTTTATAGTCACTGGAGACTTCATACGTCATGGGCAGTGGTGTAACTCGAAGCTCATGGGCACAATGCAGAGTCTCCAACAGGGCCCCCGAGTATTCATAGAATCATAGAATTCCAAGTCTTTAATAGTATTAGTCTTTTTATATAGGTCAAAAGAGCTTTTTGGGTCCCTTAGGCTCCAGTGCTCGGGTGCAATTGCAACTCCTGCACCTACTGTAGTTACACCCCTGGTCTCAAGACTGCTTAAAAAAAAAATTGTCACTCTTGCTACATTTTTAGTGCCATGTGATCTATAAGCCAAATTTTGGGATCCTCTATTTTTCCAGACTCTGACTCTACAGCTCTCAGTGATAATTGAGTGTCTATCATCAGAAAAATGCCCTGGTCATCCCTGTGTTTTTTTTTTTAAAATAGGCGCTTTAGCTTGAAGAACATAAAGTAAACATATAAAGTATATCTAAATATGTTTATTATTAGGTTTCTAAAGTTTTCTAAATTAATTACACTATAGTAATAACATCATTTTTTTTCTATAAAGCTTAAATCAGAGTACCATTCTACCAACTCTGACTTCACCCAAAATTATCTCCGACTCCATGACTCTGACTCCACAGTCCTAGCACCAAGACCCTGATATCCAGCACTTCTAGCATAGAATATTGTTAGCATGAGTTGATACATACTGTACACTATGGTCCACATCACAGTTCACCTATACTTTTGCCATATTCACCAGAGGCGTTTCTAGTGCATATGCCAAACCTATCCATAAGGCCCAATTTACCCAAAAGATGCCCAAAAAAAATGTTTTAAATCCGATAGACCAGTATCAAATGGGATTTTTTTTAACTGGAAAGTGTTGAATTCTGAGGCATCACACTGAGGCATTACACTGCCCAATATACATTTTTAGTTCTGGTTAACAAATGCCACTGTATGCCTACACCGAGTGATATGTCAGAGCTTTCTGTCATGTGGAGTACTCCTAACATTTATATCCGACTCATACAGTAGGTGCAGAAAGTACTCAGACTCCTTTAAATTGTTCACTCTTTGATTCATTGGAGCCATTTGGTAAATTCAAAAAAGTTCATTTTTTTCTCGTTAACATACACTCTGCACTCCATCTTGACTGAAAAATACAGAAATGTAAAAATTTTTGCAAATTTATTTAAAAAGATAAACTGAAATATCACATGAAGGAGTAGAACCATCTCAAGGAGGATCACAATGAAATGGACAGCATGTGACATAAATATGAGTGTCTAAGCAAAGGGTCTGAATACTTATGACCATGTGATATTTTGTTTTTTTTTTTTTTAATAAATTGGCAAAAATTTCTACAGTTCTGTTTTTTTTCAGTCAAGATGGGGTGCAGAGTGTGCATTAATGAGAAAAAAATGAACTTTTTTGAATTTACCAAATGGCTGCAATGAAACAAAGAGTGAAAAATGTAAAGGGGTCTGAATATTTTCCGTACCCACTGTATGTCATGTGAACCGAGGCCTCCTTACACGTCAAACAAACGTAGTCTAAAGCCACCAATTTTGGTGGAACCAGCCAACATACAATTGGTATGAGCTCCCCATGACTTCTGAAAGATGATGATCAGAGAGAGAAGGATTGGGCAATTTGAGTTCATGTCCTTTTATTCTAAAGCCCCCGTCTCACTTAGCGATATCGCTAGCGAGATCGCTGCTGAGTCACTAGTTTTGTGACGCAGCAGCGAGCTCACCAGCGATATCGCTGTGTGTGACATTCAGCGACGATCAGCCCCCCTGCCGGGTATCGCTGATCGTCGCTGAAATGTCTGGACATTTTTTTGATCGCTGGTCTCCCGCTGACAGGCACGCAGCGCCTGGAAACCCGACGTGTACCTTGGTTACCAGCTCCCTGCATCAGGGCGCTGGTATCCAAGGTACACTGCGGGTAACTAGCGATGTTTACCCGCAGTGTCCTTGTGCTGATCGCTGCCTGAGCTGCCTGTTTGGCAGCTCAGCAGCGATAATATAGCGATACACCAGCGATCCTGATCGTTGTCGGGATCGCTGGTGTATCGTTATGTGAGACCCAGCCTTAAGGTGTGTGGGCTATCTAAGAACCTTTGGGCATCTCAAGGGAACAGCCAGGTGATAGGAACACAAGTTTACAAAGAACATTTTTGTCTGAATTAAAACCGGCAGGTGGTGGACTAACACTAAAATCACCGAGTTCTTTTTTAACTCCATTCGCTTTGACCTAGTATAGCAACATTGTCTACACAAAAGAAGTGCATGAAACCTTGGGGGATATGGTAGACATAGAAGATAGCGAGCAATTATATGAACAATTGAAATGAGACCCTAGTTCTAGTTGTGGTTCACACCATCATGGCTCATCTCAGCATAGTAAAGCCTTTTACGTGTTTACCTTTCTTTCCTCCCAGACCTTTCATTGATTTCCAATTAGTAAAATCCCTCTACCCATAGAGTAGTGATAAGACCATCATGGGAGCCCCCTCCATCATACTGTAGATAGGCTCTGTCTGCTCAGACTTCAGTAAAGGGTATGCCACACTAAGCGAGATCGCTACTGCGTCACCATTTATGATGCAGTAGCGATCTCATTAGTGACTTAGCTGTGTGTGACATGTAGCAGCGATGTGGCCCCTGCTGAGATGTCGCTGATCGCTTATGAACGTTCTGAGCCATTTTTTGGTCGTTGGTGTCCCGCTGGTGAGTCTGAATCGCTGAGTGTGACACCCTTTATGAACGACTTCACCAGCGTTGCAGGTGGGACTAGATTTTCCCAACGACCGCAGAGGTCGTTATACAGATCGCTGATGAGTTGTGTTTGGAATCTAACTAGCGACCACATAGCGATCGCACCAGTGATCTCGCCAGGTCGTGTCGTTGTCTTGATCGCTGGTGCGATCGCTAAGTGTGACAGTGCCTTAATATTACATTCTCAGTTCCAGAAGTGGTAAAGTTAATTTCTGGTAAGCTTTCAATTTTTTTTATCCCATTTTCCTTGTGAGATATTTTACCTGACCTAACAATTACAGCTACTAATACCACTAACACAGGAATGACGGCAGCACATTCGCTATTCTTCTACATACTTGTTTCCCAGGCTCCACTAATCTTTTCACATAATGTGCATGCTTTTCTCTCTCTTTTGTATGGGAGGGAATAAAGTACAATGCCGACTTTTCATACATTTTCATGGAGCTTCTCATGTTTGAGATACCTGAGGAAATGACCATCAGACAAAAGACTATTTCATATGACTTTCCGTCCATCATTACGGTTTTTACATACAGATCCATCGATAGGGGCCATTCCACTACTCAGGGTTGCATAAAGTAATGCATTTACATATCACTGTTAGAAATGTGAGTCATTCTACCGGATTTGAAGTTGAGACCCTTTGCATTAAGCATTCGATGTAGAAAACTAGACACTTTATTACAAGGAGGTTTTAGAAAGCCTAAAGAAAAAGTGATATATTTTTTAATACATAAGGTGTGACAATACATGTAAAGATTCTTGTAAAATAAGATGTCTCTGTGGATAATGAAATATTTCCTTGTACTAAAAGAGTAGTAGTAGAGTCTAGTAGACAAGACGAGTAGAGTCCCTTTAGATACTACAGGATGACCTTACAGCCTTATACAGTGGTGGCCAAAAGTATTGGCACCGCTGCAATTCTGTCAGATAATACTCAGTGTCTTCCTGAAAATGATTGCAATCACAAATTATTTGCTATTTTTATCTTCATTTAATTTGCTTGCAAGGAAAAAACATAAAAGAGAATGAAGCGAAAATCAAATCCTTGATCATTTCACACAAAACTCCAAAAATGGGCCAGACAAAAGTATTGGCACCCTCAGCCTAATACTTGGTTGCACAACCTTTAGCCAAAATAACTGCGAACAGCCGCTTCCAGTAACCATCAATGAGTTTCTTACAATGCTCTGCTGGAATTGTAGACCATTCTTCTTTGGCAAACTGCTCCAGGTACCTGATATTTGAAGGGTGCCTTCTCCAAACAGCCATTTTGAGATCTCTCCACAGGTGTTCTATGGGATTCAGGTCTGGACTCATTGATGGCCACCTTAGAAGTCTCCAGTGCTTTCTCTCAAACCATTTTATAGTGCTTTTGGAAGTGTGTTTTGGGTCATTGTCCTGCTGGAAGACCCATGACCTCTGAGGGAGACCCAGCTTTCTCACACTGGGCCCTACATTATGCTGCAAAATTTGTTGGTAGTCTTCAGAC
Organism: Oophaga sylvatica; assembly: GCA_033576555.1. Taxonomy (NCBI): domain Eukaryota; kingdom Metazoa; phylum Chordata; class Amphibia; order Anura; family Dendrobatidae; genus Oophaga; species Oophaga sylvatica. The sequence continues at coordinate 103,781,770 of JARQOD010000001.1, forward strand.
TTCATAATGCCATGCACACGGTCAAGCAGTCCAGTGCCAGAGGCAGCAAAGCAACCCCAAAACATCAGGGAACCTCCGCCATGTTTGACTGTAGGGACCGTGTTCTTTTCTTTGAATGCCTCTTTCTTTTTCCTGTACACTCTATGTTGATGGTTTTTCCCAAAAAGCTCGACTTTTGTCTCATCTGACCAGAGAACATTCTTCCAAAACGTTTTAGGCTTTCTCAGGTAAGTTTTGGCAAACTCCAGCCTGGCTTTATTATGTCTCGGGGTAAGAAGTGGGGTCTTCCTGGGTATCCTACCATACAGTCCCTTTTCATTCAGACACCGACGGATAGTATGGATTGACACTGTTGTACCCTCGGACTGCAGGGCAGCTTGAACTTGTTTGGATGTTAGTCGAGGTTCTTTATCCACCATCCTCACAATCTTGCGTTGAAATCTGTCGTCAATTTTTCTTTTCCTTCCACATCTAGGGAGGTTAGCCACAGTGCCATGGGCTTTAAACTTCTTGATGACACTGTGCACGGAAGACACAGGAACATTCAGGTCTTTGGAGATGGACTTGTAGCCGTGAGATTGCTCATGCTTCCTCACAATTTGGTTTCTCAAGTCCTCAGACAGTTCTTTGGTCTTTCTTTTCTCCATGGTCAATGTGGTAAACACAAGGACACAGGACAGAGGTTGAGTCAACTTTAATCCATGTTAACTGGCTGCAAGTGTCATTTAGTTATTGCCAACACCTGTTAGGTGCCACAGGTAAGTTACAGGTGCTGGTGATTACACGAATTAGAGAAGCATCACATGATTTTTCAAACAGTGCCAATACTTTTGTCCACCCCCTTTTTTAGGTTTGGTGTGGAATTATATCCAATTTGGCTTTAGGTCAATTATTTTTGTGTTTTTTCATTGAAGACAAATTAAATGAAGATAATAATACCAAAGAATTTGTGTTTGCAATCATTTTCAGGAAGAAACTAAGTATTATCTGACAGAATTGCAGTGGTGCCAATACTTTTGGCCACCACTGTATATGATATCTAGATCATTGTCGGCGGTCCTAGCGCTGGGATCCGCACCAATCGGCAGGACATGGCACCTTTATCTCCGTTTGAATGGAGCAGCAGTTTGCATACCCAACCTCTGCCCCATTGATTCCCTATGGGGCTACCAAATGCTCCGCTCGGCTTCTTCCAGCCCCAAAGGGAAAACAACCTGCTTTGCCATTTTGTAATGGATAAAAAATGTAACAGTCTGCCGAATGATGCGGGTCTCAGCAGAAGGACACCTGCCAATCACTTATCTTGCTGGTAGGCGATCATTTGTTTTGACGAGACAACCCCTTTAAACATTGTACCCTTCCTGAAATTGAATAAGTGTGTGTATTTCCAAGTATTTATCTTCTTGCAACCTCTGCAGGTATATAGAACAGATGCACAAGATCAGGCCTCCAGAAGCTATTGGGACACTCTGAGACGTGGCACAAGCCAAGCCCTCTTTTCAGACCTTGCAGAGGTACAAATAAACCTCTGGTCCAAGACACCTTACATCTCATTAGCCCTTCATTAACCTGCATCAACTGCGTACTGCTTCATTGCTACTTTTGCACTCCTTATGCATGTCACTGATGGCTCCTTCTCTTGCTTTTACTTTTCTGTTATAGGTATATGTGATGTATTCATATGTGTTGTATCTGAATGTGCCATAATTATATACCGGGTGGTCTGAAGATGCGCCAGTACTAAGCTCTCCGAGTACAAGTACAGGAGTTTGTATACTCTGCACATTGTGTAGAAACCAGAATATATTGCCATTTAGACTTCATGGTTATTCTTCCAGAATGTGTTTCCTAATGTCCATATTATTACCTGGTATGTCCATCATTAAACACTATTCACAGTTTGTGTAGAGAATAGATAGGCAAAATATAGGGTAACTCTATGAATACATTCCTTAACTTGTCGTATGTGAGTTTCTCATTTACATCTTGTCTTGAAATGTAAAGCTACATTCCCAATTTTGATGGCTTCAGAGCTGAAACCTCCTATCTTTCATCTCAGACTATTTCTGCACTGCTTCCTCTAGCAATTCCAGATTGGAAAGTGTCGTATGTATTTCAGCTTCTTAAGTTGGCCATACATTTTAATAGATGTTGGCTGAACACTTGTTTGGTTGACAGCTATCCCTAACGATTTCCCTTTACACCAGCATGATTTGGCCAATCATGAATATGTTATTAATGGGGAGAGGGGAGAAAGCCTTTCACAAACACCTATGTCGGTGGCTTAGCTCCCATGACAGCAAAGAATCAAACATGTCAGTATTCAACAGGTCCGACTGTCCTGAGAGACCGACCATTGACCGAGCATTTCATACTTATTAGATGGTTGTCAGTCTGGTTTCAGCCCATATAAAGGCCCCATAAACATTACATTGACATCTCCTGAACCCACCAATATCTAAGGGTTCGGCCAACAGTCTAATGTGTTTGGGGTCCCCTGACAGATGAGTGATGGGGGGATAAGAATCCTGCATGTCTGATTTTGGACTGATTAACTTTTTGCTATTTAAGATATAAACAGCCACCTGAGATGTTTGACAATGGCTTTCTCATAGAGAACATAGGAGCTCTTGGCAAAGCAACGCTCCTGTGTATCGGAAAGTCGGGCAAGGTAGCTGCCTTCCTTAACGATGGTTCAGCCAACAGCGATCTAAGGTATGAGTGGGGCTTTAGTCTAATGGGTATGGCCACCTTTATGTTCGAAAAAACTATTTTTCCAATGCACTAAACATTCTCTTCTCAGCTGAATGTTAATGGGAATCTGTCACCCCCATTTTTCGACTATAAGCTGCGGCCACCACCATCAGGGGCTTATCTACAGCATTCTGCAATGCTGTAGATAAGCCCCCGATGTAACCTGAAAGAGAAGAAAAACGAGTTATATTATATTCACCCAGGGGCAGTCCGGGTCCGGTACGGGTCCGGAGGGAGTCGCAGTCCGGTTCGGCGCCTCCCATCTTCTAGCGAAGACGTCCTCTTCTTTGCTTCCCGTCGCAGCTCCTGCGCAGGCGTACTGATCTGCCCTGTTGAGGGCAGAGTAAAGTACTGCAGTGCACATGCGCCGGACCTCTCTGACCTTTCCCGGCGCCTGCGCACTGCAGTACTCTGCTCTCAACAGGAAGCAAAGAAGAGGACGTCTTTGCTAGAAGATGGGAGGCCCCGGACCGCGACTCCCTCCGGACCCGTACCGGACCCGGACCGCCCCTGGGTAAGTATAATATAACTCGTTTTCTTCTCTTTCAGGTTACATCGGGGATTTATCTACAGCATTACAGAATGCTGTAGATAAGCCCCTGATGGCTGTGGCCGCAGCTTACTGTCGAAAAATGGGGTGACAGATTCCCTTTAAATATCCGTTTCATCACTGTGTGTTCATTAAATGCATTTATCATTAATTTGTTTTTTGCTTTTCTATTCTATGCCCTCTCTTGGTAACTTCTGAAACTCTTCAATATTTTCATATTCGGTGACAAAAATCTCTAGATTTTCAAGAGTCAGATTAAATAATTTTTTTATATTAATTGTAAGATGAAAAGGGTTTTTCCATGAATATAGTACATTTTAATCAATAAATCTTGGAAAAATTCTAAGTTACACAATTGGATATGTTAAAAAAATGTTCCTGTGCTGAGATAATCTTAATAAATGTGACCCTCCTATGTACTGTGTAATGGCTGTGTCTGCTTATACAGAGCTGCCCAAGTTCATACCACAGCTTCTGTCCACGGGAGGAGCATAAGTCAATTATAATAAGCGAGTATAAAGATGAAACAGTAGGCGCTTACATCTGCTGCTTTCTGAGGTAAAACAAAAGTTTCCCTGTCTGATGAAGCAAATTTCCCTGCCTGTTTTGTCACAGGAGTGTTTCTGCCATGTCTCCAGACCCCATAAGCTCATCATAAATCAAGTCAGTGACATAGGAGGTCTAGCAGGCCGCTGAGCTTGTATGTCACTGACTTAATTTATGATGAGCTCACAGGACTAGCGGCGCTGCAGAAATCTTCACTCCTGTGATTAGAAACCTGCAATATTTTAGGGGCAGGGAAATGTGTTACTTTAGAAGGTAGCAGTTGTGAGCCTATTCTGTTTCGTCTTTATACTAACTTATTATAAGAGAGTTATGCTTCTTCCCCTAGCCAGGAGCTGTAATATGTGCCAACTATGAACTGGAGCAGCTCTACATGATCTGACACAGCCATTAAAGTACATAGCAGTGGCACATTTATGAGATTATCTCAGTACAGGAACATATTTAGTAGCACATCCAATTGTGGAACCTATCAATATTCCAAGAACTGTGAATTAATATGTACTTTGTAGGAAACCCCCTTTAAGTTTAGATCCTGGTGAAATAAAAAAAAGTGAATAGAATATTTGGCTGAAACATTGTCGGGGATTCGTGAGTCATGTGATCAAGGCATTCATAAAATAAATGGAAATAATAAGGAAATGGGGAAGATTTACTAAGCAAAATGCTGCAGAGTTTTCACAGTTTTCAAAAGTGTCTAGAAAGAAGGATATGCTAGAAATGTGGCGGCATTATAAATAGCACACAACATTGCCAATGGTGGCGTACGGTACGGAAGCCAAGACATAGTGTAAGGAGAGGAAAACTGTCTACAACAGACATCATTGTGATAAGTTTGGAGCAGATTAAACTGTAGTCTTCTAAAATGTAACTTCAGGACCACATTAATAAATCTGCCTCAATGTGTGCAAAGTGTTACATGTGAGGATGAGACATGAACCGATTAATCTACCTGATGTGCCATTGCATCAGCTAATAAAATCCAATTGTCAAGTTTTTGCTTTGAACTACAAGCTTGGTAAAATAATTTTGATTTGCCCAGGATATCTCAGTGCCAGGCAGATTTCGATTCAAGTCTCATTTGTTTGAGCAATTTGCTCTTCTTATGATCAGTCATATGAAATTGCTGGACATATAGGTAATTCTCATGTTTTTAAGTTATCCCCAATCCATGGGATAATGGGTAACTTCCCGATTCTTTGGGGTCTGAAAGCTGGGATCCCACCGATCCCAAGAACCAGGGGTCTTCAGAGCCCCTTGTGAATGAGGTGCAGGTTGATCATTTTCACTGCTGTTCCATTCATTCGTACAGGAGTGCCAAAGACCAGCTGTGTGCAACACTCGACTATCTCCGGCAGTATCATTAAAATTGGAGCTGCAGTCTGTATGATCAACCACCACTCCATTCAGATGGGACTATTCAGAGCCCTGGTTCTTTGGCTTGATGGGGCACCTGGCAGTCTAACCCCCAACAATCGGAAAGTTATACCCTTTTACAGTGGCTTGCAAAAGTTCCCCCCTCCCCTTGGCTTTTTACCTATTTATTTACATTACAACTTGTGTAACTAATTTGTTTTATTAGATTTGGATTTGATACATCAGCAGTAAATAGTCCAAGTTGGTGAAGTGAAATGAGAAAAATACTAAATTTATGGGATAAAATAAATACAAATTGGCATGTGTAAATGTATTCAACCCTTTTGAATACATGTAAAAGTTTGGGTACCTCTGTTCAAAATTACTGTTATTGTGAACAGTTAAGCAAGGTGAAGATGAAATTATCTCTAAACGGGCTAAATTTAAAGGTGACACATTTCCTTTGTATGTTAGGAAAAATATATATATATTGTCATTTTCTACATTTTAAAAATTACAAAAAGGAAACTATGCCAATGCAAAGGTTTGGGTAACCTTGGAGATTTGTGTGCTCAGATCACTTTGACCAAGGTTTCAGACCTTAACCCCTTCACCCCCAAGGGTGGTTTGCACATTAATGACCGGCCAATTTTTACAATTCTGACCACTGTCCCTTTATGAGGTTATAACTCTGGAATGCTTCCATGGATCCTGGTGATTCTGACATTGTTTTCTCAAGACATATTGTACTTCATGTTAGTGGTAAAATTTCTTTGATATAACTTGCATTTATTTGTGAAAAAAACGGAAATTAGGCAGAATTTTTGAAAATGTCACAATTTTTCAGCTTTGAATTTTCATGCTCATAAATCACAAAGATATGGCACACAAAATATTTAATAAGTAACATTTCCCACATGTCTACGTTACATCAGCACAATTTTTGAACCCAAATTTTTTTTTTTTACGAAGTTATAAGGGTTAAAAGTTAACCAGCAATTTCGCATTTTTACAACACCATTTTTTGGGGGGACCACATCACATTTGAAGTCACTTTGAGGGGTGGGCTCCATGCGTGCTTCCCTGAGACCCTCAGAACAGCGCATGTGATCGCGCTGTTCCGAGGGTCTCCTCCCTGCAGGACCCCGGATCCAAGATGGCCACGGGGTCCTTCCGGGTCCTGGAGGGAGGCGGCTTCCTCAGTGCCTGCTGAGAGCAGGAGCTGAGAAGTCTCCTGCACTGCCTGTCAGTTCGCTGGTCTAACAGAGTGCTGTGCAAACTGTCAGACCAGCGATCTGACATTATACAGTGATGTCCCACCCTGAGACAAAGTAAAAAAAAAAAAATTAACATGTGTAAAAATAATTTAAAAAAAATTCCTAAGTAAATTAAAAAAAAATATATTCCCCAATAAATTCATTTCTTTATGTACGGTAAATAAAAAAACAAACAATAAAAGTACACATATTTAGTATCGCTGCGTCCGTAACAACCCGCCCTATAAAACTGTCCCACTAGTTAACCCCTTTAGTAAACCCCTTAAAAAAAAAAAAGCAAAAAACTGCTATATCATCATCTTGGAACAAAAAGTGGAATAACACGCGATCAAAAAGACGGATGTAAATGAACATGGTAATGCTGAAAACGTCATCTTGTCCCGCAAAAAAATAAAATAAAATTAAAAAAATGTATTTATTTCCATTTTCCCATTAGGGTTAGGGTGTGTTAGGGGAGGTTTGTGGTTAGGGTTGGGACTAGGGTTGGGGGTGTGTTGGGGTTAGGAATGTAGTTAGAATTAGGGGGTTTCCACTGTTTAGGCACATCAGGGGCTCTCCAAACGCGACATGGCGTCCGATCTCAACTCCAGCCAATTTTGTGTTGAAAAAGTCAAACGGCGCTCCTTCCCTTCCGAGCTCTGCCATGCGCCAAAACAGTGGTTCCCCCCCACATATTGAGTATCAGCATACTCAGGACAAATTGCACAATAACTTTTGAGGTCCTATTTCTCCTGTTACCCTTGGGAAAAGAAAAAAATTGGACCTGAAATAATTTTTTTTTGTGAAAAAAGTTATATGTTCAATTTTTTTAAACATTCAAAAAATTACTGTGAAGCATCTGAAGGGTTAATAATCTTCTTGAATGCGTTTTTGAGCACCTTGAGGGGTGCAGTTTTTAGAATGGTATCACTTTTGGGTATTTTCTATCATATAGACCCTCCCTGCGCAATGCTTCCCTTTGCCCCCGGCACACTGCGATCATGTTTGATCATAGAAAACTAGATCTGAACTGAAAAAGTAAGTTAATGTGTATGCAAAATGTAAATGCATATTAACACATGACCATTACACAGAAAAACAGGCACAAAAAAACAAATATCCAAAAATGAAATAAAAAATCTTTTTGCAAAAATGCATGAAGGTAGTAATAATAATAAGGGTATTTAGTAAACATAATTTTGATCAAAATAATGTACAAGCCATCCCGCCACGTCAAGGCAACCCTCTGTGGGACAGTCCTACTCTAATATTGAAAACCTTTCCACTTGTCAAGTGACTTAAATGTGAACAAGGGCAGAGGGACTGAACCCACCAGTTGAAGCTCTGGCCAGACAGGATGGATTTTCTCAACTCAGAAAACAGGGCGGTCACACCCTTATATGCACGGAATGCACTATGAACTACATAGAAAACTAGATCTGAACTGAAAAAGTAAGTTAATGTGTATGCAAAATGTAAATGCATATTAACACATGACCATTACACAGAAAAACAGGCACAAAAAAACAAATATCCAAAAATGAAATAAAAAATCTTTTTGCAAAAATGCATGAAGGTAGTAATAATAATAAGGGTATTTAGTAAACATAATTTTGATCAAAATAATGTACAAGCCATCCCGCCACGTCAAGGCAACCCTCTGTGGGACAGTCCTACTCTAATATTGAAAACCTTTCCACTTGTCAAGTGACTTAAATGTGAACAAGGGCAGAGGGACTGAACCACCAGTTGAAGCTCTGGCCAGACAGGATGGATTTTCTCAACTCAGAAAACAGGGCAGTCACACCCTTATATGCACGGAATGCACTATGAACTACATAGAAAACTAGATCTGAACTGAAAAAGTAAGTTAATGTGTATGCAAAATGTAAATGCATATTAACACATGACCATTACACAGAAAAACAGGCACAAAAAAACAAATATCCAAAAATGAAATAAAAAATCTTTTTGCAAAAATGCATGAATGTAGTAATAATAATAAGGGTATTTAGTAAACATAATTTTGATCAAAATAATGTACAAGCCATCCCGCCACGTCAAGGCAACCCTCTGTGGGACAGTGATCGCAGTGTGCTGGGGGTTAATGTGCCGGGAGTGGTCCATACCGCTCCTGGCACATAGTACCGAGTGTCAGCTGTGATAAACAGCTGACACCCGGCCGCACTCAGCTGCACTCAACCCCGTGAGCGCAGCTGATCACATTGATGTACAACCCCACCACGGTCATATGGGCCCATGCACCATGGATGGGATTGTACGTCCGATGTCAGAAAGGGTTAATTAGCATGTTATGGTTATGGCTTTTTCACTATCATCGTTTGGAAAGGCCAGGTGATGCAAATTTCCTAGCTTTATAAAAACCCAGCCTCCTTTTAACTTGTGCCAAAAAAGAGCAGACATGGGTTCTTCTAAGCAGCTGCCTAGCATTCTGAAAATGAAAATGGTGGAGGTTCACAAAGCAGGTGAAGGCGATAAGAAAATAGCAAAGTGTTTTCAATTTGCCCTTTCCTCAGTTGGAAATGTAATTAAAAAATTGCAGTTAACAGGATGGAGGTTAAGATAATGTCTGGAAGGCCAAGCAAAATTTCAGTCTGTTAGGGTTCGAGTTCCCGCTGCTGCACAAGGGGAATCTCTAACCAGTCCCGCTGCGGTCCCCCATCCATCTCCATCCGCAGTGGAACCTGCTCAGCAGAGACGTCGGTCCCAGCGTCTTGCCCATTCCAATACTGTGCAGAGACTTGCTGCTGCCCTTCCTGGATCTTCTATTATAGCCAGTTCTGGAGCAGACGTCTTTGGGACGAAGTCCTGCGTTTCCCCTTCTGAGCATGCCCAGGGTAAGATCTCTCATTGGAGACCAGGGGTCACATGTTCAGGTACTGCAGCAGCTCCTATTGGTCCGCCAAGAAGGTCCTGAAACTACATGTGTTTTGGAACAGTTTCTCATTGGTCCTTGTTTCTGGCAGGTCCTGTAGCTGTTACTAAAAAAGGGTGGCATGGCTGGGCCGCCATGCGCTAGTATCAATTGCATTATGTGCTTTGTGCCAGTGTGATCATGCACGCATGTGGTTAGGGCTGGGCTGAAATAAGCCCCTAGAATACCGGCTTCTCCAGTGAGGAGATTGCTTGATTGCGTTGCTGTCTGCATGATCACGGACTGCTGTCCGCACAGCAGTTATCTGTGTATCCCTGTGGTGTTAACAGGACACAGTCTTTTTCTCAGCGGCTCTGTGACGCAACAGGGTTTGCTTTATAACGCTGGTTCAGCACCCTAGCGTTTTACTTTGCAACTCACTGAAGCTAAGTGAGTTCACACTTATCGCCATATAGCGCTGTGGCATTCCCGTTAGCGGCTCTGGGTATTAACAGAGTTCGCACTTACTGCCACAGCGCGCTACGGCGTTTATTTTAGCGACTCTGCGGGATAACAGAGTTCACTACTTTCGCCATCTTACTAGCAGCGGGCTTCGCCTGCACGGTGGACCCGGCTGCGAACGCACCTCTCTACTACATCTATTAGGTGCGTTCCGCAGACCCTAACACAGTCAGAGCTGTTCGTAGGATTGCTAGAGAGGTAAATCAGAACCCTGCTTGACTGCAAAAGACCTTCAATAAAATTTAGCAAACTCTGGAGTTGTGGTACATTGTTCTACCGTTAAGAGACACCTGCACACCTATGGCCTTCATGGGAGAGTCCTCAGAAGAAATCCTCTCCTGCATCCTCACCATAAAATTCAGTGTCAGAAGCATGCCAATCAACATCTAAACAGGCCTGCTGAGTTCTGCAAGCAAGTCCTGTGGACCAATGAGGTTTTAAAGGGAATATTTGGCCACAATGATTAAAGGTATGTGTGGCGAAAAAAGGGCACAGAATTTCAGGGAAAGAACATCTCACCAACCAATAAGCATGGGGGTGGATCAATCATGCTTTGGGGTTGTATTGCAGCTAATGGCACATTGGAACAATTCACAGGTAGAGGGAAGCATGAATTCAATGAAATTTCAACAAATTCTGGATGCAAACATAACACCATCTGGAAAAAAGCTGAAGTAGAGGATAGATTCTACAAATGGATAATGGTCCTAAACACATGACAAAATACACAATAGACTACCTCAAAAGGCGCAAGCTGAAGGTTTTCCAATGGCCCTCACAGTCTCCTGATCTGAACATCATTGAAAATCTGTGGCTAGACTTCAAAATAGCAGTGCATGCAAGACGACCCAGGAATCTCACAGAGCTGTAAAAATTTTCCAAAGGAGAATGGATGAAAATCCTTCAAATAAGTACTGAAAGACTCTTGGCTGGCTACAAAAAATGTTTACAAGCTGTGATACTTGCAAAAGGGGTTGCTAATAGGTACTAACCATGCACAGTGCCCAAACTTTTGCATTGGTCCATTTTCCTTTTTGTAATTTTTAAAATGTAAAAGATGAAAATATATATTTTTTTGCCTAAGATGCAGAGGAAATGTGTTATCTTTAACTTTAGGCCTTTTAGAGATTATTTATTCTTCATTTTGCTTAACTGTTCGCAATAACAGTAATTTTGACCAGGGGTGCACAAACTGGTACATGTCGATATACTATACATTGCATGGTGCCACTCGATCTGGCCATTCATATAATGTAATGTATCTTCCCTATGAAGGGTGCTGATGAGCTTACCAGTTCCATGATACATACTACGCTGCTTGTGCACTTTTTTGGGAAGAAAGGAAAAATTGAACTTAACTTTGAAGACTTTTATCGGTGAGTCACTTTTATATCTATTATTATATGCAGTTAAATTGTATGTTGGTGTAATCACATTTTTCCAAAGCTGTATTCTTCCTAATTAACCCCACCGTGCAGTCACCTATAATCATAATGCATTTTCAAAATATGGTTATAACGAAAGAAAAGACACACAACCTACAAACAGCAAGCTGCAGATCTTACAAGCATATAACACAGAACATAACAGCAATAAACCACTGTCGTAGACATTATTGTATAATATTTTATCATGGGACAAGAGCAAACATACAAAACACAACATGTACATAATATGGACCACAATACACCAACATGAAACCATGGAAAAGAAATAAATACACAAAACAATGGAACATAACAAGAAGAAATAATTCAGAGATTCTTGACAGAACTAAAATGGAACACAACACATAAACCTGGTAAAGTGAACATATTAATGCACAAAATATGGCAAACAGGTCATACATACAACAAACATGGAAGCAGATACCGATGATGAACTCTTCGGGCACGCCAGGCATTGCTGGAGTATGAATTAGGTGCATCTTATAAGTGCCGTGCGCCTCACCCAGAAATGTCACTTTTTTCAGGGACTGGAGTAATTTATGGCATAATTTATGCCACAACAGTGGTGTAAATTTAGAAAATGTTACCCAATGGGTTTCACTTGCCCCGTTCAGCCTTCGCCATGACCCACCTGGCCCCAGCTCCTCCTATTTTAACAAATCTGTCAGGGATGGGTGTAGAAATCCCAGAAGTCATGCAATGTTTGCGTATCTTCAAGTTGTCAATTTTGTGACATTTGAAGGTGTTTTATGCCAGAATTCTCACAAAAACACTTTCATAAATCAGCCCTTTATATTGATGCCAAGATCAGACATATAGTACTTTTGTGACATGGACATTGTTTCATGTTTCATTTTCAGGTCTAATGCATTCACTTGCGCTGCAATGGCTAAAATATGGATGAAAATTGCGATTGTGCAGCCCATTCAACCCTTCGATTCTTTCAAGCTTTTTCAAACGTAGAAAATGAAATGCAACCGTTTTAACCCTTTTTATATCTGTTATAGGTTTATGGATAACCTCCAGACTGAGGTACTTGAAATTGAGTTCCTTTCCTATTCTAAAGGCATGAGTACAATCAGTGAAGAAGATTTTGCCCGCATTCTCTTACGATACACAAATGTCGAAAACACATCAAGCTACTTGGAAAATGTGCGCTTCAGGATTCCCGAAGAAAAGGTAATTTTCTAAATGTTCGGGTCCATTCATAAGTAAATGAAAAAAAAAAATAATAAAAAAAATTCTAATCGTGACATTAACATTTCTAAATTGTCAAGAGAAGTTCTACAATTTGTGTGTACTGACACGACCAATGCTTCCTTATTACGGTAGTTTTGTTTTTTAACTTGGGAAATAACATTTACAGTAAATGCAATTCTTTTTAGGATTTTTTCTATTTACATGCCAATACCAGCCAGCTACGCACATATAGTCACGCACGCCACTTCAAATCCATCGTAAGTTACTCCTCCAAAGTGGCATAACTTATTTATCTCTATTTATCTCTTTAGACATATACAGCTCTGGAAAAATTTAAGAGGCCACTGCAAAGTTTTATAAAAATCAGCTTCTCTACATGTCTGACAGCCATTCCATTCCAGTGTCAGTTGAATTCCAACCAGAGTGCACCTCATTCTACTTAAATGTGCTTCTGATTAGGTAAATCACCTGAACCAAATCTTATTTAACGAAGGAAAGTATAAAAAATACTGCTGTGGTATTCACAATCCTCTTGCAATAGGACAAGCTGGATGGCAAAACAAGTGCTAGTAATATCCCAATAGGAATGAAAAAATAACTTTTAACCATGCCAAAGGAGTTGAAAAGAAAAGTCTTGAGTGAGGAAAAGAAGGGCTCAATTCTGTCTTTACTAGCAGAGGGCTACAGTGAGCATCATGTTGCCTCCATCCTTACAATTTCTAAGACGGCAGTCCATTACAACAAGGTCAAGCAGCAGACATTGGGGACAACAAAGCTACAGACTGGCAGAGGGCGAAAACGACTCTCCATTGACTGGGATGACCGTCTTCTTATTCGAATGTCACTCAGAAACCGCCGGATGACATCAAGTGACCTACAAAAGGAATGGCAAATGGCAGCTGGGGTGAAATGCACGGCAAGAACAGTTCGTAAAAGGCTCCTAGAGGCAGGGCTCAAGTCTCAAATGGCTAAATAAACATTAGAAAACCGCTCAAAGGCCGAATTTCATCAATTCAATGAAAAGCAAAGGAGAGCCAGGCTGAAGTTTTCCAAAGACCATAAGGATAGGACCATAGAAGACTGGAGTAAGGTAATCTTCTCTGATGAGTCTAATTTTCAGCTTTGCCCAACATCTGGTCATCTAATGGTTAGACGGAGACCTGGAGAGGCGTACAAGCCACAGTGTCTTGCACCCACTGTGAAATTCGGTGGAGGATCAGTGATGATCTGGGGATGCTTCTGCAAAGCTGGAATTGGGCAGATTAATCTTTGCGAAGGACGAATGAATCAATCGCATACAAGGTTATCCTGGAAAAAACAGTTGATTCCTTCTGCTCAGGCAATGTTCACCAACTCTGAGGACTGGTTTATCCAGCAGGACAAAGCGCCATGCAACACAGCTAGGGTCAATCAATGTGTGGATGAAGGACCACCACATCAAATCCCTGTCATGGCCAGCCCAATCTCCACACCTGAACCCCATTGAAAACCTCTGGAATGTAATCAAGAGGAAGATGGATAGTCACAAGCCATCAAATAATGAAGAACTGCTTAAATTTTGTACCAGGAGTGGCATAAGGTCACCCAAAAGCAGCATGAAAGACTGGTGGAAAGCATGCCAAGGCGCATGAAAGCTGTGATTAAAAATTATGGGTATTCCTCAAAATATTGATTTCTGAACTCTTCCTGAGTTAAAACATAAGTATTGATGTTTCTAAATGATTATGAACTCGTTTTTCTTAGCATTATTTGAGGTCTGCAAGCACTGCATTTTTTTGTTATTTTGACCATTTCTCATTTTCTGAAAATAAATACAAAATGTATTGCTTGGAAACTCGGAGACATGTTGTCAGTAGTTTATAGAATAAAATAGCAATTTACATTTTACTCAAAAATATCCTATAAAGAGAAAAATCAGACAAACTGCAAATTTTGCAGTGGTCTCTTAATTTTTGCCAGAGCTGTAGGTTAAAGTGGCTCTCGATGAAAGTGTTATTCTGCAATCATGGATGCTGGAAGGAATACAGGCTTATACTGGGAACAATTCTGTATCTGCTTTATTCACAAACACAAAATAAGCTTGATAGTTAAAGAGTTTTACAAAAGGCAACAAGCTTGGTGGTTTAAACAGTCTTACAAGAGGCAATTGCTTGATATAAATATTAGGATTTGCACTAGAACTGTCCATGTGTCACTGTCAATGCAGCCCAGCAAACACTCACAACTTGTCACAGCCCCCCTCTAAGTCACCTTTCTCCCGCCTAATGTGTCTGTCAGTCTTGGCGGTCAAATGGCCTACGTTTTTTTTGTTACCACGTATCAGTCTTTCACACCCAGGCACCAGTGTCCTTGGCCCTTTTGGGTAGATAACTTTCACGTTGCTGAAGTTGCTCATTCAATAGTAAGCGTCATTTCTCCCATGTGACCCTCTCTATAGCCATGTGGTAGGACACCATAGATGGGGGATATAAAAGTGTATACCTTTCTGTTAAAACACCTGTTTTTTGTCACAAAAAAAATCATGCAGAGAAGACTCATTTCAGAACTTTTCCCATCTTTACTGTCTGTCACCTATAATAAACAAAAAATTCAATGGCATTAGATATACCATGGAACACCCCGAAGTCATCAAGAAGTGGCTTAAATTTGGAACAATGGTGATAGAGAACTGGATGTCCTCATAAATTGATGAAAAAAGAAAATAGGTCTAGGAAGCTGCCAAGAGGCTTATAGCAACATTAAAGGAGCTGCAGGAATTTCTGGCAACTACTGGTTGTGTACTGCATGTGACAAAAATCTCTCGTATTCTTCATATGTTTGGCCTCTGGGGTTGGGTGACAATTCCTTGTATGCTTTGCTAAAAACCTATATGAAGTCTGACAAAAGCATGTGTAAAAACTTCTTATGTTTTGATGAGACCAAGGGTGAACATTTTCGCTTAATTCAAAAAGGTATGTTTGGCACAAAGCCAACATTGCACACCAACAACATACAGTGGGTACGGAAAATATTCAGACCCCTTTAAATTTTTCACTCTTTGTTTCATTGCAGCCATTTGGTAAATTCTAAAAAAAAATTTCTCATTAATGTTCACTCTGCACCCCATCTTGACTGAAAAAATACAGAAATGTAGAAATTTTTGCAAATTTATTAAAAAAGAAAAACTGAAATATCACATGGTCATAAGTATTGAGACCCTTTGCTCAGTATTGAGTAGAAGCACCCTTTTGAGCTAGTACAGCCATGAGTCTTCTTGGGAATGATGTAACAAGTTTTTCACATCTGGATTTGGGGATCCTCTGCCATTCTTCTTTGCAGATCCTCTCCAGTTCCATCAGGTTGGATGGTGAACGTTGGTGGACAGCCATTTTCAGGTCTCTCCAGAAATGCTTAATTGTGTTTTTGGTCAGGGCTCTGGCTGAGCCAGTCAAGAATGGTCACAGAGTTGTTCTGAAGCCACTCCTTTGTTATTTTAGCTGTGTGAACCTTCGGCCAAGTGTGAGATCCAGAGTACTCTGAAAGAGGTTTTCATCTAGGATATCTCTGTACTTGGCCGCATTCATGTTTCATTCATACGCAACCGGTCGTTCTGTCCTTGCAGCTGAAAAACACCCCCATAGCATGATGCTGCCAACACATGTTTCACTGTTGGGATTGTATTGGGCAGATGATGAGCAGTGCCTGATTTTCTCCACACATACCGCTTAGAATTATCACCAAAAAGTTCTAGCTTTGTCTCATCAGACCAGAGAATCTTATTTCTAATAGTCTGGGAGTCCTATATGTGTTTTTAGCAACCACTATGCGGGCTTTCATGTGTCTGGCACTGAGGAGAGGCTTCCATCTGGCCACTCTTCCATAAAGACCCAACTGGTGGAGGGCTGCAGTGATACTTGACTTTGTGGAACTTTCTCCCATCTCCCTACTGTACCTGTGGAGCTCAGCCACAGTGATCTTGGGGTTCTTTTTTACCTCCCTCACCAAGGCTCTTCTCCCACGATTGCTCAGTTTGGCTAGATGGCCAGGTCTAGGAAGACTTCTAGTGGTCCCAAACTTCTTCCATTTAAGGATTATGGAGGCCACTGTGCTCTTAGGAACCTTGAGTACTGCAGAAATTCTTTTGTAACCTTGGCCACATCTGTGCCTTGCCACAATTCTGTCTCAGATGTCGTTGGCCAGTTCCATTGACCTCATGATTCTCATTTGGTCTGACATGCACTGTGAGCTGGGAGGTCTTATATAGACAGGTGTGTGCCTTTACAAATCAAGTCCTATCAGTTTAATTAAACACAGCTGGTCTCCAATGAAGGAGTAGAACCATCTCAAAGAGGATCACAAGGAAATGGACAGCATGTGACTTAAATATGAGTGTCTGAGCAAAGGGTCTGAATACTTATGACCATGTGATATTTCAGTTTTTCTTTTTTAATACATTTTCAAAAATTTCTACATTTGTTTTTTCCAGTCAAGATGGGGTGCAGAGTGTACATTAATGAAAAAAACAATAAACTTTTTTGCATTTACCAAATGGCTGCAATGAAATAAAGAATGAAAAATTTAAAGGGGTCTGAATACTTTCCGTACCCATGTAATACCATACCCACAGTGAACTACGGTGGAGGTTGCATTATGCTCTGGAGCAGATTTTGGTTTCTGAAACAGTGGCTTTAGTCAAGGTGGACGGAATTAGGAACAGCTGCATATATCAGTTACCGTAATTTTGTAACAAAACCTTTTCAGGCCTTTGCTAAAAAGCTGAAGATAAAGAGGAATTTCATCTTTCAGTACAATGACCCTAAGGCCTCTTTCACACTTCCGTTGTGCGGTGTCAGTCAAAATCCGCCAAAGTGTGAAAAAAACGGATCCGCCATTTTTTTTTGGCGGATGCGCTTTTTTCCCATTGACTTGCATTAGTGACGGATTTTGACGAATGGTCTGTCGGTTTGATCTGTTTTTTTACGCATCCACCATAAATTTGGCGTCCGCCTTTTTTGGAAAACGTTCAATGCTACTTTTTTTGTGTGCGTCAAAATGGCGGACTGTGACGGATCCGCCGCGTCCCCCATTTTGTATAATGGTCGCCTATGGGTGGCGGATCCGCTGGCATCCGTTTTTGACAGAATCCGCCAGCGGATCCATTCCCTCCATAGAAAATGATGAGAACAGCGACCGGTCTCTCTCTCTCTCCCAGACATGCGTACCATGTATTTTCCGGGTTCATAAGTTCATGACGGATCCGTTTGCATCCGTTTTTGCACTTTTCAGACGGATCCGCTATTTTCACACTTTGGCAGATTTTAACTGACGTCGCACGACTGAAGTGTGAAAGAGGCCTAAGCATTCCTCCAAATCAAGAAAAAGAATGACTTCTACAGAAGAAGATCAAAGTTTTGAAATGGCCCAGTCAGTGAGCCCAGACCTAAATCCAATTGAAAATATGTGGGGTGACCAGAAGAGGGCACTGTACACAGTAGATGCCCTCGCATAATGACCAGAGTTGGAGCTACTACAAGGAAGATTTGACAAAGATTGCCAATTCTAGATGTGCCATGCTGATAGACTCTTACCCAAAAGATTGAATGTTGCCATAAATTCAAAGGGTACTGCAACAAAGTACTATATTTTTCGGATTATAAGACACACTCCATATTTTGAGGAGAAAAATAGGAAAAAATGTATTTTTATTAAAATATTGGTGCTTCTTATAATCCATGCGTCTTATTGCTTACCGGGGTGGTGGCTGCGGTGAATCGGGGTCCCAGGATCGCTGCTGCAGGAGGACAGAGTGGAGCATTGCTGCAGGCCGCAGGGTGGGATGAGGGGGTGATCGGATGTGTGGCGCGCCGCTACGTGTGGTGTCCGCAGTTCCATGGTAAAGTGGAGATCTCAGCACCAAGATCTCTGGCCTGCAGCCTGCAGCAACGCTCCACTCTTTCCTCCTCCAGCCGCTACCCTGGAACCCTGCTCCACCACGGCCGGTAAGGTATATCCGCATTATAAGCACCACCATTTTCCCCCCAAATTTGGGGAAAAAAGTGCGTCTTATAATCCGAAAAATATGGTATTAATTTAAGAGTGTGTATATTTATTCAACCACATTATTGTAGTTCAGATTATTCAGTTGAATTGTACAGCTTATGGATGACATAAACATGGAGAAAGTTCTGAAATGATTCTTCTTGGTATAAGTTTTTTGCATGACAAAAATCTGCCATTTAAACAAGGGCATGCTGAATTTTTATATGTACTGTACAATATATATATACATATAATACTTTTACATACGGTACATTAAAACATAAATTCCACTCCATTTATATTGATATTATACACAGTATATTATTATTATTTTTTACAGAAAAATGCCGACTACATATATTAATTCCTTGGGACAGAATTATTTTGTGTAAATTTCCCTAGAAATATAAGGAAATCCGAAGATTTGAGCTCTAGCCCACGGACATTGTCCTTTTATAATGTGAGATTGATGACATTGAACACTATACTCGGCTTTCCTACTACAACAGATAATTTCAAAGGGATCACTGAGAATGAACGATTACCGAGACGCTTGTGTGTCCGACTGCTTGACTTCTTGCGTAAGATGAGTTGTGAGCCTGGTACCCAGCTAATACAAAGAGCTGTTGGCATGAAAATGCCTGAGTGGAAACCAATAGAGCTGACGTTTCAAGTAGTCCTTGAGGCGTGGGATGTTTTGGATGTATTCTTCTGTTTGTATTTGTGGTGGGATCAGGTTAATCCTTTCTAAGGAAAACTTGCAAACAGCTTGTCTTTGCCTGAAATGGCTACACTTTGGCAGTGTTGACAGTGGAGCTCCAGGAACCAGAAAACCTAAAGTGTACTTAGTGCAAGACCTATTGTTAGGGCGACTTTCATCTTGCCTCTTGGTCAGAAGCTGAATGGCCCATAATTGAGTAGTGTGTAAATGGTTTCTCATCTCTTCTCACCATATAAAAGCAAGGACTGTTGTATAATTTAGGAAAGTATGCGAGACATAGTATTTATTGGCTTTCACCTCCAGTTTAACACCTCATTGTCTTACTTGATTGTTGTCATGTAAGCAGAAGAATTGTTAAAATGTCAATGAGGGTTGAACGTTCACCACTTGTATATGTGGTAGACTTTGTACCGGCCTGGTATTGTATTTACGGTACCTTGTGATGTTTCTTACTTTACAGATGTCTTCAGTGGTGAGTGTTAGTCTTGGTCTAAAAAATAATGGCTAAGCTGAGCAATTTAAGTTGTTTGTGCCACATTTAGAAGTCATCCCCTATCCATCGGATCCGACTGCTGGGACTCACTTCAGTCCCGAGAATAGGGCTTTGAAGAGCGATGTCTGGATGGAGCAGGAGTTGAGCACACAAACCTCTGCTCCATGTGTTCTCAGTCGGACTGTACCTGGTTATCTCCAGCAGTCCCATAGAGAATGAATGAAACGGGGTGTGCATGATCTCAGGATCGCTGAGAGTACCAGCACTTGGACACCCACTGGGATAGGTGATAACTTCTACACTTGGTACAATTTCTAATCCTCTGAAATAGTGAGTCCATTAAAAGAGACATTCCCATCTCATATATTTATGGCATATCCCTAGAATATGACATAAATGTATAGTAGATGCAGATCCCACCAATCTATCTGCTGTCAGTGGAGAGCCATTCAGAATTTTTATACAAGTGAAAGGGAGTTACAACTTACAGTAATGTGCATCTGAGCTTCATTCTCCAGATAGATACCGGTCCCATAAAATGAGAAAACACCTTTGAGGTGAACCATGTACATCAAGAAATACCAACTGGCTCCCAGATAACAATGAACTATGCTTTAGGCCTCATTCACAAGTCTGCAATTAAACATGTACGTCAAAAAATGCTACCGATATCATCAGTGTGTCATTAGTGTACGGTCTGTGTGTCCATTTTTACTATGAACGTATTGTCTGTGGGTGCATTTTTACCATCAGTCTGTCATCAGTGTTTTTCACAGATAGAAAAATAAATTACACAGCTTCTCTTATACTTTGCAATGTTAAATATAAAAAGCACACGAATGCCATACGTGCCCGGTAGTGGAAAAGAACGGACATGTCTCAGTGAAAAAAAAACAGATATGTAATCAGCCCCATAGATTATAATAGGTACCATGTTGTTTACATGGCATGTAAAAGTTTGGACACCCCTGGTCAAAATGACTGTTATTGTGAACACTTAAGCAAGTTGAAGATAACATGATCTTTAAAAGTTCTAAAGTTAAAGATGACACATTTCCTTTGTATATTAGGCAAAAATATATATCTATATTTTCATCTTTTACATTTTAAAAATTACAAAAAGGAAAATGGCTTGATGCAAAAGTTTAAGCATCCTGCATGATTAGCATCTAGTTGCGCCCCCTTTTGAAAGTATCACAGCTTGTAAACGCCTTTTGTAGCCAGTCAAGAGTCTTTTCAAACAATTTTTTTTGAGGGATTTTCATCCATTCTTCCTTTTGAAAAATTCTTCCAGTTCTGTGAGATTCCTGGGTCGTCTTGCATGCACTGTTATTTTGATGTCAAGCCACAGATTTTCATTAATGTTCAGATCAGGGGACTGTGAGGGCCATTGTAAAACTTTCAGCCTGCACCTTTTGAAGTAGTTTATTGTGGATTTTGTCTCGTGTTTATTAATCCATTCTCTTTTCAACTTCAACTTTTTTACAGGTAGTGTTATGTTTGCATCCAGAATATGTTGAAATTTAATTGAATTCATTCTTCCCTCTACCTGTGAAATGTTCCTCGTGCCATTAGCTTCAACATAACCCGAAAGCATGATTGATCCACCCTCATGCTTAATGGTTGGCGAGATGTTCTTTCTCTGAAATTCTGTGCCCTTTTTTCTCCTCACATACCTTTGATCATTGTGACCAAAGAGATCTATTTAAACCACATTGGTCCACGCGACTTGTTCTCCAAGATTCATCAGGCTTGTTTAGATATTCTTTTGCATACTTCTGACACTAAATTTTATGGTGAGGATGCAGGAGAGGTTTACTTGTGATGACCCTTTTATGAATGCCATAATTATACAGGGGTCTTTGAGCAGTAGAACAATGTATCACAACTCCAGAGTCTGCTAAATCTTTCTGAAGGTCTTTTGCAGTCAAGTGTGGGGTTCTGATTTGCCTCTCTAGCAATCCTATGAACAGCTCACTGAAATTTTTCTTGGTCTTCCAGATCTTATCTTGACCTCCACTGTTTCTGTTAACTGCCATTTCTTAATTACATCTCTAAGGCCAGGGTCACACTTGCGTATTGCATCCAATGCGAGAGCATTGGATGCGATATGCTAATGACCCCCGGCTCCTGCTCTGCTGCGAGTCAAGTGTCATGCTACTGTGCTCTGAGCCTCTCGCACAAAGCGGATCGGAGCACAGCTGCGGAGGAAGCAGAGAAACTAATTTCTCTGTCTGCTCCATTGCCGGCGTCGACTTATATCTCACAGCACTCGGATGATATCCGAGTGATATGCGCTGTGTCACTCGCATCCATAGACTTATATGGGTGCGAGTGCGCGGAGACTCGGCCGAGCGTCGGTGACAATCGCAGCTTGCTGCGATTTCACTCGCACATAGAATTCGGCTGAGAAAAAAAACGGTGATGGGAGCTGCCCCATAGATTAATACTGGTCCGATTGCTATGCGATGTTTTATCGCATAGCACTCGTCTGTATTCATCGCTAGTGTGACCCCGGCCTAACTCAGGAAAGGGCAACTTGGAAAGTCTTTGCTATTTTCTTATTTCCTTCTCCTTTTTTGACCTCTACCATTTTCATTTTCAAAGTTCTAGGCAGCTGCTTAGAAGAACCCATGGCTGCTGATTTTTGGCACAAGTTTAGAAAAGGCTGGGTTTTTATAAAGCCAGGAAATTTGCATAATCTGGCATTTCCTCTCTCCTTCTGTACTTGTGTGTCCCTTGTCTAGCACACGTTTATTGTACCTGTCTATATTTTCTCTTTTCATATGTAAAGCGCCATGGAATAAATGGCGCTATATAAATGTGTAATAATAATAATTTCCTAACAATGACAGTGAACAAGCCATAACCTTAATAAGCTAATTAAGGTCTGTAACCTTGGTCAACTTTATCAGAGCACACAAATATCCAGGGTGTCCAAACTTTAGCATAGTCCCATTTTCTTGTTTGTAATTTTTACAATGAAAAAAAAATGTATACCATATTTTACAGATAAGACGCACTTTTTTTCCCCCAAATTCGGGGGGAAATGGGGGTGCGTCTTATAATGCGTATATACCTTACCGGGGTGTCCGGCGGTGCTATGGGTGTCTGGCATTATGGGGTGTCCAGCACTACTGAACGGTGCTGCTGCGGGTGTCTCCGGTGCTGCTGGGGCTCTAAAATCTCATCTCCCGAGATCTTGGTGCCGAGATCTCCATCTGCTCATCCGCCGCCCTCGGTGGCCATTTTCCCGGAGTCCACTGCACAGGAAACCATGGAACTGCCAGGGCTCTGGCCTTTCACAAAATGTCGGCCGAGCCCTGGCAGCATCGGAGACACCGGCAGCAGCACCGGTCAGCAGCGCTGGACACCCCTGCAGCCCCGGACACCCCCCGAAGCATCGGAGACACCCGCAGCAGCATCGGGCAGCAGCGCTGGACACCCCTGAAGCCCCGGACACCCCCCGAAGTAACGTCACTTGTCTTACCTATTGCATTGTTTCTCTGCTGTGTTGTGTATAAATATGTGATTCTTCAGATTTTGTTTTAGTCTTTGCCTGATGAAGAGACCTGAGTAGTCTGGAAAGCTTGCAATTTGTTACCATCTTTTCAGTTAGCCATTAAAAGGTATCAACCACTGAGGACTCTCAATTCTAAATATTTTTCTACAATTGAGATGAACATTACAATTAATTAACTATAATGAATCATACACATAGTGCAATAGTAAATCTTGGCCGGTCACCAAGGGGCTTCGTAGATTTGAGGTTTTGCATGAGAGTGATAATAGAGTCATAGTTGGTTCCTTCTTTTGGTTAGAAGCCATTGTCTTTACTCTTGGACACTGCGGTTAGTGGACGTTGACGCTCTCCTGTTTGCATGTTGATGTAGAATTAAGCTGATGTTTTGGCAGCACAGCCCCTTAGTTCTAGATTTCCTTCTTGTCCATGACTTTGGACTCGATCTCCTTAGTCAGACCAATTTGCCAGTGCTGGATGTTCAGGCGTTTTCTTGCATGTTTACCCAGAGTATCTTTCATGTAAGTCAACACTGATTGAAGCTTCCTTTCAAGTTTTAGTCTTCTTTCTCCCTGCCTCGTAAATGATGAAAATATCTGCTCAGTCAAACATCCGTCCTTTTCTTACGCCATTAACCCCTTTTTTGGACACTTAGATAATGCACTTTGTGGGGAAAAAAGTCCCATGATATATCTAGAGCACTCACTATTACAGAAATAATATAAAAAATTGGTCAACCTAACAGGATAACACCTTAGAGGTTTTCATATGTCCTATTGAGGCATATGGATACGGGCATAGAGGGAGGTCCGCAGCTCAGAAGCATTGGAGCCAGGATCCTCTTACCAGAGGCACAGCTCAGGCTGCCATGTAATATTGCATTTGCTTTGGAGGGGTCACAGCAGGGAAAATGTCTGACTAGCTACAGCTTTGCTCACAAATATTTTTGATTTAACGTTAAAGGATGTTAGAAGAAGTTACAAATCTTTTAATTATAGAAAACCAAATAACAATTCATTGGAAAAAAGGTTGGTGTGTAATGAAACAACCCCTTTATATGTTACTCTGATATTTTTTGTATAGGCCAGTAATATCAGATCCGGTTCTAATCAGCTGATTAAAGAGACTGTTCTGCGTGAATGAGACTGTGAATGATTGCAGTGAGCTGCAATACCAGACCAAGCCACTCTACAATATATGGCGCTAGGCCTGGTAAACACTGAAAGGGACTCAATGCTCACTGACTGGCGGTATTTTGGGAGTTGGACCCCTAACACTATTACAATTGTTTCCAAAGGTTCAGATTATTATTGGAATTTACTAATAAATTACACAGATCGCATTAACAATGCCCCAAAAGGATAACCACTTATTGACTAGTAGCCAGGTCCATCTTCTGCAGCCCCTGGCCTATCAATAAGAATGTAGCATTATATGGTGGAGATGTAATGTATGGGAGGTTCCATGACGCCAGGAGCGGCTCTTTGTTCTGCCACATCTAGAGGGTCCGACCCCTGTAATCTATCATATGTTAGGGTAATGGGGCACTTTGTCTTGGGTTATCGTGTAGTCTGAGCCCCATGGTGTAAGGTAGACTAGAATCAGGACCTGTAGGGCAGTCTGATAAATTGGCTGAAGGCGTCCTGTGCAGCCCGTCTTTTCCTGATTATTACATAAATGTGGCACGACCCCTTCCCTGACAGCCGTAGCTGGTCTCAGGGGCTACCTATAACAGGGTCTCCGGTACATTAATCTACGGTGCGGCCGCAGCACTCGCATCGGAAGGGTCTGACTGGTAAAGGAAGTGTCACGTTCCATATTGTAACCTTCTAAATGACTTTTATTCATCGCCTGCTGATACTTTCATCTACTTATCTAGATACAATCATAGAGGAACTAACGCTGCCTTTCTTCTCTGCTTCTCAGGGAATCTCGTTTGATGAATTTAGGTCTTTCTTCCAGTTTTTGAACAATTTAGAAGATTTTGCCATTGCAATGCAAATGTACAACTTTGCCAATCGATCTATTGGCCAAGGTAAGTAATCCCAGTAACGAGACCCGTCCATTTCTCAGCTGGTTGTACCAGGCTGATTTGCTAATGAATAGTTGCCAGACTATAGTTTCCCTCCAGTGGCCTTTTGGCCGGTAGTCCTCGTGTCCCACAGTACTGATACCTATGATAGGATGCCGGCACAGTCTAAAGGAATGGAGCGAGCATGAAGAGCTGGCGCCATGAAAATCAGCTTGGGTACAAAGTCAACATAAAGATAGCCGATGAGTTCATGAAGTTAGAAACGTTGTGTTTTTCTATAAAATCAATGACGTCCTCATGGACTAAAGTCAGGGCTAGCATCAGAGTCCGCCTCATTAAAGACAAGCCTGGGGTTTTCTCCACGCTGAAGCGTCACCTCATTTCTCCGTGACCAATTCCCATTAAAGAACAGGCAATGACAAAACAAGATGGGAGATTTCCCTCTTATCATAATGATTGGTTTGACTCTTTTGATGTCTTGTTTCTCCACAGATGAGTTCAAGCGTGCCGTGTATGTCGCTACAGGCCTGAAGTTGTCTCCACATCTAGTGAACACTGTGTTCAAGATCTTTGATGTCGACAGAGACGATCAATTAAGTTATAAAGAATTTATTGGTATTATGAAAGACCGGCTACATCGAGGGTTCAGGGTAAGAAGCTCCGACTTACAATCTGCTAATATTTCACTGCTACTAACATCACAGCAAGGCGCTCCGTTAACCTCTTCAGTACTGTACATTGTAAAATGGATGCAATAGTTAAACTCATATATATGCATAGTATATAGATATAATAGCATGTTATAGAAAGGCAGTAATGGAGATCATGCATTGAGTACACACAGTTCTGCACCTCAATGACTAGTTTACCTCCTCACAGCAGTCGCTAATGACTAGAACTGTACTTGAGTTCTTGGCTGCATTTTGCTGCCACCTGCTGACCAATCTGGGCCATTGCACCTCAGTACTGGAAACGATAAAGATTGAAAGCAGGGGTGGGCAATTCACTTTCGTAAGGGGCCACATAACTGACCGTGACCGTTGTGCAGGGCAGAACCAGCAGGACAAACTTAATTGTTCTCAATATTATTATTAGTAGTAGTTATTAATTTCTATCAATAATGAGCAGACTTATGTTTGCTAACTCGCTGCTACTCTTAATACATGTTGGGGTAGGACTTATTGTAATGTGTGTTCTTACAATTAGCAGCTAATCAGAACAATATAATTTACTGCCTTTTATAAACTTTATACATAACACTGCTTCTCCTATTCAACATTATATATAACAAGTATAAATATACCTTGATCTTCAGCTCCCCCACACACACCGAATAATCCCCCGCAGTCCTCTCTATTCAGTATGATGCTCTCACACACAATAATATTCCCCCCAGTAACCCCCGCACAGAATGATACCTCCACAGCCTTCTACACACAGTAATATTGCCCCACACCACCCCCGCACAGTATGATACCTCCACAGCCTTCTACACACAGTAATATTGCCCCACACCACCCCCGCACAGTATGATACCTCCACAGCCTTCTACACACAGTAATATTGCCCCACACCACCCCCGCACAGTATGATACCTCCACAGCCTTCCATACACAATATGATGGCCCCAGTCACCCCGACATAGTATGATACCTCCACACAGTAATATTGCCACCAGTCACCCCCGCACAGTATGATACCTCCACAGCCTTCCATACACAATATGATGGCCCCAGTCACCCCCGCACAGTATGATACCTCCACAGCCTTCCATACACAATATGATGGCCCCAGTCACCCCGACATAGTATGATACCTCCACACAGTAATATTGCCACCAGTCACCCCCGCACAGTATGATACCCCCAGAGCCTTCAACACACAATAATATTCCCCCCAGTAACCCCCGCACAGAATGATACCTCCAGAGCCTTCTACACACAGTAATATTGCCCCACACCACCCCCGCACAGTATGATACCTCCACAGCCTTCTACACACAGTAATATTGCCCCACACCACCCCCGCACAGTATGATACCTCCACAGCCTTCCATACACAATATGATGGCCCCAGTCACCCCCGCACAGTATGATACCTCCACAGCCTTCCATACACAATATGATGCCCCAGTCACCCCGACATAGTATGATACCTCCACACAGTAATATTGCCACCAGTCACCCCCGCACAGTGTGATACCCCCACAGCCTTCAACACACAATAATATTGCCCCCCAGCCACCTCTACAACAGTATCCTTCTACACATAATAATATTGCCCCAGCCACCCCTGCACAGTATGATACCTCCACTGCCTTCTACACACAGTAATATTGCCCCCAGCCACCCCCACACAGTGTGATACTTCCACACCCTTCTACACACAATATGATTGCCACAGTCACCCCCACACAGTATGATACCTCCACAGCCTTCTGCACACAATATTGTCCCCAGCCACCACCGCACAGTATGACACCCCAATAAAAAATGATGAATAAATCCCTCATCATGCAATGAATGATGAAATTTGTCCTTTTTATGCGATGGGTGCCGTTTCAAATACTGGTGACCACCAGAAAATATGTCCAAGAAAAATAAAGTAGATCAGCACGTAAAAAAAAATTAGAATCTTCAAATGATATTATTTCACAAGTTAAAATCCACATATTGGTGATAGGAAAACAACACTCTTAAGAGTTTCTGGGGCTGTGTGGGACCTGTGACAAGGTCACTGACAAAGTGCTGGAGTGAGGATACGATTCACTAAGGCTATTAGCTTCAGTGAATTGAAACCCAGAAGTTTGCTCCAGCACACTATGTGTTGAGAGGGGTTAATCGGCCATTTTAAGGGCTGAGTTTTTGTGGCCAACCATAGAATTGGAGGTTGTCCACCTTATCTCCACCCTAGGGTGTGGTCTGGAGTTTAAATAGTCGGCCTCCTGAGGCATTCAGTATTCAATGAGTCTGGAGTTGTCAGCTCCAGAGAAGTGGTTTTTGTTTATGTTAACTATACTGAACCTGGCTGTGATATCCTGAGCGGGCGGATCCCCGCAGCTGCAGAGATTGTATACCATTTTGTCTTTTTCCTGTTTTGCCCAGAGGGCCGTGTTTATTTTCACTTCGCGTTGGTTTATACCACATGTCTAATAAACCAGCGGAAGATTTAAAGAGAAAATGTACCTGTGTCTACCTCTGTGTGCAGCCAAGTGAGCTGATCTGCCACCTGCCTTAAGCACAGAAAAATGGATTTTTATTGTTTGGCAGATATGGAGTAAAAATTGAAGATTTTATCGATTTTTTTTTTTTTATGTGCTGATCAACTTCTTTTTTCTTGGACATGTGATAACCCCACTGTACTCCCCACACAGTATGATACCGCACAGCTCCTGCATCACATATGATGCCCCCATAGCCTTCCACACAAAGTATGACATCTTCCTCAACCTCCCCACACACTCACATAGTATGATGCCCCCAAGACACACACAGTATGAGAGTCCCACAGCCCCCACATATTATGGAGGCCTCAACAGCCCCACACAATATGATACCCTCACAGCCCACCCACACTTTAAAGGGAGGGGCCCCTCCACGGGCCCCCCACACAGAATGATGTTTTTAAAACCCCCCCCAAAAAAAATTTTTTTCCCCCTTTTTTTTTCCCAAAAAAAAAAAAAAAACCCCCCCCCCCTTTTCCCCCCGGCCCAAAAAACCCCCGGGGAAAAAAATTATTTCCCCCCCCAAAGGGGCCCCCGGGGGGGCCCCCCCCCTTTTTTTTTTTAAAACCCCAAAAAAAAAAGGGCCCCCCCCCCCCGGGGGGGTTTTTTTTTTTTTTTGGAAAGGAAAAAAACCCCCCCCTTTTTTTCCCCCCCTTTTTGGTTTTTATTTTAGGTTTTTTTTTTAAAAAAACCCTTTTTAAAAAAAAAAAAGGGGGGGGGGGGGGAAAAACCCCCCCCAAAAAAAAAAACCCCCCCCCCCCCAAAAAAAAAAAAAAAACCAAAAAAAAAAAAAAAAAAAACAAAAAAAAAAAAAAAAAAAAAAAAAAAAAAACCCCTAAAAAAAAAAAAAAAAAACCCCAACCAAAAAACCCCCCCCAAAAAAAAACCCCCCAAAAAAAAAAAAAAACCCCCCCCCCCCCCCCCCCCAAAAAAAAAAAAACCCCCCCCGGGGGGGGAAAAAAAACCCCCAAAAACCCCACAGGGAAAAAAAAAAAAAAAAAAACCCCCCCCAAAAAAAAACCCCCCAAAAAAAAAAAAAAAACCCCCCCCAAAAAAAAAAAAAAAAAACCCCAAAAAAAAAAACCCCAAAAAAAAAAAAACCCCCCAAAAAAAAAAAAAAAAAACCCCCCAAAAAACCCCCCCCCCCCCCCCCCAAACCCCAAAAAACCCCCCCCCAAAAAAAAACCCCCCCCCCCCAACCAAAAAAACCCCCCCCCTTTTTTTTTTTTTTCCCCCCCTTTTTAAAAAAAAAAAATAAACCCTTTAAAAAAAAATTTAAAAAAAAAATTCCCCAAAAAAAAAAAAAAAAAAAAAAAAGGGAAAAAAAAAGGGCCAAGGGCCCCGGGTTTTCCCCCCCCCTTTTTTCCCCAATTTTTTTTAAAAAAAAATTTAAAAAAAAAAAAAAAAAAAAAGGAAAAAAAAAAAAAAAATTTAAAAAAGGGGGTTTGGGAAAATTTTTTGGGGCCCCCCCCCCCCCTTTTAAAACCCCAAAAAAAAAAACCCGGGAAAAACCCCAAAAAAATTTTTTTTAAAAAAAAAATTAAAAAAAAAAAAATTTTTTTTAAAAAAAAAAAAAATTTTTTTTTTAAAAAACCCCCCCCTTTAAAAACCCCCCCCCCCCAAAAAAAAAAACCCCCCCGGTTTTTTCCCCCTTTTAAAAAAAAAAAAAAAAGGGGGCCCAAAAAGGAAAAAAGGGGGTTTCCCCCCAAAAAAAAATTTTTAAAAAAAATGGGGAAAAGGGAAAAAAAAAAAAAAAAATTAAAAAATTTTAAAAAAAAAAAAAAAATTTTTAAAAAAAAACCCCCCAAAACAAAAAAAAAAACAATGGGGATCGCTGAAAAACGTACTAACCCAAAATAAAACCATTTAAAATAAATTTTTAAAACCACATGGGGAACGTTAAAACGCCCCCCCCCCAAAAAAAAAAAAAAAAAGAATTCGGGTTTTTCCTCATTCTGCCTCCCAAAAACGTAATAAAAAGCATCAAAAATGTCATGTGCCAAAAAATTTGGTTCCAAAAAAAAACCCAAAAACTCGCCCGCAAAAAATAAGACCTCACATGACTCTGGGCCAAAATGGAAAAATTATAGCTCTCAAAAGTGGTGATGAAAAACCCTTTTTTTTGCAATAAAAAGCTTTTTTTTTTAGCTTTTGGATACTGCCAAACAAAAACCCGCTATAAAAAGCAAATCAAACCCCCCTTAAAACACCCCCTAGTTAGGGAAAAATAAAAAAATTTAAAAAAAAATGTATTTTTTTCCCATTTTCCCATTAGGGTTGGGGCTAAATTTGGGGTTAGAGTTGGGGCTAAAGTTTTGGGGTTTGGGGTGTGTTAGGGTTTGGTTTTTGGGTTTGGGGTTGATAGGTTGGGGTTTAAAGGGTTTGGGGTGTGTTGGGGTTTTGGGGGAGTTAAAATGGGGGGTTTTTCCAAATTTTTTTTGGGACATCAGGTCTCTCCAAAAGAGACATGGGATCTGACTCAATTCCACCCCAATTTGGGTTGAAAAAATCAAACGGTGTTCCCCCCCTTTTGAGCCTGCCCGCGCCCAAAAAGTATTTACCCCCCCCCAATGGGGAAACAGTGTACTCAGGAAAAATTGCACAATAAATGTTGGGTCCAAATTCTTCGTTACCCCGGGAAAAAAATAAAAGAGGGCAAAAATACATTTTTTTTGGAAAAAAAAAAAATTTTTATTTTTTTGGCCTTTCCAAAAAAATTCGAACACTTGGGGGGTTTAAAATTCTCACCCAAAAATCAATAAGAAACCTTTGGGGGGGCTATTTCCCAAAAGGGGGCACTTGTGAGGGGTTTCCACTGTTTAGGCACATAAGGCTCTCCAAAAGCGACAGACCCTGCAGACTATTCCCCTCAAAGTCCAATGCAAAAAGTCACTATTCCCTTCCCAGCCCCCAAATTGTGCCCCAAAAGAGTTTTTTTCCCACAATAGGGATCAGCGTACCGGGCAAATTGGATAACTTTTTGGGGCCAATTTCTCCTTTACCCTTGGGGGAAAAAAAAAACGGGGACTAAAAAAACATGTTTGTGGAAAAAAAAATGATTTTTTTATTTCCGCCCGGGCTTAAAACTTCTGTGAAGCATTTGGGGGTTCAAATGCTCACCACACACATCTAATAAGTTTTCCTTTTGGGGCTAGTTTCCCAAAAACCGGGGTCACTTGTGGGGAGTTTTCCCCTGTTTAGGCACATTAGGGGTCTCCCCAAAAGCGACATGACACCCGGACCCCCCATCAAATCGCAAAATAAAAAATCACTACTTCAAATTTGGGAAAA
>JARQOD010000001.1:103813692-103870099 GCA_033576555.1 Oophaga sylvatica
AGAATGAACGATTACCGAACGCTTGTGTCCGACTGCTTGACTTCTTGCGTAAGATGAGTTGTGAGCCTGGTACCCAGCTAATACAAAGAGCTGTTGGCATGAAAATGCCTGAGTGGAAACCAATAGAGCTGACGTTTCAAGTAGTCCTTGAGGCGTGGGATGTTTTGGATGTATTCTTCTGTTTGTATTGTGGTGGGATCAGGTTAATCCTTTCTAAGGAAAACTTGCAAACAGCTTGTCTTTGCCTGAAATGGCTACACTTTGGCAGTGTTGACAGTGGAGCTCCAGGAACCAGAAAACCTAAAGTGTACTTAGTGCAAGACCTATTGTTAGGGCGACTTTCATCTTGCCTCTTGGTCAGAAGCTGAATGGCCCATAATTGAGTAGTGTGTAAATGGTTTCTCATCTCTTCTCACCATATAAAAGCAAGGACTGTTGTATAATTTAGGAAAGTAATGCGAGACATAGTATTTATTGGCTTTCACCTCCAGTTTAACACCTCATTGTCTTACTTGATTGTTGTCATGTAAGCAGAAGAATTGTTAAAATGTCAAGGAGGGTTGAACGTTCACCACTTGTATATGGAGGTAGACTTTGTACCGGCCTGGTATTGTATTTACGGTACCTTGTGATGTTTCTTACTTTACAGATGTCTTCAGTGGTGAGTTAGTCTTGTCTAAAAAATAATGGCTAAGCTGAGCAATTTAAGTTGTTTGTGCCACATTTAGAAGTCATCCCCTATCCATCGCGATCCGACTGCTGGGACTCACTTCAGTCCCGGAATAGGGCTTTGAAGAGTGATGTCTGGATGGAGCAGGAGTTGCGCACACAAACCTCTGCTCCATGTGTTCTCAGTCGGACTGTACCTGGTTATCTCCAGCAGTCCCATAGAGAATGAATGAAACGGGGTGTGCATGATCTCAGGATCGCTGAGAGTACCAGCACTTGGACACCCACTAGGATAGGTGATAACTTCTACACTTGGTACAATTTCTAATCCTCTGAAATAGTGAGTCCATTAAAAGAGACATTCCCCATCTCATATATTTATGGCATATCCCTAGAATATGACATAAATGTATAGTAGATCAGATCCCACCAATCTATCTGCTGTCAGTGGAGAGCCAGTCAGAATTTTTATACAAGTGAAAGGGAGTTACAACTTACAGTAATGTGCATCTGAGCTTCATTCTCCAGATAGATACCGGTCCCAAAAAAATGAGAAAACACCTTTGAGGTGAACCATGTACATCAAGAAATACCAACTGGCTCCCAGATAACAATGAACTATGCTTTAGGCCTCATTCACAAGTCTGCAATTAAACATGTACGTCAAAAAATGCTACCGATATCATCAGTGTGTCATTAGTGTACGGTCTGTGTGTCCATTTTTACTATGAACGTATTGTCTGTGGGTGCATTTTTACCATCAGTCTGTCATCAGTGTTTTTCACAGATAGAAAAATAAATTACACAGCTTCTCTTATACTTTGCAATGTTAAATATAAAAAGCACACGAATGCCATACGTGCCCGGTAGTGGAAAAGAACGGACATGTCTCAGTAAAAAAAAAAACAGATATGTAATCAGCCCCATAGATTATAATAGGTACCATGTTGTTTACATGGCATGTAAAAAGTTTGGACACCCCTGGTCAAAATGACTGTTATTGTGAACACTTAAGCAAGTTGAAGATAACATGATCTTTAAAAGTTCTAAAGTTAAAGATGACACATTTCCTTTGTATATTAGGCAAAAATATATGTCTATATTTTCATCTTTTACATTTTAAAAATTACAAAAAGGAAAATGGCTTGATGCAAAAGTTTAAGCATCCTGCATGATTAGCATCTAGTAGCGCCCCCTTTTGAAAGTATCACAGCTTGTAAACGCCTTTTGTAGCCAGTCAAGAGTCTTTTCAAACAATTTTTGTTTGAGGGATTTTCATCCATTCTTCCTTTTGAAAAATTATTCCAGTTCTGTGAGATTCCTGGGTCGTCTTGCATGCACTGTTATTTTGATGTCAAGCCACAGATTTTCATTAATGTTCAGATCAGGGACTGTGAGGGCCATTGTAAAACTTTCAGCCTGCACCTTTTGAAGTAGTTTATTGTGGATTTTGTCTCGTGTTTATTAATCCATTCTCTTTTCAACTTCAGCTTTTTTACAGGTAGTGTTATGTTTGCATCCAGAATATGTTGAAATTTAATTGAATTCATTCTTCCCTCTACCTGTGAAATGTTCCTCGTGCCATTAGCTTCAACATAACCCGAAAGCATGATTGATCCACCCTCATGCTTAATGGTTGGCGAGATGTTCTTTCTCTGAAATTCTGTGCCCTTTTTTCTCCTCACATACCTTTGATCATTGTGACCAAAGAGATCTATTTAAACCACATTGGTCCACGCGACTTGTTCTCCAAGATTCATCAGCTTGTTTAGATATTCTTTTGCATACTTCTGACACTAAATTTTTATGGTGAGGATGCAGGAGAGGTTTACTTGTGATGACCCTTTTATGAATGCCATAATTATACAGGGGTCTTTGAGCAGTAGAACAATGTATCACAACTCCAGAGTCTGCTAAATCTTTCTGAAGGTCTTTTGCAGTCAAGTGTGGGGTTCTGATTTGCCTCTCTAGCAATCCTATGAACAGCTCACTGAAAATTTTTCTTGGTCTTCCAGATCTTATCTTGACCTCCACTGTTTCTGTTAACTGCCATTTCTTAATTACATCTCTAAGGCCAGGGTCACACTTGCGTATTGCATCCAATGCAGATCATTGGATGCGATATGCTAATGACCCCGGCTCCTGCTCTGCTGCGAGTCAAGTGTCATGCTACTGTGCTCTGAGCCTCTCGCACAAAGCGGATCGGAGCACAGCTGCGGAGGAAGCAGAGAAACTAATTTCTCTGTCTGCTCCATTGCCGGCGTCGACTTATATCTCACAGCACTCGGATGATATCCGAGTGATATGCGCTGTGTCACTCGCATCCATAGACTTATATGGGTGCGAGTGCGCGGAGACTCGGCCGAGTGTCGGTGACAATCGCAGCTTGCTGCGATTTCACTCGCACATAGAATTCGGCTGAGAAAAAAAACGGTGATGGAGCTGCCCCATAGATTAATACTGGTCCGATTGCTATGCGATGTTTTATCGCATAGCACTCGTCTGTATTCATCGCTAGTGTGACCCCGGCCTAACTCAGGAAAGGGCAACTTGGAAAGTCTTTGCTATTTTCTTATTTCCTTCTCCTTTTTTGACCTCTACCATTTTCATTTTCAAAGTTCTAGGCAGCTGCTTAGAAGAACCCATGGCTGCTGATTTTTGGCACAAGTTTAGAAAAGGCTGGGTTTTTATAAAGCCAGGAAATTTGCATAATCTGGCATTTCCTCTCTCCTTCTGTACTTGTGTGTCCCTTGTCTAGCACACGTTTATTGTACCTGTCTATATTTTCTCTTTTCATATGTAAAGCGCCATGGAATAAATGGCGCTATATAAATGTGTAATAATAATAATTTCCTAACAATGACAGTGAACAAGCCATAACCTTAATAAGCTAATTAAGGTCTGTAACCTTGGTCAACTTTATCAGAGCACACAAATATCCAGGGTGTCCAAACTTTAGCATAGTCCCATTTTCTTGTTTGTAATTTTTACAATGAAAAAAAATGTATACCATATTTTACAGATAAGACGCACTTTTTTTCCCCCAAATTCGGGGGGAAATGGGGGTGCGTCTTATAATGCGTATATACCTTACCGGGGTGTCCGGCGGTGCTATGGGGTGTCTGGCATTACGGGGGTGTCCAGCACTACTGAACGGTGCTGCTGCGGGTGTCTCCGGTGCTGCTGGGGCTCTAAAATCTCATCTCCCGAGATCTTGGTGCCGAGATCTCCATCTGCTCATCCGCCGCCCTCGGTGGCCATTTTCCCGGAGTCCACTGCACAGGAAACCATGGAACTGCCAGGGCTCTGGCCTTTCACAAAATGTCGGCCGAGCCCTGGCAGCATCGGAGACACCGGCAGCAGCACCGGTCAGCAGCGCTGGACACCCCTGCAGCCCCGGACACCCCCGAAGCATCGGAGACACCCGCAGCAGCATCGGGCAGCAGCGCTGGACACCCCTGAAGCCCCGGACACCCCCCGAAGTCACGTCACTTGTCTTACCTATTGCATTGTTTCTCTGCTGTGTTGTGTATAAATATGTGATTCTTCAGATTTTGTTTTAGTCTTTGCCTGATGAAGAGACCTGAGTAGTCTGGAAAGCTTGCAATTTGTTACCATCTTTTCAGTTAGCCATTAAAAGGTATCAACCACTGAGTACTCTCAAGTCTAAATATTTTTCTACAATTGAGATGAACATTACAATTAATTAACTATAATGAATCATACACATAGTGCAATAGTAAATCTTGGCCGGTCACCAAGGGGCTTCGTAGATTTGAGGTTTTGCATGAGAGTGATAATAGAGTCATAGTTGGTTCCTTCTTTTGGTTAGAAGCATCCGTCCTTTTCTTACGCCATTAACCCCTTTTTTGGACACTTAGATAATGCACTTTGTGGGGAAAAAAGTCCCATGATATATCTAGAGCACTCACTATTACAGAAATAATATAAAAAAT
This sequence comes from Oophaga sylvatica, assembly GCA_033576555.1. Classification (NCBI taxonomy): domain Eukaryota; kingdom Metazoa; phylum Chordata; class Amphibia; order Anura; family Dendrobatidae; genus Oophaga; species Oophaga sylvatica. Next base: position 103,818,318 of record JARQOD010000001.1, read on the forward strand.
TGGTCAACCTAACAGGATAAACACCTTAGAGGTTTTCATATGTCCTATTGAGGCATATGGATACGGGCATAGAGGGAGGTCCGCAGCTCAGAAGCATTGGAGCCAGGATCCTCTTACCAGAGGCACAGCTCAGGCTGCCATGTAATATTGCATTTGCTTTGGAGGGGTCACAGCAGGGAAAATGTCTGACTAGCTACAGCTTTGCTCACAAATATTTTTGATTTAACGTTAAAGGATGTTAGAAGAAGTTACAGATCTTTTAATTATAGAAAACCAAATAACAATTCATTGGAAAAAAGGTTGGTGTGTAATGAAACAACCCCTTTATATGTTACTCTGATATTTTTTGTATAGGCCAGTAATATCAGATCCGGTTCTAATCAGCTGATTAAAGAGACTGTTCTGCGTGAATGAGACTGTGAATGATTGCAGTGAGCTGCAATACCAGACCAAGCCACTCTACAATATATGGCGCTACGCCTGGTAAACACTGAAAGGGACTCAATGCTCACTGACTGGCGGGTATTTTGGGAGTTGGACCCCTAACACTATTACAATTGTTTCCAAAGGTTCAGATTATTATTGGAATTTACTAATAAATTACACAGATCGCATTAACAATGCCCCAAAAGGATAACCACTTATTGACTAGTAGCCAGGTCCATCTTCTGCAGCCCCTGGCCTATCAATAAGAATGTAGCATTATATGGTGGAGATGTAATGTATGGGAGGTTCCATGACGCCAGGAGCGGCTCTTTGTTCTGCCACATCTAGAGGGTCCGACCCCTGTAATCTATCATATGTTAGGGTAATGGGGCACTTTGTCTTGGGTTATTGTGTAGTCTGAGCCCCATGGTGTAAGGTAGACTAGAATCAGGACTGTAGGGCAGTCTGATAAATTGGCTGAAGGCGTCCTGTGCAGCCCGTCTTTTCCTGATTGTTACATAAATGTGGCACGACCCCTTCCCTGACAGCCGTAGCTGGTCTCAGGGGCTACCTATAACAGGGTCTCCGGTACATTAATCTACGGTGCGGCCGCAGCACTCGCATCGGAAGGGTCTGACTGGTAAAGGAAGTGTCACGTTCCATATTGTAACCTTCTAAATGACTTTTATTCATCGCCTGCTGATACTTTCATCTACTTATCTAGATACAATCATAGAGGAACTAACGCTGCCTTTCTTCTCTGCTTCTCAGGGAATCTCGTTTGATGAATTTAGGTCTTTCTTCCAGTTTTTGAACAATTTAGAAGATTTTGCCATTGCAATGCAAATGTACAACTTTGCCAATCGATCTATTGGCCAAGGTAAGTAATCCCAGTAACGAGACCCGTCCATTTCTCAGCTGGTTGTACCAGGCTGATTTGCTAATGAATAGTTGCCAGACTATAGTTTCCCTCCAGTGGCCTTTTGGCCGGTAGTCCTCGTGTCCCACAGTACTGATACCTATGATAGGATGCCGGCACAGTCTAAAGGAATGGAGCGAGCATGAAGAGCTGGCGCCATGAAAATCAGCTTGGGTACAAAGTCAACATAAAGATAGCCGATGAGTTCATGAAGTTAGAAACGTTGTGTTTTTCTATAAAATCAATGACGTCCTCATGGACTAAAGTCAGGGCTAGCATCAGAGTCCGCCTCATTAAAGACAAGCCTGGGGTTTGCTCCACGCTGAAGCGTCACCTCATTTCTCCGTGACCAATTCCCATTAAAGAACAGGCAATGACAAAACAAGATGGGAGATTTCCCTCTTATCATAATGATTGGTTTGACTCTTTTGATGTCTTGTTTCTCCACAGATGAGTTCAAGCGTGCCGTGTATGTCGCTACAGGCCTGAAGTTGTCTCCACATCTAGTGAACACTGTGTTCAAGATCTTTGATGTCGACAGAGACGATCAATTAAGTTATAAAGAATTTATTGGTATTATGAAAGACCGGCTACATCGAGGGTTCAGGGTAAGAAGCTCCGACTTACAATCTGCTAATATTTCACTGCTACTAACATCACAGCAAGGCGCTCCGTTAACCTCTTCAGTACTGTACATTGTAAAATGGATGCAATAGTTAAACTCATATATATGCATAGTATATAAGATATAATAGCATGTTATAGAAAGGCAGTAATGGAGATCATGCATTGAGTACACACAGTTCTGCACCTCAATGACTAGTTTACCTCCTCACAGCAGTCGCTAATGACTAGAACTGTACTTGAGTTCTTGGCTGCATTTTGCTGCCACCTGCTGACCAATCTGGGGCCATTGCACCTCAGTACTGGAAACGATAAAGATTGAAAGCAGGGGTGGGCAATTCACTTTCGTAAGGGGCCACATAACTGACCGTGACCGTTGTGCAGGGCAGAACCAGCAGGACAAACTTAATTGTTCTCAATATTATTATTAGTAGTAGTTATTAATTTCTATCAATAATGAGCAGACTTATGTTTGCTAACTCGCTGCTACTCTTAATACATGTTGGGTTAGGACTTATTGTAATGTGTGTTCTTACAATTAGCAGCTAATCAGAACAATATAATTTACTGCCTTTTATAAACTTTATACATAACACTGCTTCTCCTATTCAACATTATATATAACAAGTATAAATATACCTTGATCTTCAGCTCCCCCACACACACCGAATAATCCCCCGCAGTCCTCTCTATTCAGTATGATGCTCTCACACACAATAATATTCCCCCCAGTAACCCCCGCACAGAATGATACCTCCACAGCCTTCTACACACAGTAATATTGCCCCACACCACCCCCGCACAGTATGATACCTCCACAGCCTTCTACACACAGTAATATTGCCCCACACCACCCCCAGCCTCACAGTATAGATACCTCCACAGCCTTCCATACACAATATGATGGCCCCAGTCACCCCGACATAGTATGATACCTCCACACAGTAATATTGCCACCAGTCACCCCCGCACAGTATGATACCTCCACAGCCTTCCATACACAATATGATGGCCCCAGTCACCCCCGCACAGTATGATACCTCCACAGCCTTCCATACACAATATGATGGCCCCAGTCACCCCGACATAGTATGATACCTCCACACAGTAATATTGCCACCAGTCACCCCCGCACAGTATGATACCCCCACAGCCTTCAACACACATAATATTCCCCCCAGTAACCCCCGCACAGAATGATACCTCCACAGCCTTCTACACACAGTAATATTGCCCCACACCACCCCCGCACAGTATGATACCTCCACAGCCTTCTACACACAGTAATATTGCCCCACACCACCCCCGCACAGTATGATACCTCCACAGCCTTACACATTGATGCCCCAGTCACCCCGACATAGTATGATAGCCTCCACACAGTAATATGCCACCAGTCACCCCGCACAGTATGATACCTCCACAGCCTTCCATACACAATATGATGGCCCCAGTCACCCCCACGGTCCACAAAAATATAGTAATAGATACCTCCACACAGTAATATTGCCACCAGTCACCCCCGCACAGTGTGATACCCCCACAGCCTTCAACACACAATAATATTGCCCCCCAGCCACCTCTACAACAGTATCCTTCTACACATAATAATATTGCCCCAACCACCCCTGCACAGTATGATACCTCCACTGCCTTCTACACACAGTAATATTGCCCCCAGCCACCCCCACACAGTGTGATACTTCCACACCCTTCTACACACAATATGATTGCCACAGTCACCCCCACACAGTATGATACCTCCACAGCCTTCTGCACACAATATTGTCCCCAGCCACCACCGCACAGTATGACACCCCAATAAAAAATGATGAATAAATCCCTCATCATGCAATGAATGATGAAATTTGTCCTTTTTATGCGATGGGTGCCGTTTCAAATACTGGTGACCACCAGAAAATATGTCCAAGAAAAATAAAGTAGATCAGCACGTAAAAAAAAATTAGAATCTTCAAATGATATTATTTCACAAGTTAAAATCCACATATTGGTGATAGGAAAACAACACTCTTAAGAGTTTCTGGGGCTGTGTGGGACCTGTGACAAGGTCACTGACAAAGTGCTGGAGTGAGGATACGATTCACTAAGGCTATTAGCTTCAGTGAATTGAAACCCAGAAGTTTGCTCCAGCACACTATGTGTTGAGAGGGGTTAATCGGCCATTTTAAGGGCTGAGTTTTTGTGGCCAACCATAGAATTGGAGGTTGTCCACCTTATCTCCACCCTAGGGTGTGGTCTGGAGTTTAAATAGTCGGCCTCCTGAGGCATTCAGTATTCAATGAGTCTGGAGTTGTCAGCTCCAGAGAAGTGGTTTTTGTTTATGTTAACTATACTGAACCTGGCTGTGATATCCTGAGCGGGCGGATCCCCGCAGCTGCAGAGATTGTATACCATTTTGTCTTTTTCCTGTTTTGCCCAGAGGGCCGTGTTTATTTTCACTTCGCGTTGGTTTATAACCACATGTCTAATAAACCAGCGGAAGATTTAAAGAGAAAATGTACCTGTGTCTACCTCTGTGTGCAGCCAAGTGAGCTGATCTGCCACCTGCCTTAAGCACAGAAAAATGGATTTTTATTGTTTGGCAGATATGGAGTAAAAATTGAAGATTTTATCGATTTTTTTTTTTTTTATGTGCTGATCAACTTCTTTTTTCTTGGACATGTGATAACCCCACTGTACTCCCCACACAGTATGATACCGCACAGCTCCTGCATCACATATGATGCCCCCATAGCCTTCCACACAAAGTATGACATCTTCCTCAACCTCCCCACACACTCACATAGTATGATGCCCCCAAGACACACACAGTATGAGAGTCCCACAGCCCCCACATATTATGGAGGCCTCAACAGCCCCACACAATATGATACCCTCACAGCCCACCCACACATTATGATGGCCTCCACAGGTCCCCACACAGAATGATGTCTATACAGCCCCCCACACAATAAGTTAGCCCTAATTCAAGTACTGATTGACCAAAAAATGTAAAATAAAACTACTCACTTAGCCCCCGATCTCCGATCCTCTGTGCACTGAGACTAGAGGCTCAACAGGTGTACTGTAATGATGTCATCATGCCTGATGCTCTGACGCACAGACTGGCTCCCTAGCCGGGGGTTGCACTTTGTCCAGATCTGATTTATTAGGCCGGCATCACACTAAACGTATGGAAAATTGGTCCGAGTCTCCCTGCCGAGAGTCGCATGAGTGTTCTCCGTACGGTCATCCGTGTGTAATGTGTTTGCAATGCGATGATGCGATTTTCTCCCACCCATTTATCCGTATGACATCCATATGGCTTTACATTTCTCACTGATTTTCCCCATTGAATTAAATGGCTCAATGGGCTGAAATTAGGAAAATGTGTGCGTATTTGTCGCAGGCCACACGGATGGTCTTTGTTGTGACCGAATTTTTCTCGCACCCATAGACTTGCATTGGCGAGTCTCGGACGATATACGCGTACAATCGCTGCATGCTGCGATTTTACACGCAGGTAGAATATGCCTGAGAAAAAATACGGTGATGTGAGCTGCCCCATAGATTAACACTGGGCCGAGTGCTATGCGATGTTTTCCCGCATACCACTCAGCCATATTCTACGGTAGTGTGACCCTGGCCTTAACACTTTATTTATATGCCCTGGGACTTAATTCCCAAGGACGGAATAGTACGTCATATGTGATCAGCTGCGCTCCCGGGGAAGTGCAGCTGATCGTGGCCGGGTGTCAGCTGATTATCACAGCTGACACCCGGCACTAAGTGCCAGGAGCGGTCACGGACTGCTCCCAGCACATTAACCCCTGGCACACTGCGATCAAATATGATTGCAGTGTGATGGGGGCACAGGGAAGCATCGCGCAGGGAGGGGGCTCCCTGCGTGCTTCCTTGAGATCCTCAGAACAGCGCGATGTATCGCGCTGTTCCGAGGGACACTCCTCCCTGCAAGACCCCGGATCCAAGATGGCCACGGGGTCCTTCCGCGTCCTGCATGGAGGCGGCTTCCTCAGTGCCTGCTGAGAGCAGGCGCTGAGAAAACCTGCAGCAGTGTGTCACGCGGTCTTATGATATGTGTACGATGTCAGTAAACTATTCTTAAAAGAACAACACTCTATACAACATATAGATTAGCAACATAAGCATGTAAATATAGAATAGATTTACCTGACACGATATCCGTTGAACTCAGGGTTAATCTTGAGGACTTGATACACTGTCACAGGAAAGAAGAGGACCGGGGTCTAACCTGACCCTAAACTGGGGTCCTAACTAATCCCTCACCTTGGAGGTACTGATAATGGTTCAGAGGTCCAAGTCTCCAGCCTAACCCTGTCTCCTATCAGTCCCTGAACCCTGTAATCAGTCCTAAGAAGGATTCTGATTACCACCAAAGGGATATGGGCTGATCTCTGCTAAATACACAGATTAGCAATATAAGACAGACTGGAGAAAACACAGACTTGCATACACACTCAAACACAGAAGGAACATAAATGATCTGGGATATTAAACTCTAAGAAAGGTGAGCTTAAAACAACTAAGGAGCTCTATAACTTTAAGTCTATACAGATACAATCCTATCTGTGGTCTGCATGAAGAATTTCACTGGCAACTCCCAAACAGACAACCAGAGATTTAAAGGAAACCAATCAACAAATAATTAATTGCAGCCGGGAGAGACTGCACCCATTCCCAAACTGAGCACAGACAGAATTAACTCCCTAACTGCCAAACACAAAGAAACAGCAACTCAGCTGTGAGAAGTCAGAATGTGCAACCGCGACGATCTTCGTGGCGATGCACACATGACAGTACCCCCCCTTCTACGAGGGGCCTCCGGACCCTCAGGGCCAGGTTTGCCCGGGTGAGTTCTGTGGAAGGTCCGCACCAAACGATCTGCGTTAATGTCAGACGCAGGAAACCACGTCCTCTCCTCTGGACCATACCCCTTCCAATGCACCAAGTACTGAAGGGACCGGCGATTCAGACGTGAGTCAATGATCTTTGACACTTGAAACTCCAAGTTACCATTGACCACCACTGGAGGAGGAGGTAGAGGTGATGGTATAACTGGTGCCACGTACCTCTTAAGTAATGACTTGTGGAACACATTATGAATTTTAAACATAGGAGGGAGGTCCAGACGAAATGCCACAGGATTAATTATGGAACTGATCCTGTACGGCCCGATGAATCTGGGGCCCAGCTTCCAGGAGGGAACTTTAAGTTTTATATTCCTGGTAGACAACCATACCAGATCGTTCACATTAAGATCTGGACCAGAAACTCTCCTCCTATCAGCCATACGTTTATAACGGTTCCCCATAGCACTCAGATTATTCAATACACCTCTCCACACTGAAGCAAGTGACGACGAGAAACGCTCCTCCTCAGGAACCCCAGAAGGGCCCCCCCATTGAAAGTACAAAACTGGGGATGAAAACCATATGCCCCAAAAAACGGGAGTTACCAGTGGACTCGCTCCGCCTGTTGTTAAGAGCGAACTCTGCCAGAGGCAAGAAAGAAGACCAGTCCTCCTGGTTCTCTGAGACAAAACACCGAAGATAAGTCTCTAGGCTTTGATTCAGACGCTCTGTCTGACCATTGGTCTGCGGATGAAAAGCCGAGGAAAATGACAATTGCATCCCCCGACGTAAACAAAATGCCCTCCAAAACTTGGACACAAACTGAGACCCCCTATCTGACACCACATCAGAAGGCAACCCATGAAGTCTCACAATCTCCCCAATGAACACCTGCGCCAGAGTTTTAGCATTAGGGAGGGCAGGAAGAGCAATGAAATGTGCCATCTTACTGAACCTGTCAACAACCACCAGTATGACAGTCTTCCCTGACGACTGCGGAAGGTCCGTGATGAAGTCCATAGACAAATGAGTCCATGGACGCTCCGGAAGTTTCAAGGGTAAGAGGGTCCCAGACGGACGGTATGAGGGGTCTTAGAACGAGCACAAACCCCACAGGACGCGACAAAAGTTAAAACATCTTTATTAACGTTAGGCCACCAAAACCGGCGAGAAAGGAGATCTAAAGTAGCCTTACTCCCTGGATGTCCTGCTAAAGCAGAATTATGATGTGCCTCAATAACCTTTTGTCTCAACTGATTTGGGACAAACAGTCTCCCTGGAGGTCCTGCAGGGGCGTCCCCCTGAGCCTCTAACACCTCCTCCTCAAGCTCAGAACATACAGCCGACACTACCACCCCCTCCTGAAGGATAGGAATCGGGTCATCCGTTTTCCCGGCCCCTGGGAAACTGCGAGACAAGGCATCAGCCTTAACATTCTTAGATCCAGGGCGATAAGTGACAACAAAATTAAACCTGGTAAAAAAACAACGACCATCGAGCTTGTCTGGAATTCAGACGTTTAGCAGATTCCAAATACAGCAGGTTCTTGTGATCAGTAATGACGGTGACCGGGTGGACTGCCCCCTCCAAAAAGTGACGCCATTCTTCAAAAGCCAACTTAATGGCCAAAAGTTCCCTATTGCCGATATCATAATTCCTTTCGGCGGACGACAATTTCTTAGAAAAGAAAGCGCACGGATGCCATTTACCAGGGGACGGACCCTGGGACAATATTGCACCCACCCCTACGTCAGACGCGTCCACCTCCACAACGAACGGCTGTGATGCATCTGGTTGGATGAGAACGGGTGCCGAAGCAAAACATTTTTTCAAAGAGGAAAAAGCTTGGCAAGCTTTGTCCGACCATTTAGAAAAATCCGTCCCTTTTCTTGTCATGTCAGTGAGAGGTTTGACAACAGATGAGAAATTACAAATAAATTTCCGGTAGTAGTTAGCAAACCCCAGAAAACGCTGCAGAGCCTTAAGATCCTCTGGCTGATCCCATTCAAGCACTGCTCTCACCTTTTCAGGGTCCATACGGAAACCGGAGGCTGACACCAAGAAACCCAAAAACTGAAGTTCCTGTACGGCGAATACACACTTCTCCAGTTTGGCGTATAGTTTATTGTTTCGCAAGATCTGCAACACCTGTCTCACATGCTCCTGGTGAGACACAAGATCTGGCGAGTAAATTAAAATGTCATCCAAATATACGACCACAAACAGCCCCACCAGATGACGAAAAATGTCATTAACAAAATGTTGGAATACTGCTGGTGCAGTAGTCAGACCAAAAGGCATGACAAGGTTCTCATAATGTCCCTCCGGCGTGTTAAACGCCGTTTTCCACTCATCCCCCTCTTTTATCCTAATCAGATTATACGCCCCCCTGAGATCCAATTTAGAGAACCATTTGGCGCCAACAATTTGATTGAAGAGATCAGGAATCAGAGGGAGTGGATACGGATCTCGAACAGTAATCCGATTAAGTTCGCGGAAATCCAAGCAAGGGCGTAGGCCTCCATCTTTCTTCTTCACAAAGAAGAACCCCGCAGCCACTGGGGAAGATGAAGGTCTAATATGCCCTTTAGCCAGACTTTCCGAAATATAATCTTTCATAGCCTGCCTCTCAGGACCAGAAAGGTTATATAACCTAGCTTTAGGTAACTTAGCATCAGGAAGTAAATTAATAGAGCAGTCATACACACCATGAGGAGGCAACTCCTGACACCCCTCCTCAGAGAACACATCCCCAAAGTCCTCCAAAAAAGGAGGCAAAGTACTAGGCACGACCGCACTGATGACTGTGTTCATGCAGTTACTTTTGCAAAACTCACCCCATTGGCTTATCTCTCTGGACTGCCAATTAATCACAGGGTTATGTTTAACCAACCAAGGAAGTCCCAACACAATAGGAGTAGGTAGACCCTCCAACACATAACAAGATAATAGTTCCCTATGTATTGCCCCTACCCGAAGGTCAATGTTATGAACCTCATGAACAAAGCTACCTTGGCCGAGAGGCCTGGCGTCAATGGAGAATATAGGGATCGGTTTGACCAATACACTCAGATGCATACCTTGAGCCTGAGCAAACTGAGCGTCAACCAGATTAGCCCCGGACCCACTATCAAGAAGAACAGAAAATCTCTCCACTCTCGTACCAACCACCACCTCCACTGGTACAAGGAACTGAGAAGAACTAGCGGACGAAATACATACTCCCAGGTTGTCGTCCACCACACAACCTGGGATTAACAGTTTTCCGGCGACTTCTTGCTCAACAAGGCACGGGACGGACATTCCCCCAACAAAATGTCCCTCTTTCCCGCAAAAGAAACACCTTCTAGTCCTGCGGCGTACCGCCAATCCCCTCCTACGAAATGATGTCCCTCCCAACTGCATAGGCTCATCCGAACAGACAAGGGGAACCTCAACATAAGGGACTTTAGTGGTAGGTGGAGAAACAACAGGGAGTGGAGTTACCTCACCCCTCTCCCGAAGCCGTCTATCAGTACGGATAGCCAGGGCCATAGCAGCCTCCAGTGATGGAGGAGAATCATACTGAGCCAAAACGTCCTTTAATTTGTCAGAAAGCCCATGACAAAACTGACTCCTAAGAGCTGGGTCATTCCACTGAGTATCTGTGGCCCATCTACGAAACTCAGAAGCAAATTCCTCTGCCGGTCGATCTCCCTGCTGTAACTTACGTAATTTTGTCTCAGCAAGAGAGACCCGATCTGGGTCATCATATACCAATCCCAGGGCAGTAAAAAATTGATCTACAGACAGTAGAGCCGGGGATCCCGGAGGAAGGGAAAATGCCCAGGATTGAGGGTCCCCTTGTAGGAGCGAGATAACAATTCCCACTCTCTGCTCTTCACTCCCTGATGATCGAGGCCGAAGCCGAAAATACAATTTACATGCTTCCCTGAAGGTAAAAAATTTGTCTCGCCCACCAGTGAACCTGTCCGGGAGAGCAACCTTAGGTTCAACTCTGGTTTGCTCCAGGGGAGACAAAACTTTGGACTTAATGTCCGTCAGCTCCATGGATAAACCCTGCAACTGCAGAGCCAGCTGGGCTACTGGATCCATGGCAACTGGGAATAATTTTATGGGCCAGTGAAAATGTCACGCGGTCTTATGATATGTGTACGATGTCAGTAAACTATTCTTAAAAGAACAACACTCTATACAACATATAGATTAGCAACATAAGCATGTAAATATAGAATAGATTTACCTGACACGATATCCGTTGAACTCAGGGTTAATCTTGAGGACTTGATACACTGTCACAGGAAAGAAGAGGACCGGGGGTCTAACCTGACCCTAAACTGGGGTCCTAACTAATCCCTCACCTTGGAGGTACTGATAATGGTTCAGAGGTCCAAGTCTCCAGCCTAACCCTGTCTCCTATCAGTCCCTGAACCCTGTAATCAGTCCTAAGAAGGATTCTGATTACCACCAAAGGGATATGGGCTGATCTCTGCTAAATACACAGATTAGCAATATAAGACAGACTGGAGAAAACACAGACTTGCATACACACGCAAACACAGAAGGAACATAAATGATCTGGGATATTAAACTCTAAGAAAGGTGAGCTTAAAACAACTAAGGAGCTCTATAACTTTAAGTCTATACAGATACAATCCTATCTGTGGTCTGCATGAAGAATTTCACTGGCAACTCCCAAACAGACAACCAGAGATTTAAAGGAAACCAATCAACAAATAATTAATTGCAGCCGGGAGAGACTGCACCCATTCCCAGAACTGAGCACAGACAGAATTAACTCCCTAACTGCCAAACACAAAGAAACAGCAACTCAGCTGTGAGAAGTCAGAATGTGCAACCGCGACGATCTTCGTGGCGATGCACACATGACACAGTGCCTGTCAGATCGCCGATCTGACAGAGTGCTGTGCACAGTGTCAGATCGGCGATCTGACCGTATACAGTGATGTCCCACCCTGGGACAAAGTAAAAAAGTTTAAAAAAAATAATCACATGTGTAAAAAAAAATTCCTAAATGAAGAAAAAAAAATATTCCCCAATAAATTAATTTCTTCATGTAAATAAAAAAAAACAATAAAAGTACACATATTTAGTATCGCCGCGTCCATCACGACCCGCCCTATAAAACTGTCCTACTAGTTAACCCCTTTAGTGAACCCCTTGAAAAAAAAAAGGCAAAAAAGCAAAGATTTATCATCAAACCGCAGAACAAAAAGTGGAATAACACGCGATCAAAAAGATGGATATAAATAAACATGGTACCGCTGAAAACGTCATCTTGTCCCGCAAAAAACGAGCCACAATACAGCATCATCAACGAAAAAATAAAGTTATAGCTCGCAGAATAAAGCGATGCAAAAATAATTATTTTTTATATATAAACGTTTTTATTGTATAAAAGCGCCAAAACATAAAAAAAATCAATGAGGTATCGCTGTAATCGTACTAACCCAAAGAATAAAACCACTTTATCAATTTTACCACATGCGGAACGGTATAAACGCCCCCCCCCCCAAAAAAAGAAATAAATGAATTGCTGGTTTTTCTTCATTCTGCCTCCCAAAAATCGTAATAAAAAGCGATCAAAAAATGTCATGTGCCTAAAAATGGTTCCAATAAAAACGTCAACTCGTCCCGCAAAAAATAAGACCTCACATGACTCTGTGGGCCAGAATATGGAAAAATTATAGCTCTCAAAATGTGGTGATGCAAAACCTATTTTTTGCAATAAAAAGCGTCTTTTAGCGTGTGATAACTGCCAAACATAAATACCCGCTATAAATAGCAAATCAAACCCCCCTTTATCACCCCCTTAGTTAGGGAAAAATAATAAAATTAAAAAAATGTATTTATTTCCATTTTCCCATTAGGGTTGGGGCTAAAGTTAGGGTTAGAGTTGGGGCTAAAGTTAGGGTTAGGGTGTGTTAGGGTTAGGTTTGTGGTTAGGGCTGTGATTAGGGTTGGGATTAAGGTTAGGGGTGTGTTGGGGTTAGGGTTGGAGTTAGAATTGGGGGGTTTCCAATGTTTAGGCACATCAGGTGCTCTCCAAACGAGACATGGCATCTGATCTCAATTCCAGCCAATTCGGCGTTGAAAAAGTCAAACGGTGTTCCTTCCCTTCTGAGCTCTGCCATGCGCCCAAACAGTAGTTTACCCCCACATATGGGGTATCAGTGTACTCAGGAAAAATTGCACAATAACTGTTGGGGTCCAAATTCTTCTGTTACCCCTGGAAAAATATAAAATTGAGGGAAACAAATATCATTTTTGTGGAAAAAAAAGATTTTTTATTTTTATGGCTCTATGCTATAAACTTCTGTGAAGCACTTGGGGTTCAAAGTTCTCACAACACATCTAGATAAGTACCTTTGGGGGTCTAGTTTCCGAAATGGGGTCACTTGTGAGGGGTTTCCACTGTTTAGGCACATAAGGGGCTCTCCAAACGCGACATGACGCCTGCAGACTATTCCATCAAAGTCTGCAATGCAAAATGTCACTACTTCCCTTCCGAGCCCCAATGTGTGCCCATACAGTAGTTTTGTCCCACATATAGGGTATCAGCGTACTCAGGACAAATTGGATAACTTTTGGGGTCCAATTTCTCCTGTTACCCTTGGGAAAATAAAAAACTGGGGACTAAAAGATCATGTTTGTGGAAAAAATATGATTATTTTTATTTTCACGCCCGGGCGTTATAAACTTCTGTGAAGCATTTGGGGGTTCATAGTGCTCACCACACACATCTAGATAAGTTCCTTTGGGGGTCTAGGTTCCAAAACCGGGTCACTTGTGGGAGTTTCCACTGTTTAGGCACATTAGGGGCTCTCCAAACGCGACATGACACCCGCAGACCATTCCATCAAAGTCTGCATTACTAAACGTCACTACTTCTATTCCGAGCCCCAACATGTGCCCATACAGTAGTTTTCTCCCACATGTAGGGTATCAGCGTACTCAGGACAAATTGGAGAACAACTTTTGGGGTCCAATTTCTCCCGCTACCCTTGGGAAAATAAAAAATTGGTGACTAAAACATCATTTTTGTGTGGAAAAAAATAGTTTTTTTTATTTTCATGCCCGGGCATTATAAACTTGTGTAAAGCACTTGGGGTTCAAAGTGCTCACCACAGATCTAGATAAGTTCCTTAGGGGGTCTAGTTTCCAAAATGGGGTAACTTGTGGGAGGTTTCCACTGTTTAGGCACATCAGGGGCTCTGCAAACTGAACAAGACACCCATCAAAGTCTGCATTCCAAAATGTCATTACTTCCTTTCCGAGCTCTGCTGTGCTCCCAAACAGTATTTCCCCCCACATATGGGGTATCAGCGTACTCAGGACAAATTGGACAACAACTTCTGGGGTCCAATTTCCTTGGGAAAAATCAAAAATTGAGGACTAAAATATCATTTTTGTGGAAATTTTTTTTTCTTCACACCCAGGCATTATAAACTTTAATGAAACACTTGGGAGTTGAACATGCTCACAACAAATCTAGATAAGTTCGTTAGGGGGTCTAGTTTCCAAAATGGTGTCACTTGTGGGGGTTTCCACTGTTTAGGCACATGAGGTGCTCTACAAACACGACATGGCGTCCAGCCAATTCTGCGTTGAAAAAGTCAAACTGCACTCCTTCCCTTCCGAGCTCTGCCATGCACCCAAACAGTAGTTTACCCCCATATATTGGGTATCAGCATACTCAGGACAAAGTGCACAATAACTTTTGAGGTCTTGTTACCCTTGGGAAAATAAAAATTGGGATGAAAAGATCATTTTTCTGGAAAAAATATGATTTTTTAATTTTAACGGCTTTACATTATAAACTTGTGTGAAGCACTTGGGTTCAAAGTGCTCACCACAGATCTATAAGTTCCTTAGTGGATATAGTTTCTAAAATGGGGTCACTTGTTGGGGGTTCCCACTGTTTAGGCACATCAGGGGCTATCCAAACTCGACATGGCGTCCAATCTTGATTCCAGCCAATTTTGATTTGAAAAAGTCAAATGGCGCTCCTTCCCTTCCGAGCTCTGCCATGCGCCCAAACAGTGGTCCCCCCCCACACAGGGGGTATCAGCGTACTCAGGACAAATTGGACAACAACTTGTATGGTCCAATTTCTCCTGTTACCCTTGGGAAAATAAAAAATTGGTGACTTAAATATCATTTTTGTGGAATTTTTTTTATTTTCACACCTAGGCATTATAAACTTTAGTGAAACACTTGGGGTTTAAAGTGCTCACAACAGATCTAGATAAGTTCCTTAGGGTGTCTAGTTTCCGAAATGGTGTCATTTGTGGGGGGTTTCCACTGTTTAGGCACATCGGAGGCTCTCCAAACGCGACATGGCGTCTAATCTCAATTCCAGCCAATTTTGGTTTGAAAAAGTCAAACGGCGCTCCTTCCCTTCCAAGCCCTGCCCTGCGCCCAGACAGTGGTTTTCCCCCACATATGGGGTATTGGCGTACTCAGGAGAAATTGCACAACAACTTTTTCTGTCCATTTTCTCCTTTTATCCTTGCTAAAATAAAAAAATTGTTTCTAAAAAATCATTTTTGTGACTAAAAAGTTAAATGTTAATTTTTTCCTTCCAAGTTGCTTCAGCTCCTGTGAAGCACCTGAAGGGTTAATAAACTTCTTGAATGTGGTTTTGAGTACCTTGAGGGGTGCAATTTTTAGAATGGTGTCACTTTTGGGTATTTCTGCCATATATACACCTCAAAGTGACTTCAAATGTGAGGTGGTCCCTAAAAAAAATGGTTTTGTATAATTTGTTGTAAAAATGAGAAATCGCTGGTCAACTTTTAACCCTTATAACTTCGTAACAAAAAAAAAATTTTGTTCCAAAATTGTGCTGATGTAAAGTAGACATGTGGGAAATGTTATTTAGTAACTATTTTGTGTGACATATTTCTCTGTTTTAAGGGAATAGAAATTCAAAGTTTGAAAATTGCAAAATTTTGCAAATTTTCACCATATTTCCATTTTTTTCATAAATAACCGCAAGTTATATCGAAGAAATTTTACCACTATCATGAAGTACAATATGTCTCGAGAAAATATTCTCAGAATCGCTAAGATCCGTTGAAGCGTTCCAGAGTTATAGCCTCAAAAAGGGACAGTGGTCAGAATTGTAAAAATTGGCCCAGTCATTAACGTGCAAACCACCCTTGGGGGTTAAGGGGTTAAAGTAATCCCGTGCAGAGACCAACCACTTGACATTTTACAGATACAGAAGCCATACTAGGGTCAGCATTTTACATCAGTATTAGTAAGCCAAAACCAGGAGTGGATAAATACAGAAGTGGTGACGTGTTTCTATTATACTTTTCCTCTGATTGTTCCTCTCCTGATTTTGGCTTACAAATACTGAGGTAACATGCTGACGAAATAATGAAGTGTGAACATGGCCTAATATGTGTACTTGTAGCTGCCTACCATTCCGTGATGAGGTAATGAATATGTGCAGTCTGTAGTTTAGAGCAGTGGTCCCCAACCTTTTTTTGCAGAGTTAACTATTTACCGTAAGTGAATCCTATCAACCTGTTATGAGGAAGGTGAGGTCCTTTTTGTTTTGCCACTTCTTGTTTGATGCCCCACATCATCAATGTTCACATACTCCATTAATTTACAGGGGGTCGTCTCATCTTTTTAAATAGGTAAAATTGCAAAGTGCTGGTAGAAAAATTGTAATTTACTTCTTACTAAAAATTTTCTCCATTCACAAAAATGGAGGATTTTGAATTGTATAGTTTACTGCTCATGGCCTAGATTATCAGTGGTGGCCGGTCTTCTAGGCAAGGAGCACGCACTTGCAAGCTTATTGCGCAGGAGCAGAGTTCACCAACTCCAGTTCTCAAGGCCCACCAACAGGTCATGTTTTCAGTATTTCCTTAGTATTGCCCAGGTGATAATTGCATCACCTGTGCAATACAAAGAAAATCCTGAAAACATGACCTGTTGGGCCTCGAGGACTGGAGTTGGGGAACCCTGCTCTAGAGCTTGTAAGTGCTGCTCTGAAGCTGGCCGGAATGCTGGATCTAGCCAGCGTCAGTGCGCCATCATTCCTCTGATGCTGCAGTGGCTAAGCTGTTTGGACCAGCAATGCAATCATACTCCTGGTCCGAAATGTTAGTCTTCAGAAGTGCATTGTCCCTGGCAAGTAGGAAGCTGGGGGGCAGGCGAGTGGGGTGCTCCTGTAAACTCAAGGCGGAACAAACACTTTAACACATCACATATTCAATGGAGAGCTCCTGGGACATGTGCATGTAGTCACTGAGAGTTAGTTGCGTGCCGTATTGCTTTAAAAAAGACAACCTAATAGGATGCCCCTTAGTTGCCATCTGACATCAGCACATAGACTTTCCTCCACCTTAGTAAAGATTCATTATGTCATCTGATGGAAATGCCATGATTAGAGCATAGTTGGGACCTTTCGTAGCTCCCTTGTTGTTGGATTAAAAAAAAAAAAAAACTATTATAAAAATCAATATATTTAATGGGTTAGGCTACTTTCACACTTGCGTTTTTTTGCGCTGCGTTTCGAGCGCACATGAAGCGCATTAAAAAAACGCATGCAAACACTTGTAAACGCTGCAATATTTAGTCGCATCAGCATGCGCATTTCGACAAAAAAACACAGCGTTTGTCTGCGATTTCATGCGTTTTTGCATGCGTTTGTGTTTTTTTGGCGCATGCGTTTTCTATTTGTCACATTATCATCTCTGCCTCCATCAGCTGTCTCCATCATCTCTGTCTCCATCATCTCTGTCTCCATCATCTCTGTCTCCATCATCTCTGGCTCTATCATCTCTGGCTCTATCATCTCTGGCTCCATCATCTCTGGCTCCATCATCTCTGGCTCCATCATCTCTGTCTCCATCATCTCTGGCTCCATCATCTCTGACTCCATCATCTCTGACTCCATCATCTCTGCCTCCATCATCTCTGGCTACATTATTTACAGAAAAATCGCGTGCGTGCAAAAGCGCTGACGAGCGCAAAGCCATGCGCACGCCAGCGCCCCCATAGACTGCAATGTTATTTTTGCGCATAGCATGCGCACACGTGCGCACGCGTTTTTTTAAAGCGGTTGGGCGGAAAAAAAAATGCAACATGTAGCATCTGGCGCGTATGGGCGCACACCGGGAAAATGCGCAACACACATGAACGCGTGCAAGCGCTAGACCCTGCGCCCGCCATGTTAAAGATAGGGGAACATTGCGCATGCGTCCGATAGCGCAAGATGCGCTGCGCAAAAAAACTCAAGTGTGAAAGTAGCCTTACAAGAAATACAAGGAGTTTCTCTACTCTTGCTTGTCACACGGAGCCTGGCACCCTCTAGCCATGGGTCACACCGGCTTTGTGCACTATGGTATGTGACCCCCATTGTAGTGAGCACTATTTTTCACCTTAAGGCTAAGTGCACACGATCAGGAATAATTGCGTTTTTTTCGCGGTTTTTCCGCGGTTTTCCGCGGTAAAAACGCGATAAAAACGCAAGCATTAAGCATCCTATACATGTTAATTGATTCCGCATGTTTTGGCCACATGTTGCGTTTTTTCCGCGAAAAAAACGCTTTGCGGAAAAAATAGCAACATGTTCATTAATTTTGCGGAATGTAAGCGGTTCATGTGCGGTGGTACCCAGGGTCTGGAGGAGAGGAGACTCTCCTCCAGGCCCTGGGTACCATATCCCTGGTAAAACAATAATTAAAATAAAAAATAATGATATTCTCACCTTCCGGCGGCCCCCGCAGCCTTCCCGCGGCCCCCGCAGCCTTCCCGCCTTCAGCGACGCTCCCGGCAACTTCCGGTCCCAAGAGTCCTTTGCAAGAATCACCCAGATGGCATAGCGGTCTCGCGAG
Source organism: Oophaga sylvatica (assembly GCA_033576555.1). Lineage (NCBI taxonomy): Eukaryota > Metazoa > Chordata > Amphibia > Anura > Dendrobatidae > Oophaga > Oophaga sylvatica. Next base: position 103,837,061 of record JARQOD010000001.1, read on the forward strand.
ATGCTACGTCATCGGTGTGATTTGCCGCAAAGCATCCTTGGGACCGGAGTTGCCGGGAGCGTCGCTGAAGGCGGGAAGGCTGCGGGGGCCGCCGGAAGGTGAGAATATCATTATTTATTATTTTTTTATTATTTTTACATTAGATCTTTTTACTATTGATGCGACATAGGCGGCATCAATAGTAAAAAGTTGGTCACACTTGTCAAACATTATGTTTGACTCGTGTGACCAACCTGTCAATCAGTTTTCCAAGCGATGCTACAGATCGCTAGGAAAACGGTAGCATTCTGCAAGCTAATTACGCTTGCAAAACGCTATTATTCTGGCGGGAATCAGCACACAAAAAACGTGCGTATTTCCTGCGGGAGAAGTGCGGGATTGCCGCGGAAATTTCCGCGGCAATTCCGCAACGTGTGAACTTAGCCTGAAGCTAATTAATGTCACTTTTCTTTTGGCTTTGCACACTCTGCGGCTGCTCCGCCATCTGCACACGGCTGTCTTCTGCTTCACAGGGCTACAGTACTGTCCAGAAATATACCACCTTCCGAGCCTGTCTGAAGAAACAGCTTTATAACAGATAAGTATGTCTCCGCTATCTCTGCATGTTGTCTGCCCGTTATTCTTCACAATCAGATGTCATCAATATGTACAATAGCATTTCTATAGAGCAGGGAAACTGCAGGAAAATGTGTTGTGTGACCTCCCTGGAAGGATCTATATGTGATCAGCATTCTGTTCTCATGATGGTAGAGTGGTGGGCTCCGCTTATGGATTACTAGGAGCGGTCGCCGAGTGCGGTGGGACCCAGGTCTCTGTCCCTCTATATGCCCTGTGTATGTCTAAGGGCTCATTCAGACGTCACTGATTTTTCTCACATGCAAAACTCAGAGTCAGAGTTTCATCAGTGTTATTGATCCGATTTTCATCAGAGTTTGGTCAGTTTTTACCGTTAAATTTTTTAGTCTCATATGAAAAAAAATGGAGTTTTCTCAAGTTTCCCATATCAAACAGGCTATGAAAAAAGGATAGAACATGGATGGCGTCTGAGTGCTGTCCACTTTTATCACTGGTCCATAGACTTGTACTGACGAAATTCATCAATGACTTGGATCAAAATTGGGCATGTCTCCGTGACTATGTGTGGACCACTCAGTTCACAAAAATGCATTGACATGTGATCAGTCCCATAGACCATAACTGGGACGGGTTCTATCTGTGAAAACTATCGATAATACTTGTACGAGAAAAACTGATGTCTGAAAAGAGAACGGGCATTAAGTATTCAACACCGACAGCGCCGCCATAATGTTAGACTTTGAGATAATAACTTCTAAAGATTTTATTCTCTGTAAAAGGTCTTGAAAAATAAATAAAAAATTAGAGAAACAAAGTAGTATGTAACTGATGAAGAGTCTTGAGGCATTAACTGTCTCTTCTGAGAATGTAGGGATTTGCAGTGACCTAGGATCTACAAGTGCTTCTCATAAGATTAGAATATCATCAAAAAGTTAATTTATTTCATTTCTTCAATACAAAAAGTGAAACTCATATATTATATAGAGTCATTACAGAGTGATCTATTTCACGTGTTTATTTCTGATAATGTTGATGATTATGACTTACAGCCAATGAAAACCCAAAAGTCATTATCTCAGTAAATTAGAATTAACAAAAAACACCTGCAAAGGCTTCCTAAGCATTTAAAAAGGTCTCTTAGTCTGTTTCACTAGGCTCCACAATCATGGGGAAGACTGCTGACTTGACAGATGTCCAGAAGGCAGTCATTGACACACTCCACAAGGAGGGTAAGCCACAAAAGGTCATTGGTAAAGAAGCTGGCTGTTTACAAAGTGCTGTATCCAAGCATATTAATGGAAAGTTGAGTGGAAGGAAAAAGTGTGGTAGAAAAAGGTGCACAAGCAACCGGGATAACCACAGCCTTGAAATGATTGTTAAGAAAAGGCCATTCAAAAATTTGTGGGAGATTCACCCGGAGTGGACTGCTGCTGGAGTCATTGCTTCAAGAGCCACCACACACAGACGTATCCAGGACATGGGCTATAAGTGTCACATTCCTTGTGTTAAGCCACTCATGAGCAATAGACAATGCCAGAAGCGTCTTACCTGGGACAAGGAGAAAAAGAACTGGACTGTTGCTCAGTGGTCCAAGGTGTTCTTTTCAGATGAAAGTAAATTTTGCATTTCATTTGGAAATCAAGGTCCAAGAGTCTGGAGGAAGAGTGGAGAGGCCACAATCCAAGCTGCCTGAGGTCTAGTGTGAAGTATCCACAATCAGTGATGGTTTGGGGAGCCATGTCATCTGCTGGTGTAGGTTCACTGTGTTTTATCAAGACCAAAGTCAGCACAGCCGTCTACCATGAAATTTTAGAGCACTTCATGCTTCCCTCTGACGACAAGCTTTTTGGAGATGGAAATGTAATTCTCCAGCAGGACTTGGCACCTGTCCACACTGCCAAAAGTACCAGTACCTGGTTTAAAAACAATAGTATCACGGTCGGCGGGCAGTGGAGGATACCCGATTGTTTCAGGTGCTAGAACACGGGAAGTTGCCTTCTTTTGTCTCTTTACAGGCTCAGTTTCCAAATGAGAAAATTAGGTGGTTTGAATACTTGCCATTACAATCCTTCCTAGTGGCACATCATTTTGACAAAATTTCGATTTCAAACTTCATCTTTTTTGAGAAATTTTTCTTAGAAGAAAATAAGCCGCCACATGCTATATCAGTGATTTATGGGGGACTGAGCAGAGAGGGTGAAGCGGAGAAGTTAACAATTCCGCAGGCATGGGAGAGAGACTTGGGGATAAGCTTGTCTCCTCAGGAATGGGAAAGAGGATTTTTCTTCACTGATAAACTTGCTAGCGCCGGGATTGCACAAGAGAGGAACTATAAAATACTTATGAGATGGTATCATTACCCTTCTAAACTACACGCAATATATCCAGCAGTTTCAGAGGCTTGTTGGAGATGCGAGAGGTAGGTGGGCTCTATGATCCACATTTAGTGGGGGTGCTCTAAGATCAAGCCATTCTGGGAGAAGGTTTTTGACAGTTATCAACGAACGACGGGAAACGGTGTAGCAAGGTCCCCTCAAATAACTCTTCTGTCAATTTTACCTTCTTCAATAGGAACTCAGAAAAGAGATATTCTTCAGTTTTGTCTAACAGCAGCATGAATGGTAATCCCGCGGTTTTGGAAACTTACAAACCCCCCTTACATATTACACTGTATAAGGAAATGGTCAATCTGTGTAGAGTGGAGGAGCTGCCTGCAGACTGCAATGGAACAATAAATTTAGAAGGATATGGAGTGGATGGATTTTATTTCAGGACTCACCTGATTTCCATAATTTGTTCCGCTGACTTTTACAGTTACATAAGAATTTTCGCATTAATATATACATGATTTTAAGGACCCCTCCCCCTTCATCCATAACCTCTTGTTCCCTTTTTTTACCCTTGTCTTTCTTTCCTTCTTCTTCTTATCCTATATCTTTCTTCTACATTATATAGAGGATTCTTTCTTTCTTGAATACCTTGTTGTAGTTCGTCATATATTTACTGTTATTGTCTACCATGGTATGTTTGACTTACTGTTAAAAGTGGTATTCTCATTTTCAATGCTAGATATTTTCTATGATGCTATGTATTATCATTTTTCATATAATATATTACTTGTTTGTAAAATGTTTAATAAAACAGACTGAACATAAAAACAACAGTATCACTGTGTTTGATTGGCCAGAAAACTTGCCTGACCTTAACCCCATAGAGAATCTCTGGGGAATTGTCAAGAGGAAGATGAGAGACACCAGACCCAAAAATGCAGATGAGCTGAAAGCTGGTATCAAAGCAACCTGGGCTTCCATAACCCCTCAGCAGTGTCAGAGGCTGATCGCCTCCATGCCACGCCGCATTGATGCAGTAATTGATGCCAAAGGAGCCCCGACCAAGTACGTGCATTTACTGAACATACATTTCAGTAGGCCAACATTTCGGATTTTAAAATCATTTTTCAAGCTGGTGTTATAAAGTATTCTAATTTACTGTGATAATGACTTTTGGGTTTTCATCGGGTATAAGCCATAATCATCAACATTAACAGAAATAAAGACTTGGAATAGATCACTCTGTAATGACTCCATATAATATATGAGTTTCACTTTTTGTATTGAAGAACTGAAATAAATTAACTTTTTGATGATATTCTAATTTTGTGAGAAGCACCTGTATGTGCACAGGCCCCGGAGTCCTCTGGAGCTGACTAGTAATGCCAGGGCTGCATGGCTCCATCCATCCAGGGGCGGCAGTTCTACTTGTGATAGATTCCCTTTAATGGAGTTGCTGCATCTAAACAATCCCTTTTCCAGAAACACTCCTGCATGTGAATTGGGGGCCATCTAAATGCATGTACGTACAGTATATTAGTATTTCAGAACTGCTCTGGCTTCTAGAGGACGAGGACCCCTCCCTGTGACATCCATATACCATTGTAGGGTATGAATGCCGCAATTTGTGCCATTTTTATTACATATATTTGTGACACTAATCTATGTGTGTTTATCACCAGGATAAAGCAAAGCATGGCTTGAAGGACTACTATGCGTGTGTGACCTCTGTCACCAGGAAACACTTCCGAGAATTATTCCGGAGCTTCCGCAGCCGAGATACGCTGAGATAAAATGCCGCTGTTAGGTCAATATTCATTTAGGCATGACCACAGACATGGTGGCGCCCCCATCAGGATATTGTTAGGATTTTGCACTGATTATAATCTTTATTTGGGAATTTCACACACGGCATGTTTTATTACAATCTATTTGTTACATATTTATTGAATTAAAAGTTGATTCACACACGTTAAGTTATTATCATGAAGATTTACCTGATGTGCTGAACGTTACCGGCGCTATAATAATATGATAATACTATTGAAATTTTCATTTTTGCATTAGGACACAATAAGGTGTGCAGTTGCCGTAATAGAGCACAACATTTATTTCTACTTAGAAAGATGAGATGTGTGACGTATCTAGTTTTATGCATGCAATTCCTGGTGTGTGATGACTTTCTAGTGACTCGGTCAGCTGGCATGAGGGACAGAGGAAGTTGGCAGAGGCCTGATGAGCACTTCTGGTCATAAATCGTCATCAAGGACTGTAGTGAGAAAGGAGACTTTATCCTTTTTTAGTAAATCTCCTCCAATGTATTGCTTTTTCTTGGTTATGTGGTGCCAGCACAATAGTACCAGATTCAATGAAAAAGTTAGTGGAAAAAGCCTCACCGTGTAACATGTAGTATGGTTGCTTCATCAGGTTTGCGTTGATCCAATAACCGTTGACCACCGCTAATCAGCAAAGAAAGAAAAAAGGATCCGTATGGTAACAATAGAAAAATCACAATTTTTATTTCATCCGATAAAAAAATTAAAATATCCATAGCCTAATTAAAACCGTGTTCATTCTCTGACGCGTTTCTGGCCGAAGACCTTAGATTATTATTTATTGTTATTAATTTTATGACTAAGGGTTAAGGCCAGAAACGCGTCAGAGAATGAACACGGCTTTAATTGGGCTATGGATATCTTAACTTTTTTATCGGATGGAATAAAGATTGTGGTTTTTCCATTCTTATCATTCGGCTCCTTTTTTATTTCAGTACCAGTGTCACTATATTTAGTCTTTCTCCATAACTGCACTTGGACACAGAAATTTCTCAGTAATCCATTGCTCCATGCCACATGACTATATTATGGCACAATTTCTAGATGTCAACGTCGGTCCTGGGACCCGGCAGCTCCATCTCCGGCTTTTGTTATTGCCAGAGAGAGTCTCCTGTGCCATTTGTGCTGTGTGTGAAGGGGGCTGCCTAATTTATATCAACAGCTAAGCCATCCCCTTTTCTGCCATAGATGATGCATTGAGAGAGAGGGGGGCTGGCTTAGCTAATTGAAATCTGCAGTCAACCAGCCCCTTCACATACATCTCTGACATGTTAACACTATAAATGTTCTACTACATTGAACACAAGCCAGAAATGGAGCTGCTGTGACGGGCACTGATATCTGAAGATTGGAACAATATAAAATATAGTAATAAGTTCATGTCAAACAATTCTAAAAACTATTTTCTCAAGTAGCCTGCCCCTTTATGTGTGTAAACATGGTGGTCACTGATATGGGAAGTCACTATCAGCTGGGTGGAGGCTGCAGAACATGGAGAATGCACAGCCGCAGGGTGTCAGCGTTAATACCGGACATGGGTTTTACAGTGAAATTACGGTATACTGTAACAAGAGACCGTTTCTCCATTAAAGACTTTTAAACTTGAACTGGGAATGTTGTCCCCATGTTTGACAGCCTGTACGTGTTATTTGTTTTCTCTAGATTTACTTGAAGGGAATCTGGCGCCAAAAATGCTAAAACCACTTTCACCTTCATATAGGGGACTAAGCCCCTATAAATATCATACCTGTAGTATAGATTTCACTACTTTTGATGTATATTATTATTTCGTATATGAGTGGTCCTTCATGCACCATTGACGTGACCAGGAACTCAGCGCACCGCTCTGCCCCCTCAATTACAATCCATCGCACCTCGCCTTATGTTGGGTGACAGCGCTTGCTTTGGATTGCTGCCTGACTTGAAACGCCAGCTCTGCACACACTGACCGTGCAGGAGCCGAGAGGACAAACAGTGTCAGTGCGTGAGTGCTCTCATCACTCTCTCCTGTCTGCAGCAAATGTCAGAAGCAGGCTGCCGATGCTGACAGGAGCAGCAGGAATGAGAGGTCACCTGCACTGACACTGCAGGAGCCGAGTACGCACACACACCGACCCTGCAGGAGCCGAGAGGACAAACAGTGTCAGTGTGGGAGCACTCTCATCACTCTCTCCTGTCTGCTGCAAATGTCAGTAGCATTCTGCGATGCTGACAGGAGCAGGAATGAGAGGTCACCTGCACTGGCACTGCAGGAGCCGAGTACGCACACACAATGTCACTGCTGGGGCGCTTTCATCTCCCACTCATGCCACCATCGGCTGCCCACTACTCTGTGATACAGTGTGCTTCATGCGGCTGCTGCAGACAGGAGAGACTGACGCGAGCGTGCCCACACTGACACTGTATGCATGCACTCGGCTTATGCAGCGTCAGTATGGACACAGGGGCAAGAAATGAATTAAGACAACACTCCAAAACGAGCAACCACACATAGGAAAGTGTGCAAGATGCTAGTTGAGTAAGTGGAACAGTGCACTGAACCCTTAGCCACCCCAAGGGTGCATGGAGGAGTCTTAGTTTCCATATGTCATATAACGGTTTTGGCCCTTTTCCTCTGTGCTGGTGGAAAAAAAAACGGATGGAAGTAGCACCTGTATCTGCGAGTTTTGCACACACAGTCCATGAATAAACAGGGACATGTGAATAGCACCATAGATTTTTATGTCTTTGGGTTGTATCCAAACAGAAAAACGTGTGCATCACGGATGTGGGGACGAGGCCTTGGCTCGACACCGCCGATGACATTTATTAATCTTCTCACCTCACATGTGTAGAGAATATCACTTCTGGAGTATTCATAGATTATAAAAGGCTATGATACGCATCTGAATTATTGCATTAGCTAACATTTCACACATATAGACTCATATATTGATCTCCCTGGAATAGCGAGCTCTGACTACACAGATCTGCCGCATTATACAGGCCCAGAGTATGGAAACTGACCGTGGTTACTGCCTTACCTCACCTCCGGACTCAACGTGTTGGAATTAATTTAAGCTTTTGCTGTTTATTTGTTCTACAACACTACAATGTCAGACATTACAAAAACTGCAATGTTGGATCATTAAAATACTCTTGTTTTAATTAAATTGCATGTTGCACTTTTATTACAAGAAATGCTGTAAATAAATGTATTCATTCTAAATGCGAGTTTAATGTCTTTTTTGCGATAATAGCCAAATTACAAAATGTTTGCAAATAACGGAGAGATTAGGAGGTTTACTTGGCTGCAGAAAAGTATATGTGCAGCCAACTCTCATGATAAAATATAGATTTTTTTATATACAGTAAATTGTATAAAATCTGCATAGGGTGAATGTCACCAGGCGCAGACTCCTATGAAATTCCAACGTACCAGACATATTATTATTAATTATTCTTAATCATGGCATTAACTACTAAAGTTCCAAATTGGATATTAATAAGGCTTGTCAGCTAATTAGCATATGAGAATGATTAAACTTATTAGAGACTAATGTATTCACGACTATTATGAAAATTGAAATAAGAGCATGTAAAACTGCAACGAACCACTGTGTGTAATCATCAGATGTCAGTTTTATACACTCTTCAACATTGAAATTGCAGCACCAATAGGGAAAGGTCCACTTCTTCGAACAGTAGGTGGATGTAGCTGGGTCCCACGGATTGTTCCCAGTTCTGAGTTGATGGCACTGCTGGACATCTCTAGATTTCTAAGACAAGTAAGCATGTTGTGTCTTTTATCTGCTGCACTGATTTCCTTGGCTGACCTCTGGTTCTCAATGTTGCCATTTTTTGGTGCTTCTTCTAAAGATCTTGAAACCAGAGTCTGTTTTGAACCATTTGTCTCGGAGAGGCCTTATTGATGCACTATAATTACCTTGTGTCTTGTTGCTATGCTCAGCCATGCCATGGTGTATAACCTGTGACATAAAAAAAGAACAAAGTCCTGGAAGTGATAATATGCATGACACAGAGCCCTGACCAACAATATCAAGTCTATGTGGGAATACCTGAAGAGAAAGAAGTACTTGTACAAGCCTACAACAACAGAAGATCTGTAGTTAATTCTCCAAGATGTTTGGAACAACTTCCCTGCAGAGTTCCTTCAGAAGTAGTGTGCAAGTGAACCTAAAAGAGTTGAAGATGTTTTGAAAGCAAAAGGTGATTTGATTTAGATCCTTCTTTTACTCATTTACTATGAATTTTATTAATTGATAAATTTATACCATTAAGGCTTCTTTTACTCGTGCCGTGTTTTGCGGGCCTTTTTTTGCGGCCGTATTGCCGTAATTTTCATGGTCTGACGCAAAAATGGGCCACAAAAACTTTCTCAGATCGGCGTTTTTCTGGTTTGGAATAGGTTTTGAAAAGTAGGGGGAAAAAAAGTAAATTGTAAATAAAATTAAAAAAAAAAAAAAAGCAGGAAATTGTCAATAATGGAACAATAAAAAAAAAAACACCTCAAAGAAAGGATCCGCCCTTTCTCCAGTACCATTTTCTTCTGGTCTTCACAGTGTGCAGAGCTCTGTGTCCTTTGTTTGTTGCAAACTTTGGATTTCAGTTTTCTGAACATGTCGAGGCGTTTTGAAATACGGCGTTCCGCAAATACAGTCTTCACGGTGTACCGCAAAATCAACACACTGGGCAAGCTTCTGTTGTTTTTGCGGCCCCATTGATTGCAATGGGGGCCGTGTCTGTAAGCTGTGAAAAATATCGAGCAGGCTCGATATTTTTTCACGGCCGTAAATACAGCGTACGGTGCTCAGCAAATTTTTACGGCCCGTTTTTGCGGCCCCATAGAAATCTATCAGGGCCGCAAAAAAGGCCCTCAAAAACACGGCAAGTGTAAAAGAAGCCTTACACTTCAATTCTTTAACCCCTTCACTCCCGGATTTTTTTTCGTTTTCGTTTTTCGCTCCCTTTCTTTCCAGATCCATAACTTTTTTATTTTTCCGTCAATATGGCCATGTGAGGGCTTATTTTTTGCGGGTTTTACCATTGGTTTTACAATGTCTTGTACTCGAAAACAGGAAAAAAATTCCAAGTGCGGTGAAATTGCAAAAAAAAAGTGCAATCCCACACTTGTTTTTTGCTTGGCGTCTTTGCTAGGTTCACTTAATGCAAAAACTGATCTGCCATTATGATTCTCCAGGTCATTACGAGTTCATAAATACCAAACATGTCTAGGTTCTCTTTTATCTAAGTGGTGAAAAAAAAATCCAAAGTTTGCTAAAAAAAAAATTGCGCCATTTTCCGAGACCAGTAGCGTCTCCATTTTTCGTGATCTGGGGTCGGGTGAGGGCTTATTTTTTGCACACCGAGCTGACGTTTTAAATGATATCACGTTTGTGCAAATACAGTCTTTTGATCGCCCGTTATTACGTTTTAATGCAATGTCGCAGCGACCAAAAAAACGTAAATCTGGCGTTTTTAATTTTTCTCTCGCTACGCCGTGTAGCGATCGGGTTAATCCTATTGTTTTATTGATAGATCGGGCGATCCTGAACGCGGCGATACCTAATATGTGTATGTTTGATTTTTCTTTTATTGTTTTATTTTGATTGGGGGCGAAAGGGGGGTGATTTGAACTTTTATGTTTTTTTTTAATTTTTAAACACATTTTTTTTTTTACTTTTGGCATGCTTCAATAGCCTCCATGGGAGACTAGAAGCATGCACAACTTCTAGTATGTAGCAGATTTACTGCATTGCTATGAGCGCCGACCACCAGGCGACGCTCACAGCAATGTGCCGGCAACAACCATAGAGGTCTCTATGAGACCTCTGGTTGTCAAAGCAACGCGTCGCCGACCCCTGATCACGTGACGGGTTTGGCGATGCGCTCTCTTCCGGCCCGGCGGCCGGAAGCTCTAGTTAAATGCCGGCTGTCACTTTGACAGCTGGATTTAACTAGTTAATAGGTGCGGGTGGATGGCGATTCCGCTCGCGCCTATTGCGGGCACATGTCACTGTTTATAACAGCTGACATGTCGCGGCTTTGAGGTTGGCTCACCACCGGAGCCCACCTTAAAGCAGGGGATTCTGATGATGTACTATCCCGTCATTGGTAAGGAAGCATTTTTACTTTTCAGCATTCCTTTTAAACCTGGCTAAAACGTTTGCACAGTACAGTATATACTACACCTCCTCAACATTGAAACTGCAACACCAAGAAGGAAAAGCCATGGCATTATGGACATGTTAATGATATGCAAATGCTGGAAAAATGGAAACAAAATTTTAGAAAAATCTCAATTTATTCAATGGCAAGATGTGCAGAATTACATGCACTTACACAACTTGGCTGTTATCAGTGAGGTTATTCATGGTTGTCTGAGGAGTGTATATACACGCTGAATGCACCTGGGCCGGTAGCTCCATTTGTAATTGCCAACCAATGGAGTACCAGATGTGTCTGATGGGAGACAAGTCCGGACACCCTGCAGGCCATGGTAGCACGTTTAGGTCACAGGCTGCTCACAGAAACTCCAGCAGCATGTGGCCTGGTGCTAAGATGAAAAAGGGTTCCCGGGACACCTTGGAGAAATGCACATACCCTTACGGCGTCTTGTATCCATCCTGTTACTATACCGCTCTGTGGTTTCATTACTTTTTTTAATTGTATACAGATTGAGTGTAGAATAATAAAATGTGTTACCGCATCGGAATTCTCCTGTCATCTGATTTATTAATATCTGCCAAATGTTCTATTGTGTGTTTTATTACTTGGCTGGCACAAAGTTTGCTAGCTTAGTTATCTCCCATGATGTATGATTTCCAAATGTTATTTTCTGAATTTCTCCATAAGATGACTACCCCTCCAACCTCCTGAGTCAAGTTTGACACAAAAGTCAAAAATATTTTTAAAAAATAGATAATACACACAGTCATGTGACAATAAAGTGATGATATGTACAGTGATGTCACAGTACAGAGAAAGTGATGTTCATCTACTGTGTATAAAGCTCCGCACTATACACTCATGTTAAGGTACTGTATATGCAGCCATTATTCTGCGCAACCATGATAAAGATAGAGATGTCACAGTGCAGAGATAATGTGGAGGAGTGATGTCGTCACAGTATGGGCATAATGTATAGTGGTGTCTGCTATATGGCCCCATACACATTAGACTAAAGCCAGCCGAACCTGCCAATATCTGATGGCTCAGCAAATAGTCTAATATGTATGGAGGCCTTAGGACTCTTCCCTGACAGATCATGGCAGAGGAGAGAAGGATCCAGCATGTGCATAGAAAACAGGAGCCTGTGTACGGAGGAGTGGGGAGAGACGGCTGTCAGCTGAACGATCGGCTGAACCTTCTTTCAGCTAACAGCTATCTTTTGCACAGGGGTAGGCATAAGGACCAAAGTGATATCATAACAGCATTATTATAACACACAATACAAGGATATCTACAGTAATGACAATACAAGGATAACACAGTGATGTCATATTACAAGGATAACACACAGTGATGTCATAATACAAGGATCAGGGGCGGACACTGACAGCTTGGGGCCCCTGTGCAAGAAATGTGTCTGGGCCCCCTTTTATGGCGACAAAGCTATATATATATATATACTGTATATATGTATATATATATATAGTCACACACATACATGTATATATATTACATAGTCTCCTTTATTATGTACAGTGCCTTGCGAAAGTATTCGGCCCCCTGGAACTTTTCAACCTTTTCCCACATATCATGCTTCAAACATAAAGATACCAAATGTTAATTTTTGCTGAAGAATCAACAACAAGTGGGACACAATTGTGAAGTTGAATGAAATTTATTGGTTATTTTAAATTTTTGTGGAAATACAAAAACTAAAAAGTGGGGCGTGCAATATTATTCGGCACCTTTACTTTCAGTGCAGCAAACTCACTCCAGAATTTCATTGTGGATCTCTGAATTATCCAATGTTATCATAAATGACTACTGATGATAAATATAATCCACCTGTGTGTAATCAATGCAATAAATGCACCTGCTCTGTGATAGTCTCAGGTGTTATGATTTGGTAGCTGGGGAGAGCAGGCAAAAACGGCAATACACCAGAGAGGTTGGAATCTACTGGATTGCAGTACCCTGACTAACCACCACAACTAAAGGCAGCCGTGGAGCGTACCTACGTTGGTCCTAGACGCCTCGTCAAAGCCTGAGAGGCTAACTACACCTAAAGATAAAAAGAGGAAAGTTATCTGCCCCGGAGCAGATCCCCAAAGAACATAGGAAGCCCCCAAACATGTAATGGCTGTTAGACAAGAGGAAATACAGACACAGACAGAAAATAGTATGAGCAAACGTTGGGGCCCAAACTTCCTAGAAAGAAAAGGATAGGAAGGACACTTACTGCAATCCAAAAAACCCTAAAAAAAATACCAACTCTACTAATTGCAAAAACACCTGAGATCACACGACCTCTACCACCTAAATTAGTTCTCTGGTGTAACAAAACTAAGCCGCAGCCACTGAAAAAACTGGAAAAGGCAAATGAACAAATAACAGTGGCTCAGATAAACTGAGAGGAGCACAAGCCCCCGGAGGGGACCTGGCTGACCTCCACAGAAGTGCAGGAAAAAATGCAAAAAGCAAGCACAAAAATAAAAGCAGAAAATATCTCATCTGTTAGCAGAAGATGCAGGCAAGACTCAGCAAGCTTCCAAGTGAACCAGGAACCAAAATTGAGACAAGAACAATTGATCACCGGCAACCCTGATGGGAGGGAACCTCCCTTATATAAGACCAGTCTGTAACTCCTGGTTGCCAATCTTCACAATCTTCATTGAATGGTTCAGTACTGTTTGTAACCACCAGAGGGAGCTTCTGCTCAGAATTCTGTCTCCTGCCTCACAATCCTGTAAAATGTAAGCCCGAAAGGGCAGGGTCCTCTCCCCTCTGTATCAGTCTGTCATTGTAAGTTTACTGTAAGTAATATCTGTAATTTGTATGTAACCCCTTCTCATGTACAGCACCATGGAATCAATGGTGCTATAGAAATAAATAATAATAATTCATTTCTAACACATTTACAACAGTACCTCCCCTTGAGGAGGGGTCACCGAACCCTCATTTGGGCAACCAGGTCGGTCAGGATGAGCTCTGTGATACGCACGGATCAGTCTCCTAGCATGGATGTCCGAAGCAAACACCCAAGAATTGTCCTCCTGACCATAACCTCTCCACTTAACCAAATACTGGAGTTTCCGTCTAGAAAAACGAGAATCCAATATTTTCTCAACCACATACTCCAGATTGCCCTCAACCAAAACAGGGTCAGGAGGCGCAGCCATAGGAACCACTGGCTCGACAAACCTCTTCAATAAGGACTTGTGGAACACGTTATGGATCTTAAATGTCCCTGGAAGAAGTAAACGAAAGGAAACAGGATTAAGAATCTCCATGATCTTATAAGGTCCAATGAAACTAGGCTTAAACTTAGGAGATGCAACTCTCATAGGGATATTTCTTGAGGACAACCAGACCAAGTCCCCCACTTCAAACCGAGGACCATCAGTCCTATGCCGGTTGGCAAACCGCTGGGCCCTCTCCTGAGAGAGGGACAACCACTCCACTACCTGGTCCCAAATCTGCTGCATACGCTCCACAACAGAGTCAACACCTGGACAGACAGAAGCCTCCGTCTGTCCCGAAGAAAATCGAGGGTGAAACCCAAAATTGCAGAAAAATGGAGACATCAAAGTGGCAGAGCTAGCCCTATTATTAAGAGCAAACTCAGCCAAAGGCAAAAAAGAGACCCAGTCATCTTGATCAGCAGACACAAAGCATCTCAGATAAGTCTCCAATGTCTGGTCTGTTCTCTCAGTTTGTCCATTGGTCTGAGGATGAAAAGTCGATGAGAAAGACAATTGAACACCAAGTTTAGAACAAAAAGTCCTCCAAAATCTGGAAACAAACTGGACTCCTCTGTCAGACACAATGTTCTCAGGAATGCCGTGTAACCGAACCACGTGCTGAAGGAACAAAGGCACCAATTCGGAGGAGGAAGGCAACTTAGGTAATGGCACAAGATGTATAATTTTGGAAAACCTATCACAAATCACCCAGATAACGGTCATTCTCTGAGAAACAGGGAGGTCGGAAATGAAATCCATAGAGATATAGGTCCATGGTCTCTTGGGCACAGGCAATGGCATCAACAAACCACTAGAGCGAGAGCAAGGCTTGGAGCGAGAGCAAGTCCCGCAGGACTGCACAAATTCCCTGACGTCACGAGACAAAGTAGGCCACCAAAAGGACCGACTAACCAAGTCTCTGGTTCCAAAAATTCCGGGATGACCGGCCAACGCGGAACAATGAATCTCAGACATCACACTCTTTTTCCACCGGTCTGGGACAAACAATTTCCCAATAGGGCAGCGCTCGGGTTTATCCTCCTGACACCCTTCCAGAGCCAGTCTCAAATTGGGCGAGATGGCAGAAACAACTACACCCTCTTTCAAAATAACAGCAGGATCAGATAACTCAGGAGAGTCCGCAAGGAAACTCCTCGAGAGGGCATCCGCCTTAACATTCTTAGTGCCAGGAAGAAAGGAGACCACAAAATTAAAACGTGTGAAAAACAAGGCCCACCTGGCCTGTCTAGGATTAAGTCGTTTGGCTGATTCCAGATAAACCAGATTCTTATGGTCCGTGAGGACCACCACCTGATGTTTGGCTCCCTCCAGTCAATGTCTCCACTCTTCAAATGCCCACTTCATGGCCAATAACTCCCGATTACCCACGTCATAATTACGTTCAGTTGGAGAAAATTTTCGAGAGAAAAAGGCACAAGGGTTACTTTTAGAGGTCTCTGGATCTCTTTGGGACAAAATGGCACCTGCCCCAATTTCAGAGGCATCAACCTCCACCTGAAATGGCAGAGAAACATCAGGCTGCCGTAGAACAGGAGCAGAAGTGAATCTCTGCTTAAGTTCCTGAAACGCAGAGACTGCCTCAGGAGGCCAATTCACCACATCAGAACCCTTTTTGGTCAAATCAGTCAATGGTTTAACAATAACAGAGAAATTACCAATACATTTACGATAAAAATTGGCAAAACCCAAGAATCTCTGAAGAGCCTTTAATGAAGAAGGTTGGACCCAATCACAGATGGCCTGAACTTTGACCGGGTCCATTTCAATAACAGATGGGGACAAAATGAATCCCAGAAATGAGATCCTCTGAACGCCAAAAAGACACTTTGATCCCTTCACATACAGAGCATTCTCTCTCAAAATCTGGAACACAGTCCGAACATGTTTCACATGAGAGTCCCAGTCATTGGAAAAAATCAAGATATCATCCAAATAAACAATCAGAAACTTGTCCACAAAATCCCTGAAAATGTCATTCATGAAGGACTGGAAGACGGAAGGAGCATTAGTGAGCCCAAAGGGCATCACTAGGTACTCAAAATGCCCTTCAGGGGTATTAAATGCCGTCTTCCATTCATCCCCGTGCTTAATGCGAATAAGGTTATACGCCCCCCTGAGGTCAAGCTTGGTAAACCAAGTAGCACTTTTCACCCTGGAAAACAGGTCAGAAATCAAGGGTAACGGATATTGATATTTCACAGTGATATTGTTCAAGAGACGATAATCGATACACGGCCTTAATGAACCATCCTTTTTGGCCACAAAGAAAAAACCGGCACCCAAGGGTGAAGAGGATGGTCTGATATGACCCTTCTCCAATGACTCCTTGATATAAGACCGCATAGCGTCATGTTCAGGTACAGACAAGTTAAAAAGGCGACCTTTAGGGAATTTACTACCAGGCACTAATTCAATAGCGCAGTCATAGCTCCTATAGGGGGGCAAGGATGCAGATTTACTTTCGCTAAACACATCAGAAAAATCAGTCAAAAAGTCAGGAACATCCTGAGCCTGGGGAGAGGCAGAAAAAACAGGAGTGTTGGCATTAACACATTGGCAGCCCCAACTGGTTACAGAAACAGATTTCCAATCCAAAACAGGATTATGAGACTGTAACCAAGGGAAACCTAGTACAATAATGTCATGCAGATTATACAGAACCAAAAATTTGCAACTCTCCTGATGATCAGGTTCAACCCTCATTATCACCTGAGTAGAGAACTGGGGTTTATTCTCAGCCAAAGGGGTAGAATCAATCCCCAGTAGGGGAATAGACTTCCGTAGGGGTATCAAGGGAAACCCACAACGTTTATCAAAATCAAAATCCATCAGGTTAATAGCTGCTCCCGAATCATCAAAAGCCTGAGCAGAAAATGTGGACAGGGAGCAAATCAGGGTAACAGTCAACAGAAATTTAGTCTGAACACTACCCAAGACAACTGAGCGTGCAAAACGTCTTCCCCGCTTAGGGCAGACTGAAATAGCATGAGAGGCGTCACCACAGTAGAAACATAACCCATTGTGTTTTCGAAACTCATGACGCTGTGCCCCAGAAGCCACTCTATCACACTGCATGGGCTCAGAAGCTGGCTCACAAGGCAACACCATCTCACGCATACCTCTACGCTCACGCAAACGTCTGTCAATTTGAATCGCTAAAGACATAGAATCATTGAGACCAGAGGGAGCAGGGAAACCCACCATAACATATTTTACATTCTCTGACAGACCCTTCCGAAAAAGGGCTGCCAAAGCATCATCATTCCATTTGGTCAGGACTGCCCACTTTCGGAATTTCTGACAGTATAACTCAGCGTCCTCAAGCCCCTGATTTAATGCCAACAAGGTTTTTTCAGCTTGATCAGTGACATTAGGTTCATCGTACAATAACCCCAGAGCCAGAAAAAATGCATCAACATTACTCAAAACAGGGTCCCCAGGTGTCAGCGAAAAAGCCCAATCCTGAGGATCGCCACGCAGGAGAGAGATGACAATTTGAACCTGCTGTGCTGCGTTCCCTGAGGACTTAGGTTTTAAGGCAAAAAACAACTTACAGTTATTTTTGAAATTCAGAAATTTAGCTCGATCCCCTAAAAACAAATCTGGCATGGGGATCCTAGGTTCCACAAACGGCAACCCTGTAAGATAAGTAGCAATACTCCGAACTTCAGTGGCAAGCTGATCCACACGGCCAGACAACTGTGCAAACTCCATTGAGAGAAAAAAAAATCCTCAGCACCCAGAGAAAAAGAGGGAAAAAAAAATGCAACAAACAGAAAAAAAAAAATCTCTGACAACACTGACAACTATTTTTTTTTTTTACACTATTTTTCCCTTCTGTGAGTACCATATAATTTTCAGTTTGGCCAGTGATACTGTTATGATTTGGTAGCTGAAGAGAGCAGGCAAAAACGGCAATACACCAGAGAGGTTGGAATCTACTGGATTGCAGTACCCTGACCACCACAACTAAAGGCAGCCGTGGAGCGTACCTACGTTGGTCCTAGACACCTCGTCACAGCCTGAGAGGCTAACTACACCTAAAGATAGAAAGAGGAAAGTTATCTGCCCCGGAGCAGATCCCCAAAGAACATAGGAAGCCCCCAAACATGTAATGGCGGTTAGACAAGAAGAAATACTGACACAGATAGAAAATAGTATGAGCAAACGTTGGGGCCCAAACTTCCTAGAAAGAAAAGGATAGGAAGGACACTTACTTCAATCCAAAAAACTCTAAAAAAATACCAACTCTACTAATTGCAAAAACACCTGAGATCACACGACCTCTACCACCTAATAACCACAGTGATGTCATATTACAAGGATAACACACAGTGATGTCACAATACGAGGATAATATCTACAGGAATGTCATAATACAAGGATAGGATAACACACAGTGATGTCACAATACAAGGATAACACAGTGATGTCACAATACAAGGATAACACAGTAATGTCATATTACAAGGATAATATCTACAGTAATGTCATAATACAAGGATAACACAGAGTAATGTCATAATACAAGGATAATATCTACAGTAATGTCATAATACAAGGATAACACAGTAATGTCATATTACAAGGATAATATCTACAGTAATGTCATAATACAAGGATAATATCTACAGTAATGTCATAATACAAGGATAATATCTACAGTAATGTCATAATACAAGGATAACCAAGGATAACACAGTAATGTCATAATACAAGGATAATACAGAGTAATGTCATAATACAAGGATAACTGTTATGATTTGGTAGCTGAGGAGAGCAGGCAAAAAGGAAATACACCAGAGCAGTTGGAAACTATGAGATTGCAGTACCCTGACTAACCACCACAACTAGAGGCAGCCGTGGAGCGTTCCTACGTTGGTCCTAGACGCCTCGTCACAGCCTGAGAAACTAACTACACCTAAAGATAGAAAGAGGAAAGCTATCTGCCCCGGAGCAGATCCCCAAAGAACATAGAAAGTCCCCAAACATGTAATGGCGGTTAGACAAGAAGAAATACTGACACAGACAGAAAATAGTATGAGCAAACGTTGGAGCCCAAACTTACTAAATAGAAAAGGATAGGAAGGGCACTTACTGCAATCCCAAAAAACCCTGAAAAGCACCAACTCTACTAATTTCAAAAACACCTGAGATCACACGACCTCTACCACCTAAATTAGTTCTCTGGTGTAACCAAAAACAAAACAGCAGCCACTGAAAAAACTGGAAAAAGAAAAAGTACAAACATCAGTGGCTGAACTGAACAGAGAGGCAAAAGCCCCAGAGGGGACCCTGAAGGCCCCCACAGAAGTGCAGGACAAAATGCAAAAATCAAGCACAAAAACAAAAAGAAGAAAATGTCTTATCTGTTAGCAGGAGATTCAGACACGACACAGCAGGCTTCCAAGGAAACAGGAATCAAGGATTGAGACCAGAACAATTGATCACCGGCAACCCTGATGGGAAGGCGACTCCTTTATATAAGACCAGTCAGTAACACCTGATTCCCAATCCTCACAATCTTCACTGGACAGTCCAGTACCGTTTGTAACCACCAGAGGGAGCTTCTGCTCAGAACTCATTTCCAGCCTATTCACAACAGTACCCCCCCCCTTGAGGAGGGGTCACCGAACCCTCATTTGAGCAACCAGGTCGGTCAGGATGAGTTCTATGATACGCACGGATGAGTCTCCTAGCATGGATGTCCGAAGCAAACACCCAAGAATTGTCTTCCTGACCATAACCTCTCCATTTAACCAAATACTGGAGTTTCCGTCTAGAAAAACGAGAATTCAATATTTTCTCAACCACATACTCCAGATTGCCCTCAACCAAAACAGGGTCAGGAGGCACAGTAGTAGGAACCACTGGCTCAACAAACCTCTTCAACAAGGACTTGTGGAACACCTTATGGATCTTAAATGTCCCTGGAAGAAGCAAACGAAAAAAACAGGATTAAGCATCTCCATGATCTTATAAGGTCCAATGAACCTAGGCTTAAATTTAGGAGATGCCACTCTCATAGGAATATTTCTTGAGGACAACCAGACCAAGTCCCCCACTTTAAACCGAGGACCATCAGTCCTATGCCGGTTAGCAAACCGCTGGGCCCTCTCCTGAGAGAGGGACAACCTCTCCACTACCTGGTCCCAAATCTGTTGCATACGCTCCACAACAGAGTCAACACCTGGACAGACAGAAGCCTCCGTCTGTCCTGAAGAAAATCGAGGGTGAAACCCAGAATTACAGAAAAATGGAGACATCAAAGTGGCAGAGCTAGCCCTATTATTAAGAGCAAACTCAGCCAAAGGCAAAAAAGAGACCCAGTCATCCTGATCAGCAGACACAAAGCATCTTAGATAAGTCTCCAATGTCTGGTTTGTTCTCTCAGTTTGACCATTGGTCTGAGGATGAAACGCCGAGGAGAAAGACAATTGAACACCAATTTTAGAACAAAAGGTCCTCCAAAATCTGGAAACAAACTGGACTCCTCTGTCAGACACAATGTTCTCAGGAATGCCATGTAAACGAACCACGTGCTGAAGGAACAAAGGCACCAATTCAGAGGAGGAAGGCAACTTAGGTAATGGCACAAGATGTATCATCTTGGAAAACCTATCGCAAATCACCTGTTGTGAATGGGTTTGAGATGAGTTCTGAGCAGAGGCTCCCTCTGGTGGTTACAAGCGGTACTAGTGAGGATTGTGAGGACTGGGAATCAGGTGTTACTGATTGGTCTTATTTAAGGGAATCATTTTCCCATCAGGGTTGCCGGTGATCAATTGTTCTGGTCTGAATCCTTCTTTCCAGTTTCCCTTGTAGCCTGCTGTGTCGTGTCTGCATCTCCTGCTATCAGATAAGACAATTTCTTATTTTGTGTTTTTGCTTTATTTTTGCATTTGGTCCTGCACTTCTGTGGGGGCCTTCTGGGTCCCCTCCGGGGCTTTTGCCCTCTCAGTTTAGTTCAGCCACTGTGTTTTGTACTTTTGCTTTTTCCAGTTTTTTCAGTGGCTGCTGTTTTTGTTACACCAGAGAACTAATTTAGGTGGTAGAGGTCGTGTGATCTCAGGTGATTTTGAAATTAGTAGAGTTGGTGTTTTTCAGGGTTTTCTGAGATTGCAGTAAGTACCCTTCCTGTCCTTTTCTATTTAGATAGTTTGGGCCCCAGCGTTTGCTCATAATATTTTCTTTCTGTGTCAGTATTTCCTCTTGTCTAACCGCCATTACATGTTTGGGGGCTTTCTATTGTCTTTGGGGTTCTGCTACGGGGCAGATAGCTTTCCTATTTCTATCTTTAGGTGTAGTTAGTTTCTCAGGCTGTGACGAGGCGTCTAGGACCAACGTAGGAACGCTCCACGGCTGCCTCTAGTTGCGGTGGTTAGTCAGGGTACTGCAATCTCATAGATTCCAACTGCTCTGGTGTATTTCCTTTTTTGCCTGCACTCCTCAGCTACCGTAACATAACAGTATCACCGGCCATAAAAATTGTATGGTACTCACAGAAGGGAAAAAATATTTTGAAGGAAGAAAAGTTGTCAGAGATATTTTTCTGTTTGTTGCATTTTTTTTTTTTTTTTTTCCCTCTGTATCTCTGGGTGCTGGGAGGATCTTTTCTCCCAATGGAGTTTGCACAGTTGTCTGGCCGTGTGGATCAGCTTGCCACTGAGGTTCAGAGTATTGCTGCATATCTTGCTAGGTTGCCTGTTGTGGAACCTAGGATCCCCATGCCAGATTTGTTTTTAGGGGATCGAGCTAAGTTTCAGAATTTCAAAAATAATTGTAAATTGTTTCTTGCCTTAAAATCTAAGTCCTCAGGAAACGCAGCGCAGCAGGTTCAAATTATCATCTCTCTCCTGCGCGGCGATCCTCAGGATTGGGCTTTTTCCCTGATACCTGGGGATCCTGTTTTGAGTGATGTTGATGCATTTTTTCAGGCTTTGGGGTTATTGTACGATGAGCCTAATGTCACTGATCAAGCTGAAAAAGCCTTGTTGGCATTAAATCAGGGCTTGATGACGCTGAGTTATACTGTCAGAGATTCCGTAGGTGGGCAGTCCTGACCAAATGGAATGACGACGCTTTGGCGGCCCTATTCCGGAAGGGTCTGTCGGATAATGTAAAGGATGTTATGGTGGGATTCCCTGTCCCCTCTGGTCTCAATGATTCTATGTCATTGGCGATTCAAATTGACAGACGTTTGCGTGAGCGGAGAAGTATGCATGGAGTGGTGTTGCCTTGTGAGCCAGCTGCTGAGCCCATGCAGTGTGATGGAGTGGTGTCTGGGGCACAGCGTCATGAGTTTCGAAAGCGCAATGGGTTATGTTTCTACTGTGGTGATGCCTCTCATGCTATTTCAGTCTGCCCTAAGCGGGGAAGACATTTTGCACGCTCAGTTGTCTTGGGTAGTGTTCAGACTAAGTTTTTATTAACTGTTACTCTGATATGCTCTCTGTCCTCATTTTCTGCTCAGGCTTTCGTTGATTCTGGAGCAGCTATTAACCTAATGGATTATGATTTTGCTAAACGTTGTGGGTTTTCCTTGATACCCCTACAGAAGTCTATTCCTTTACTGGGGATCGATTCTACCCCTTTGGCTGAGAATAAACCCCAGTTTTCTACTCAGGTGATAATGAGGGTTGAACCTGATCACCAGGAGTGCTGCAAATTTTTGGTTCTATATAATCTGCATGACATTATAGTGCTGGGTTTCCCTTGGTTACAGTCTCATAATCCTGTTTTGGATTGGAAATCTGTGTCTGTAACCAGTTGGGGCTGCCAATGTGTTAGTGCCAACACTCCTGTTTTTTCTGCCTCCCCCCAGGCTGAGGATGTTCCTGACTTTTTGTTTGATTTTTCTGATGTGTTTAGCGAAAGTAAATCTGCATCCTTACCTCCCCATAGGAGCTATGACTGCGCTATTGAATTAGTGCCAGGTAGTAAATTCCCTAAGGGTCGCCTTTTTAACTTGTCTGTACCTGAACATGACGCTATGCGGTCTTATATCAAGGAATCATTGGAGAAGGGTCATATCAGACCATCCTCTTCACCCTTAGGTGCCGGTTTTTTCTTTGTGGCCAAAAAGATGGTTCATTAAGGCCGTGTATTGATTATCGTCTCTTGAACAATATTACTGTGAAATATCAATACCCGTTACCCTTGATTTCTGACCTGTTTTCCAGGGTGAAAAACGCTACTTGGTTTACCAAGCTTGACCTCAGGGGGGCGTATAACCTTATTCGCATTAAGCACGGGGATGAATGGAAGACGGCATTTAACACCCCTGAAGGGCATTTTGAGTACCTTGTGATGCCCTTTGGGCTCACTAATGCTCCTTCCGTCTTCCAGTCCTTCATGAATGACATTTTCAGGGATTTTGTGGACAAGTTTCTGATTGTTTATTTGGATGATATCTTGATTTTTTCTAATGACTGGGACTCTCATGTGAAACATGTTCGAACTGTATTCCAGATTTTGAGAGAGAATGCTCTGTATGTGAAGGGATCAAAGTGTCTTTTTGGCGTACAGAAGATCTCATTTCTGGGATTCATTTTGTCCCCATCTGTTATTGAAATGGACCCGGTCAAGGTTCAGGCCATCTGTGATTGGGTCCAACCTACTTCATTAAAGGCTCTTCAGAGATTTTTGGGTTTTGTCAATTTTTATCGTAAATTTATTGGTAATTTCTCGGTTATTGTTAAACCATTAACTGATTTGACCAGAAAGGGTTCTGATGTGGTGAATTGGCCTCCTGAGGCAGTCTCTGCGTTTCAGGAACTTAAGCAGAGATTCACTTCTGCTCCTGTTCTACGGCAGCCTGATGTTTCTCTGCCATTTCAGGTGGAGGTTGATGCCTCTGAAATTGGGGCAGGTGCCGTTTTGTCCCAAAAAGATCCAGAGACCTCTAAATGTAACCCTTGTGCCTTTTTCTCTCGAAAATTTTCTCCTACTGAACGTAATTATGACGTGGGTAATCGGGAGTTATTGGCCATGAAGTGGGCTTTTGAAGAGTGGAGACATTGGCTGGAGGGAGCCAAACATCAGGTGGTGGTCCTTACGGACCATAAGAATCTGGTCTATCTGGAATCTGCCAAGCGACTCAATCCTAGACAGGCCAGGTGGGCCTTGTTTTTCACACGTTTTAATTTTGTGGTTTCCTTTCTTCCTGGCACTAAGAATGTTAAGGCGGATGCCCTCTCGAGGAGTTTCCTTGCGGACTCTCCTGAGCTATCTGATCCCTCTGTTATTTTGAAGGAGGGTGTAGTTCTTTCCGCCATCTCGCCCAATTTGAGACTGGCTCTGGAGGGGTGTCAGGAGGATAGGCCCGAGCGCTGCCCTGTTGGAAAATTGTTTGTCCCGGACCAATGGAAAAAGAGTGTGATGTCTGAGATTCATTGTTCCGCATTGGCTGGGCATCCCGGAATTTTTGGTACCAGAGACTTGGTTAGTCGGTCCTTTTGGTGGCCTACCTTGTCTCGCGATGTCAGGGAATTTGTGCAGTCCTGCGGGACTTGCTCTCGCTCCAAGCCTTGCTCTCGCTCTAGTGGTTTGTTGATGCCATTGCCTGTGCCCAAGAGACCATGGACCCATATCTCTATGGATTTCATTTCCGATCTTCCTGTTTCTCAGAGAATGACCACCATCTGGGTAATTTGTGATAGGTTTTCCAAAATGATACATCTTGTGCCATTACCTAAGTTGCCTTCCTCCTCTGAATTGGTGCCGTTGTTCCTTCAGCACGTGGTTCGTTTACACGGCATTCCTGAGAACATTGTGTCTGACAGAGGAGTCCAGTTTGTTTCCAGATTTTGGAGGACTTTTTGTTCTAAACTGGGTGTTCAATTGTCTTTCTCCTCGGCATTTCATCCTCAGACCAATGGTCAAACTGAGAGAACAAACCAGACATTGGAGACTTATCTAAGATGCTTTGTGTCTGCTGATCAGGATGACTGGGTCTCTTTTTTGCCTTTGGCTGAGTTTGCTCTTAATAATAGGGCTAGCTCTGCCACTTTGATGTCTCCGTTTTTCTGTAATTCTGGGTTTCACCCTCGATTTTCTTCAGGACAGACGGAGGCTTCTGTCTGTCCAGGTGTTGACTCTGTTGTTGAGCGTATGCAGCAGATTTGGGACCAGGTAGTGGAGAGGTTGTCCCTCTCTCAGGAGAAGGCCCAGCGGTTTGCTAACCGGCATAGGACTGATGGTCCTCGGTTTAAAGTGGGGGACTTGGTCTGGTTGTCCTCAAAGAATATTCCTATGAGAGTAGCATCTCCTAAATTTAAGCCTAGGTTCATTGGACCTTATAAGATCATGGAGATTATTAATCCTGTTTCTTTTCGTTTGCTTCTTCCAGGGACATTTAAGATCCATAACGTGTTCCACAAGTCCTTGTTGAAGAGGTTTGTTGAGCCAGTGGTTCCTGCTGCTGTGCCTCCTGACCCTGTTTTGGTTGAGGGCAATCTGGAGTATGTGGTTGAGAAAATATTGGATTCTCGTTTTTCTAGACGAAGACTTCAGTATTTGGTTAAATGGAGAGGTTATGGTCAGGAAGATAATTCTTGGGTGTTTGCTTCGGACATCCATGCTAGGAGACTTATCCGTGCGTATCATAGAACTCATCCTGACCGACCTGGTTGCTCAAATGAGGGTTCGGTGACCCCTCCTCAAGGGGGGGTACTGTTGTGAATGGGTTTGAGATGAGTTCTGAGCAGAGGCTCCCTCTGGTGGTTACAAGCGGTACTAGTGAGGATTGTGAGGACTGGGAATCAGGTGTTACTGATTGGTCTTATTTAAGGGAATCATTTTCCCATCAGGTTGCCGGTGATCAATTGTTCTGGTCTGAATCCTTCTTTCCAGTTTCCCTTGTAGCCTGCTGTGTCGTGTCTGCATCTCCTGCTATCAGATAAGACAATTTCTTATTTTGTGTTTTTGCTTTATTTTTGCTTTTGGTCCTGCACTTCTGTGGGGGCCTTCTGGGTCCCCTCCGGGGCTATTGCCCTCTCAGTTTAGTTCAGCCACTGTGTTTTGTACTTTTGCTTTTTCCAGTTTTTTCAGTGGCTGCTGTTTTTGTTACACCAGAGAACTAATTTAGGTGGTAGAGGTCGTGTGATCTCAGGTGATTTTGAAATTAGTAGAGTTGGTGTTTTTCAGGGTTTTCTGAGATTGCAGTAAGTACCCTTCCTGTCCTTTTCTATTTAGATAGTTTGGGCCCCAGCGTTTGCTCATACTATTTTCTTTCTGTGTCAGTATTTCTTCTTGTCTAACCGCCATTACATGTTTGGGGCTTTCTATTGTCTTTGGGGTTCTGCTACGGGGCAGATAGCTTTCCTATTTCTATCTTTAGGTGTAGTTAGTTTCTCAGGCTGTGACGAGGCGTCTAGGACCAACGTAGGAACGCTCCACGGCTGCCTCTAGTTGCGGTGGTTAGTCAGGGTACTGCAATCTCATAGATTCCAACTGCTCTGGTGTATTTCCTTTTTTGCCTGCACTCCTCAGCTACCGTAACATAACATCACCCAGATGACGGTCATTCTCTGAGAAACAGGGAGGTCGGAAATGAAATCCATAGAGATGTGGGTCCATGGTCTCTTGGGCACAGGTAATGGCATCAACAAACCACTAGAACGAGAGCAAGGCTTGGAGCGAGAGCAAGTCCCGCAGGACTGCACAAACTCCCTGACATCACGAGACAAGGTAGACCACCAAAAGGACAGACTAACCAAGTCTCTGGTTCCAAAAATTCCGGGATGACCGGCCAACGTGGAACAATGAATCTCAGACATTACACTCTTTTTCCACTGGTCCGGGACAAACAATTTCCCAACAGGGCAGCGCTCGGGCTTATCCTCCTGACACCCCTCCAGAGCCAGTCTCAAATTGGGCGAGATGGCGGAAAGAACTACACCCTCTTTCAAAATAACAGAAGGATCAGATAACTCAGGAGAGTCCGCCAGGAAACTCCTCGAGAGGGCATCCGCCTTAACATTTTTAGTGCCAGGAAGAAATGAAACCACAAAATTAAAACGTGTGAAAAACAAGGCCCACCTGGCCTGTCTAGGATTAAGTCGCTTGGCAGATTCCAGATAAACTAGATTCTTATGGTCCGTAAGGACCACCACCTGATGTTTGGCTCCCTCCAGCCAATGTCTCCACTCTTCAAAAGCCCACTTCATGGCTAATAACTCCCGATTACCCACGTCATAATTACGTTCAGTGGGAGAAAATTTTCGAGAGAAAAAGGCACAAGGGTTACTTTTAGAAGTCTCTGGATCTCTTTGGGACAAAACGGCACCTGCCCCAATTTCAGAGGCATCAACCTCCACCTGAAATGGTAGAGAAACATCAGGCTGCCGTAGAACAGGAGCAGAAGTGAATCTCTGCTTAAGTTCCTGAAATGCAGAGACTGCCTCAGGAGGCCAATTCACCACATCAGAACCCTTCTTGGTCAAATCAGTTAATGGTTTAACAATAACAGAGAAATTACCAATAAATTTACGATAAAAATTGGCAAAACCCAAGAATCTTTGAAGAGCCTTTAATGAAGTAGGTTGGACCCAATCACAGATGGCCTGAACTTTGACCGGGTCCATTTCAATAACAGATGGGGACAAAATGAATCCCAGAAATGAGATCCTCTGAACGCCAAAAAGACACTTTGATCCCTTCACATACAGAGCATTCTCTCTCAAAATCTGGAACACAGTCCGAACATGTTTTACATGAGAGTCCCAGTCATTGGAAAAAATCAAGATATCATCCAAATAAACAATCAGAAATTTATCCACAAAATCCCTGAAAATGTCATTCATGAAGGACTGGAAGACAGAAGGAGCATTAGTGAGCCCAAAGGGCATCACAAGGTACTCAAAATGCCCTTCAGGGGTATTAAATGCCGTCTTCTATTCATCCCCGTGCTTAATGCGAATAAGGTTATATGCCCCCCTGAGGTCAAGCTTGGTAAACCAAGTAGCGTTTTTCACCCTGGAAAACAGATCAGAGATCAAGGGTAAAGGATATTGATATTTCACAGTAATATTGTTCAAGAGACGATAATCAATACACGGCCTTAATGAACCATCCTTTTTGGCCACAAAGAAAAAACCGGCACCTAAGGGTGAAGAGGATGGTCTGATATGACCCTTCTCCAATGATTCCTTGATATAAGACCGCATAGCGTCATGTTCAGGTACAGACAAGTTAAAAAGGCGACCTTTAGGGAATTTACTACCAGGCACTAATTCAATAGCGCAGTCATAGCTCCTATGGGGAGGTAAGGATGCAGATTTACCTTCGCTAAACACATCAGAAAAATCAATCAAAAAGTCAGGAACATCCTGAGCCTGGGGGGAGGCAGAAAAAACAGGAGTGTTGGTATTAACACATTGGCAGCCCCAACTGGTAACAGACACAGATTTCCAATCCAAAACAGGATTATGAGACTGTAACCAAGGGAAACCCAGTACGATAATGTCATGCAGATTATACAGAACCAAAAATTTGCAACTCTCCTGATGATCAGGTTCTACCCTCATTATCACCTGAGTAGAGAACTGAGGTTTATTCTCAGCCAAAGGGGTAGAATCGATCCCCAGTAGGGGAATAGACTTCCGTAGGGGTATCAAGGGAAACCCACAACGTTTAGCAAAATCAAAATACATCAGGTTAATAGCTGCTCCAGGATCAACAAAAGCCTGAGCAGAAAATGAGGACAGAGAGCATATCAGGGTAACAGTTAATAAAAACTTAGTCTGAACACTACCCAAGACAACTGAGCGTGCAAAACGTCTACCCCGCTTAGGGCAGACTGAAATAGCATGAGAGGCATCACCACAGTAGAAACATAACCCATTGCGCTTTCGAAATTCATGACGCTGTGCCCCAGAAACCACTCTATCACACTGCATGGATTCAGAAGCAGGTTCACAAGGCAACATTATTCCACGCATACCTTTCCGCTCACGCAAACGTCTGTCAATGTGAATCGCTAATGACATAGAATCATTGAGACCAGAGGGAACAGGGAATCCCACCATAACATCCTTTACATTATTTGACAGTCCCTTCCGAAAAAGAGCTGCCAACGCGTCGTCATTCCATTTGGTCAGGACTGCCCACCTACGGAATCTCTGACAGTATAACTCAGCGTCCTCAAGCCCCTGACTTAATGCCAACAAAGTTTTTTCAGCTTGATCAGTGACATTAGGCTCATCGTACAATAACCCCAAAGCCTGAAAAAACGTATCAACATCACTCAAAACAGGATCCCCAGGTGTCAGGGAAAAAGCCCAATCCTGAGGGTCGCCGCGCAGGAGAGAGATGACAATTTGAACCTGCTGCGCTGCGTTCCCTGAGGACTTAGATTTTAAGGCAAAAAACAATTTACAGTTATTTTTGAAATTCTGAAATTTAGCTCGATCCCCTAAAAACAAATCTGGCATGGGAATCCTAGGTTCCACAACAGGCAACCTAGCAAGATAGGTAGCAATACTCCGAACTTCAGTGGCAAGCTGATCCACACGGCCAGACAACTGTGCAAACTCCATTGAGAGAGAAAAAAAATCCTCCTCAGCACCCAGAGATAGAGGGAAAAAAAAATGCAACAAATAGAAAAAAAAAAAAAAAAATCTCTGACAACTCTGACAACTTTTTTTTTTCTTTCCACAATATTTTTCCCTTCTGTGAGTACCATATAATTTTCAGTTTAGGCCGGTGATACTGTTATGATTTGGTAGCTGAGGAGAGCAGGCAAAAAGGAAATACACCAGAGCAGTTGGAAACTATGAGATTGCAGTACCCTGACTAACCACCACAACTAGAGGCAGCCGTGGAGCGTTCCTACGTTGGTCCTAGACGCCTCGTCACAGCGTGAGAAACTAACTACACCTAAAGATAGAAAGAGGAAAGCTATCTGCCCCGGAGCAGATCCCCAAAGAACATAGAAAGCCCCCAAACATGTAATGGCGGTTAGACAAGAAGAAATACTGACACAGACAGAAAATAGTATGAGCAAACGTTGGGGCCCAAACTTACTAAATAGAAAAGGATAGGAAGGGCACTTACTGCAATCCCAAAAAACCCTGAAAAGCACCAACTCTACTAATTTCAAAAACACCTGAGATCACACGACCTCTACCACCTAAATTAGTTCTCTGGTGTAACCAAAAACAAAACAGCAGCCACTGAAAAAACTGGAAAAAGAAAAAGTACAAACATCAGTGGCTGAACTGAACAGAGAGGCAAAAGCCCCAGAGGGGACCCTGAAGGCCCCCACAGAAGTGCAGGACAAAATGCAAAAATCAAGCACAAAAACAAAATGAAGAAAATGTCTTATCTGTTAGCAGGAGATTCAGACACGACACAGCAGGCTTCCAAGGAAACAGGAATCAAGGATTGAGACCAGAACAATTGATCACCGGCAACCCTGATGGAAGGCGACTCCCTTATATAAGACCAGTCAGTAACACCTGATTCCCAATCCTCACAATCTTCACTGGACAGTCCAGTACCGTTTGTAACCACCAGAGGGAGCTTCTGCTCAGAACTCATTTCCAGCCTATTCACAACAGATAACACAGTAATGTCATAATACAAGGATAATACAGAGTAATGTCATAATACAAGGATAATATCTACAGTAATGTCATATTACAAGGATAACACAGTGATGTCATATTACAAGGATAATATCTACAGTAATGTCATATTACAAGGATAACACACAGTGATGTCACAATACAAGGATAACAAAGTGATGTCATATTACAAGGATAACACACAGTGATGTAATATTACAAGGATAACACACAGTGATGGAATATTACAAGGATAACACACAGTGATGTCACAATACAAGGATAACAAAGTGATGTCATATTACAAGGATAAGACACAGTGATGGAATATTACAAGGATAACACAGTGATGTCATATTACAAGAATAACATAGTGATGCCATAATACATGGGTAACACACAGTGATGTCATATTACAAGGATAACACACAGTGATGTCATAATACAAGGATAATATCTAAAGTAATAGAAGATATATAACTCGGCACACCAAGAGATGAAGAAATATCCAATGTGATTTAATGAAAGAAAGTACATACGAATGTACTTTTTTTCATTAAATCACATTGGATATTTCTTCATCTCTTGGTGTGCCGAGTTATATATCTTCTATTGGACACAGGGTTAGGACCCTACTTGTGCACCCCCCCACAGTTGTGCTATAAACGTTAATGTACACCAATATCTAAAGTAATGTCATAATACAAGGATAACAGACAGTGATGTCACAATACAAGGATAATATCTACAGTAATGTCATAATACAAGGATAACACACAGTGATGTCATAATACAAGGATAATATCTACAGTAATGTCATAATACAAGGATAACACAGTGATGTCATAATACAAGGATAATATCTACAGTAATGTCATAATACAAGGATAACACAGTAATGTCATAATACAAGGATAACACACAGTGATATCATATTACAAGGATAACAAACAGTGATGTCATAATACAAGGATAACACAGTGATGTCACAATACAAGGATAATATCTACAGTAATGTCATAATACAAGGATAACACAGTAATGTCATAATACAAGGATAACACACAGTGATGTCATAATACAAGGATAACACACAGTGATGTCATATTAGAAGGATAACATAGTGATGTCACAATACAAGAATAATCTACAGTAACGTCATAATACAAGGATAACACAGTGATGTCATATTACAAGGGTAACACACAGTGATGTCACAATAAAAGGATAACGCAGTGATGTGACAATACAAGGTAATATCTACAGTTATATCTAATACAAGGATAACACAGTGAGTCATAATACAAGGATAATGCACACAGTGATGTCATATACAAGATAACACACAGTGATGTAACAGTACAAAGGCTTTAAACACTTCCTTAAGTGGTACATCTCCGGCCAAATCACCCAAAACAATGTCAGACTTTTCTGCTATGAGCCTTCGGACACCAGGAACAAGCGCTGGAGACTTAAACAATCTTCAGAATCAAAATTTAATTCGCCATCTGAAATACCAGCGAAGACTTCAGCAGCGCTTTGGACAGAGCGGAAAGTCGGCTCCGCCCAAAGCCCCGCCCCCTAGTGAACGCGCGGTGAATCCGGATGTGCTCATTGAACACATCCGGAATGACCGCAGCGCTACATAGCCCTGTGTTATTTCCCTTGCGACGACGGAGCGTCGCCGCAAGGGAATAGGACATGCTGCGATCTGAAAAGACGCGCAGCATGTCCGTTAACGCAGGTCTGCTGCCTGCGTGTTTTTATGCATAGTGGAGACGGGATTTCTTGAAATCCCCTCCACTATGCTGTAACATCTTGACACTGCGTGTTTGAAGCTGCGCCAGCACACAGCGTCAAACACGCAGCAGTTACTGATGGAATCCGGATGGTGGAAACACACCCTAATGGCGGTGGCCACAGCTTATATGCGAAAAATGGGTGATAGGTTCCCTTTAACTGTTTCATGACATTCTAATTTTGTGAGATGCACCTGTATATGGAAGCAGGACTGGTTTTTGCACATGGATTTAAGTCTCTTGATCTAAGCAAGAATAGGTGAATTTTATGAATTGTGATCGTCTGCCAGAGCGACTTCTCTAAGCAAACTTTCTGTTAAAAGCCTGATGTGATGTGATCAGACCTCATGCCAAGGAGTAAGGACCAGCTGAGGCAACTGGTGGAGAAATGGCAGAATCTTAGTTATGTCTGTGCGCTGCTGAAGTCTTCGCTGGTATTTCAGATGGCGAATTAAATTTTGATTCTGAAGATTGTTTAAGTCTCCAGGGCTTGTTTG
>JARQOD010000001.1:103870199-103907501 GCA_033576555.1 Oophaga sylvatica
GTGGGATCTCCGTGATTTCTCTGGTGCTATTCATCACATGTGGTGGCAGCACGGTGGGATCAAGATAATAGTGTGTGTGAGGGTCGGACCCACACTCCAAGACACTAAAGACTACAAGCAGTAGCTTTTTCCAGCTGAGGTCTTAAGATCAGCTCAGCACTAGACTGTCTCAGTGCAAATACTGTGAGGTGTGTGGGTACATCAGGTTGCAGCTCTGTGTCAGTGACCAAATATTGCAAGGATGGCCAGTGGCATCCGAGGCAGGGCTATGGAGATGGCGAATGCTACAGACGGTAGGGAGGAGGTGGAAGGTGATGTTGCTCAAGCAGAGGGGGGTCCAGCCACGGCTCCCCAAGCAGCTAGTTGCCTGCGGTCAGTCCCACAGTAGGCCGCTCACCACCTGCTTGTTCCCCCAGACAGGCAGGCTTGGATGCCCTCCTTTAAGCTGCCCTGGCCAGTTTACAGGCTGGGGACCCTCATGACAGTATGTTGCGAGGAAGCAGCAGAACGTCACAAGGCAACATAAGCTGCAGAACTCCAGCATGAGCACCAGCGAGGTGTGATTCCCTCACATCTGAGTCCCGAAGCTAAGGGCGGAGGACTTCCCCCTGCTGGACAAAGTAAGGGAATTGGACACTATCTTGCTGGCATTTGAAAAAACTGGCCATCAATACCATCTGCCTGAGGACCAGTGGATCCAGTTCTTAACCCCTCGCCTAAGGGGTAAGACTCTGGAAATCTTCAGGTAACTGCCCAGTAAGACCACCCTGAGCTATCAGGATATCAAGCAGGCTCTGGTCCAGCAGTATAACTGGACCCTTAAGACGTGCCAGAAGAAGCTCCAGAGTATGCAGTGGGTCCTGCAGACAGCTGAACCGATCACATGCGGGTCCTACTAAGAACAGTTGACCAATGGACCACGGGATTGGAGGTCATCACTGTCCAGCACCTGATTGAGCTCACAACTGAGCAGCTTTGTGGAACTACCTGGAAGTCCTCCAGCAGTATCTCAGTGACTGGAAGCAAAACGGGGTCTCTGCAACAGCGACACATGCCGATGAATACTCAATAACAGGATTACAGAGGTCAAGAATCATGCTGGCTGCAGAGGAAGTAAGATGAACATGGTGCCAGCTGTTCCTGCCCCCAAGCACAAGTGAGCACCTGCACATACTTCCCTCTCCACATTGGTTGGGGAACTCCGACTATGTTATGTCTGTAAACAACTGAAAAACTTCAGTCATGTGTCCCCAGTGCCAAAAGGGCCTGTTCCTGTCCCAGACATTGTGGTTTATGTGTGGGTGGGGAGGTGGGAGGTCCATTGACAACTTTCAGTCCGTAAACATAGGCCAGGCCGTGGCCATGAGACTGCTGGACACTAGCGTTGAGAAAATTCTAGTGCATCCTCAGCTGGTGTCCCCACAGGATTTGGTACCAGGGAAAACCCTCGCTGTTTCCAGGATTGGAGGAGTCGAACCAGCGCTGCCCGTCGCCAAGGTGTATTTGGACTCGGGCGCCGAGAAGGGAGTGAGGAAGGTGGGGGTAACCTTGAATATTCCCGCAAGTGTTTTGCTTGGGACAGGCTTGGGGAGGCATGTAACCCAGTATGTGGCCACTGAACCTGCAAGGCCTGATTCTCCAGATAAAAATGTAATGTCCAACCCTGTTGATGTCAATGTGATTAACATGCCTCCTGATGGGGATTTGGGGGTGGGTGGTGTACTGTGTTTCTCTCCCCTAGAGGGGGAGGAGATCAGTCATGCAGCTGTAATAATATCTTAAGAGTGTGAATAGCAGGCATGCTGGAACCAGTTTTCCTGTGAGGTTGTCAGAGTGGACAGAAAGGGGGCAGACAGCTGCGGAGGGGTAGCATGCAATTGAGGTTGGGTCTGTCCCAGGAGAAGTAGGTCTCTCATTTAAGGCCTCGCTGCAGGGTTCCTCCACAACCAGGATGACAGAGGGTCAGGTTAGTCAGTCTGGACCGGCAACTTGATCGTAAGCAGACGGGAAGCTGGCACTACCCGTGGTTGCAGTGGCCGTGACAGCGGTTGTAGTGTCTGCCAACTGAGGCTGAGCCTACGGACTGCGGGTTTACTCGACAGGTATCCATGTATGCCCAGACTGTCTGCACCGCGGATACAGATGCCACAAGAAATGAACCCCAGTCACTTGCAGTGGTAGCGCTGGATCCACTCGGAGGTACGACGGCTTCCCCCCTTCCTACCAAGTGGCTGCCCGATCAGATGTAACCAGGAGACAGGTCTCGGGGAACAGACAGAAGACATGTTCTACAAGCTAAGGAGTCTGGGAAAGGGATATGGCCCTCTGCTGTAGTTAGTCTGAATCATGCCACAACTGAGAGGGGGAGTTCAGTATCCCCTAAATTGCTCTCGCGGAACAGAGGAGCCATCGCTATCAGGTGATGATGGTGTCAAGGGCCAGGACATGTCTGCCAACTGTCCCTTGAAGGCTGAGCCTACGGACCGCGAGTTTACTTGACAGGTATCTATGTATGCCCAGACTGTCTGCACCGCGGATACAGATGGCACAAGAAATGAACCCCATTTGTGCCAGGTACGCATCAACGGCTACCAGACAGAGACTCTCTTGGACCCAGGGAGACTAGTGACACTTGTCCATGGGTCGCCGGGGAAAACCCCAATGGTAGGAAAGTCGAGGTCGTGTATACACGGGGACCTCCGGGAGTATCTGACGGTGGAGGTTACCTTTTCCACCCCGTTTCTGCTGCAAATACTGAACGGACAGGCTATGGTCACACGTTATACAAAAAAACCCAATAGTAAAGAGTAAATAGCTGCAAAAAAACGTTAATAAACTACAAAGAACCAAAAATGAACTTAAATACTAGATAAAATGCTAAAAAAAATCTTTATATTAAACAAATTAGCATATGGAAAAACATATTAAAAATAAAGTACTCACAGCCAAAACAGAGGCTACAAATCTGATGAAAATCTGGAGAGACCTCAATACATCATTACTCACATGGAATATACAGTATAATACTGTATATACTCATGTAAAAGCCGACCCGTGTATAAAGCCGACCCCCTAATTTTGCCACAAAAAACTGGGAAAACTTATTGACTTGTGTATAAGCCTAGGGTGGAAAAAGCAGCAGCTACTGGCATTACATAAAAATACAAAAACAAAAAAGATACCAATAAAGTAAATTAATTGAGACATCAGTAGGTTAAATATTTTTGAACATCCATATTGAATCAGGAGCCCCATATAATGTTCCATACAGTTCAAAGTGGCCCCATAAGATGCTCCATACAAAATACTCCCCATATAACGCTGCATAAAGGTTAATAATGGCCCCATAAGATGCTCCATAGAATAATATGCCCCATATGCTGCTCCATAAAGGTTATGGCCCCATAAAATGCTCCACAGATTATGCCCCATAAGACGCTCCATAGATTATGCCCCCATAAGATGCGCCATATATTTTATGCCCCATATGATACTCCATAGATTATGCCCCATATGATGCTTTGTTGTGAACTCTCTGGATCTGACTTCTGAGTTTGGGCTCCCCCTGGTGGCTGCTGATAGTAATAAGCTGCTTTGGCTAACAGAAGTCTATCAGCTGGGGCGATGATTGGCAATCAGGTGTTAATGATGGGGAGATATAAGTGAGCAACCTTCCCATGATCCTTGCCGGTGATTTGTTTCTTCCTGGTCCCTTTTGGAAGTCAGCTTGCTTCCTGCTTTGTCCTGCAGCTTTCAGATAAGTTATTTGCTGTTTATTTCTGTGACATTTGTTTTCCCTTTTGTTTATCTCAGTTTTCTGCTCTTCTGGAGTTTGTACAGCCAGGTTCCCCTGCGGGGGCCTGCTCTGGACTCTGTTTCTCATTTGCCACTGTTTATGTATTTTCAGTTCCCTGTTATTTCAGTATCTGCTGATTTGCTACAAGTTCACACCAGAGACAGTTTATGTATTTTCAGTTCTTTGTTAATTCAGTGTCTGCTGATTTGCTACCAGTTCCCACCAGAAATCTGATATAGAGGGGGAGAGATTGTGTGGTCTCAGTATTTTTGCTTATCAGACATGTTGGAATTTTTCTTAGAGTTTTTGCTGGATTGCAGACAGTATTCTTTCCTGTCCTGTTCTATCTAGACAGTTTGGGCCCCAATTTGCTTGCTCTATTTTCTGCCTGTGTTTGTATTTCATCTTGTCTCACCGTCAATATATGTTTGGGGGCTACCTATTCCTTTTGGGCTCTATTCCGGGGCAGTTAGCCTTCCCCTTTCTCTCTTTAGGCTTAGTTAACTCTCGGCTGTGTTGAGGTATCTAGGGCACCGTAGGCACATCCCACGGCTGCTTCTAGTTGTGCTGTCAGTTTAGGAGTCTGCAATCCGCTAGTTACCAACCTCTCTGGGTGTCTGGTTGCCTGGTCAATTTTTGTTGCTGTCCTCCTCGGCTACCAAATCATAACAATGCTCTATATATTATGCCTCATAAAATGCTCCATAGATTATGCCCCATATGATGCTCCACAGATTATGCCCCCATAAGATGCTCCATATATTTTATGCCCCATATGATGCTCCAAAGATTATGCCCCATATGATGCTCCATAGATTATGCCCCATAAAATGCTCCATAGATTATGCCCAATATGATGCGCCATAGATTATGCCCCCCATAAAATGCTCCATACATTATGCCCCCATAAGATGCTCCATATATTTTATGCCCCCATAAAATACTCCATAGATTATGCCCCCATAAGATGCTCCATAGATTATGCCCCCATAAGATGCTCCATAGATTATGCCCCCATATGATGCTCCATAGATCTATGCCCCCATATGATGCTCCATAGATTATGTCCCCATAAGATGCTCCATATATTTTATGCCCCATATGATGCTCCATAGATTATGCCCCCATAAGATGCTCCATAGATTATGCCCCCATATGCCATGTATGCCCTATTATATTTTATGCCCCATATGATACTCCATAGATTATGCCCCCATATGATGCTCCATAGATTATGCCCCCATAAAATGCTCCATAGATTATGCCCCCATATGATGCTCTATAGATTAGGCCCCCATATGATGCTCCATAGATTATGCCCCCATAAGATGCTCCATAAATTTTATGCCCCCATAAAATGCTCTATAGTATAGGACCCATATGCTGCTGCTGCAAATGAAAAAAAATGACATACTCACCTCTTGTCGCTGGGGGCCACGTGCCGATGTCCTGAGCAGTCGGGGACACCGGCACGTTATGGGGACAGGTGCCGGTGTCACCGCTGGCTCAGGACCCCGGCACCTGAGATATTCACCTGTCCACGGTCCACCGCTGTGCGCCGCTGTCTTCTGGGTCCTCTGTCAGTGACTGCTCAGGCAGAGGGCGTGGCACGCACTAACTACGTCATCGTGCCCTCTGACCTGAACGTCACAGTCAAAGGACGCTGAGGATAGAGCGGAGCGCAGCGGTGGACCGAGGACAGGTGAATATCGCATATACTTAGCCCCTCCTGGAGAGTTTCTGCAGCCCCCCTGCTTCTCCCGCGGTCTCCGGCAGCTATTCCTTCCTTCAGCTGGCACGTGGTACCGCTCATAAAAGTCTTTAATGACATTAATGAGCGGTACCATGTGAACGCTGAAGGAGCTCGTGGGAGAAGCAGGAGGGCTGCAGACGCGCCAGGGGTGTGAGCATGATCTGACACCCCCGCCGACCCCCTGGCGTATATGACTCGAGTATAAGCCGAGAGGGGACTTTCCGCCTTAAAAAATGGGCTGAAAATCTCGGCTTATACGCGAGTATATACGTAATCAATATATACAAAATGGTGCTAAATTAGTTCTAAATACATATAATACCAGATTATTAAATATTAAAAAGTCCATTCATAATATTCATAAGTAAAGTGCATAATAAATGTGATTTGCTGCTTAAATATATAAATAGGCAAAAGAGCACTCACTTGTATTTTATTCATTTATTCATTATCCATGCAAATACAAAAAGGTGCAAAAAGCGCTACTACTGTGCAAAAGTGCATATAGTGCAAAAAAAGCTATTGAATGGATAAATAAATAAACTAATGAATGGCAAGTAAATAACATATAATCCAAAAAAGTGCATCAGCCATTAAAGTGCATAAATGATTTGCACTTTAATGGCTGATGCACTTTTTTGGATTATATGTTATTTACTTGCTATTCAATAGTTTATTTATCCATACAACAGAGAAAACAAATATCCTAAAATAAAATAAAACATTTTTTTTTGCAAAAAATGCATGCAGGTAGTAACAATAATAAGGTATTTAGTAAACATAATTTTGATCAAAAGAATGTACAAAGCCATCCCGCCACGTCAAGGCAACCCTTGTGGGACTGTCCTAACTCTTGTATTAAAAACCTTTCCACTTGTCAAGTGACGTAAATGTGAACAAGGGCAGATGGACTGAACTACTTGTAAAAGCATAATCCAGACAGGATGGATTTCGCAGCTCAGAAACAGGGCGGTCACACCCCTTATATGCACAAGATGCACTTTTGAACAGTAGCTTTTTTTGCACTATATGCACTTTTGCACAGTAGTAGTGCTTTTTGCACCTTTTTGCATTTGCATGGATAATGAATAAATGAATAAAATACAAGTGAGTGCTTTTTTGCTCATTTACATATTTAAGCAGCAAATCACATTTATTATGCACTTATTCATGAATATTATGGACTTTTTAATATTTAATAATCTGGTATTATATATATTTATAACTAATTTAGTACCATTTTGTATATATTAATTATTATATATATTCCATGTGAGTAATGATGTATTGAGGTCTCTCCAGATTGTCATCAGATGTGTAGCCTCTTTTCTTTTGGCTGTGAGTACTTTATTTTTATTATGTTTTTCCCTATGTAATTTGTTTAAATAAAGGTTTTTTTTAGCATTTTATATAGTATTTAAGCTAATTTTTGGTTCTTTGTAGTTTATTATAGTCACACGTTGCATTTTCTCTGCAAATTTTCAGCTGCATTTTGCAGCACCAACAAAGTCTATGAGATTTCTGAAATCTCATGCACACAGCTTTTGTTTTTTTTGTGAAATACCTTGGTTTTTGCCAAATGCAGCATGTCCCTTCTTTCAGCGTTTTTTTCAGCGTGTTTCACCCATTGAAAGCAATGTGTAGTACAAAAAACACTGGAAAAAAGCAAAAACGCATGTATCAGGTTTTGATGCGTTTTGGTGTCGAAACCTGATGAAGTAAAACCAATTTTTTTTAATGCACTAAACTTTATCAGCATGCACAAGGAATAAATGTACCCTGACAAAACACAGCAAAAAAAGAACAGCAAAAAATGCAACAAAAACTAAGCAAAACCTTTTTGCTGAGGAAACGTTTTTTACTGCCAAGATAGCAGGTTTTTCCTTAGGAAAAAAATGCAACTTGTGAACATAGCCATACACATACCACTAGGTTATATTCCAAGAATGAGTGTTTGATGACTTTACTGATGTTACAGTTTTTCTGCAGCATTTTTCACCAATTATATAAATTAGGTTACTTGCGTTTTTGAGTGCCTTTTTATCACGTTTTTCATGCTGCGCTTTTTGGTATGTCACATTTTAAATAAAGCAGCTTTGTTTTTTATATTTCCTGGAATTTCGCTTTGACAAAACTTTAGTGATACAGTCATGTGTGGATTACATGTGTTTTTAGAGCAGTTTCACATCATGTGCGTTTTTTATCTGTGGATTTTTCGCATCTAATGCAATTCTATGGGGAAAATCTGCAAAAAAGCTCATTGTACCCGCAAGAGAAATTGACATGTTGCAGATTTAAAACACGAACCGTAGGTCAGGTTACGCTGCGTTAAAAAGCACAGTTGGAAGGAGATTTCTATAAATCCCATCCAATTTGCTGGAACTGTAAGACGCGGCGTTCTTCATGCAGCAAAAATACGCAGCGTAAAAAACTCACTAAATCTCACTGTGGGAACTTAGGAGACTAGCATTAAAAAGTTTATTACATTAGGTGAATTTTTTTTTAGGATTTAATGAAGACTCTTCCTCACCAACAGTGCACAAACGTTGACTTCTTCTGTCAATTAACCCCCATCCAGCTGCCACTAGGCACTCGACCCTGCGATCCTGTCTGTGTGCCCGCAATATGGCTGTCCCAGGGGAGGGTTTAGAAATAAATAGCTATAATTTATAGTCCATATACTCGGTATAATCTAATAAATGAATCTATAATTAAACGCATGTGACATTCCCTCTGATCGGATCTGCTGGCGGACAGCACCACTAGTGATCAATAATACCACAGTATGCGGCGCGCTCCATAGTGGAAGCTGCGGGCAGCCGGAATGTAATCACTGAGCACCGTGGGGCGGTCTGACTCCACCGGCACAGGGTCAGGTGTTATCAGTGAAGGAAGCAGCATGTAGTCTGCAGGGGAAATTCACTTCTGTTTTTCTGTCCACTTTGCTCCTATTTAGTAAGAAAAATCATCTTCAGAAAGTGAATGTGGATCTGTCAGGTTTATATTCAGCTTTACAGAAAAGTAGCAAGTTCTGTTACATCAAAGACGTAAAAATTAATCAATTAATGGCCAAAATAAAAAGCTTGGACAAAGTCGGGGGACAACTTTGATATTTATTAAAAAATGTATATAAATGTGGAAGTTTTTCCTTATCATCAATTATAGAGATGAACTATTTCATATGGAAACAAACTTAAAGAGGTTGTTCCAGGAACAAAGTACATTTTAATTAATAGATCTTAGAATAAAATATTTTTAATAATATATGTTATGTAAGAGCAGTAAAAATTGGCCCAATGGCCTAATTTAAAGATATAACAATAAAGGATAAAAAACCTTGAATACTACAGATATAAAGTATGATGCAAACAAACGTGCCCCCAAACACAGCAAGATACCCACACAGTACCTTCCCTCCACAAGCATGGAATGATGATCCTACTGTACCCCCCTCCCTCAATCTCCCCGACAAGGAATGGTGACTCCATCACAGTATGATTCTCCAACTGTAATCTCCACAAAGTCCCCCACAAAGTATAAAGGACACAAAAAGCGCTCCATACAATATAATGGGCCTACATAGAACTCCATTCAGTATAATGAGCCGGACATAGTGCTCCATACAGTATAATGAGGCCAACATAGTGCTCCATACAGTATTATGGGCCCCACATAGTCCTCCATACAGTATAGAGGGGCCCCGCATTACCTTCCATACAGTATAATGACCCCGCATAGTGCTACATACAGTATAATGGGCACAAAAAGTGCTCCATACAGTATAATGAACCCACTTTCTGCCTCATACAGTATAATGGGCCCACGTTGTGCTTTATACAGTATAATGGCCCCACATAGTGCACCGTACAGTATAATGGCCCAATATAGTGCTCCCTATAGTATAATGGCCCCATAAAAAGTGCTCCATACAGTATAATGAACCCACATACTGCCTCATACAGTATAATGGCACTACGTTGTGTTCCATACAGTATAATGGCCCCACACAGTGCTCCATACATTATAATGACCCAATAAAGTGATCCATATAGTATAATAGCCTTACATAGTGCTCTATACTGTATAATACACTCCACAGTGATCCATGCAGTATAATGACCCAATATAGTGATCCATACAGTATAATGGCCTTACATAGTACTCTATACTGTATAATACGCTCCACATAGTCTTCCACACAGTATGACGGGGCCCTGCATTGCCTTCCATTTAGTATATTGGACCCACATAGTGCTCCATACAGTATAATGGCCCCACATAGCACTCAATACAGAATAATGGCCACAAAAAGTGCTCTATACAGTGTAATGGACCCACATAGTGCTCCATGCAGTATAATAGGCACCACATAGTTCTCGATACAGTATAATAGCCCCACATAGTGCTCCATATAGTATATTGGCCCAATATAGTGCTATATACAGTATAATGGCCTCACATAGCGCTCCATACAGTATAATGGCTTTACATAGTGCTCCATACAGTATAATGGCTCCACATAGTGCTCTGTACAGTA
This sequence comes from Oophaga sylvatica, assembly GCA_033576555.1. Classification (NCBI taxonomy): domain Eukaryota; kingdom Metazoa; phylum Chordata; class Amphibia; order Anura; family Dendrobatidae; genus Oophaga; species Oophaga sylvatica. Next base: position 103,880,286 of record JARQOD010000001.1, read on the forward strand.
TAATACACTTCACATAGTGCCCCATACAGTATAAAGTGCCCCACATAGCGCTCCATGCAGTATAATGGCCCCACAAAAAGTCCTAAGTCCTCCATACAGAATAATGGGCCCACATAGTGCTCTATACAGTGTAATAGGCCCTATATAGTCCTCCACACAGTATAACAGGGTCCTGCATTGTGTTCCTTACAGTATAATTGTCCCACATAGTGCTCAATACAGTATAATGGTCCCACATAGCGCTCCATACAGTATAATGGACCCACATAGTGCTTCATGCAGTATAATAGGCACCACACAGTTCTCCACACAGTATAATGGCCCCACATAGTGCTCCATACAGTATAATAGCCCAATATAGTGCTCCATACGGTATAACGGCCTCACAGTGAACAAAACAGAATAAGGGCCTTACATAGTGCTCCATACAGTATAATTGCCCCATAAAAAGTGTTCCACACAATATAACAGGGCCCTGCATTGTCTTCCATACAGTATTATGGCCCCACATAGTGCTACATACAGTATAATGGCCACAAAAAGTGCTCCATAGAGTATAATGGACCCACATAGTACTCCATGCAGTATAATGGCCCACATAGTGCTCCATACAGTATAATGGTCCCACATAGTGCTCCATACAGTATAATGGCCTTACATAGTGCTCCAAACAGTATATTGGCCCCACATAGTGCTCCATACAGTATAATATGCTCCACATAGTGCTCCATACAGTATAAAGGGCCCCACATGGCGCTCCATGCAGTATAATGGCCCCATAAAAATTCTCCATACAGCATAATGGCCCCATATAGTGCTTCATACAGTATAATGGCCACATAAAGTGCTCCACACAGTATAATGGACCCACATAGTCCTCCATACAGTATAATGATCCCACATAGTGCTTTATACAGTACAATAGGCACTATATAATTCTTCATACAGTATAAGCACTACATAGTGTTCCATACAGTAAAATGGCCCAATATAGTGCTCCATACAGTACAATGGCCTCACATAGAGCTCCATACAGTATAATACACTCCACATAGTGCTCCATACAGTATAAAGGGCCCCACATGGCGCTCCATGCAGTATAATGGCCCCATAAAAGTTATCCATACAGCATAATGGCCCCATATAGTGCTTCATACAGTGTAATGGCCACATAAAGTGCTCCATACAGTATAATGGACCTACATAGTCCTCCATACAGTATAATGATCCCACATAGTGCTTTATACAGTATAATAGGCATTATATAATTCTTCATACAGTATAATAGCACCACATAGTGTTCCATACAGTAAAATGGCCCAATATAGTGCTCCATACAGTACAATGGCTTCACATAGAGCTCCATACAGTATAATACGCTTCACATAGTGCTTCATACAGTATAAAGGGCCCCACATAGCGCTCCATGCAATATAATGGCCCCATAAAAAGTGCTCCATACAGTATAATGGACCCACATAGTGATCCATGCACTATAATGGCCTCACATAGTGCTCCATACAGTATAATAACCCCACAAACTGCTCTATACAGTATAATGGCCCCACATAGTTTTCCATACAGTATAATGGTCCCACATAGAGATCTATACAGTATAATAACCCCACATAGTGATCTATACAGTATAATGGCCCCACATAGTGCTCCATACAGCATAATGGCCCCACATAGTGCTTTATACAGTATAACGGCCTCACACAGTGTTTCATACAGTATAATGCACCACACATAGTGCGCTATAAAGTATACTGAGCTCCAATAGTGCTCCATATAGTATAAAGGACCCCACATAGTGCTCCATACAGCATAAGGTTCCCATATAGCGCTCTATACAGTATAAAGGTACCATGTAGTCCTCCATACAGTATAATGGGCCAACATAGTTCTCCATACAATATAAAGGGCCCCACATAGTGCCTCATACAGTATAATGGCCCCACCTAGTCTTCCATACAGCATACAGGGACCCATATAGTTCTCCATACAGTATAAAGTGCCCCACATGATGCTCCATACAGTGTAACAGGCCCCACAGAGTGCTCCATACAGTATAGAGTGCCTCACAGAGTGGGGACGATGGGGCATCAAGACACTCCCTCCTCCATCAGTGTTTTCAACAGTATCTGCATCCAGGATGCCAATTTCGTTGAAAGTGTGATACCGGGTGAAAGCGTGATGTCGGGAGATAAACTTGCTCGGCGTCGTGGGTCAAATATACTCGGGAGACCTGCACCCGCATATTGGGCCAAATATACTCATAGGGTTTGACCGGTGTTATAGGCCAAATATACTCACCCTGCGGGTCAGATTTGGCCGGCGGGTTAGAGTTTGACATATGTGAGCTACAGCTTACTCTAATAACCAAAATAGTCACTAACAGTGCTGAAAAATGACACTTTACATGTAGGCTCTAATTCATCTATTGCAATTTCTTGAAGTCACTTTTCTTTTTTTAGTTGAGCAGTAATTGCCAAAATCTTCATAATGGTGCATGCAGTTTAAGAATTTGATGCCAAATCAAAAATGGTCTTCAATTTTGTTCTTAACAGAGGGGTTTTGCCACTTTTAGCGCAAAAAGTCACAAACCCTCAAAAAAAATTGCATGCTTGACTAATAATGAATTAAATTAAAAACTCTGCTAGAAACCTTACTCCAGGCAGACTGAGTGAGATGCGTAAAAAATTGTGACATTTGGTAAAAATCGCATTTCATTAATCTGGATAAACAAAGTTGTGGAAGAAACATAAATCAAGATTTGAAAAAGAAAGACGGCTTAAAAAAGTGGCACAAAACGTATAGCAAATAAGGCACAAATACAAAAGCCAGTAAAAAGGAATAAATTACTCCAGAAAAGTGGAGAAACCGCAATGATGAATCTTGGCCATAGTCTAGTGTCCGCAGCCATTAAAGATCTCTCCTCAATACTGTGCCGTACCTGTTTTTGATTGATGCACCAACTGATGAAAAAGGAGCCCCGACCAAGTACCACCTCAGCAGTACCACAGGCTGATAGCCTCCATGCCATGCCGCATTGATGCAGTAATTGCTGCAAAAGGAGCCCCGACCAAGTACTGAGTGCATTTACTGAATATACATTTCAGATTTTAAAATTATTTTTTCAACCTGGTATTATAAAGTATTCTAATTTACTGAGATAATGACTTTTGGGTTTTCATTGGCTGTAAGCCATAATCATCAACATTAACAGAAATAAACACGTGAAACAGATTACTCTTTTTGTATTGAAGAACTGAAATAAATTCACTTTTTGATGATATTCTAATTTTGTGAGATGCACCTGTACTTTTGGCTCATAGATCTTTTTTTTTTTTTTTTTTTGTGTTTCAAACATTTTTATTAAGTTTTATAAAATACAAGGTGGAGAAGGAACAAGGGTGAAAATAACAAGGGGGAAGGGATATAGGGGAGGGAAGGTGGCGATATAAAAAACTAGAGAACTTACAGTTTACTTTGAACCATATTACATAAGTGACTAAACAGTAGTATATTGGATCAATGCACATACAATATTCATGACATTGAGGTATATATAACATTTTCAAATCAACCCAGATTTTAACTATTAATCACAGAATTTTGTATTCCAGACCTTCCACTTCTTAGAGTATCTGCTAATTCCGTCGTTAACTAATGCAAATCTTTGCTCAAAAGAACTATGAAGTTTAATCTTGTCTAAAATATCTTCAAATGATGGAGGGTCAGAATTTTTCCAACAGAAAGCAATTGCATTTTTAACTACTAGAAAAATATGAATAATGACTAGTTTAACTGAAGGATCGACCAAATCCATGTCCAAAGAAAGCAGGGCCCTTTGTGGTGTAATTTGAAAATTCTGTGAAAACAGATTGATATGAATCATTACTTGAGACCATAACTTTTTTACTTTCGGACAACTCCAAAACATATGAAACAAGTTCCCTTGCTGGCCACATTTCCTCCAGCAAAGGGAAGAATTTTCTGGATTTATGTGTGATAGTCTAGTAGGGGTATAATACCACCTAGTCAGAATCTTAAAAAAGACTCTTGAAGGGCCATTGAGATACTAGATTTGTACGTTGATCTGATAGCGCTGTCCCATTGTTCAATGCCAATTACCATGTTTAGGTCAGATTCCCATTTCTTCATGTACGATTTTTTGGAACTAATCACATCTTTATTAAAATAATTGTATATGTGTTTTAAGCTCCAAGTAGTTTTGTTATTCACATTGCACAACAGTGAAGTCAAATTCTCCAAATTTAAACCTCTAATATTTTCCAGTTTCTGTATGTTTTCCTTTAAAATCATGAAAGGAATGAACTCAGATGATGGCAGGTTGTATTTAGACCTTATTTCACTAAAAGAGAGGAGTTTATCCCCTGAGTAAAGGTGGCCAATTCTTTTAATATTAGAATTGGACCATGTCTCAGACAAAGAAAAGTTATATATTAAAGTCAATAAATGCAATGGGAAATTCCTAATCTGAACTTTTTTCCTGTAAGATCTTAAGGGTTTCAAAAGAGTTCGCCAAGCAAGAATCACAGACTGGAAAATTGGGTGAGCAGAATTCAGTCTAGGAAAGTGAAAAATAAAATTAAAAAAATGATCTTTAGCCAATTCAAATTTACCAGCCGTATTTTCAATAGAAATCCACGCTGGCTGAGTTTCACTAACAAACCAAAACCAACTTTGTTTAACCAAAAGTGCTTGATAGTATGCATATAAATTGGGTAGGCCAGAACCTCCATTACTTTTATTCTTATACAGTAAGTCTGATGATATTCTAGCTCTCTTCCCATTCCAGATAAAGGCGTTAATTAAATTCTGAATCCTACTAATAGAGAAATGCTGTATAAATAAGCTCATAGATCTTAACGGCTCTTAAACTTATAAGAAAACCATGGATTTCTCTGGAATAACACCAGATCACATATCATTTTATTCGGCTTCCTATGACCTACTGTACATACAGACGGCTTAGGAGGGACGATCCTAGATGTACTTTAAATATGGAACGGCCACAAAGTCACCAACAAATTTTTGGTCATGAAGTGAATAATAACGATCCACAAGGAATATTACTATTTATAGGAAAAGATGTTTAAATGCCAGACTCACCTTTCTCTCCGATATTGTCCATGGACACTGTAAAGACAAAGGAGGACATTTTAATGTCACCAATGACGTCAGAAACATTGTCCAAAAGTGGCAAAATGTAAATCCACACGCGTTACAGGCTTAAAGGGACCGGACCGCCCCCGGGTGAGTATAATATAACTCGTTTTTCTTATCTTTCAGGTTACATCGGGGGCTTATCCACAGCATTACAGAATGCTGTAGATAAGCCCCTAATAGCGGTGGCCGCAGCTTATATACAAAAAATGAGGTGACAGATTCCCTTTAACAACAACAATTATATCGCTATAGGTGTGTTCACGCTGGTAAAGGAGATCATTTATGGAAACTGAAGGAATATTGCAGTCCTGACAAATCCTGCATTTTCATGGTAGTGATGTGAACAGGGGCTAATGTGTGATATTGGCTGATTACAACCAGCGAGTGGTTTTATGTATATTCTTTATCAAAAGCATTTACATTCAGATATGAGAGATGTACAATGTCTATATACTGTATATATAACCGTAGTGCAATCGTATACATATATAAATATGTGAATACTTCATAAGGGGTCAGATTTTCTCTGATTTACTATGATTTAAACATTTTTTCTCCCCTTCTATCATCAGGTACACACTGCTCCGAAGCCTCCCTGCCTCCTGCTTGTCACGTGCTCTCCTGGTGATTTACCGTTAGGACAAGAGCTGTGGTCGGAACGGAGCGCTATCCCATGCTGCAGGCAGAGGCTACTTTGCCTCTGCAGTCCCAGAGTAGCGCAGGAACACTAAAGATGACCACATCCAAGGCCCTGGCCAGCTTCAGCGTGGCTTATTCTTTTTACTAATACTTTGTAATTTTAACCAAATCAGAAGATGAGAAGACCCCTTTAATCCATGTGATTTTTTTTATATCATAGAGAACTTTTTTTCATAGATGAAATATCTATGGTCAGGCTCCTTAGCTCATTGTCCCCAGATTAAACCCGTTGTCTGTTCTCTCCGACAGGAGGCAGATACTTCCTATGGATCCGGGTACACTGATTCAGATACTTTTATCATTACACTCTTTCATCACGCACCGTTACATCTGAATTATATATAACTAGCCCATCTGCACCAGAATGTTTCCTTTCCAGACTTTTAAATAAATGAATATTATGATTCATCTCACAACTAATTTACTAGAATTTGGAACCTGACAAGGATTCTTGACTCTTGTTCAGAGGAAAAACTGGTGTCACAGTGAAATGAAACCTGGCAGCCTCGTATACGGTTCTGGTTGCCAAATAAAGTATCTTATTTAAAAGCAAATACACTAAATTATAGTAGTTCATTCTGCAATGTCGCAGTAGTCAGCACATTTATCAGATGCTTGGGTAAAAAATGTATAGATGGTGAGAGCACCTGCTCCTACTACCCTACCGGGACGTCTCTTCGCTTCCTAAAATAAAGTACTGCGTCTAGAATTTATCACCAGGGTTTTGCTCTGCATAATGGAAGAAAAGAGACCCTGATGTATCACTTAGTTTACTGGTGCAGCAGTTGTGATACAAAAAGGGTTTTTAGATGTAGCCTGTAGCAGAGTTGGACCAGGATGCATATGAGCTATAGTGATAATCTCCTGCTGATAAAACACTCATTGTATTGAAATAACAGCACACAGCCTAATAAATAACACACTGCTGAAATCTGTGTCTCAGCACCTACCTCATGCTGCCCTCAGATTACAAAGCAAAAACCAGTTGACATTCCCTTTAAGGAGACCAGCTAAACCTTGGGCCTTTTAGAAATGCTCTATGGTAAAAAGAAAAAAGTGTACAAATTTGTTTTATCTAGAAAAGATTCCTGGAAATGTCAATCATTGGACCTATCTACCCTACAAGTCAATGTCCAACCTTTTAACAAGCCAACAGGTTTATTAGATATTTCAAGGTACATTGTGAGATGTTTCTTTCCTCTGGAGGGGGCTAATTTACATATAACCAAATAATAAAATTAATAGAGACAGATATGAAGGATGTGGATTGCCGATCCATGTAAACATGCCAGCTATCACCTGCTAACATGCATTCCAATCTTGGACCAGTAGCCAGCACTGATCAGCTATAAACAAATCAATCGTCTCGTTTTCTGATCTGGTTACACAGGTCAACGACTAGTTTTCAGAGCAGAATAATCGCTAAAGCAGCACTCCTCCTCCCATCAAAGTTTTTATTCTCTTAATATATTGTAATCATCATATTATACAGCACTGTGTACTTACAATTGCTTATTTTGCCTTTCTACCCAGTTAATTCTTCTCTCTTCTCTGCCTATGTAGAAACAGGAAGTCTCTTTCCCCATAACTCATTCTTCTCTTCAACTACTGACCCAGTTGCTTCACTCGTCCCCCCTGAAAGGGACTTATGCAGTGACTCCTGCAGAGAAAACTGACCTCCTGTTATTACACAGAGTTTAGGTTAAGTTCTCACGTTTAGTTTTTGCTGCGTGTTTTTATTGCAAATTTTAAGCTGTGTTTTACAGTACCAGCAAAAGCGATGACATTTCAGAAATATCGTGCACACACATTAGGTTTTTTTTTTGTGACTGATTAGGAAAACTGATGCGTTTTTTAAAACTACAGCATATTACTTCTTTCAGGGTTTTTTGAGTTTTTTTCACCCAAAGAAAGCAATGAGTAAGTGCAAAATGACAGCAAAAAACGCAGGTGTCAGGTTTTGCTGCATTTTGGTGCAAAACTATAAGGCTATGTGCACACGTTGCGGAATTGCCATGGAAATTTCCGCGGCAATTCCGCACCTCCCTGCCGCGGGAAATCCGCATATTATAGGTATGCGTATTCCCGCTAAAAACTAGCGTTTTGCAAGCGTAATTAGCTTGCAAATGCTAGCGTTTTACAAGCGATCTGACAGGTTGGTCACACGAGTCAAACAAGTGTTTGACTCGTGTGACCAACTTTTTACTATTGATGCTGCCTATGTCGCATCAATAGTAAAAAGATCTAATGTAAAAATAATAAAAAAAAATAAAAAATAGTGATATTCTCACCTTCCGGCGGCCCCCGCAGCTTTCCCGCCTCTCAGCGACGATCCCGGCCAATCCCGTTCCCAGGCGTCCTTTGCGACAATCACCCCGATGACGTAGCATCACACGAGACCGCTACGTCATCTGGGTGATCTCGCAATGCATTACTGGGACCGGGATTGGCCGGGAGCGTCGCTGAGAGGCGGGAAAGCTGCGGGGGACGCCGGAAGGTGAGAATAGCATATTTTTTATTTTAATTATTGTTTTTACATGGATATGGACCCAGGGCTGGAGGAGAGTCTCCTCTCCTCCAGACCCTGGGTACCATCCGCACATGAACCGCTTACTTTGCGCATGGTGGGCACAGCCACATGCGGAAAGTAATCGGTTCAATGCATTCCTATGGCGGCGGAATCGCCGCGGTTCCGCAAAAAAGAATGAGCATGCTGCGGATTCTCCCGCGATGCGATTCCGCCGCGGAAAAACCCGCAGCATGTGCACAGCATTGCGGAATCCCATAGGCCTTAATGAGTTGTATTGTGTAAGTGGTTTTGCCGCGGTTTCACGGCGTTTCCGCCGCGAAAACCGCGGCAAAACCGCTAGGAATCCGCAACATGTGCACAGGACCTAAGGGTATGTGCACACGATCAGGAGTTGCTGCGGGTTGGTCGCTGCGTACTTATGCAGCATCAAACCCACAGCGACCAGGTGTTACAGCACAGAGGATGGGATTTCAGGAGATGCCAGCGGATAACCTACAGAGACTGACATGCGGTGTGACTTTCCAGACCACAGTATGTCAATTTCTCTTGCTAGTCTCCGCAAGAGAAATGTCACCCGTAGAAAGACTGCAATATATTAAAGGGAATCTGTCACCCCATTGTTCGATCATCAGCTGTAGCCACCGCCATCAGGGGCTTATCTACAGTATTCTGTAATGCTGTAGATAAGCCCCCGATGTCACCTGAAAGAGAAGAAAAACAAGTTATATTGTCTCGACCACGCACCACAATTGTGGGTTACCAGGGCAATGGGGTACTCAGAGCCGAGCCCGTAGAAGTCTATGGGGTTGTCACAGGTAGCGGTGGCTCGGTCTGTGGCCCTGGCGGTCAGGCGTATGTTGGGGGGTATATTTACAGGGGATAGATTTATATACAGTTCGTGACGCCACCTGTAGTTTCCTGATCACTAAGACCAGCGCTGCTGTAGATCTCTGAGGGGATGGTGAGGCAGCTAGATGTCGGGTCCCCTACAGGTGGGACTCTTCCCTCAGGTCGATAGTTATGGTAGGGTTGTGCAGGGGAGCAATTGAATAACACAGTCTCACACATCAGCGTCTTTCCATACCTTTTACTTCAAGTTGTTCAGGCAGGTCCCAGGGAGGCTGATGGGGTTGATGGAGGATGAGCTTTGAGGCAACGGCTGAGCAAGTTAGGGGCCTCCTTAACTTTCCAATCAGGATGAGTCCAACCAGCATAAAGCGTAGTTCACTCCTTAAACTCCAGCTATTTCAACGCTGTACTGCCCGGTCAATATAGTGGTCGAAGTCTTCCAATGATGGAACTAGGTTCTTTCTGTTGCTGATCAGGCTCAAAGTTCCTATTCCAACTGACCTGTTACGTACTGACACTCCAAGGCTGCTTGCTGTTACCTAAGGTCCAGTAAGCCTCTGGTTCTTTTATCACTATGCCTGGAGCTATAGTGACACTTCGGTCTCCAGTGACCGGTGACAATGTGCAGGACTTCTCCAATCCTAAAGCACTCTGAATTCCTTCCACTGTACCCTTCGACTTACTCACACTCTCAATCTCAGCACTAGCTCTCACTCCCTCCACCTCAGGAGACGCTTTCAGACTCTCTTGTGCTAAAAACCACACCCCTCTACACCCCTGCTGGGTGTGTCCGAAGTGTATGTGATGTCATGTAGAGCCCTTAACCGTTACCTCTCCACTCATCCTCCTGGTATTGTGTACCTTAAATACCAGGGCTACACACGGTTTCCAGGTGCGTTAATGGGTTGTTTCTGTGTACGCCGTGAACTTGTTGGAGGCCAGATAGTGCTTAAATCTTTCAGTAATGGCCCAGACCAGCGCCAGAAACTCCAGCTTGAAGCTGCTATAATTTTCCGGATTTCTCTCAGTTGGCCTGAGTTTTCTGCTAGCATAAGCGATGACTTTTTCTTGGCCATTCTGCTTCTGACTGAGAACTGCTCCCAAACCTTCATTACTTGCATCGGTGTACAGCAGGAACGGTTGGTTGTAATCAGGATACGTCAAGATCTCATCTCCTGTAAGGATCTCTTTCATCTTTTGAAATGCTTCAGCCTGTTCCTTACCCCAATTAAAGGGAGGGTTTCTGCTCTTTAGGGATTGTCCTACTAGGAGGTCCTGTAAAGGGGCTGCCTTCTTCGTGTAATCTTTCACGAACCTTCTGTAGTAACCCGTGAGTCCCAGGAACTGTCGCACTTCCTTGAGGTTCTTCGGCTCCGGCCACTTCTGGATGGCAGTGACTTTCTCTGGGTCCGGCGCTACTCCTTCCGAACTGACGATGTGCCCCAAGTATTGTACCTTCTGTTTGAGTAGATGGCATTTTGAGGGTTTCAACTTCATCCCGTACCTGGATAGGGACTCAAATACTTCTGCCAGGTGCTTCAGATGGTCCTCATAAGTCTTGGAATACACGATAACGTCGTCTAGGTATAGCAGCACGGTTTCAAAATTGAGATGTCCCAGGCAGTTCTCCATCACTCTCTGAAATGTTCCTGGGGCACTGCTGAGCCCAAACGGCATTCTGTCGAACTCACAGAGCCCCATTGGGGTGGTGAAAGCCGTTTTCTCACGATCCTCCTCAGCCACAGCCACTTGCCAGTAACCACTAGTCAGATCGAGGGTAGAAAAGTAGTTAGCCGTTTTCAGAGCAGCTAATGATTCCTCTATACGTGGTAACGGGTATGCATCCTTGTGTGTTATGCGGTTCACCTGCCTGTAATCCACACACATTCTCATACTACCATCTTTCTTTTTAACCAAAACTAGAGGGGCTGCCCAGGGGCTACAACTATCCCTTATCACCCCAGCTTTCTTCATATCATGCAACATTTCTTTAGCCTTCTGATAATGGGCTGGAGGTATGGGCCTATACCGCTCTTTGATGGGAGGATGACTGCCTGTAGGGATATGATGTTGTACTCCCTTAATTATCCCAAAATCAAGTGGATTCTTGCTAAACACTTGGGCGTACTCTTGCACCACCCGTAATACCCCTTGCTTCTGGTGAGCGGGAGTGGTGTCCGTCCCAACATGGAGTTGCTGACACCATTCCGCCACCTGGGTTGCCGGGTCACTGTCCTCCGCTATTTGGCGGGAGTCTAAGGACTCAGCCGGAAGAATAGAATTATTGTCAACAGCATGTAGTTTAGCAATGGTTGCATAACGGGGTAAGTTTACCTCATCATCTCCCCAGTTGAGAAGCCGTACCGGTACTCTTCCATTCACCACTTCCACTACTCCCCTAGCAGTCATAAGTGTAGGTCTATGTTCTGAATGGTGGGGTTCTACTACAGCTTGGTAATTCTGTCCTCTCAGACCTATGGCTGCCCTGCACCAGATGATCATTTCACTCATTGGGGGTATCACAATAGGATCCGAGTCAGTGACCCGTACATTACCAATTTCGCCGTCTGTAAGCTTCGCTTGCTGCTGACACACCAGGGCCCGGATCTCTCTTTGGATTACTCCTTTCTGCCTTGGTCGGGCAATCTCAGCGAGCTGTTGGAGCAAGAACACAACTTCTCCCAAACAATTACCGATAATGTTAGTACCCAAAATTATATTTAAACCGTTCTCCTCATTTACAGTCTTTACTACCAGAAGCCCCTGGTCTTTCAACTCCTCTCTGCCCACCTTCACATCTACACATTTTGTCCCGAGTACTTCTACAGGAAGACCATTAGAAGCATACACGGTAAAGTCAGGGCTCGGGGGTTTAAGACTGTCCATCGACCAGTACTTAGTATATAGGGCATCAGGTATTAGGGTCACCTGGGACCCAGTGTCTAACAATGCTGGAACTGCAATACCATCTAGGATGATAGACAGGTAGGGTCGTCCGCCCACATACCTGCGGTTCCAGTTTAGGGGGCCTGACGGGTATTCTCCTGGGTGTTGGCCCTCGGACCCAGGTTCTGCCCGTTTAAAGGACACTGTGGAGACATATGACCTTTCCGGTTGCATCGGTAACAGGTGATCTCTCGACGAAGAGGGTGTTGTTCAGAGGTCGCTCCTGGGGGTGGCGTTGTCCTCCTCCGGGAGGGCGACGTCTTCCTTCTTCTCCGGTGCATCCACGGGACGTCTTCTGGGCAGTCAGCTAACAAGATCTTCCCTTCTTCCTCTTTCCGCAGCTGCAGGGCACTCATCACAGCAGCCAGATTTTTAGTCAGCTGGCGCACCTCTGAGCGCAGACAATCCAATTCACTGGGAGGTGTCACCTGCGCTTTGGCTTCGGCCACTAGCGGGGAACAGGGGGTTACTGCCGGTTCCAGAGTGACTTCAGCCTGATGATGTTGGGTTGCCACTTCGGGTTTGCCCAGGGGCCGCAGCCCTTTTATTGCCATGTCCTTTAGGGCATCAAAGGTAGCATCCGGATGGTCTAAGGACCACCAGTTTACAGTTCTGCGTTCCTCTTGGGATCTCAATCCCTGTATAAATTGCTCTTTCAGCATCTTATTCTCGTCGATAGCATTTAAATTGTTAATCTGCTTGAGGGCTCTCAGGGCTCCCTGTAGTCGGCAAGCGTAGTCCCTGATGCTGTCACCTGGCTGTTGTGAACAGTGATAGAAGGCCATCCGGAGATCCGTTTCTGTGCGGTCTTCAAATATGGCATGCAGCTTAAGGAAGATCGCAGGTACCGACTCCTGATCAACGGTATCCCAAGTCTCCACTTCCCTCTCAGCAGCGCCAGTTAGCTGCCCTACCAGCACAGCAGCTTTTTGCCTCTCCGGCATGGAGTACATTTCTAGGATGCTGCATAACTTCCGCTTGAAGCCTGCTAATGTGCCTGGCTCACCGCTGTACTGGGGAAGCCATTTCGCCCCAGGCATATAGGGGAGCGTTAGTGGCATGATCGGGACTACCGGACTAGGTGCTGGACCTGCGCCCTCATCTGGCGCTACAATGCCAGGCGGTGCGGGATTGGGGCCTCCGGCTGGGGCTGCACTGTCGGCCGGTTGCTGTGACATCTTAGCGCCCCCTTGGTTAAACGGAGCCTACCGGTTTCAGACGCTGCTATTTCACAGGCACCGCAGTGGGAACAGGACCTTCGTCGCAGGCGCTCTGATGTCAGAGCGTCCACTTCCTGTCGCAGGACCTGCCGATGAGTCAGAGCCGGGGGCGTGTCCAAGACTCTGCGCGCTCTTTCAGGTACGCCCACCTTCTTCTCCAGCTCCTTAGGGCGCGAATATGGCGGCAAATATGGCGGTATTTGGCGCCAAAAGCACAGACAGTCCTTTTTCACAAAAACAACTCCACAGGCACACAGGGCTCGCAGTTTTGCGAGTTTCGGATCCTGTTCGTGACGCCAAAGTTTGTCTCGACCACGCACCACAATTGTGGGTTACCAGGGCAATGGGGTACTCAGAGCCGAGCCCGTAGAAGTCTATGGGGTTGTCACAGGTAGTGGTGGCTCGGTCTGTGGCCCTGGCGGTCAGGCGTATGTTGGGGGGTATATTTACAGGGGATAGATTTATATACAGTTCGTGACGCCACCTGTAGTTTCCTGATCACTAAGACCAGCGCTGCTGTAGATCTCTGAGGGGATGGTGAGGCAGCTAGATGTCGGGTCCCCTACAGGTGGGACTCTTCCCTCAGGTCGATAGTTATGGTAGGGTTGTGCAGGGGAGCAATTGAATAACACAGTCTCACACATCAGCGTCTTTCCATACCTTTTACTTCAAGTTGTTCAGGCAGGTCCCAGGGAGGCTGATGGGGTTGATGGAGGATGAGCTTTGAGGCAACGGCTGAGCAAGTTAGGGGCCTCCTTAACTTTCCAATCAGGATGAGTCCAACCAGCATAAAGCGTAGTTCACTCCTTAAACTCCAGCTATTTCAACGCTGTACTGCCCGGTCAATATAGTGGTCGAAGTCTTCCAATGATGGAACTAGGTTCTTTCTGTTGCTGATCAGGCTCAAAGTTCCTATTCCAACTGACCTCTGTTACGTACTGACACTCCAAGGCTGCTTGCTGTTACTAAGGTCCAGTAAGCCTCTGGTTCTTTTATCACTATGCCTGGAGCTATAGTGACACTTCGGTCTCCAGTGACCGGTGACAATGTGCAGGACTTCTCCAATCCTAAAGCACTCTGAATTCCTTCCACTGTACCCTTCGACTTACTCACACTCTCAATCTCAGCACTAGCTCTCACTCCCTCCACCTCAGGAGACGCTTTCAGACTCTCTTGTGCTAAAAACCACACCCCTCTACACCCCTGCTGGGTGTGTCCGAAGTGTATGTGATGTCATGTAGAGCCCTTAACCGTTACCTCTCCACTCATCCTCCTGGTATTGTGTACCTTAAATACCAGGGCTACACATTATTATACTCACCCAGGGGCGGTCCGGCGCCTCCCATCTTCTAGCGAAGCCCTCCTCTTCTTAGCTTCTCATCGCGGCTCCGGTGCAGAGCAGAGTACTGCAGTGCGCAGGCGCCAGGAAAGGTCAGAGGTCCGGCGCCTGTGCACTGCAGTACTCTGCTCTGCCCTCACCAGGGCAGAGCAGTGCGCCTGCGCCGCGACGGGAAGCTAAGAGGCCGGCTTCGCTAGAAGATGGGAGGCGCCGGACCAGACCGCGACGCCCATCGGACCGGGGCGGACCGCCCCTGGGTGAGTATAATATAACTCGTTTTTCTTCTCTTTCAGGTGACATCGGGGGCTTATCTACAGCATTTCAGAATGCTGTAGATAAGCCCCTCATGGCGGTGGCTACAGCTGATGGTCGAAAAATGGGGTGACAGATTCCCTTTAAGAGGATAAAAACTTTGATGGGAGTGCTTTTTTAATACAATCATTCTGCCCCATACAACATCAACTAATTGGCAGCATTTGATCTAATTACAGATTGCCAATAATGATTATTTTTATGCCGGTATGAACAATCCAATCCCGAGCAATTTGCTTTTTTACTGGGATAAACAGGAACAAGCGTTCTTGCAAATGCTCATTCATCAATTCTTAGCCAGTCTATATGCAAATTGCCTCTTAAGAGAACAAGAGGACTTGAACTCTATAGCGCCACCTATTGTAAGTAGCGATCCTACAAGTCACAATCAACCCTTTAATGAGTCTTGTAATATGACTTAGGATAAAAGCCAAATCAGTATCTCAATTTGCAGACACGGTGTTTCAGACTATTGGCCCTCGTCAGTGCAAAGTATGAGACCTGATTTGGCTAGCTGAGAGGCTATGGACTGAGGTCTAAGGGGAAAGGTTTCTCCTTGTGGAGAGTGACATACCAGCTCTGGGTTGTCAAAGTAAGGAGGCTTATTCACCGTGCAATGCTCCTCTGGGAAATTTAAATTTATGTATGTCACTCTCCACGAGGAGAAACCTTACCCTCTAGCCAGTCTATATGCACTCTTTAGTTGAAAAGATATTCCAGCCAGAAACACTTATCATCTTATCACCACTTATCAACTAGTTTGGTGATATATGATACACCGGTCAAACATCTAGGAACCCCACCAATCGCCATAACAGGACTTTAGTCCCCAAGTCACAAAACAACCTGGCTGTTTCTATTCTCAGTTACTTCTATCAGTGTCAGAGGCTATCGATGGACTACCATGGCGCTTGCTTAGCCATTGCTCCATTTAGACTCCTCCTAGTCATAATTGTGGAGCTGGGAGGAATGAGGGTCTTTGATTCCCCAGCAGTTGGAGTCCCACCAATCTAGACAAGTATATAGCATACTTACGTTATAATGGAGAAATCTGAGCTCAAAGCTTAAAGGGAATCTGTCACCAGGAGTTTGCCACCAAACCTGAGAACAGCATGATGTAGAGACAGAGAACCTGATTCCAATGACGTGTTACTTACTGGGCTGATTGCTGTAGTTTTGATAAAATCCCTGTTTTACCAGCAGGAGTTTATTATTAGAAGACTAGTAAACCTGCTGCCAGGTAGTCCTCCATATTCATGAGCTCCGTATAACGCTGCCCCTACCTACCACTGATTGGCAGTTTTCTGCCTATGCATAGTGTACACAGAAAGCTGTCAATCACTGGTGTGGACGGGGTTTTGCAGAGCTCAGCATTCAGATAACTGGTAGATCTGCAGCAAATAAATCAGGGATTTTATCAAAATGCTGCTCCCAGATGGGGTAGCAAAAACTGGTGCCAAAATTACTTTAAAGGTGTTTTGCGAAAAATCTGCATTCACGCTATGTGACTGCAGACTTGTAAATTCTCACAGCGAGTGCACCGCATGCTGTCAGGATTCTCAAGTATTGGCGGTGAGAGAAGGCGGTCACATGACCACAAGTATGTCATTTACATACTTCTGGCCACATTCCGACTAGACATGCGCGGCCTCACTCAATTCGCTTGTACAAGCACAGTACAATACATTTTAACAGGAAAGTATTATACTGTAATGTTTTATGAATCTATGACATGCTGGCGCTTACAAGTTGATTTACCTTCCAGATTAGGTAATATAAGGGATAACATCCACCACACATGAACTCATAGTTCAGATGAAAACATGTGTAAAACAGTACAAGGGACAACAGCAAGGAAGAGTTCATCTATTCAGCTACAGGAAAAAAAATCCACATGCCAGCCATTGAAATAGTAACGTAGATTTATGAACTGTGATGATGGCGGGCTTCGTTCCATAGGCATATAATGGACTGATGAAAAGTCAGGGCTATGCTTGAATGAGGGTCAATTGTGCCTGAAACGCGAAAGTGATTGATATCTCCTCTTTCTGGAAAGCTGTTAGATATATGTTTTCATTGGAAGAAATAAATATAAAGGTTTCATCAATTTTGGGTGCTGGCTTGAGTTTTCCTTTTTTACAAGCCGCAGTTAATGGAAATGCACTTCAGAATAAGGATCCTCTTATACAGCAACTTGATTTTCCACAGTCAGAAAGCTTAGAGTAAGTCTTCCACTACGTGAAATGCGATGTTCTGCTAATGTGTGCTAATGAGAAAAATAAGGTGAGAAGATGCTTGTATTTATGCCATAGACAGCACTGACTCCATTAGGAAGGAAATCTCTCATGGCTTTCAATCATTGCATGAACAATAAAGATCCCCTATAAAGAATATTCAGAAAACCTTTTGGCGGCAGCCATCATGCTAAACAATATAAACCATAAGACCACACCTTCGAATGTGAGCGTGCCACAACTGACTGGACCCATACATGTAACTATGTGTAAGATAAGACACGGAAAAAAATGAACAAAAATAGATTTATACGGAGTTATCCAGGCTTCTATCAGTGTGCAATGTCCTACAAGAGCCTGAATCATAGCACAGCTGTGAGCACAAGCCGACACTTTCAGGAGAACTCTTGGATTAGTCAGCTCAGTATGGGCAGATGTATAATTAAGTGGAGGAAATCATCTCCAAAAATTAATTCTGACTCCACATTACCATCACCAAAAGCCTATAATAAAGAGCAATCAACTCATGTGCGGCTAGATTTTACATCTATATTAAGAGTTCTATTTCCGCTTTTCCCATGTTCGAGTAACAGTAATATATGAGGCAGTGATGTAAAGATAATGCTCTCAGTTCTCCCAGTTTAGCATTCTCAATGTTTCTCTCTAGAGCAGGGGTCTTCAAACGACGGCCTGCGGGCCACATGCGGCCCGCCGAGGACATTTAACTGGCCCCTGGGCACGGCCAACATTGAACTTCACTACAGTTAAATGCCGGCGGGCCCTGCAATCGCAGGCAGAAAGACAAGGCGGAGAGGAAAGGCGATGCGCGGAAGTCCGTATGCAGCACACACAGAAGACGTGATTGTCATCACGCCGCCTGTGTGGTCTAATGACGTCACGCAGCCTGTGCCAGAAGAAGATGGAGTCGAGCGAGCGCCTCTTCAGAGCAGTGGGGGACATAGGTAAGTACTGGTATTTTTTTTTTTTTAACGCCGGGTCCTATTGGGGACATTTACCTGCCTTTTGGGGACATTTACCTGCATATTGGGGACACATACCTGCCTATTGGGGGCTATGCTGCCTATTGGGGACTATGCTGCTATTGAGGATATTTATCTGCCTACTGGGGACTATACTGCCTATTGGGGGCATTTACCTGCCTATTGGGGACATTTACCTGCCTATTGGGGACCAATGCTGCCTATTGGGGACATGTACCTACCTATTGGGGACCAATGCTGCCTATTGGGCACATTTACATGTCTATTGGGGACATTTACCTGTCTATTGGGGACCTATGCTGCCTATTGGGGACCTATGCTGCCTATTGGGGGCATTTACCTGCCTATTGGGGACCTATGCTGCCTATTGGGGACATTTACCTGCCTTTTGGGGACATTTACCTGCATATTGGGGACATATACCTGCCTATTGGGGACTATGCTGCCTATTGGGGACCTGTGCTGCCTATTGGGGACTATGCTGCCTATTGAGGATATTTATCTGCCTACTGGGGACTATGTTGCCTATTGGGGGCATTTACCTGCCTATTGAGGACCTATGCTGCCTATTGGGGACATTAACCTGCCTATTGGGGACCTATGCTGCCTATTGGGGACATTGACCTGCCTACTGGGGATCTATACTGCCTATTGGGGACTTATGCTGCCTATTGGGGACATTGATCTGCCTACTGGGGATCTATGCTGCCTATTGGGGACATTTACCGGCCTATTGGGGACATTTACCTGCCTGTTGGGGACCTTTACCTGCCTATTGGGGCCTTATGCTGCCTATTGGGAACATTTACCTGCCTATTGGGGCATGTACCTGCCTATTGGGGACATTGACCTGCCTATTGGGACCTATGCTGCCTATTGGGGACATTTACTTGCCTATTGGGGACATTTACCTGCCTATTGAGGACCTATGCTGCCTATTGGGGACATTGACCTGCCTACTGGGGATCTATGCTGCCTATTGGGGACCTATGCTGCCTATTGGGGACATTGACCTGCCTACTGGGGATCTATGCTGCCTATTGGGGACATTTACCTGCCTATTGGGGACATTTACCTGCCTATTGGGGACTCTCGCAGCACACCAGTCTGAGCCTGACGTAAAAGCGGAATTCCACCAATATGGGCACTGGTGAGGCTGAAATGAGATGGACTGGCAAGGCTGCAGTGATGGGCACTGATCAGACTGCCGTGATGGGAAGTGCAGTCTGTATGTCTGTGTGGGCAATTTTATTGCTGGTAGGCTGGAGTCACACACACCGTCTAAAAAATCGGACTGTTTTAGACGGCCGATAATCGCACAAATGTTTCCTTAACACTGATCCGTCTGTCATTCGATTTGAATGCGATGATGCGATTTTCTCGCATCTGAGCGTACATTTGACATCCGTCTGGCGAGATTTTGTCGGTGGCTAGCAAAACCGACATATAATGGATCCAAATGAATAGTTTTTAAATCACAAAAGAATAGATATATACACATAGAATACATATGTATATATATATATATAGGTCATTGAGACATATATATACATATATTTATAGTTCATACACTTCTACTTAGTGTAATAGTCGCTAATTCAATTGCAAGCTTTTGTAAAATTACAGAACCCGACATGAAATGACACATGGTTTACATACAGTTAACCATGTCATTTCATGTAGTTTGATATATGGTTTTCACTAACAATTACATGAGTGTATGTGTGCAAAATTTCATACATGTAGGGGTTAATTAAATGTGTAAATTCGTTGAAAAAAAATGCGTGGGCTCCCGCTGTATTTTCTCCACCAGACAGGGAAAGCCAGCGAGTGGGGGCAGATAATAATAGCCTAGGGAGGGTGCATTTATTTTGTGCCCCCGCTGGCTACTAACATCTGTCCCCAGCCACCCCAGAAAAGGCAAATCTATAATTAGATGCGCCATTTCTGGCACTTAGCCCGTCTATTCCCATTGTCCTGTAGCGGTGGCTAATGGGTTAATAATGGGTTAAAGCCACCTTGCTATTGGAAGGTGACTTTAAGCCAGGTTAATAATTGAGAGTTGTCAATTAGACATCAATTATTAATCCTATTGTATGAAATTTTAAAAAAAAACACGCACACATTAATTAAAAATCATTTTAATGAAATAAGCACACAGTTTTTGACCATCTTTTATTGTACTGGTAATCCTTCGATTCCCTTGTTCTCCTGAAATTTTGCACATATACACTCATGTAATTGTTAGTGAAAAACATATATCAAAATACATGAAATGACATGGTTAACTGTATGTAAACCATGTGTCATTTCATGTCGGGTTCTGTAATTTCACAAAAGCCGGCAATTGAATTAGCGGCTATTATACTATGTAGAAGTGCATGAACTATATATATATATATTGTGACATTTCCAGGGGATATAGCTCTAGGATCGCTGTCTGGGTAGACAGAGTGACACGAAAACAGTTCATTCAGACAGCAGTTCTGGTGAAAACTGGCCGCAACCAGCTTTATTAAAGTCCACAGCAAACAGATAAAAATAAAGTATAAACAGAAAACCTAGGCTTGTCTAGCCACTAATTACACATAGATCGATTTCCCTATCTATCCGGGTCCCGGCTCTACCAGCCTGACCCAAAACAACACTTATGATATATGTTACCAGAATGGAGTTTCACAGATACTCCTCCTTGTGTCTGAAGGCACCTTCAACGTCCAGACTTGAGAGAGATCCACTCCTATTCAGCTGCTATTCGCACGGATTCTCACTGAGACTACTCCTGTGGCCGGGGTACTTCCTGCACCCAGACTGAGATAGCTCACACTCCTGGAGACTGCTTCTTGTGCCGGGACACCTTCCTGTGTCCAGACTAAGCCAGCTTCCGCTCCTGGAGACTGCTTCTTGTGCCGGGACACCTTCCTGTGTCCAGACTAAGCCAGCTCCACTCTTGGAGACTGCTTCTTGTGCCGGGACACCCTCCTGTGTCCAGACTAAGCCAGCTCCCTGAATGTGTTTGCAGACACCTACTTCTGGTCTCCTAATTAACACCTGAGTAGTTTCAGGCCTGAGCTGCAAGTGTGTAATGAATGTAAGGTGTAGTGACCTTTCTCTACCACTAGGTTTACAAAGCCACACATTTCCCTTATACCTAGGTGAAATGTACACCCCATTCAACACATATTCCCTCACTGTCTCACATATCCCCTCCCTCTTCTCCAGACCAGAGGGCTGGTCAACAATCCAACAGAGACAGTGAACTCTGGACCAGTCATGGCCCTCATCAGCTTCATCTTCACCACTGTCATAGCCAACATCAGTTTTCTCTTCATCTGAAGCATCCGCACTACCCTGTACCCTCCCAGGCCTATACTCTCTGCGGGCCTCGGGTATCCTGCACGGTTTCATCTTGACCTTAGGGCCGGGCTCAGTTTCGATATAGTGCCTGGCCAGAGAAGTACGACCCGGCACATCAGAACACTTCTGCTGACTCTTCCTCAGAAATTCACGTACCTCCTGTGCTACCATGCCTTCCTCATTTGCACTGGTTGCTTTATGGTCATCAGATGATTCACTATCACTATCTGACCCTCTTCTCTCAGCCACATCTGGCTCACCGTCAGGGTTATACAATTCATTTTCATTCACATCCTGCTCACTGTCAGGGTTATACAATTCATTTTCATTCACATCCTGATCTGGAACCTTAGTTAACATGTCATCCACAACATTAACTTCACCATCTGGTCCCTCAAGTATGTGACTATGTGACAACCCCAGCACTATACTTCTATATAGCTCAGGTACTAGGAGCTGACTCACGACCTCTCCCTGGACTTCAGTGTCCCTATACAATAGGCTATTGTCCATGGCAGCATGAGGAAACCTCTCCTCAGAGCCAGGCTCCTGGGAAACCTAATTTAGAACAATCATATTTTCCTGTGCCGTCCTAAGAGTGGGGTCTCGCCACTGCTCACTCTCAAAATTGTCACAGGACACAGGCAAGTCAGGGACACTCGGTTGCCGAGAACCACCATCCTCGTCTCCCAACATCACCTGCAAAGGAATTTCATCACTATCACAGTCATCATTATTATCAACATCATTATCATGACTATGATCAGTATCATCATCACTATCATGATCATCATCAGCATCAGCATCATTATCATGGTCATCATTATCATCATCATCATCATTATCACATAAGTTTAACGGCCCACTAGCATTGTGTTCCGCCCTCGGGACTGCGCACCCTCCATAGGAGCTTCATCACACTGTCCATCAGAAACATTTTTCCCCCAGAGATCCTTAGATCGGGGAAAGTCATTACCCAATATAACGGGTTGCACCAGGTTCTTCACTACCCCCACTTCACATGAAACCTCCCCGCGTTTTGGGGATCAAGTCCACGACAGTCTCTGGGTAGACTTTGGTGTCCCCATGGACGCACACCACACTCAGGTGCTTATCAGGGATGAAGTCCCTATCAATCAGGTTGTCACATACGGAAGTCACTGGACTCTCTGAGTCCAAGAGGGCCTGTGCTGGGCAGTCATTTACAACCACCGTGGACACCTGTGGTCCAGTCTCTTCGGCTGAGGTGGACACACACACAGGTTCTGCGCAGGGAGAGAGGGACCTGCCAACATCACGGCACATAGGCTCCCCCTCTAGTGAACAGCCGGCAGCAATTTCACGACATCTCCAACACTGTCCACCACAATCACCCTCCCATATGTCCCCTCGGGCCTGAACCCGCTTATCAGCATACCCCATGTCCCCAACAGCTGGAACGCTCTTACCGGGAGAGTTCGGCGTCCGGGAACTCAGAAGTGACGACCTCTCAGACGGCTGTACCTCAGGAGGACGTGCTTGGGTGTAGCGGTCCACTATCACCTTTTCAACTCCATAATCAGGTTTGCTGACTGCAGACTCCCAAATGTATCTCCAGTCATGAACTCCCCCGGCACGGGCTGTCACCGTAACACCCAGCCGGGTACGAATCTCAACTTTCAGCTTGGCATAGTCTTGGCTGTCCTGCTCGCTCAGGTCAGCATAGGCCACCTGGGGCACTCCAATCAGATAGGGTGCGACCATCATGGCCCACTCAGATAGGGGCAGATTCTCCTTCTCTGCCAGTCCCTCAAACTTAGTAAGATATTCCTCCACATCATCACGAGGTGTCATCTTTTTCAGGGACCGTCTTACCGCCTTCTTTACAGCGGACAAGGCAGGTGCCTTCACAACATTACTCTGTGACGAGGTGCTGAGAGCTGCAATCTGCTCCAACACCCGGTTATTCTCCTGCTGCTGCTGCAGGATTTGCTGCTGGTGCTGCTGCATGCACTGCTGGTGCTGCAGGCGCTGCTGCTCCATGCTCCGCTGGGCCGGCTGCATGCACTGCTGGTGCTGCAGGCGCTGCTGCTCCATGGTCCGCTGGGCCTGGACCAGGTACTCAACGAGCCCCTCCATACTGCCGGACTTATCTGTCTCAACCACGGCAGTCTTATGTTGCACAATAACTTGCGCCATTTGTTCAAACAGCGCCTCCATGCTGTCATCCATGCTGTCAGACTTCTCTGTCTCAACAACGGCAGTCTTTACTCAAGACATACACACTCCACAAAAAATTCAGCTCTGCTGTGCAGACACTTTTTTTTTTTTTTTTCTTTGCAAAGTCTATTAGGGCTCCTGTCTCTTTAAGACTGCTCCAAACAGACGTTTCTGCTGACACACTTTTTTTTTTTTTTCTCTGCTGCTATTTCAACAGACTTCACCTTTATTGCTGTCTCTAAACCACTGTGCTGCATGCACACTCCAGCACTAACTGTATCAGCCACTGCGCTGCCCCAGCATTCTCCGCCAATTGTGACATTTCCAGGGGATATAGCTCTAGGATCGCTGTCTGGGTAGACAGAGTGACACGAAAACAGTTCATTCAGACAGCAGTTCTGGTGAAAACTGGCCGCAACCAGCTTTATTAAAGTCCACAGCAAACAGATAAAAAATAAAGTATAAACAGAAAACCTAGGCTTGTCTAGCCACTAATTACACATAGATCGATTTCCCTATCTATCCGGGTCCCGGCTCTACCAGCCTGACCCAAAACAACACTTATGATATATGTTACCAGAATGGAGTTTCACAGATACTCCTCCTTGTGTCTGAAGGCACCTTCAACGTCCAGACTTGAGAGAGATCCACTCCTATTCAGCTGCTATTCGCACGGATTCTCACTGAGACTACTCCTGTGGCCGGGGTACTTCCTGCACCCAGACTGAGATAGCTCACACTCCTGGAGACTGCTTCTTGTGCCGGGACACCTTCCTGTGTCCAGACTAAGCCAGCTTCCGCTCCTGGAGACTGCTTCTTGTGCCGGACACCTTCCTGTGTCCAGACTAAGCCAGCTCCACTCTTGGAGACTGCTTCTTGTGCCGGGACACCCTCCTGTGTCCAGACTAAGCCAGCTCCCTGAATGTGTTTGCAGACACCTACTTCTGGTCTCCTAATTAACACCTGAGTAGTTTCAGGCCTGAGCTGCAAGTGTGTAATGAATGTAAGGTGTAGTGACCTTTCTCTACCACTAGGTTTACAAAGCCACACATTTCCCTTATACCTAGGTGAAATGTACACCCCATTCAACACATATTCCCTCACTGTCTCAACTATATATATATATGTGTCACAATGACATATATATTATATATATATATATATATATGTATTCTATGTGTGTATATGTATTCTTTCTATTCTTTATTAAAGCTGTCAGTGTGATTTTACAGTATAGCCGGGGATGAATTGCCGACTTTTCTAAAGGACACCGGTGCGATTTTATCGCAAGTAACACGTGTGGTCCGTTTGTAATCCGATTTTTCATTGCACCCATAGACTTGCATTGGTGATTGTCAACTTATAATCGGTGACAATCGCAGCATGCTGCGATTATCTCGGTCCGAGGAAAACGGCCGAGAAAAAAACGGATGCTGGGAGCTGCTCCATAGATTAACATTGGTCCGACTGCAATGCGATATTTCATCGCATTGCAGTCGTCCGTTTTTGTCGCCAGTGTGACGCCGGCCGTATAGTTTTTGTAGCGCTGTATATATATTGGTATTTTACTAATAGCAATTTGAAATGATATCAAGAAAGAGAAAAAATTGACTCGGAGTGTAGGATATTCAAAGAACCCAATGAAATATCGGTAAGTTTGTTGATTTTACTTTACTTGTTCTTCATTTTAAATATTATATTTGTTCCTGTTTTGTTTTTTTTTCTTCAAAATAAGATATGTGCAGTGTGCATAGGAATTTGTTCATAGTTTTTTTTAAACTATATTCCGGCCCTCCAATGGTCTGAGGGACCATGAACTGGCCCCGTTTAAAAAGTCTGGGGACCCCTGCTCTAGAGGGCCATTTGCGATCGTGAACTGAGATGTCGGTAGATTACCTGTAATCAGAGGAAGATATTTCTGTTATGACCGACATTCCTCGATACAAAATTGCCACAATAGGGGCAGTGAACCAATCCTATAACGCAATTGTCGGTTAGTTGGCGTGTCTCAAAGCACTGCGGAATATGTTGGCGCTATTTATTGTTATAATTATTATTTGCAAAACACGCATTAGGTTTGCTCTTGCATGGGTGAACATACAGCATGTATCTTCTTGATCATGGCTACCTAGCCCTCTGGATCTTGGTATATATTCAGGTATCAGTCTCTTAATACATTTTACATTTAGCATTGATCTCTTCAGATGTTTCTTTTATCATCCGTATATGTAGTGGCTTATTTATTGGAGCTATTAGCCCTTAAAAATATACCTTTATTTCAATCATTTAAAACAAACACAGCAAACAAAAACTAGCAATGCCCTACCAGGCCAAAAAAAGTATGGTGGTACGCTAATGGGGAACCACAATACATCCCTAGGTTACCCTATTACTCCCTAATTCACCCCTACCTTGCCGCAGAGGTTGGCACCCTACCTTGAACGCAAATTGGCGCTCAACGATAGCTATCCCTAGATTCTAAATTGACGTTTAACCTTAACCTGGGGTTAAACGTCAATCTGTACATATAATCTTTAAGAAGAGAAGGCAATCTTATACTATCACCTATAGGTTTAATACAATTTTACTCCCCACCCTTCAATTCCAACCTCCCAATTACTTTATTTTTCCATTACGCACTGTTTATCCCTTGTTATACATCTGTTGAACTATTCATGTGTGAGCTCTGGTAACTTTTGATGTTTCATGGCACCTCTACAAATAGTGAATCATAAGGAGAATCTAGGGTTAGCCATCATTAAGCGGAGGCGCCAATTTGCGTTGAAGGTAGGTTGCCAACCTCTGCGGCAAGGTAGGGGTGAACTAGGGAGTAATAGGGTAACCTAGGGATTTATCGTAGTTTCCCCATTAGCATACCACCATATTTTTTTGGCCTGGTAGGGCATTACTAGTTTTTGTTTGCTGTGTTTGTTTTAAATGATTTAAAAAAAGGTATATTTTAAAGGTATTAGTTGTTGGTGAGCCCCTTGTCTACTATAACTGCTATCGATACTTTGATAATTATTTGGCTATTAGCCCTTTACCTCTTTTGCATTTTACTTATTCCTATATACTGCATGCAGCACAATTGCTTCTTCTATGACTTTGTCACCAGACTTGAAGCCCCTACCCCTACTTTTCATTAGGTATTATTGATGATAATATGGATAAAATCTAGTGCTATATTATGTTTAGATTTTTATTCTGCATCTTTTTTCAGTCCTCTATGGGGCAGTGAAATCTAGCCGACACCATGCTCCCACGTCTTCCTTTATTTCTCCTAAATTTAGCTCATGGGGCATTACTGTCGCCATATGCTTTAGTCCACTCAACA
>JARQOD010000001.1:103907601-103962757 GCA_033576555.1 Oophaga sylvatica
TTGAGGGAGGGGGGTACAGTAGGATCATCATTCCATGCTTGTGGAGGGAAGGTACTGTGTGGGTATCTTGCTGTGTTTGGGGGCACGTTTGTTTGCATCATACTTTATATCTGTAGTATTCAAGGTTTTTTATCCTTTATTGTTATATCTTTAAATTAGGCCATTGGCCAATTTTTACTGCTCTTACATAACATATATTATTAAAAATATTTTATTCTAAGATCTATTAATTAAAATGTACTTTGTTCCTGAACAACCTCTTTAAGTTTGTTTCCATATGAAATAGTTCATCTCTATAATTGATGATAAGGAAAAACTTCCACATTTATATACATTTTTTAATAAATATCAAAGTTGTCCCCGACTTTGTCCAAGCTTTTTATTTTGGCCATTAATTGATTAATTTTTACGTCTTTGATGTAACAGAACTTGCTACTTTTTCTGTAAAGCTGAATATAAACTGACAGATCCACATTCACTTTCTGAAGATGATTTTTTCTTACTAAATAGGAGCAAAGTGGACAGAAAAACAGAAGTGAATTTCCCCTGCAGACAACATGCTGCTTCCTTCACTGATAACACCTGACCTGTGCCGGTGGAGTCAGACCGCCCCACGGTGCTCAGTGATTACATTCCGGCTGCCCGCAGCTTCCACTATGGAGCGCGCCGCATACTGGGTATTATTGATCACTAGTGGTGCTGTCCGCCAGCAGATCCGATCAGAGGGAATGTCACATGCGTTTAATTATAGATTCATTTATTAGATTATACCGAGTATATGGACTATAAATTATAGCTATTTATTTCTAAACCCTCCCCTGGGACAGCCATATGCGGGCACACAGACAGGATCGCAGGGTCGAGTGCCTAGTGGCAGCTGGATGGGGGTTAATTGACAGAAGAAGTCAACGTTTGTGCACTGTTGGTGAGGAAGAGTCTTCATTAAATCCTAAAAAAAAATTCACCTAATGTAATAACTTTTTAATGCTAGTCTCCTAAGTTCCCACAGTGAGATTTAGTGAGTTTTTTACGCTGCGTATTTTTGCTGCATGAAGAACGCCGCGTCTTACAGTTCCAGCAAATTGGATGGGATTTATAGAAATCTCCTTCCAACTGTGCTTTTTAACGCAGCGTAACCTGACCTACGGTTCGTGTTTTAAATCTGCAACATGTCAATTTCTCTTGCGGGTACAATGAGCTTTTTTGCAGATTTTCCCCATAGAATTGCATTAGATGCGAAAAATCCACAGATAAAAACGCACATGATGTGAAACTGCTCTAAAAACACATGTAATCCACACATGACTGTATCACTAAAGTTTTGTCAAAGCGAAATTCCAGGAAATATAAAAAACAAAGCTGCTTTATTTAAAATGTGACATACCAAAAAGCGCAGCATGAAAAACGTGATAAAAAGGCACTCAAAAACGCAAGTAACCTAATTTATATAATTGGTGAAAAATGCTGCAGAAAAACTGTAACATCAGTAAAGTCATCAAACACTCATTCTTGGAATATAACCTAGTGGTATGTGTATGGCTATGTTCACAAGTTGCATTTTTTTC
Source organism: Oophaga sylvatica (assembly GCA_033576555.1). Lineage (NCBI taxonomy): Eukaryota > Metazoa > Chordata > Amphibia > Anura > Dendrobatidae > Oophaga > Oophaga sylvatica. The sequence goes on from JARQOD010000001.1 coordinate 103,909,167, forward strand.
CTAAGGCAAAACCTGCTATCTTGGCAGTAAAAAAGTTTCCTCAGCAAAAAGGTTTTGCTTAGTTTTTGTTGCATTTTTTGCTGTTCTTTTTTTGCTGTGTTTTGTCAGGGTACATTTATTCCTTGTGCATGCTGATAAAGTTTAGTGCATTAAAAAAATTGGTTTTACTTCATCAGGTTTCGACACCAAAACGCATCAAAACCTGATACCTGCGTTTTTGCTTTTTTCCAGTGTTTTTTGTACTACACATTGCTTTCAATGGGTGAAACACGCTGAAAAAAACGCTGAAAGAAGGGACATGCTGCATTTGGCAAAACCAAGGTATTTCACAAAAAAAACAAAAGCTGTGTGCATGAGATTTCAGAAATCTCATAGACTTTGTTGGTGCTGCAAAATGCAGCTGAAAATTTGCAGAGAAAATGCAACGTGTGACTATAATAAACTACAAAGAACCAAAAATTAGCTTAAATACTATATAAAATGCTAAAAAAAACCCTTTATTTAAACAAATTACATAGGGAAAAACATAATAAAAATAAAGTACTCACAGCCAAAAGAAAAGAGGCTACACATCTGATGACAATCTGGAGAGACCTCAATACATCATTACTCACATGGAATATATATAATAATTAATATATACAAAATGGTACTAAATTAGTTATAAATATATATAATACCAGATTATTAAATATTAAAAAGTCCATAATATTCATGAATAATGTGCATAATAAATGTGATTTGCTGCTTAAATATGTAAATGAGCAAAAAAGCACTCACTTGTATTTTATTCATTTATTCATTATCCATGCAAGTGCAAAAAAGGTGCAAAAAGCACTACTATTGTGCAAAAGTGCATATAGTGCAAAAAAAGCTACTGTTCAAAAGTGCATCTTGTGCATATAAGGGGTGTGACCGCCCTGTTTCTGAGCTGCGAAATCCATCCTGTCTGGATTATGCTTTTACAAGTAGTTCAGTCCATCTGCCCTTGTTCACATTTACGTCACTTGACAAGTGGAAAGGTTTTTAATACAAGAGTTAGGACAGTCCCACAAGGGTTGCCTTGACGTGGCGGGATGGTTTGTACATTCTTTTGATCAAAATTATGTTTACTAAATACCCTTATTATTGTTACTACCTGCATGCATTTTTTGCAAAAAAAAATGTTTTATTTTATTTTAGGATATTTGTTTTCTCTGTTGTATGGATAAATAAACTATTGAATAGCAAGTAAATAACATATAATCCAAAAAAGTGCATCAGCCATTAAAGTGCAAATCATTTATGCACTTTAATGGCTGATGCACTTTTTTGGATTATATGTTATTTACTTGCCATTCATTAGTTTATTTATTTATCCATTCAATAGCTTTTTTTGCACTATATGCACTTTTGCACAGTAGTAGCGCTTTTTGCACCTTTTTGTATTTGCATGGATAATGAATAAATGAATAAAATACAAGTGAGTGCTCTTTTGCCTATTTATATATTTAAGCAGCAAATCACATTTATTATGCACTTTACTTATGAATATTATGAATGGACTTTTTAATATTTAATAATCTGGTATTATATGTATTTAGAACTAATTTAGCACCATTTTGTATATATTGATTACCGTATATACTCGCGTATAAGCCGAGATTTTCAGCCCATTTTTTAAGGCGGAAAGTCCCCCTCTCGGCTTATACTCGAGTCATATACGCCAGGGGGTCGGCGGGGGTGTCAGATCATGCTCACCCCCCTGGCGCGTCTGCAGCCCTCCTGCTTCTCCCACGAGCTCCTTCAGCGTTCACATGGTACCGCTCATTAATGTCATTAAAGACTTTTATGAGCGGTACCACGTGCCAGCTGAAGGAAGGAATAGCTGCCGGAGACCGCGGGAGAAGCAGGGGGGCTGCAGAAACTCTCCAGGAGGGGCTAAGTATATGCGATATTCACCTGTCCTCGGTCCACCGCTGCGCTCCGCTCTATCCTCAGCGTCCTTTGACTGTGACGTTCAGGTCAGAGGGCACGATGACGTAGTTAGTGCGTGCCACGCCCTCTGCCTGAGCAGTCACTGACAGAGGACCCAGAAGACAGCGGCGCACAGCGGTGGACCGTGGACAGGTGAATATCTCAGGTGCCGGGGTCCTGAGCCAGCGGTGACACCGGCACCTGTCCCCCATAACGTGCCGGTGTCCCCGACTGCTCAGGACATCGGCACGTGGCCCCCAGCGACAAGAGGTGAGTATGTCATTTTTTTTCATTTGCAGCAGCAGCATATGGGTCCTATACTATAGAGCATTTTATGGGGCATAAAATTTATGGAGCATCTTATGGGGCATAATCTATGGAGCATCATATGGGGGCCTAATCTATAGAGCATCATATGGGGGCATAATCTATGGAGCATTTTATGGGGCATAATCTATGGAGCATCATATGGGGGCATAATCTATGGAGTATCATATGGTGGCATAAAATATATGGAGCATCTTATGGGGGCATAATCTATGGAGCATCTTATGGGGGCATAATCTATGGAGCATCATATGGGGCATAAAATATATGGAGCATCTTATGGGACATAATCTATGGAGCATCATATGGGGGCATAATCTATGGAGCATCATATGGGGGCATAATCTATGGAGCATCTTATGGGGGCATAATCTATGGAGCATCTTATGGGGGCATAATCTATGGAGTATTTTATGGGGCATAAAATATATGGAGCATCTTATGGGGGCATAATGTATGGAGCATTTTATGGGGGGCATAATCTATGGAGCATCATATTGGGCATAATCTATGGAACATTTTATGGGGCATAATCTATGGAGCATCATATGGGGCATAATCTTTGGAGCATCATATGGGGCATAAAATATATGGAGCATCTTATGGGGCATAATCTGTGGAGCATCATATGGGGCATAATCTATGGAGCATTTTATGAGGCATAATATATAGAGCATTGTTATGATTTGGTAGCCGAGGAGGACAGCAACAAAAATTGACCAGGCAACCAGACACCCAGAGAGGTTGGTAACTAGCGGATTGCAGACTCCTAAACTGACAGCACAACTAGAAGCAGCCGTGGGATGTGCCTACGGTGCCCTAGATACCTCAACACAGCCGGAGAGTTAACTAAGCCTAAAGAGAGAAAGGGGAAGGCTAACTGCCCCGGAATAGAGCCCAAAAGGAATAGGTAGCCCCCAAACATATATTGACGGTGAGACAAGATGAAATACAAACACAGGCAGAAAATAGAGCAAGCAAATTGGGGCCCAAACTGTCTAGATAGAACAGGACAGGAAAGAATACTGTCTGCAATCCAGCAAAAACTCTAAGAAAAATTCCAACATGTCTGATAAGCAAAAATACTGAGACCACACAATCTCTCCCCCTCTATATCAGATTTCTGGTGGGAACTGGTAGCAAATCAGCAGACACTGAATTAACAAAGAACTGAAAATACATAAACTGTCTCTGGTGTGAACTTGTAGCAAATCAGCAGATACTGAAATAACAGGGAACTGAAAATACATAAACAGTGGCAAATGAGAAACAGAGTCCAGAGCAGGCCCCCGCAGGGGAACCTGGCTGTACAAACTCCAGAAGAGCAGAAAACTGAGATAAACAAAAGGGAAAACAAATGTCACAGAAATAAACAGCAAATAACTTATCTGAAAGCTGCAGGACAAAGCAGGAAGCAAGCTGACTTCCAAAAGGGACCAGGAAGAAACAAATCACCGGCAAGGATCATGGGAAGGTTGCTCACTTATATCTCCCCAGTCATTAACACCTGATTGCCAATCATCGCCCCCAGCTGATAGACTTCTGTTAGCCAAAGCAGCTTTATTACTATCAGCAGCCACCAGGGGAGCCCAAACTCAGAAGTCAGATCCAGAGAGTTCACAACAAAGCATCATATGGGGCATAATCTATGGAGTATCATATGGGGCATAAAATATATGGCGCATCTTATGGGGCATAATCTATGGAGCGTCTTATGGGGCATAATCTGTGGAGCATTTTATGGGGCCATAACCTTTATGGAGCAGCATATGGGGCATATTATTCTATGGAGCATCTTATGGGGCCATTATTAACCTTTATGCAGCGTTATATGGGGAGTATTTTGTATGGAGCATCTTATGGGGCCACTTTGAACTGTATGGAACATTATATGGGGCTCCTGATTCAATATGGATGTTCAAAAATATTTAACCTACTGATGTCTCAATTAATTTTACTTTTATTGGTATCTGTTTTTGTTTTTGAAATGTACCAGTAGCTGCTGCTTTTTCCACCCTAGGCTTATACACAAGTCAATAAGTTTTCCCAGTTTTTTGTGGCAAAATTAGGGGGTCGGCTTATACACGGGTCGGCTTTTACATGAGTATATACAGTATTATACTGTATATTCCATGTGAGTAATGATGTATTGAGGTCTCTCCAGATTTTCATCAGATTTGTAGCCTCTGTTTTGGCTGTGAGTACTTTATTTTTAATATGTTTTTCCATATGCTAATTTGTTTAATATAAAGATTTTTTTTAGCATTTTATCTAGTATTTAAGTTCATTTTTGGTTCTTTGTAGTTTATTAACGTTTTTTTGCAGCTATTTACTCTTTACTATTGGGTTTTTTTGTATAACGTGTGACCATAGCCTGTCCGTTCAGTATTTGCAGCAGAAACGGGGTGGAAAAGGTAACCTCCACCGTCAGATACTCCCGGAGGTCCCCGTGTATACACGACCTCGACTTTCCTACCATTGGGGTTTTCCCCGGCGACCCATGGACAAGTGTCACTAGTCTCCCTGGGTCCAAGAGAGTCTCTGTCTGGTAGCCGTTGATGCGTACCTGGCACAAATGGGGTTCATTTCTTGTGCCATCTGTATCCGCGGTGCAGACAGTCTGGGCATACATAGATACCTGTCAAGTAAACTCGCGGTCCGTAGGCTCAGCCTTCAAGGGACAGTTGGCAGACATGTCCTGGCCCTTGACACCATCATCACCTGATAGCGATGGCTCCTCTGTTCCGCGAGAGCAATTTAGGGGATACTGAACTCCCCCTCTCAGTTGTGGCATGATTCAGACTAACTACAGCAGAGGGCCATATCCCTTTCCCAGACTCCTTAGCTTGTAGAACATGTCTTCTGTCTGTTCCCCGAGACCTGTCTCCTGGTTACATCTGATCGGGCAGCCACTTGGTAGGAAGGGGGGAAGCCGTCGTACCTCCGAGTGGATCCAGCGCTACCACTGCAAGTGACTGGGGTTCATTTCTTGTGGCATCTGTATCCGCGGTGCAGACAGTCTGGGCATACATGGATACCTGTTGAGTAAACCCGCAGTCCGTAGGCTCAGCCTCAGTTGGCAGACACTACAACCGCTGTCACGGCCACTGCAACCACGGGTAGTGCCAGCTTCCCGTCTGCTTACGATCAAGTTGCCGGTCCAGACTGACTAACCTGACCCTCTGTCATCCTGGTTGTGGAGGAACCCTGCAGCGAGGCCTTAAATGAGAGACCTACTTCTCCTGGGACAGACCCAACCTCAATTGCATGCTACCCCTCCGCAGCTGTCTGCCCCCTTTCTGTCCACTCTGACAACCTCACAGGATAACTGGTTCCAGCATGCCTGCTATTCACACTCTTAAGATATTATTACAGCTGCATGACTGATCTCCTCCCCCTCTAGGGGAGAGAAACACAGTACACCACCCACCCCCAAATCCCCATCAGGAGGCATGTTAATCACATTGACATCAACAGGGTTGGACATTACATTTTTATCTGGAGAATCAGGCCTTGCAGGTTCAGTGGCCACATACTGGGTTACATGCCTCCCCAAGCCTGTCCCAAGCAAAACACTTGCGGGAATATTCAAGGTTACCCCCACCTTCCTCACTCCCTTCTCGGCACCCGAGTCCAAATACACCTTGGCGACGGGCAGCGCTGGTTCGACTCCTCCAATCCTGGAAACAGCGAGGGTTTTCCCTGGTACCAAATCCTGTGGGGACACCAGCTGAGGATGCACTAGAATTTTCTCAACGCTAGTGTCCAGCAGTCTCATGGCCACGGCCTGGCCTATGTTTACGGACTGAAAGTTGTCAATGGACCTCCCACCTCCCCACCCACACATAAACCACAATGTCTGGGACAGGAACAGGCCCTTTTGGCGCTGGGGACACATGACTGAAGTTTTTCAGTTGTTTACAGACATAACATAGTCGGAGTTCCCCAACCAATGTGGAGAGGGAAGTATGTGCAGGTGCTCACTTGTGCTTGGGGGCAGGAACAGCTGGCACCATGTTCATCTTACTTCCTCTGCAGCCAGCATGATTCTTGACCTCTGTAATCCTGTTATTGAGTATTCATCGGCATGTGTCGCTGTTGCAGAGACCCCGTTTTGCTTCCAGTCACTGAGATACTGCTGGAGGACTTCCAGGTAGTTCCACAAAGCTGCTCAGTTGTGAGCTCAATCAGGTGCTGGACAGTGATGACCTCCAATCCCGTGGTCCATTGGTCAACTGTTCTTAGTAGGACCCGCATGTGATCGGTTCAGCTGTCTGCAGGACTCCACTGCATACTCTGGAGCTTCTTCTGGCACGTCTTAAGGGTCCAGTTATACTGCTGGACCAGAGCCTGCTTGATATCCTGATAGCTCAGGGTGGTCTTACTGGGCAGTTACCTGAAGATTTCCAGAGTCTTACCCCTTAGGCGAGGGGTTAAGAACTGGATCCACTGGTCCTCAGGCAGATGGTATTGATGGCCAGTTTTTTCAAATGCCAGCAAGATAGTGTCCAATTCCCTTACTTTGTCCAGCAGGGGGAAGTCCTCCGCCCTTAGCTTCGGGACTCAGATGTGAGGGAATCACACCTCGCTGGTGCTCATGCTGGAGTTCTGCAGCTTATGTTGCCTTGTGACGTTCTGCTGCTTCCTCGCAACATACTGTCATGAGGGTCCCCAGCCTGTAAACTGGCCAGGGCAGCTTAAAGGAGGGCATCCAAGCCTGCCTGTCTGGGGGAACAAGCAGGTGGTGAGCGGCCTACTGTGGGACTGACCGCAGGCAACTAGCTGCTTGGGGAGCCGTGGCTGGACCCCCCTCTGCTTGAGCAACATCACCTTCCACCTCCTCCCTACCGTCTGTAGCATTCGCCATCTCCATAGCCCTGCCTCGGATGCCACTGGCCATCCTTGCAATATTTGGTCACTGACACAGAGCTGCAACCTGATGTACCCACACACCTCACAGTATTTGCACTGAGACAGTCTAGTGCTGAGCTGATCTTAAGACCTCAGCTGGAAAAAGCTACTGCTTGTAGTCTTTAGTGTCTTGGAGTGTGGGTCCGACCCTCACACACACTATTATCTTGATCCCACCGTGCTGCCACCACATGTGATGAATAGCACCAGAGAAATCACGGAGATCCCACCACTGCCACCACAGCGTGGTGGCGATGTGCGGGTTCATAACATGTACCGACATGACATTCTGCACCTCCATGGGGACACGTAAGGTCATCTTGGCACAGTTTTACACGGACACCTCCCTGTCCACACAGGCCCAGGGAGTGAGAGGATGTGACCCACGCTGTCGCTGACGTGGCACTACACTCGCTCACAACCCTGACAGGTTAAGAGTCCCCTTTCACGAGCACCATTAAACCAGAACCTCATCAGCCCAGTAGGACTGCCACTAGATCCTCGGTAGTTATAAGACTGGTCCGGTAACAGGATTAAATTGGGCCAGAAACCAGCCCCGATAGCATGGAAAGTTAAAACTGAGAATACGGATGTGTGGATTCATGGATCAAGATAAAATAGCAGCCCAAGGTTAAATTATACATTTAATCGCATTAAGAGCACACTAGACAATACACTATATACATAATGGTTATACATATACAATGGTCAGATATGCAAATACTGTACAGGTGAAGTACAAAATACTGTATATAAGCAGATGAATCATGTCAATTACCGGTTTTATGTTCAACCATGTGTGCTGGGCTGCATGGGGGAATGAGCTGCCAGCTGATTCCCATTCTCCCAGCATGTTGCTTGACGTGGCTTCCCCTTTAGAAGTGAACAGCAAGCACGACAAAGAGAGCAAGCACATGGCCTTACATAAGCCTTTATCACCTTGGTCGGTCACTCCTTTCCGGCCCCCTGGAGGAGCCTTATCCCCCTCTCCTGGCTGTTTGAAGCTAAAACTCCCAAAATCTACGAAGGTTCATACCTTCCTAACGGAAGGTCATAGGGCAGCGGTTCTGGCACCATCAGATCTGGTCGGGCTCCCTTACGCTTAAAGACCAAACACAACTTTGCTACCTGGCTTCTGCTAGCCGTTCTGCGTATGTCCCCACTTTGGGGTGTTCATACAGATCGAGACCCTTGGAGGTGTTTGGCCTGTTCCAGAGATCTCAAAAATGTAACCAGTATGTAGTTAGGATGAACGATAACGCCGTATTCTCCTTAACTCTCTCTTTATGAAATCCGATCTGACTGGATAAAGCAGATATCTTCTGTTGAGAAAGCCAGCACGAAACGAGCATCCGGGGTGGCCCTTGGGAATTCCTATTCAAGAGAAAAAGATGAACAGCGCTCCATCCAGGTGAGATTCAGTAGAAAAAACTTTATTCAAGCCATAAAAACGACGTTTCGACCTGTTAAGGTCTTTATCAAGTATAAACAGGCATATAAAAAGGGCGGTTTTAAATAGTGTGGAGCAAAAACAATTGCACCAATCACCACATAATGCACGCCCAAAACATTAACATATACAGGTAACAACAAAGTGCAAATTCATGAAAACATAATAAAACAACGATCAGATATATGAAAATTATATAAACAAACAAAATAGCAAAATCAAAGATTAAATACAAATATATATATACATGTTTCTGGATTAAATCCACATCTTGTTCTCGTTGTTTGTCCCGTTGTCATGGATATGGAAGCCAATCCGATCGTACCTAGTGCATATCTGTCATGTGTGCATCGCCACGAAGATCGTCGCGGTTGCACATTCTGACTTCTCACAGCTGAGTTGCTGTTTCTTTGTGTTTGGCAGTTAGGGAGTTAATTCTGTCTGTGCTCAGTTCTGGGACTGGGTGCAGTTTCTCCCGGCTGCAATTAATTATTTGTTGATTGGTTTCCTTTAAATCTCTGGTTGTCTGTGTTGGGAGTTGCCAGTGAAATTCTTCATGCAGACCACAGATAGGATTGTATCTGTATAGACTTAAGTTAAAGAGCTCCTTAGTTGTTTTAAGCTCACCTTGCTTAGAGTTTAATATCCCAGATCATTTATGTTCCTTCTGTGTTTGAGTGTGTATGCAAGTCTGTGTTTTCTCCAGTCTGTCTTATATGTCTAATCTGTGTATTTAGCAGAGATCAGCCCATATCCCTTTGGTGGTAATCAGTATCCTTCTTAGGACTGATTACAGGGTTCAGGGACTGATAGGAGACAGGGTTAGGCTGGAGACTTGGACCTCTGAACCATTATCAGTACCTCCAAGGTGAGGGATTAGTTAGGACCCCAGTTTAGGGTCAGGTTAGACCCCCGGTCCTCCTCTTTCCTGTGACAGTGTATCAAGTCCTCAAGATTAACCCTGAGTTCAACGGATATCGTGTCAGGTAAATCTATTCTATATTTACATGCTGATGTTGCTAATCTATATGTTGTATAGAGTGTTGTTCTTTTAAGAATAGTTTACTGACATCGTACACATATCATAAGACCGCGTGACATTTTCACTGGCCCATAAAATTATTCCCAGTTGCCATGGATCCAGTAGCCCAGCTGGCTCTGCAGTTGCAGGGATTATCCATGGAGCTGACGGACATTAAGTCCAAAGTTTTGTCTCCCTCGGAGCAAACCAGATTTGAACCTAAAGTAGCTCTCCCGGACAGGTTCACTGGGGGGCGAGACAAATTTTTTACCTTCAGGGAAGCATGTAAATTGTATTTTCGGCTTCGGCCTCGATCATCAGGGAGTGAAGAGCAGAGAGTGGGAATTGTTATCTCGCTCCTACAAGGGGACCCTCAATCCTGGGCCTTCTCCCTTCCTCCGGGATCCCTGGCTCTACAGTCAGTAGATCGATTTTTTACTGCCCTGGGTTTGGTATATGATGACCCAGATCGGGTCTCTCTTGCTGAGACAAAATTACGTAAGATACAGCAGGGAGATCGTCCGGCGGAGGAATTTGCTTCTGAGTTCCGTAGATGGGCCACAGATACTCAGTGGAATGACCCAGCTCTTAGAAGCCAGTTTTGTCATGGGCTTTCTGACAAATTAAAGGACGTTTTGGCTCAGTATGATTCTCCTCCATCACTGGAGGCTGCTATGGCCCTAGCTATCCGTACTGATAGACGGCTCCGGGAGAGGTGCGAGGTAACTCCGCCCCCTGTTGTTACTCCACCTACTACTAAAGTCCCTTATGTTGAGGTTCCCCTTGTCTGTTCGGAGGAGCCTATGCAGTTGGGAGGGACATCATTTCGTAGGAGGGGATTGGCGGTACGCCGCAGGACTAGAAGGTGTTTCTTCTGCGGGAAAGAGGGACATTTTGTTGGGGGATGTCCATCCCGTGCCTTGTTGAGCAAAAAGTCGCCGGAAAACTGTTAATCCCAGGTTGTGTGGTGGACGACAACCTGGGAGTATGTATTTCGTCCGCTAGTTCTTCTCAGTTCCTTGTACCAGTGGAGGTGGTGGTTGGTACGAGAGTGGAGAGATTTTCTGTTCTTCTTGATAGTGGGTCCGGGGCTAATCTGGTTGACGCTCAGTTTGCTCAGGCTCAAGGTATGCATCTGAGTGTATTGGTCAAACCGATCCCTATATTCTCCATTGACGCCAGGCCTCTCGGCCAAGGTAGCTTTGTTCATGAGGTTCATAACATTGACCTTCGGGTAGGGGCAATACATAGGGAACTATTATCTTGTTATGTGTTGGAGGGTCTACCTACTCCTATTGTGTTGGGACTTCCTTGGTTGGTTAAACATAACCCTGTGATTAATTGGCAGTCCAGAGATATAAGCCAATGGGGGGAGTTTTGCAAAAGTAACTGCATGAACACAGTCATCAGTGCGGTCGTGCCTAGTACTTTGCCTCCTTTTTTGGAGGACTTTGGGGATGTGTTCTCTGAGGAGGGGTGTCAGGAGTTGCCTCCTCATCGCGTGTATGACTGCTCTATTAATTTACTTCCTGATGCTAAGTTACCTAAAGCTAGGTTATATAACCTTTCTGGTCCTGAGAGGCAGGCTATGAAAGATTATATTTCGGAAAGTCTGGCCAAAGGGCATATTAGACCTTCATCTTCCCCAGTGGCCGCGGGGTTCTTCTTTGTGAAGAAAAAAGATGGAGGCCTACGCCCTTGCTTGGATTTCCGCGAACTTAATCGGATTACTGTTCGAGATCCGTATCCACTCCCTCTGATTCCTGATCTCTTCAATCAAATTGTTGGCGCCAAATGGTTCTCTAAATTGGATCTCAGGGGGGCGTATAATCTGATTAGGATAAAAGAGGGGGATGAGTGGAAAACGGCGTTTAACACGCCGGAGGGACATTATGAGAACCTTGTCATGCCTTTTGGTCTGACTACTGCACCAGCAGTATTCCAACATTTTGTTAATGACATTTTTCGTCATCTGGTGGGGCTGTTTGTGGTCGTATATTTGGATGACATTTTAATTTACTCACCAGATCTTGTGTCTCACCAGGAGCATGTGAGACAGGTGTTGCAGATCTTGCGAGACAATAAACTATACGCCAAACTGGAAAAGTGTGTATTCGCCGTACAGGAACTTCAGTTTTTGGGTTTCTTGGTGTCAGCCTCCGGTTTCCGTATGGACCCTGAAAAGGTGAGAGCAGTGCTTGAATGGGATCAGCCAGAGGATCTTAAGGCTCTGCAGCGTTTTCTGGGGTTTGCTAACTACTACCGGAAATTTATTTGTAATTTCTCATCTGTTGTCAAACCTCTCACTGACATGACAAGAAAAGGGACGGATTTTTCTAAATGGTCGGACAAAGCTTGCCAAGCTTTTTCCTCTTTGAAAAAATGTTTTGCTTCGGCACCCGTTCTCATCCAACCAGATGCATCACAGCCGTTCGTTGTGGAGGTGGACGCGTCTGACGTAGGGGTGGGTGCAATATTGTCCCAGGGTCCGTCCCCTGGTAAATGGCATCCGTGCGCTTTCTTTTCTAAAAAATTGTCGTCCGCCGAAAGGAATTATGATATCGGCAATAGGGAACTTTTGGCCATTAAGTTGGCTTTTGAAGAATGGCGTCACTTTTTGGAGGGGGCAGTCCACCCGGTCACCGTCATTACTGATCACAAGAACCTGTTGTATTTGGAATCCGCTAAGCGTCTGAATTCCAGACAAGCTCGATGGTCGTTGTTTTTTACCAGGTTTAATTTTGTTGTCACTTATCGCCCGGGGTCTAAGAATGTAAAGGCTGATGCCTTGTCTCGCAGTTTCCCAGGGGCCGGGAAAATGGATGACCCGATTCCTATCCTTCAGGAGGGGGTGGTAGTGTCGGCTGTATGTTCTGAGCTTGAGGAGGAGGTGTTAGAGGCTCAGGGGGACGCCCCTGCAGGACCTCCAGGGAGACTGTTTGTCCCAAATCAGTTGAGACAAAAGGTTATTGAGGCACATCATAATTCTGCTTTAGCAGGACATCCAGGGAGTAAGGCTACTTTAGATCTCCTTTCTCGCCGGTTTTGGTGGCCTAACGTTAATAAAGATGTTTTAACTTTTGTCGCGTCCTGTGGGGTTTGTGCTCGCTCTAAGACCCCTCATACCCGTCCGTCTGGGACCCCCTTACCCTTGAAACTTCCGGAGCGTCCATGGACTCATTTGTCTATGGACTTCATCACGGACCTTCCTCAGTCGTCAGGGAAGACTGTCATACTGGTGGTTGTTGACAGGTTCAGTAAGATGGCACATTTCATTGCTCTTCCTGCCCTCCCTAATGCTAAAACTCTGGCGCAGGTGTTCATTGGGGAGATTGTGAGACTTCATGGGTTGCCTTCTGATGTGGTGTCAGATAGGGGGTCTCAGTTTGTGTCCAAGTTTTGGAGGGCATTTTGTTTACGTCGGGGGATGCAATTGTCATTTTCCTCGGCTTTTCATCCGCAGACCAATGGTCAGACAGAGCGTCTGAATCAAAGCCTAGAGACTTATCTTCGGTGTTTTGTCTCAGAGAACCAGGAGGACTGGTCTTCTTTCTTGCCTCTGGCAGAGTTCGCTCTTAACAACAGGCGGAGCGAGTCCACTGGTAAGTCCCCGTTTTTTGGGGCATATGGTTTTCATCCCCAGTTTTGTACATTCAATGGGGGGGCCCTTCTGGGGTTCCTGAGGAGGAGCGTTTCTCGTCGTCACTTGCTTCAGTGTGGAGAGGTGTATTGAATAATCTGAGTGCTATGGGGAACCGTTATAAACGTATGGCTGATAGGAGGAGAGTTTCTGGTCCAGATCTTAATGTGAACGATCTGGTATGGTTGTCTACCAGGAATATAAAACTTAAAGTTCCCTCCTGGAAGCTGGGCCCCAGATTCATCGGGCCGTACAGGATCAGTTCCATAATTAATCCTGTGGCATTTCGTCTGGACCCCCCTCCTACGTTTAAAATCCACAATGTGTTCCACAAGTCATTACTTAAGAGGTACGTGGCACCAGTCATACCATCACCTCTACCTCCTCCTCCAGTGGTGGTCAATGGTAACTTGGAGTTTCAAGTGTCAAAGATCATTGACTCACGTCTGAATCACCGGTCCCTTCAGTACTTGGTGCATTGGAAGGGGTATGGTCCAGAGGAGAGGACGTGGGTTCCTGCGTCTGACATTAACGCAGATCGTTTGGTACGGACCTTCCACAGAACTCACCCGGGCAAACCTGGCCCTGAGGGTCCGGAGGCCCCTCGTAGAAGGGGGGGGGTACTGTCATGTGTGCATCGCCACGAAGATCGTCGCGGTTGCACATTCTGACTTCTCACAGCTGAGTTGCTGTTTCTTTGTGTTTGGCAGTTAGGGAGTTAATTCTGTCTGTGCTCAGTTCTGGGACTGGGTGCAGTTTCTCCCGGCTGCAATTAATTATTTGTTGATTGGTTTCCTTTAAATCTCTGGTTGTCTGTGTTGGGAGTTGCCAGTGAAATTCTTCATGCAGACCACAGATAGGATTGTATCTGTATAGACTTAAGTTAAAGAGCTCCTTAGTTGTTTTAAGCTCACCTTGCTTAGAGTTTAATATCCCAGATCATTTATGTTCCTTCTGTGTTTGAGTGTGTATGCAAGTCTGTGTTTTCTCCAGTCTGTCTTATATGTCTAATCTGTGTATTTAGCAGAGATCAGCCCATATCCCTTTGGTGGTAATCAGTATCCTTCTTAGGACTGATTACAGGGTTCAGGGACTGATAGGAGACAGGGTTAGGCTGGAGACTTGGACCTCTGAACCATTATCAGTACCTCCAAGGTGAGGGATTAGTTAGGACCCCAGTTTAGGGTCAGGTTAGACCCCGGTCCTCCTCTTTCCTGTGACAGTGTATCAAGTCCTCAAGATTAACCCTGAGTTCAACGGATATCGTGTCAGGTAAATCTATTCTATATTTACATGCTGATGTTGCTAATCTATATGTTGTATAGAGTGTTGTTCTTTTAAGAATAGTTTACTGACATCGTACACATATCATAAGACCGCGTGACAATATCATTAGAACACAACCAATGGGGTAAATAGCGCCAAAAGATAAAATAACCTACCAGATGTCATAATATATAGGATCGTTGACCCAAAACACCAATCCGAAAAGGGATAACAGTCAGCGCCAAACGCTAACTGCGTCACATAAGCACCACATATGTTCTACATCCGGAAAAGAACTAAACAAATATCCGGGCCAGAGCGCATGCGCCGAAAGAAAACGTCATAGTGTCCACCCACAGGGTGATGACACATCCGTGTCTACCCACGAACGTAACCATAGCAATGCAAGAGGCGGAAAACGTCATAGTGTCCGCCCATAGGGTAATGACACATCCGTGTCTATCCTCCGACGTTACCGTAGCAATGCAGAAAACAAAAAACGTCATAGTATCCGCCCACAGTGTGATGACACAACCGTGTCTATCCACTAGCGCTACCGTAGCAATGAAGACAGCGGGACACTAAATGTGCGCTTCAATTATGTGGAAAAAAAGGGGGGTTAACGCCGTGATTCTTACCCCTAAATAGGTATGTTGAGGCGCAAGAGATCAACTGCGCTATGCACAATAACTCTAAAAAAAGAGAGAATAGTGAGTCGATCGCACCAAAAAAGACAGAGAACATATGTCAAAGGGAACACAGTAGTGCTCACCCATATGTTGATGATATAACCATATCGATCTAGATCTAGCATTGTTGCCATAGTTATAAAACACAAGACACTGCGCTTGCGCACTCTATATATATAAAGAAGCAATCAGCATTTCTACATAGATCAAGATCATAAAATATAGCATATGGTATAGTGTAACACAAACCGAGAACAGACAATGTACACAATAAAGCTATAGAAACTATATAAGGAGAAAGGAAAAGTACAAAAAGGGAAGGGAGAAAAAGAATAAAAATACCAGATCAAATGCAAACTAATGCGGACTCTAGCCCCTTGAATAACATTGTAACCTAAAAAAAGGAAAAAGAAAAAGATAAAAAAAGGAAAACAAAAGAGTTAAATATAAGCCACAACTGAAAATATTCAATAAGGTTATTATATATTGTTTAAATTGAATTCAATATTAAGTCCAGCCGGTTGTAGAGTGCCCAATCTATGTATCCACCTCAATTCTTTCTTCCTGAGCAATTTGGCTCTATCCCCTCCTCTTCTGAGTATTGGCACACTGTCAATAACTCTGAATCTAAGTTGATTCACAGAGTGTCGATTATCAATGAAATGTTTGGGGACTGGTAAATCTACAAGTTTTGTCCTGATCTTACTCTTGTGTTTGCTAAGGCGCGCCCGCACTTCCATGGTTGTCTCGCCGACATAAGCAAGACCACACGGACAAACCAACATGTATACAACAAAACTAGATGTACAGGAATACCTCTCTCTCAAAAAATTTTTTTTACCAGTCTGAGGGTGATTAAAGAAGTCCCCCTTCAACATGTTATTGCAGCATGCGCACCCCAAACAAGGAAAATTGCCAAAACGGGGGGTACTCAAGGTACGTTGAATTCCTGAGCCAACAGGACCAAAATCTGATTTAACTAATTGATCCTGCAAATTACGTCCCCTACGGTAAGACATTAGAGGTGGAGAACCAAATTCAGAAATAGTTGGGTGCCCACGTTGTAATAAAGCCCAATGTTTTTTAAGAATAAACCCAACGCTATTGCTTGCAGGATTAAAGGTGGACACAAACGGTACACGTTTTTGCATTGTGTTTAAGATAGGAAGCATGGCGAGAGGTCTCACGTGTTGTGTTCAAGGCTCTAGACTTATATCCCATTACTAAATCCTTAGGATATCCCCTTGATAGAAATTTATCACACATGCCTTGGAGGCGTTGATCAATTAAATCCTCATCAGTAACAATTCTTCTAACTCGTAGAAGTTGGCTCCAGGGTAAAGAACTAACCATTCTTTTAGGATGGTTACTATTGTATAACAGAAGGCTATTTTTGTCTGTACTTTTGACAAATAGATCCGTTTTCAAAAAATTACGATCCTTGTAAACTAAAGTGTCAAGGAATTGCACCTGAGTCAAGGAATGTGACATAGTAAATTTGAGTTCTGGATAGATTTGGTTTAACTCTGAGTAAAAGTCATGCAATAAATCAAGGCTACCATCCCAGACCACGAAGACGTCATCAATGTAGCACCACCAGGCCCGGACATGGCACCAGAGATAGGATTTGTACACAAACTCCTCCTCCAGTACCGCCATATAGATGTTGGCATATGTAGGGGCCACATTGGACCCCATGGCGGTACCGCGGCGCTGCAGAAAAAACTCACTTCCGAAGAGAAAAAAATTCCTCCTCAGAACGAGTTCCAGCAGCGTGAGAACGAGCTGTGCACATTCTGGCGCCATGTCCGAGCCTGATAACGCCACAGAGACGGCGCGAAGACCCTTTTCGTGTTCTATGGACGTGTATAATGATACCACGTCCAGTGAAATCAAGATGGTCGAATCATTCACTTCTATATTCTCAACTTTATCCAGGAAGTCGTTGGTGTCTTTGACATATGATTGTGCAGAGATAGCAAAGCGTCGTAATACTCTATCCAAGAAGATTGACACCTTGTTAAATAGAGAGCCACGACCAGATACTATGGGGCGACCGGGGGGATCACATAAGCACTTGTGTACTTTTGGGAGCGTATATAGTACGGAATCACCGGTTTATCCACATTCAAATAGTTAGACAATTTCTGATCAATAATACCTAAGGCCAAAGAATCACCAACAACACCTTGTAATTCCCTTAGAAAACCAGGAGATGGATCATGTGCAAGTCGCTCATAGACAGCTGTGACACTAAGTTGGCGCATAATTTCTGCTTTATATTTAATGCTATCCATCACTACAACCGCCCCGCCTTTGTCGGCTGGTTTTATAGTGATGGAGGCATTAGAGGCAAAGCCCACCAGGGCACTTTTCTCACATTTAGATAGGTTGGACATACCATTGGATTTGTAACTGCGTCTCAATTTTTCAACATCTCTCTTAACCAATTCAATATACGATTCCACAAAGTGGTCATGATTTGGTGGTTGAAAATTACTCTTGTTGTATAATCCTAAACTTTGTAGAGCAAAACCATGTGTACTCTCGTTCACATTTGCAGTATTTAAACATGTTTTATCTGGAAAAATGTTGATAAACGCAATCTCCTAAAAAAGATTGTAAGTCACATTCTATATTAAACCAATCAGGTTGATTAGATGGACAAAAGGATAAACCCCTCGACAGAATGTCCAATTCCATATCTGTGAGTTCAGTAGAGGAGATATTTACCACCAATTCTCTCAGTGTTCTCTCCGATTGTCCTCCTTGTTCTTCAGCTTCAGCGTGGTGTTGCGTGTCGATCGTTGTTCTCGACTCGTCATCCTTACTCCTGTGCTTCCGGACACCTCTCCGGCCCCTTCTGTTGGAGTTGTGCCGTTGGTTCTGTTCTTGCCTAAAAAAGGTATTTTGTTAGTGTTTCCAAGACTAGAATCATCAGTGGATTCGGAATCCGCGTTAGTGAATCCAAAATTGGACATTTTTCTGTCCTGTGGTCTTCTCCGTCTCCTAATAGAGCCAGCCCGTTGTCCTCCAGTATTCTGGCGGGTAGAGTTACTCATATGCCAAGAAAAGATGCGACCCATCCTGTAATCATCCGCATCGCGGAACCATTTAGAACGTTTAGTTAATTCAAGATCATTACGAAACTTAATGAGATTTTCTTCTACCTTGATCTTCATTGCGCCCCACTCTTGTGCCGTCAGCTGTAGTACAAGTTGTTCCTCAAAACCAATGATGTTCTTCTTCACTTGTTCCATCTCCTTCTGCAAAAACTCAATATTGAGTAGCATAATGTCAAATGCATATTTATTAGAGATAGATTCAAACTTCGAACAAAACTGCGTGTTATCCGGTAGCAGAGTGGGTCTAAGATGTGGACGCAGGCCACGTGGGATCCTGCGTGCTTTATAATACTCAGTCAATGTGACCACATGTAACTCAAAAGAGATTAATCTCCTCTTCTCATTTTCCCACTTCCTTCTAAGCATTTCATTAGTCGGCTTGCTTAAAAAGGTATTGTCAGTATTATGTATAGACAAAATCCGTATAGCGTCATCCTCAGTATATGAAAATGTATTGGCATTATCCAGCTCACCCACCTCTGGAGTAGTAGTACCGTCCATGTTAATGGTCTGGGTGTAGGTCAACCTCGGTTCAGCAAGTGATGAATAAAAAGAAGTAGTTGACAGCACTCTCAGCAGTGGGACGCACGTACCAGATCCAAGGAACCAACTCGGACATTCAATATTCAAGAGAAAAAGATG
The DNA here is from genome assembly GCA_033576555.1 of Oophaga sylvatica. Classification (NCBI taxonomy): domain Eukaryota; kingdom Metazoa; phylum Chordata; class Amphibia; order Anura; family Dendrobatidae; genus Oophaga; species Oophaga sylvatica. The sequence continues at coordinate 103,928,194 of JARQOD010000001.1, forward strand.
AACAACGCTCCATCCAGGTGAGATTCAGTAGAAAAAACTTTATTCAAGCCATAAAAACGACGTTTCGACCTGTTAAGGTCTTTATCAAGTATAAACAGGCATATAAAAAGGGCGGTCTTAAATAGTGTGGAGCAAAAACAATTGCACCAATCACCACATAATGCACGCCCAAAACATTAACATATACAGGTAACAACAAAGTGCAAATTCATGAAAACATAATAAAACAACGATCAGATATATGAAAATTATATAAACAAACAAAATAGCAAAATCAAAGATTAAATACAAATATATATATATACATGTTTCTGGATTAAATCCACATCTCGTTCTCGTTGTTTGTCCCGTTGTCATGGATATGGAGGCCAATCCGATCGTACCTAGTGCATATCATTAGAACACAACCAATGGGGTAAATAGCGCCAAAAGATAAAATAACCTACCAGATGTCATAATATATAGGATCGTTGACCCAAAACACCAATCCGAAAAGGGATAACAGTCAGCGCCAAACGCTAACTGCGTCACATAAGCACCACATATGTTCTACATCCGGAAAAGAACTAAACAAATATCCGGGCCAGAGCGCACCCACAGGGTGATGACACATCCGTGTCTACCCACGAACGTAACCATAGCAATGCAAGAGGCGGAAAACGTCATAGTGTCCGCCCATAGGGTAATGACACATCCGTTTCTATCCTCCGACGTTACCGTAGCAATGCAGAAAACAAAAAACGTCATAGTATCCGCCCACAGTGTGATGACACAACCGTGTCTATCCACTAGCGCTACCGTAGCAATGAAGACAGCGGGACACTAAATGTGCGCTTCAATTATGTGGAAAAAAAGGGAGGGTTAACGCCGTGATTCTTACCCCTAAATAGGTATGTTGAGGCGCAAGAGATCAACTGCGCTATGCACAATAACTCTAAAAAAAGAGAGAATAGTGAGTCGATCGCACCAAAAAAGACAGAGAACATATGTCAAGGGGAACACAGTAGTTCTCACCCATATGTTGATGATATAACCATATCGATCTAGATCTAGCATTGTTGCCATAGTAATAAAACACAAGACACTGCGCTTGCGCACTTTATATATATAAAGAAGCAATCAGCATTTCTACATAGATCAAGATCATAAAATATAGCATATGGTATAGTGTAACACAAACCGAGAACAGACAATGTACACAATAAAGCTATAGAAACTATGGGGCATAAGGAGAAAGGAAAAGTACAAAAAGGGAAGGGAGGAAAAGAATAAAAAATACCAGATCAAATGCAAACTAATGCGGACTCTAGCCCCTTGAATAACATTGTAACCTAAAAAAAGGAAAAAGAAAAGATAAAAAAAGGAAAACAAAAGAGTTAAATATAAGCCACAACTGAAAATATTCAATAAGGTTATTATATATTGTTTAAATTGAATTCAATATTAAGTCCAGCCAGTTGTAGAGTGCCCAATCTATGTATCCACCTCAATTCTTTCTTCCTGAGCAATTTGGCTCTATCCCCTCCTCTTCTGAGTATTGGCACACTGTCAATAACTCTGAATCTAAGTTGATTCACAGAGTGTCGATTATCAATGAAATGTTTGGGGACTGGTAAATCTACAAGTTTTGTCCTGATCGTACTCTTGTGTTTGCTAATGCGCGCCCGCACTTCCATGGTTGTCTCGCCGACATAAGCAAGACCACACGGACAAACCAACATGTATACAACAAAACTAGATGTACAGGAATACCTCTCTCTCAAAAAAATTTTTTTACCAGTCTGAGGGTGATTACCTGTATATGTTAATGTTTTGGGCGTGCATTATGTGGTGATTGGTGCAATTGTTTTTGCTCCACACTATTTAAGACCGCCCTTTTTATATGCCTGTTTATACTTGATAAAGACCTTAACAGGTCGAAACGTCGTTTTTATGGCTTGAATAAAGTTTTTTCTACTGAATCTCACCTGGATGGAGCGCTGTTCATCTTTTTCTCTTGAATATTGAATGTCCGAGTTGGTTCCTTGGATCTGGTACGTGCGCCCCACTGCTGAGAGTGCTGTCAACTACTTCTTTTTATTCATCACTTGCTGAACCGAGGTTGACCTGCACCCAGACCATTAACATGGACGGTACTACTACTCCAGAGGTGGGTGAGCTGGATAATGCCAATACATTTTCATATACTGAGGATGACGCTATACGGATTTTGTCTATACATAATATTGACAATACCTTTTTAAGCAAGCCGACTAATGAAATGCTTAGAAGGAAGTGGGAAAATGAGAAGAGGAGATTAATCTCTTTTGAGTTACATGTGGTCACATTGACTGAGTATTATAAAGCACGCAGGATCCCACGTGGCCTGCGTCCACATCTTAGACCCACTCTGCTACCGGATAACACGCAGTTTTGTTCGAAGTTTGAATCTATCTCTAATAAATATGCATTTGACATGCTACTCAATATTGAGTTTTTGCAGAAGGAGATGGAACAAGTGAAGAAGAACATCATTGGTTTTGAGGAACAACTTGTACTACAGCTGACGGCACAAGAGTGGGGCGCAATGAAGATCAAGGTAGAAGAAAATCTCATTAAGTTTCGTAATGATCTTGAATTAACTAAACGTTCTAAATGGTTCCGCGATGCGGATGATTACAGGATGGGTCGCATCTTTTCTTGGCATATGAGTAACTCTACCCGCCAGAATACTGGAGGACAACGGGCTGGCTCTATTAGGAGACGGAGAAGACCACAGGACAGAAAAATGTCCAATTTTGGATTCACTACCGCGGATTCCGAATCCACTGATGATTCTAGTCTTGGAAACACTAACAAGATACCTTTTTTAGGCAAGAACAGAACCAACGGCACAACTCCAACAGAAGGGGCCGGAGAGGTGTCCGGAAGCACAGGAGTAAGGATGACGAGTCGAGAACAACGACCGACACGCAACACCACGCTGAAGCTGAAGAACAAGGAGGACAATCGGAGAGAACACTGAGAGAATTGGTGGTAAGTATCTCCTCTACTGAACTCACAGATATGGAATTGGACATTTGTCGAGGGGTTTATCCTTTTGTCCATCTAATCAACCTGATTGGTTTAATATAGAATGTGACTTACAATCTTTTTTTAGGAGATTGCGTTTATCAACATTTTTCTCAGATAAAACATGTTTAAATACTGCTAATGTGAACGAGAGTACACATGGTTTTGCTCTACAAAGTTTAGGATTATACAACAAGAGTAATTTTCAACCACCAAATCATGACCACTTTGTGGAATCGTATATTGAATTGGTTAAGAGAGATGTTGAAAAATTGAGACGCAGTTACAAATCCAATGGTATGTCCAACCTATCTAAATGTGAGAAAAGTGCCCTGGTGGGCCTTGCCTCTAATGCCTCCATCACTATAAAACCAGCCGACAAAGGCAGGGCGGTTGTAGTGATGGACAGCATTAAATATAAAGCAGAAATTATGCGCCAACTTAGTGACACAGCTGTCTATGAGCGACTTGCACATGATCCATCTCCTGGTTTTCTAAGGGAATTACAAGGTGTTGTTGGTGATTCTTTGGCCTTAGGTATTATTGATCAGAAATTGTCTAACTATTTGATTGTGGATAAACCGGTGATTCCGGTACTATATACGCTCCCAAAAGTACACAAGTGCTTATGTGATCCCCCCGGTCGCCCCATAGTATCTGGTCGTGGCTCTCTATTTAACAAGGTGTCAATCTTCTTGGATAGAGTATTACGACGCTTTGCTATCTCTGCACAATCATATGTCAAAGACACCAACGACTTCCTGGATAAAGTTGAGAATATAGAAGTGAATGATTCGACCATCTTGATTTCACTGGACGTGGTATCATTATACACGTCCATAGAACACGAAAAGGGTCTTCGCGCCGTCTCTGTGGTGTTATCAGGCTCGGACATGGGCCCAGAATGTGCACAGCTCGTTCTCACGCTGCTGGAACTCGTTCTGAGGAGGAATTTTTTTCTCTTCGGAAGTGAGTTTTTTCTGCAGGCCGCCGCGGTACCGCCATGGGGTCCAATGTGGCCCCTACATATGCCAACATCTATATGGCGGTACTGGAGGAGGAGTTTGTGTACAAATCCTATCTCTGGTGCCATGTCCGGGCCTGGTGGCGCTACATTGATGACGTCTTCGTGGTCTGGGATGGTAGCCTTGATTTATTGCATGACTTTTACTCAGAGTTAAACCAAATCTATCCAGAACTCAAATTTACTATGTCACATTCCTTGACTCAGGTGCAATTCCTTGACACTTTAGTTTACAAGGATCGTAATTTTTTGAAAACGGATCTATTTGTCAAAAGTACAGACAAAAATAGCCTTCTGTTATACAATAGTAACCATCCTAAATGAATGGTTAGTTCTTTACCCTGGAGCCAACTTCTACGAGTTAGAAGAATTGTTTCTGATGAGGATTTAATTGATCAACGCCTCCAAGGCATGTGTGACAAATTTCTATCAAGGGGATATCCTAAGGATTTAGTAATGGGATATAAGTCTAGAGCCTTGAACACAACACGTGAGACCTCTCGCCATGCTTCCTATCTTAAACACAATGCAAAACGTGTACCGTTTGTGTCCACCTTTAATCCTGCAAGCAATAGCGTTGGGTTTATTCTTAAAAAACATTGGGCTTTATTACAACGTGGGCACCCAACTATTTCTGAATTTGGTTCTCCACCTCTAATGTCTTACCGTAGGGGACGTAATTTGCAGGATCAATTAGTTAAATCAGATTTTGGTCCTGTTGGCTCAGGAATTCAACGTACCTTGAGTACCCCCCGTTTTGGCAATTTTCCTTGTTTGGGGTGCGCATGCTGCAATAACATGTTGAAGGGGGACTTCTTTAATCACCCTCAGACTGGTAAAAAAAATTTTTTGAGAGAGAGGTATTCCTGTACATCTAGTTTTGTTGTATACATGTTGGTTTGTCCGTGTGGTCTTGCTTATGTCGGCGAGACAACCATGGAAGTGCGGGCGCGCATTAGCAAACACAAGAGTAAGATCAGGACAAAATTTGTAGATTTACCAGTCCCCAAACATTTCATTGATAATCGACACTCTGTGAATCAACTTAGATTCAGAGTTATTGACAGTGTGCCAATACTCAGAAGAGGAGGGGATAGAGCCAAATTGCTCAGGAAGAAAGAATTGAGGTGGATACATAGATTGGGCACTCTACAACCGGCTGGACTTAATATTGAATTCAATTTAAACAATATATAATAACCTTATTGAATATTTTCAGTTGTGGCTTATATTTAACTCTTTTGTTTTCCTTTTTTTATCTTTTTCTTTCAGCAGCAGAACGGAAGGAAAGGAGACACACTAGTCATAACTAGTGGGTAGGCGGAGCCCAGATGGGATAGACACCTCAGATTAAAAAAAAAGAGTGTTGACCGGCCCCTCCAGCTCGGGCTCCTCCTACTCAGCTCTCCAGTTTTCAATTTGAGGTCTCAGAGGATAGTCGCTGCTGGAAGCAGCTCCTCAGAAGATTTTATTATTTTTTATCGGACAAGAGACTTGGATCACCAAATGTGGTCTAGAGGTCTCAGGGGTCTCAGCGCTGCTGGACCCCAACCTCTCCCTTGGCGGATCTGTATTACCCTATATGGTGGTCCCTGCAGAACCCTGCCGGCCCGGGGGGATGAGGATGGCTTCCCTGGCGGGGACGCAAACCGTGCTGCAGGGGTCACTATGTTCCACGCCCTTGGAGGAAGCATGGGCAAGCGCCAGAAACCCCTGGGGGCCCCTGTGGCGCTCGGCGGGGTGAGTACTCCACATTTTTATAATGTGTGTGAGTGACTCAGCGGCTGCTGCGGCAGCCGTGTTAAATACATGTGGTGACTGTTGTATTTGTCCGCAGGTGGATGCCTGCAGGACGGGGATCGTGGGACCGGAGAATGGAGGAGTCCCGCGCTTTTTTTTTTAAGGCGGGGGCGTGGCTTCACGCTTCCCGGGCAGGAAGCGCTCACGCGATTTTCCTCTGCTTTCTCTTCTGGCTGCCTCCTCAGTGCGGCGGCCATTGCAGCGCTCCGGGCTCCTCACTCTCCGTTCCTCCCGCACAAGAATAAAGAAGACAGCACCGCGAAGTTTCTGTGAGTCGCTTCTGCCTATCAGGGCAGAAGCTTAAAAACTTCTCTCCCCCGCAGCGCAGGGCTCTGCCACACTGAACGTCGCTAAGTTAGCGACGCTTTTTAAGTCGCATGATTTTTATGAGATGCGAAAAATAGCGCAATATTTTAGCGATTTTTTTCGTTTAGTGTGGCATTCCTTGAGGACTGTTCTGTCTGCACCTGCTACCTCATAAGAGGCACCTGGGGCTCGCACATCTGTCACATTAATACAGGTTGTGGAGAGCTTGTAACTTTAACCCCTTATTAGGCGGTTAACCCTTAATGGTGGGACAGCTGGGGTAGCTCTCTCTTTAAGAGTTTAACCCTTCAGCGTTCGTTTTGTTTTTTCTCTTAGGAAACCACACTGTTTCTAGTTACTGTCAGGTTTAAACTGCCATTGTACTGGGTAAAGACATGTCAGATCAGGGCCCAGGTGCGGACCATCTCCCGGCTCCGCTACGAGATCAGTCTCGCATATCTGACACACAGACCTCGACCACGTCGAGTGCAGCGGCCGGTGGTCCCAGTGATGTAAAAATGGAGGCTCTCACTCGTTCGATTGATAGCCTGTCTAACCTTATAGGTTATTGGGTGTCAGCCAAACCTTCTCAGGGCAGGAAGCGACACAGGCCGGTGACTTCTTTCACATATAGCGACTCAGAGAGCTCTGATATGGAGGGTTCCCCTTTAAGTTCAGGGGGATATCCGATTCGGATAAAGAAGATCGGCATAGGCACTCTGCCTCGTTTTCGGGCCGTGTAGAAGCTTTTATTGAAGCTATGAGGGAGGCATTACAGTTACAGGAGGAAGTAACTACTCGCCCTGGTAAGTCGGCCCGGATGTTTCAGGAGTCGCATAAGTCACTTTCGACTTTGCCATCCCTGATTGAGCTTAATCAAGCAGTGGAGAAGGAGCGTCTGTGTCCAGACAAACGTTTTCAGGGGACACGTCTATTTGAGTCACTGTATCCGTGTGCTACGGAATTGATTGATAATTGGATTCCTTCTCCTGAAGTGGATGTCCCTTTATCTCAGCTTAGCAAATCTTCTTTACTTCCTATTAAAGGGAAGGCGAGTCTGCAGGACCCGCTGGACAGAAAAGCGGAGTCGGCGGTAAAATCCATTTACGAGGCCGCGGGTCATGGTTTCAGAGCAGTGCTAGGCTCCATGTGTGCTTATAAAGCTTCCTGGTCTGGTTGGATCGTTTGCGGAGGAAGTGTGAACCTCAAGTACCTGAGGTGGACGAACTGTTCGAATTGTTAGAAAGTGCTTTTCAATATGGCCATGATGCAAGCCTGGATACTGTGTCACTGCTGTCCAGGACACAATCCTCGGCGGTCACAGTCAGGAGAGCACTGTGGCTTAGACAGTGGACCGGTGATGCGGTTTCCAAGCAAGGTTTGCTATCTTTAGCTTACAAGGGCGGTCAGCTATTTGGATCTGACCTCACGGAGCTGATTGCCAAAGCAAAGGCAAAAGAAGCAGCTTTACCGCAGCGAAGAACTGTGGCTTCTACGCCTGGCAGACCTGGTACCAGTAGTGGTCGACGGTCCTTTCGGTCCAGGGGACGATTCGGTCAGCCCTCTTGGGGGTCGGGTCGTCCCTCTTTTTCGGGAAAAAAGACCACTCAGAAATCCCGCACTCCCTGGAAACAAAGTTTCCGTCAAGACAAGAGGGAATCTGACAAAAAGCCCGCTAAGGCGGATTGACGCCAGGGTCCCGCTCGAGGGCTCTCGAGTGGGGGGTCGCCTGCTCCAATTCAAATTGACTTGGGTTTCCCGCGTCCCAGACACCTGGGTGACGCGGGTTGTGTCGGCAGGCTATTTCATAGTTTTCTTCCCGACCCCGAACAGTTATTGCCAATCTCGCATCCCGTCAGAGCTCGAGCTATGTGCCGCTTTACTGCAAGAAGTCGAGTTTCTTCTGCAGAAGGGTGTGGTGGTACCGGTTCCACCAAGAGGGTTTTATTCCAATCTCTTTGTGGTCCCCAAAAAGGAGGACAAGTTTCGCCCCATCCTGGATCTCAAAAGATTGAATCGGCATGTCCACACCCGAAAGTTTCGCATGGAATCGCTTCGCTCCGTTGTGGCAGCCTTGTCGCAGAACGACTTTTTGGTGTCAATCGACATTCGCGACGCCTATTTACACGTTCCAATCGGAAGGGCTCACCAACGTTACCTTCGTTTTGCCATAGGACAGGACCATTACCAGTTTGTGGCCCTGCCATTCGGTTTGGCCTCAGCGCCCAGAGTTTTTACAAAAATTCTGGCGCCTCTCATGGCAATACTACGAAGACAGGGAGTCACGATGCTTCCCTATCTGGACGACCTTTTGATTGTGGCGTCCTCAAAGGAGGAGGCGGTGACGGCTCGCGACCTATCACTTCAGCTCCTGGAGGACTTCGGGTGGCTGGTCAATTGGGAGAAGTCGTCTCTGGAACCGTCACAATCAATCCTGTTTTTGGGGATGCATTTCGACACGGTACGAGCAGTGGTGTCCCTGCCTCCGGACAAGCAGGCATGTCTCCTTCGACATGCACGGGTGATGAAGTCTTCAACAACAATGTCCCTTCGAAGTTTATGCGTCTTCTGGGGTTGATGGTGGCTTCGATGGAGGCACTTCCGTTTGCCCAATTTCATTCCAGGGCTCTCCAAAGGTTCATTCTGAGCCGTTGGGATTGGTCGCAGGCTTCACTGGATTGCAGTGTTATCATCTCCCACAAAGTACGAGAGTCCCTAGGATGGTGGATACGTCCGAAAGAGTTATCCCTGGGGAAGTCCTTCCTCCCTCAGAAGTGGTCGGTCATAACCACCGATGCCAGCCTGACAGGCTGGGGGGGTGTCTGGAACAATCTCTGGATTCAGGGAGTATGGTCGTCGGAAGAGTCTGTCTTGCCGATCAACATTCTCGAATTGAGGGCAATTTTCCTTTGCCTCCAACACTGGACGGTCCCTTTAAGCGGGTTGCCTGTCCGAGTGCAGACAGACAATGCGACGGCGGTCGCATATATCAATCACCAAGGCGGGACGAGGAGTTCCAGCCTCATGATGGAGGTAGCTCGGATCCTGATATGGGCAGAGACCAGAGTTCCAGCCATTTCTGCGATCCACATTCCAGGAGTTCAGAATATCACGGCGGACTTCCTAAGTCGCGAGAAGATGGATCCCGGAGAATGGAGTCTTCATCCGGAGATTTTTGCACTGCTGTGCTCCCGTTGGGGAACTCCTCAAGTGGATCTGATGGCATCCAGGTTCAATGCCAAGTTACCGACATTCATGTCCAGATACAAGGATCCGAAGGCTGTAGCGGTGGATGCTCTAGTGGCTCCGTTGGACCAATTCAAACTAATCTATGTGTTCCCACCGATTTCTTTGCTACCTCTGGTACTCCGCCGGATCAGACTAGAGAGAATCTCTGCTATATTGATAGCTCCAGATTGGCCAAGGAGAACGTGGTTCTCGACACTGGTGTCACTCCTGGTGGCACCGCCATTTCCACTCCCGCTTCGCCCGGACCTGTTATCCCAAGGGCCTGTTTGTCATCCAGACCTGAAGTCTCTGCGTTTGACGGCGTGGCTCTTGAGACCGAAATATTGACCCGTCAAGGTTTTTCAGCCAAAGTCATTGCCACTTTGCGAGCTGCCAGAGGTCCGGCTACTACGAGAATTTACCACAAGACTTGGGAAGCTTTCTTTTCGTGGTGTTCGGGTTCTTCTAGGAACCCGAGGATTTTTTCCATTCCCAATTTTTTGGCTTTCCTGCAATTCGGGATGGACAAGGGTTTGGCAGTAAGCACCCTGAGGGGTCAGGTTTCTGCTCTGTCCTTGCTGTTCCGAAAGGCTATAGCCTCCCGTAGGGACGTGCGTTCCTTTTTTCGCGGAGTAACTCGCCAGTTTCCGCCGCGGAAGGCGCCTGTGTCTCCTTGGCGTCTCAACCTTGTTTTGGAGGCTCTTCAACATGGGCCTTTTGAGCTTATGGACTCTGTTAGCCTTTCTTTGCTCTCTTGGAAGGTTGCTTTCCTAGTGGCGGTCACCTCTTTGAGAAGGGTTTCTGAGTTGGCGGCTCTTTCTTGCTCGCCTCCCTTCCTGGAGTTCCACCCGGATCGTGTAGTGCTTCGCACACAGGGCGATTTCCTACCTAAGGTGGTGTCGCAATTTCATGTTAACCAGGATATTGTGTTGCCTTCTCTTTGCCCGAAGCCAAGGAATGCGAAGGAACGGGCCTTGCACACATTGGATTTGGTGCGGGCTTTGAAGTTCTATTTGACTGTTACTCAAGGTTTTCGAAAGTCGGACTCTCTGTTTGTGATTCCAGCAGGTCGTCGACGCGGTCAACGAGCTTCCAAGGATTCTATAGCTCGTTGGATTCGGTCGGCCATTTTGGAGGCTTACCGACTTAAGGGCGAACCTTGTCCGATTAAGGTTCGAGCTCACTCCACGAGATCTGTGGGTTCATCGTGGGCTTTTCATCAAGGGGCTTCGGCAGCCCAGCTCTGCCGGGCGGCGACCTGGCGCTCCGTCCACACTTTTACAAAATTTTATAAGGTGGACGTTAGTGCTTCCGCTGATGCAGCCTTGGGACGTAGGGTCCTGCAGGCGGCTGTGGTTTAAAGTTCTCGTTAATTTATGTTTTTAAGCGCTAGTTGTTCAGTTTATTAGGTTGATGGGTTCTGCCTTTTCTGTTTTTTTTCCCACCCTTTATTTTTGGACTGCTTTGGGACGTCCCACTAGTTATGACTAGTGTGTCTCCTTTCCTTCCGTTCTGCTGCTGAAAGACGGATTTTGGTAAGAACTTACCTGTAAAATCCTTTTCAGCGAAGGAAGGAAAGGAGACACAGCTCCCTCCCTTGGCAGAAGTGTGTTGTTGTATTTACAGATACGGCGTGACCCTTCTCTGATAGCGATTATCTGGGCTGAGGTCGGCGCGCTACGGCTCTTTTCCAGCATCGCCAGCTCATCGCAGTGGTCAGGTCCAGTGAGTAGTACCTGGAACTGTGTGGTTTTTACCTAAATGCATGCATAACCTGTATTTTTGTGTTTTTGTCTCTGAAGTCCTTCAGAAGGGGTTATGTTGCTCCGCTGGTGATATTGCTCTTCCTTAAGCTTGTGTACAACTGGAGAGCTGAATAGGAGGAGCCAGAGCTGGAGGGCCGGTCAACACTCTTTTTTTAATCTGAGGTGTCTATCCCATCTGGGCTCCGCCTACCCACTAGTTATGACTAGTGTGTCTCCTTTCCTTCCTTCGCTGAAAAGGATTTTACAGGTAAGTTCTTACCAAAATCCGTCTTTTTCCTTTTTTTAGATTACAATGTTATTCAAGGGGCTAGAGTCCGCATTAGTTTGCATTTGATCTGGTATTTTTTATTCTTTTTCTCCCTTCCCTTTTTGTACTTTTCTTTTCTCCTTATGCCCCATAGTTTCTATAGCTTTATTGTGTACATTGTCTGTTCTCGGTTTGTGTTACACTATACCATATGCTATATTTTATGATCTTGATCTATGTAGAAATGCTGATTGCTTCTTTATATATATAGAGTGCGCAAGCGCAGTGTCTTGTGTTTTATTACTATGGCAACAATGCTAGATCTAGATCGATACGGTTATATCATCAACATATGGGTGAGCACTACTGTGTTCCCCTTGACATATGTTCTCTGTCTTTTTTGGTGCGATCGACTCACTATTCTCTCTTTTTTGAGAGTTATTGTGCATAGCGCAGTTGATCTCTTGCGCCTCAACATACCTATTTAGGGTAAGAATCACGGCGTTAACCCTCCCTTTTTTTCCACATAATTGAAGCGCACATTTAGTGTCCCGCTGTCTTCATTGCTACGGTAACGCTAGTGGATAGACACGGTTGTGTCATCACCCTGTGGGCGGATACTATGACGTTTTTTGTTTTCTGCATTGCTACGGTAACGTCGGAGGATAGACACGGATGTGTCATTACCCTATGGGCGGACACTATGACGTTTTCCGCCTCTTGCATTGCTATGGTTACGTTCGTGGGTAGACACGGATGTGTCATCACCCTGTGGGTGGACACTATGACGTTTTCTTTCGGCGCATGCGCTCTGGCCCGGATATTTGTTTAGTTCTTTTCCGGATGTAGAACATATGTGGTGCTTATGTGACGCAGTTAGCGTTTGGCGCTGACTGTTATCCCTTTTCGGATTGGTGTTTTGGGTCAACGATCCTATATATTATGACATCTGGTAGGTTATTTTATCTTTTGGCGCTATTTACCCCATTGGTTGTGTTCTAATGATATGCACTAGGTACGATCGGATTGGCTCCATATCCATGACAACGGGACAAACAACGAGAACAAGATGTGGATTTAATCCAGAAACATGATATATATATTTGTATTTAATCTTTGATTTTGCTATTTTGTTTGTTTATATAATTTTCATATATCTGATCGTTGTTTTATTATGTTTTCATGAATTTGCACTTTGTTGTTACCTGTATATGTTAATGTTTTGGGCGTGCATTATGTGGTGATTGGTGCAATTGTTTTTGCTCCACAATATTTAAGACCGCCCTTTTTATATGCCTGTTTATACTTGATAAAGACCTTAACAGGTCGAAACGTCATTTTTATGGCTTGAATAAAGTTTTTTCTACTGAATCTCACCTGGATGGAGCGCTGTTCATCTTTTTCTCTTGAATATTGAATGTCCGAGTTGGTTCCTTGGATCTGGTACGTGCGCCCACTGCTGAGAGTGCTGTCAACTACTTCTTTTTATTCATCACTTGGGAATTCCTAGTCTGTGCACGTGCACTACATAAATGGGTGAGTGTCGCTAAATGTGATCTAGCTATGCATACGCACTTTAATTGTTATTTCTACTTAGACTCTGATATCCATGTTTACTTTCAACACTCAGAGTAACAATGATTAACTCATAATCTCAGCACAGGCACTTTACTAATTGGTTCTGGTTCCCTGAGTGATGCATACAGCTTCTTTATGCATAGTTCTTTTTCTTACATCTTTTTAATTCATGACATCAGATACCCTTGTGGATCTACCCCATATCCAGTTTTTCAATCCCAGGGTGTCGATTGAGATTCCTCCTTTTGTCTACCTCTTTTTATTTATAATTTTTTGTATATGTATTAATTGTGTAATGTATTACCAATAAAATCATGTTAATTTTTTCATATTGATTAAGTCAGCACTCAATTTTTTCAATTTCCATTATGGGGCTATCAAGCTATCAACAGGCTGAAAGCAGCATGATTTAGAGACAGAGTCCCTGATTCTAGCAATGAGTCATTTACTGGGCTGTTTGCTAAAGTTTTCATGAAATCACCGTTTTATTTGCTGCAGGTCTAGCAGGGCTCTGAATGCTGAGCTCTGTATAACCCTGGCCAAACCACTTAGGCGGGATGGATGGAGTAAAGGTACTGTCACACTAAACGAGATCGCTAAAGCGTCACCGATTTTATGACGCAGTAGCGATCTCGTTAGCGACGCAGCTGTGTGTGACATGTAGCAGCGATGTGGCCCCTGCTGAGATGTCGCTGATCGCTTGTGAACGTTCTGAGCCATTTTTTGGTCGTTGGTGTCCCGCTGGTGAGCCTGAATCGCTGAGTGTGACACCCTTTATGAACGACTTCACCAGCATCGCAGGTGGGACTATGTTTTCCCAACGACCGCAGAGGTCGTTATACAGATCGCTGATGAGATGTGTTTGGAATCACAGATCGCTGATGAGTTGTGTTTGGAATCTAACTCGCGATCACATAGCAATCGCACCAGCGATCTCGCCAGGTCGTGTCGTTGTCGTGATCGCTGATGCGATTGCTAAGTGTGACAGTGCCTTAAGTTCAGACCATGTTCCTGCAAGGTCAGACACAGACATTACACCATACATAGCAGGGGCACATGTATAAGTTTATCTCAACACAGGAAGATTCTTTTTATCTTATCCAATTATGGAAATTATTATTATTCCAAGATCGGTTGATTAAAATGTTCTTTGTTTGTGGGAGGACACCTCTTAAGTATTAGTTGGGCAGAAAACACCTTTTACTGTTCAAAGTAATTTCTATACCCATTATGTACTAGAAAATCGCCCACGGATCTAAAAAAGAGCTTGTAGCTGTGAAGGTGATGAAAGATACCTGTTTACTGTAGAGGAACACTGTATGTAATTGGCTTCTCCGCTGCCTATGACATCTACGGTAGTTGACTTTTCTCATAAAATATTAAAGACGTGTCATGGGTGCATCGCCATGAAGATCGTCGCGATTGCACATTCTGACTTCTCACAGCTGAGCTGCTGTTTCTTTGTTTTTTGGTAATGAGAGAGTTAATTTTTCCTAGCTCTTTGCTAAGGCTAGGTGCAGCCTCGCCCGGCTGCTTTTGATTATGTTCTAATTAGTTTCCTTTATATTTCTGCCAGTCTGGGTGTTAGAGGCCGGTGAAAGCATTCATGTAGTTTAGCAGACTGGATCGGTTCTGAGAATATTTAAGCTAAGAGCTCCTTAGTTGTTTTTACTCTTATAGCTTATAGTTTTTCTCTGAGACCTTAGGTGTTCCTACTGTGTGTGAGTGTTGTATGTAAGACTTTATTTACTTTATTTCTTGTCTTTGTTGTTTGTCTTTCTGTTCATTAACCGTTACCTGTTCATTCCCTTTGGTGGTATTCAGGGTCCTTCTTAGGACTAGAATACAGTTGGCAGGGATTGATAGGAGACAGGGTTTACGCTGGTGGCCTGGACCTCTGTACCTTTAACAGTACCTCCAGGTTGAGGGATTAGTTAGGACCCCAGTTTAGGGTCAGCTTAGACCCCGGTCACCCTCTAGCCGGAGACAGCGTATAACGGATTCCGTTTTGACCCTCTGGACATTCTGTCAGGTAAAATCTATGTTATCATATATCTATGCGCATGTTATATAGTATGTTGCCCTTTTGATAAAGATTACTGACATCACATATATATATCTGCTATACAGCGTGACAAGACGTTTGCGAACAACGTGGTAGAACCTGGTTCAGGAAGCCAAAAGTATACGCTATCAACGAAAAGTAATGCATGTAGCAAATTATATAACAAGTGTTTCCTCTAAATGCAATAATAATTGGTTCCTGGAGGACAATTCTATGGTGAAAAAATTTACACTAAAACCATAACTCCATGAAAAAAATAAAGGATATCTGTCTTTTTCAGGAGCTTATGGAACCTGTTTAACCACTTGCATGGACCAGAACAGAAGTGTAGCTACCTGGTGGGCAGAAGGGGCAGTCGCCCCAGGCCCTGTGCTGGGGCCCACTCGGAGCTACGGTACTGTAACTGTATCGGCGTTCACAGCACGCCCACACAGTTACACTGTGTGGCAGAGCAGGGAGACATGATTTCCCTACTCTGCCACCCGGCCGCTATGGGGCTCGTGAGCAGGCGAGGGGGCTGGTGCCAGCAGTGGACCCCCGTCCGTCATCGCAAGTTCCACTGTATCGGCTGGTTGCCGATACAGTTGACCGCATTGATGAGGCTGGGAGCGTTACGCTCCCTCTCCTATCATTCTCCTCTCAGTGTCTGACGTCACTGATGCAGACACTGATGTCACGGGGCAGTTGAATGAATACAGGGGACGAGGAACCTGGGCCCCTGAACTGCCCCTAAAACTAAGGAAGGACCTGTCATTCCTTAACTTGGGGGTACGCTTAAAGGTAGGGAGGCCCAAGTCACGGACCTGTCCCTGTCTCCTGTTTAGCCCTGAGCTAAACCCATCAACCCCCTTCCCAGGAGGTGAGACAGGGAATAATGTGAATAACACAAAACAACCAAAGGAAAGACAGACACCTGGGGGTTAAATCAACTAAACAATAAACACTTAACTTTCTCTGCTGTAATGCTCCGCACAGCAGAGTAATAAGGCACCAGATGAGGGAAGCAACTGAAGCACAACTGCACTCAGCAGCACCTGGCTCCAGCTTGTGTCATGGGTGTATCGCCACAAGGATCGTCGCGATTACACACTCTGACTTCTCACAGCTGAGTTGCTGTTTCTTTGTGTTTGGTAATGAGGGAGTTAATTTTACCTAGCTCTTTGCTAAGACTAGGTCCAGCCTCGCCCGGCTGCTTTTGATTATGTTCTAATTAGATTCCTTCATATTACCTGCCAGTCTGCTTGTTAGATGCCGGTGAAAGCCTTTATGTAGTCTAGCAGACTGGATCGGTTCTGAGAATACTTAAGCTAAGAGCTCCTTAGTTGTTTTTACTCTTATAGCTTATAGTTTATCTCTGAGACCTTAGGTGTTCCTACTGTGTGTGAGTGTTGTATGTAAGACTTTATTTACTTTATTTCTTGTCTTTCTTGTATGTCTTTCTGTTCATTAACCGTTACCTGTTCATTCCTTTTGGTGGTAATCAGGGTCCTTCTTAGGACTAGATTACAGTTGGCAGGGATTGATAGGAGACAGGGTTTACGCTGGTGGCCTGGACCTCTGTACCTTTAACAGTACCTCCAGGTAGAGGGATTAGTTAGGACCCCAGTTTAGGGTCAGCATAGACCCCGGTCACCCTCTAGCCGGAGACAGCGTATAACGGATTCCGTATTGACCCACTGGACTTTCTGTCAGGTAATTCTATGTTATCATATATCTATGCGCATGTTATATTGTATGTTGCCCTTTTGATATAGATTACTGTCATCACATATATATATATCTGCTATACAGCGTGACATTTTCACCGGCCATACTAAAGATTCTCTCCAGCTGTCATGGATCCAGTAGCCCAGCTGGCCCGGCAGTTGCAGGGGTTGTCCATGGAGTTTGCAGACATTAAGTCCAAGGTTTTGTTCCCCCGGAGCAAACCAGATCTGAACCTAAGGTTGCTCTCCCGGACAGGTTCACTGGTGGGCGGGACAAATTTTTTACTTTCCGGGAGGCATGTAAATTGTACTTTCGGCTGCGGCCTCGGTCATCTGGGAGTGAAGAGCAGAGGGTGGGAATTGTTATCTCGCTCTTACAAGGGGACCCTCAATCTTGGGCGTTCTCTATTCCTCCAGGCTCCCCAGATCTCCAGTCAGTGGATCGATTTTTTACTGCCCTGGGTCTGGTATATGATGATCCGGATCGAGTTTCCCTTGCTGAAACAAAGTTACGTAAAATACGGCAAGGAAATCGTCCAGCGGAGGAATATTCTTCTGAGTTCCGTAGATGGGCAACAGATACTCAGTGGAATGACCCAGCTCTTAGGAGCCAGTTTTGTCAAGGGTTGTCTGACAAATTAAAAGATTGTTGGCTCAGTATGATTCTCCTCCATCACTGGAGGCTGCTATGGCCTCTGCTATTCGCATGGATAGACGATTCGGGAGACGCGAGGTAATCCCCTCCCGTGATGATCCACCTACTACTAAAGTTCTCTATTTTCTGAGGTTCCCTGGTCTGTTCTGAGGAACCCATGCAGTTGGGAGGGACATCTTTTTTAGGGGGAATTGGCGGTGCCGGCAGACTAGAAGGTTGTTTCTTTTGCGGGAGAGAGGGACATTTTGTTGGGGGGGTGTCCATCCGGGCCTCTTTGAGCAAGGAGGTTAACCTGGGAGTGTGTATTTCGTCCCCAAATCCACTTCAGTTTCTCGTGCCTGCGGAGGTGTGATTGGTACTAGAACTGAGAGGATTTCTGTTTTCTTGATAGTGGGTCCGGGGCTAATCTGGTGGACGCTCGTGTTTGCCCAGGTGCATGGTATGCAACTGGTTATTGGCCAAACCGGTCCATAGTCTCTATTGATTCCAGAGTGGATAAAAATCATGATTTTTTAAAAAAAAATCAAAAAATCGGATGTATTTTTTTTTGATTTAAATCG
The DNA here is from genome assembly GCA_033576555.1 of Oophaga sylvatica. Lineage (NCBI taxonomy): Eukaryota > Metazoa > Chordata > Amphibia > Anura > Dendrobatidae > Oophaga > Oophaga sylvatica. Next base: position 103,946,180 of record JARQOD010000001.1, read on the forward strand.
GTATTTTTTGATTTAAATTGGATTATTTTTGATTTAAATAGGATTTTTTTATCAGTTGTACACAGCAAAACTTTGTCTTTTGCAAATCAAATTATTTTACACAAATAAAAATATTAAAACAGTTGATGATTATGAAACCTATTAATTTTTATTTGCACTATTAAACAATCAGAATTGAACTACAGAGAGTAAGTACTTTTTAACAATAGCCTATCTCTAACGTTTGAATTAAGCAAACATCTTCAGTGAATACATCAGTCCTTTAAGCCTACTGTTTATTTGGGACTTTTAATAGGAAAACTAGTTGTCCTGCTTTAGCAGTTCCTAACGATGTTTCGGATGTTGTGTGCACAAAACCAAATGAAGAAAACAATCTCTCTACTCTGCCGATGAAGCCGATGCAGCAGTAGCTGAGTAGCTACATTTATTATCTTCGCTGGAAGAACAAGTGATTGCGACTTCCACCAGTCCAGTAGGTTTTAGCATTAACGACGTTACTGCAAACTGTATTTTGAAATGGTGCAGATTCACACTTCAATTTCAGCACAGTTGCCACAATGTCATGGTTAGTATTGGCGAGCCACTCCTTGCAGAGTTGATTTCAGCCTCAGTAGTTTTTTTCCCTCTGTAGATGGGATGCAAAGTATTGGCTAATTAGTGTTCTTCTTTTTAATGCTTGGTCCTTGCTGGTGTTTTGCAACCTTTACATTGTTTGATGAGGTTCAAGCGATCTAGCGAACCTTTTAAATCTTTCCAAACTTCTGTGGCATCAGCTATGGTGCAGTATCTTTCTGCATTTATCCAACGCAATAGTATTGGCTTTAACCTTTCCAAAAGGTCCTCGGCATTTCTCTTCACACCAAGATTTAATACTTTGCTTCGTATATTAGCATCAATTTTATCCCGATGTGTTTCGCAAATGGACACTAATTTTGACCAGTTGTTAATAAACAGTTCCAAGCATTCAGCCAAGGTATTCCATCTAACATCTTGTGGTAGAACCAACTTCAGTCCTCCCATTTCCTTGTAGGTTGCATGTGCAAAATGATTATTGCGGAAATATTTAACAATTTCTACAACATGTTCCTTGACACCCGAAATATGCAGGTCTTTTGCCAAAAGATGCAAACTACAGCCAAGTACTGCTGACTGACTATCCAACAAGTTTGGGCATGTCAACTGAATGGAAAAAGAAACTGAAACCAAGCTACAGAAAGTGAAACCAAGCTAGAAGTGTGGAGTTAATTGAACAATGATTGAAAGTTTTAGATTTTAATCGTGATTTATATTAAAAAATCTTTTGATTTAAATCAGTGATTTAAATCATGATTAAAATCACGATTTAAATCGATCTGATTTAAATAGAAAAAAATCATTTGATTTAAATCATGATTTAAATCGTTGATTTAAATCGGCGTGATTTAAATCAATCCACCCTGATTGATTCTAGACCTCTCGGTCAAGGTAGCTTGGTACAAGCTGTTCATACATAGATCTTCGAGTAGGGGCAAGACATAAAGAGCAATTGTCTTGTTATGTGTTGGAGGGTCTACCTACTCCTATTGTGTTGGGACTTCCTTGGTTGGCTAAACATAACCCAGTGATTGATTGGCAATCCGGAAAGATAAGCCAGTGGGGTGAATTTTGCAGGAATAACTGCATGAGCACGGTCATCGGTGCGGTTGTGCCTAGGACTTTGTCTCCTTTTCTGGAGGACTTTGGGGAGATGTTCTCAGAGGAGGGGTGTAAAGAGTTACCTCCTCATCGCGCATATGACTGCTCAATAAAGTTGCTTCCTGATGCCTTATCTCGTACTTTCCCAGGGGCCCTGAGGGTCCGGAGTCCCCTCGTAGAGGGGGGGGGTACTGTCATGGGTGTATCGCCACAAGGATCGTCGCGATTACACACTCTGACTTATCACAGCTGAGTTGCTGTTTCTTTGTGTTTGGTAATGAGGGAGTTAATTTTACCTAGCTCTTTGCTAAGACTAGGTCCAGCCTCGCCCGGCTGCTTTTGATTATGTTCTAATTAGATTCCTTCATATACCTGCCAGTCTGCTTGTTAGATGCCGGTGAAAGCCTTTATGTAGTCTAGCAGACTGGATCGGTTCTGAGAATACTTAAGCTAAGAGCTCCTTAAGGGTATGCCACACTAAACAATATCGCTAACGGGATCGCTAAAAAACGTCACTATTTAGCAATCCTGTTAGCGATGTTCAGTGCGGCAGCTTCCAGTGACGAGCTTCCTGCTGTGATCTCGCTCGTCGCTGGAATCGTTCCGGACCCTATTTTCTCGTCGGCGCTCCCGCTGGGTAAGTATCTAATCGCTGTGTGGCACCTTTTCTTAGCGATTTAGCGGTACTTTTGTACCGCTAAAGTCGTTAAGAAGATCGCTAACGGCGATAGCGTCGTTAACTATATCGCTAAATGTGGCCGCATTTAGCGATATAGAAACAATCCCGCTAGCGATCGCATTAGTATGCGTCGTTATCGTGATCGCTAGCGGGATTGTTTAGTGTGGCAGTACCTTTAGTTGTTTTTACTCTTATAGCTTATAGTTTATCTCTGAGACCTTAGGTGTTCCTACTGTGTGTGTGTTGTATGTAAGACTTTATTTACTTTATTTCTTGTCTTTCTTGTATGTCTTTCTGTTCATTAACCGTTACCTGTTCATTCCCTTTGGTGGTAATCAGGGTCCTTCTTAGGACTAGATTACAGTTGGCAGGGATTGATAGGAGACAGGGTTTACGCTGGTGGCCTGGACCTCTGTACCTTTAACAGTACCTCCAGGTAGAGGGATTAGTTAGGACCCCAGTTTAGGGTCAGCATAGACCCCGGTCACCCTCTAGCCGGAGACAGCGTATAACGGATTCCGTATTGACCCACTGGACTTTCTGTCAGGTAATTCTATGTTATCATATATCTATGCGCATGTTATATTGTATGTTGCCCTTTTGATATAGATTACTGTCATCACATATATATATATATCTGCTATACAGCGTGACAGCTTGGTTGGTTTCCAAAGGAAGCAATATTACCAACACCAGCTGAGGCCTAATGTGGCCTTTTAAAGGATCGTTGGAGTGGATTCCACCTTCTGACAAGTCAAGCAATGCAATTACACCAGCGGCCACCGGGGGCAAAGACTGAGATTAACCCCGCTGGCCAGACAGGAAAAAGGTTTCAACATGCAGAGAGAGATCTGCCACAGATCCAAATGTGGATCGTGACAACTGACAGGGAGTCGCAATGACGTCACTACTCGCCGCCCGGTGTCCGGAGATGTGCGGGCACTCAGAGCAGCGGAGGAACGAGGAGGAGAGGTGAGTATTGTTTTTATGGAGGTGCATTATACTATAGAATCCTCCTATAGGGGGGCATTATACTATAGAGTCTGCCTATGGGGGGTGCATTATACTATAGAGTCTGCCTATGGGGGGTGCATTATACTATAGAGTTTGTCAATGGGTGGGGTGCATTACACTATAGAGTCTCCCTATGGGGAGTGAAGTATGCTATATAGTCTGCCTATGGAGGGGTGCATTGTACTAATACAATAGAGTTTCCCTATGGGGAGTGCAGTATACAGTCATGGCCAAAAGTTTTGAGAATGACACAAATATTATATTTTCACATGATCTGCTGCCCTCTGGTTTTTATGTGTGTTTGACAGATGTTTTTATCACAGACAGAAATATAATAATTGCAAACATATAAGTAACAAAAGCTTATATTGACAGTTAGAATGAGTTAATGCAGCAAGTCAATATTTGCAGTGTTGACCCTTCTTCTTCAGGACCTCTGCAATTCTCCCTGGCATGCTCTCAATCAACTTCTGGACCAAATCCTGACTGATAGCAGTCCATTCTTGCACAATCAATGCTTTCATTTTGTCAGAATTTTTAGGTTTTTGTTTGTCCACCCGTCTTTTGATGATTGACCACAAGCTCTCAATGGGATTAAGATCTGGGGAGTTTCCAGGCCATGGACCCAAAATCTCTATGTTTTGTTCCCTGATCCATTTAGTTATCACCTTTGCTTTATGTCAAGGTGCTCCATCATGCTGGAAAAGGCATTGTTGATCGCCAAACTGCTCTTGGAGGGTTGGGAGAAGTTGCTCTTGGAGGACATTCTGGTACCATTCTTTATTCATGGCTGTGTTTTTAGGCAAGACTGTGAGAGAGCCGATTCCCTTGGCTGAGAAGCAACCCCACACATGAATGGTTTCAGGATGCTTAACAGTTGGCATGAGACAAGACTGGTGGTAGCGCTCACCTTGTCTTCTCCGAATGAGGCGTTTTCCTGATGTCCCAAACAATCGAAAAGGGGATTCATCAGAGAAAATAACTTTACCCCAATCCTCAGCAGTCCACTGCCTGTACCTTTTGCAGAATATCAGTCTGTCCATGATGTTTTTTCTGGAGAGAAGTGGTTTCTTTGCTGCCCTCCTTGAGACCAGGCCTTGCTCCAAGAGTCTCCGCCTCACAGTACGTGCAGATGCACTCACACCTGCCTGCTGCCATTCCTGAGCAAGCTCTGCACTGCTAGTAGCCCGATCCTGCAGCTGAAACACTTTTAAGAGACGGTCCTGGCGCTTGCTGGTCTTTCTTGGGCGCCCTGAAGCCTTTTTGGCAACAATGGAACCTCTCTCCTTGAAGTTCTTGATGATGCGATAGATTGTTGACTGAGGTGCAATCTTTCTAGCTGCGATACTCTTCCCTGTTAGGCCATTTTTGTGCATTGCAATGATGACTGCACGTGTTTCTTTAGAGATAACTATGGTTAACAGAAGAGAAGCAATGATGCCAAGCACCAGGCTCCTTTTAAAATGTCCAGTGGTGTCATTCTTACTTAATCATGACAGATTGATCTCCAGCCATGTCCACATCAACACCCACACCTGTGTTAATGGAGCAATCACTGAAAAGAGGTTAGCTGGTCCTTTTAAGGCAGGGCTGCAATGATGTTGAAATGTGTTTTGGGGGATAAAGTTCATTCTCTAGCCAAATATTGACTTTGCAAGTAATTGCTGTTAAGCTGATCACTCTTTATAACATTCTGGAGTATATGCAAATTGCCATTAGAAAAAGTGAAGCAGTAGACTTTGTAAAAATTAATATTTGTGTCATTCTCAAAACTTTTGGCCATGACTGTACTATAGAGTCTGCCTATGAGCAGTGCTGTATACTATAGAGCCTGCCTATGGGGGGGTGCATTATACTATATAGAGTCTGCCTATGGGTAGTGCATTATGCTATAGAGCACTGATGGCGAACCTATGGTACACATGCCAGAGAGGGCACGCGGCCTCGCCTCATCCTTGTACTGCAGCTTCCTCTCACACATTGAGCAGCGAGCCATGGAGCTGAGTGATGATGTCATCAGCCGCGGTCGCGCCGCTCAATGTATGAGAGGAAGTGAAAGGAAGGAAGCTGCTGGCGTGCGGAGAGTTGAGTGTGGCCGCTGTGCCAGTGAAGCTGCTGTGGTGTGTGTGTGTGGTGAGTGTGGCTGCTGGGGTGTGTGTGTGTGTGTGTGGTGAATGTGGCCGCTATGGTGGTGTGTGTGTGGTGAGTGTGGCCGCTGTGGTGTGTGTGTGTGTGTGGTGAGTGTGGCCGCTGTGGTGTGTGTGTGTGTGTGGTGAGTGTGGCCGCTGTGGTGTGTGTGTTTGTGTGTGGCTGCTTTGGTGTGTGTGGTGAGTGTGGCCGTTGTGGTGTGTGTGTAATGATGGGGAGAGGGCTAATGAAGGGAATGATGGGGAGAGAGCCAGTGATGGGGAGAGGGCCAATGATGGGGAGAGCATCAATGATGGGAGTGATGGGAAGAGGGCCAATGAAGGGAGTGATGGGAAGAGGGCCAATGATGGGAGTGATGGGGAGAGGGCCAGTGATGGCGGTGATGGGAAGAGGGCCAATGATGGGAGTGATGGAGAGAGGGCCAGTGATGGGGAGATTGCCAGTGATGGCGGTGATGGGAAGAGGAACAATGATGGGAGTGATGGCGAGAGGGCCAATGATGGGAGTGATGCGGAGAGGGCCAATGATGGGATTGATGTTGGGACGAGGGCCAATGATGGGAGTGATGGGGAGAGGGCAACGATGTTGGTGGGGTAGAGGGCAATGATGGGGTGATGGGGAGGAGGAAATGATGGGGGTGGTAGAATGGGCAATTTTTACATTTCTACATGAAGGGGATCATGATGGGGCATATTTCTGCATGAAGGGGATCATGATGGGGCATATTTCAGCATGAAGGGGATCATTATGGGGCATATTTCTGCATGAAGGGGATCATGATGGGGCATATTTTGCATGAAGGGGATCATGATGGGGCATTTGGCATGTGTTGACACTTTGTCATAAATAATTGGGTTTTAGGTTGCAGTTTGGGTACTCGGTCTCAGAAAGGTTCGCCATCACTGTTATAGAGTATACCTATGGGGGAGGTAAATTATACTATAGAGTCTGCCTATGGGGGAGTGCAATTATACTACAGAGTCTGCCTATGGGGAGTTCATTATGCTATAGAGTATGCCTATGGGGGGTGGATTATACTATAGAGTCTGTCTATGGAGGGTGCATTATACCATAGAGTCCGCCTACGTGAGGGTGCATTATACTATAGAGTCTGCCTATGGGGGGGTGCAGTATACTGTAGGGTCTGCCTATGGGGAGTACAGAATACTATAGACTCTATAGTATAATGTACCACTCCCATAGGCAGACTATATAGTATAATGCACCCCCACATAGGCAAACTTATAGTATAGATTTGCCAATGTGGGGGTGCATAATACTATATAGTCTGCCTATGGGAGTGGTGCATTATACTATAGAGCAGGGATGTCAAAGTCAAACACACCGAGGGCCAAAAAAACAAATTTGCTACAAGCCGAGGGCCGGACTGATGCCGGCCCTGCTACCGGTGCATTGTGGGAAATGTAGTGTTGGTGCCAGGGCCGGCTCCAGGTTTTTATGGGCCCCGGGCGAAAGAGCCTCAGTGGGCTCCTTTAACACAGACCACGATTCATGATGCACAGATACAGCAGAGAAATATGGGTACAGTACAATGCCAAATACTTCTCTTCTTACATTACATGAGTGATATCTATTGTAAATTGTACAATTGCTCAAAAACCGCCAAATCCTCACAGTGCACAGTACAGACTGGACAGTACAGTCCTCCATACAATATTATGGGCACCACAGTCTCCCCCTCATCACCCATATAATACCCCATGCAGGATGTCACCCCCCATATAATGCTCCATACAGAATACTGGACCCAATATAATGCTCCATACAGGATACTGGACCCAATATAATGCTCCATACAGGATACTGGTCCCCATATAATGCTCCATACAGGATACTGGTCCCCATATAATGCTCCATACAAAATATAGAGCTCTCCTCTGCGCTGTACTGCGTTCTGCACTGTTACAGCTCAGGAAAGGGCGCTGTGGAAAGACTCCCCATTATCATCATCATTGCCTCCCCATCATCATCATGGCCTCCCCATTATCATCAATGCCTGCCCATCATCATCATCTCCTCCCCATCATCATCAATGCCTGCCCATCATCATCTTCTCCCATCATCATCAATGCCTGCCCATTATCATCAATGCCTGCCCATTATCATCATCTTCTCCCCATCATCATCAATGCCTCCCCATTATCAGCAATGCCTGCCTATCATCATCTCCTCCCCATCATCATCAATGCCTGCCCATCATCATCTTCTCCCCATCATCAATGCCTGCCCATTATCATCATCTCTCTCCCCATCATCACCAATGCCTCCCCATTATCAGCAATGCCTGCCATTATCATCTTCTCCCCATCATCATCATCAATGCCTCCCCATTATCAACAATGCCTGCCGATTATCATCTTCTCCCCATCATCATCATCAATGCCTCCCCATTATCAGCAATGCCTGCCCATTATCATCATCTTCTCCCCATCATCACCAATGCCTCCCCATTATCAGCAATGCCTGCCCATTATCATCTTCTCCCCATCATCATCATCAATGCCTCCCCATTATCAGCAATGCCTGCCCATTATCATTTTCTCCCCATCATCATCATCAATGCCTCCCCATTATCAGCAATGCTTGCCCATCATCACACACAGACAGCACACAAGCACTCTCTCACATACTTATACACACACACACACACACAAAGCACCACACTACATACACACAGACACACACAGAGACATACACACACACGTCTTACCTGTCCGACGTCCGCGCGCTCTGTGCCACAGCCGGCCGCTGAATGATGACGTCATTCAGCGGCCTGCTGTGAGAGGAAGTGCCGGCGCCCCCTGGAGCCCGGAGCTGCGGCAGCGGAGGCACGGGAGAGGTAAGTATTGTGCCAGCTGATGCCGGGGCCCTGAGCAAGCGGGAGGGGGGGGCCCAGTGGCGGCGCTGACACCGCTCTCCTCCGCTAACGGGCGGGGGGGTGCCAGACTGCGAGTGGGCCCCCCCGCCTGCTCAGGGCCCCGGCACTTGCCCGGGTGTGCCGGGTGCTGACGCTGGCCCTGGTTGGTGCGTGCAAAACACCAGCAGGCGGCTGTGGCCTGCGGTCCGGATCTAATAGTAATTAAATATCATCCAGGGGGCCATAGATAATCAATTCGCGGGCCGGATCTGGCCCGCGGGCCTTGACTTTGACATATGGGCTATAGAGTCTCCCTGTGGGAGGGGTGAATAACACTATAGAGTCTGCCTATAGGGGGTGCATTATATTATAGAGTCTGTCTGTGGGGGCTGCATTATACTATAGAGTCTGCCTATGGAGAGTGCAGTATACTATATAGAGTCTGCATATGGGGATTACATTATATTATATAGAGTCTGCATATGGGGATTGCATTATACTATATAGAGTCTGCCTAAGGGGGGGTGCATTATACTATATAGAGTGTGCCTATGGGGGGTGCATTATACAATATAGAGTATGACTATGAAGAGTGTATTATACTAAATAGAGTATGCCCATGGGAATGCATTATACTATAGAGGCATATGAGGAGTTTATTATAATATATGGATGCCTATGGGGAGTGCACTATACTATATGGAGGCTATCTAGGGGGCCATAATACAGTGTGGAGATTACAGTGAGGGGGCCATCATACAGTGTTGGAGACATTAAACAGTTTGGTAGCTACTAAGCAGTCAGTATACTGTGTGCGTGGTACTATACAGTGAGGGGGCATTATACTGTGTATAAGAACAAGATAGTGTACATAGGGCAGCTGTACAGGAGGAGACTCAGGACATTATTAACTAAAGTGGGCACTTATTGTTATAGGGGAACTCAGGTTACTGTAACTGTCAAAGGGGCACACAAGACACTATTACTTCCTAGGTTCCTAGGGGGCAAAATGTAGGCACTGTTTTCTAGGGCACTGGCACCCAGTATTACTATATTCTAGAGGGTTGGTTTAGAATTTAGTGGGCTCACAGTACCACACAGTAGGGGCAGTAATAGGGACACATACGGCAGCAGAGACTCAGTATTGGGGTATCAGCAGGATGAGGAGTTTGTGCAGGTTGGGAATAGATGGTGATGGGGCTGGAAATTTAAGATGTGAAATGTGTCTTTGTTGTAATTTTGCAGACGAGTCCTGGCTGGAAGAAGTTGTCATGTCGGTCAGGGCCAGATGGAAAAGACGGGAGAAATGAACGATTCCATCAGAAAGAACGTCAGAGGTAAGTCACCATCTATAACTGTGCACTTATATGTTCCGTAGGACTGGTATATACCACTGACCATATAGCGGTAATATCAATGTTGGTTTTTGTATAGAGATTATTTTCAGCCACAGCGCGGTCATCTGCTGAGGTTCTCGTACATCCACTATTAGGGTGCGTCACCCTTTTGTAATCAAGGTTACCTGGTTAGAGGTCCACTCAGAAGTTTTGCCCTTCCCCTCTCCCGAACAAAACCCTAGCTAAACCTCTGACCACACGTCAACCCCGACAGCAGAATTGTAAGTTGAAGGTGTAGTCTTGGTATGCATGAGCTGACATACCGCCGCTTCAACCGATGCGGCTGCATCGGGGCCCAGAGGCTCCAGGGGGCCCCTGCAGGGCAGCTAATAATGTGGGAAATCTAGCCTGTGTATCCAGACCCAAGGCTTCGGGGACCCTGGCCAGATTGCCCTCATGTGCGGCAGGCAGGAAGCGATCCCTGCAGCTCCGCTGCCTGCAAGAGAAAATAGCCGCGGAGCTGCAAGTATCCTTCCTGCCCGGCGCCCACGCTTTCTCTCACACAGACAGCAGTGCCGCTGGATGACGTCATCATTCAGCAGCTGGCTGTGGCAGAGAGAGAAAGCGTGGGCGCTGCTGATGCTGCTAGAGTGCCTGCGGTGCAGACAGGTGAGAGGTGCTGATGTGTGTGTAGAGATGAGCGGTTGTGTGTGTGTGCGTGCATGTGTAGCGCTGCGGGGGAATGTGCAGACAGGTGAATTTTGCTGTGTGTGTCTGTGTGTGTGTGTGTAGGTGGAGGAGAGGGAAATAATGGGGGGATGGGGAGAAGGCAATGATGGAGGTGATGGGGAGAATGCCATAATGGAGGTGATGGAGAGAAGGCCATGATGGAGGTGATGGGGAGAAGGCAATGATGGGGGTGATGGGGAGAAGGCAATGATGAGGAGAAGGCCATGATGGAGGAGATGGGGAGAAGGCCATGATGGAGGTGATGGGGAGAAGGCAATGATGGGGGTGATGGGGAGAAGGCCATAATGGAGGTGGTGGGGAGAGGGCATTGATGGAGGTGATGGGGAGAAGGCAGTGATGGGGAGAAGGCAATGATGGAGGTGATGGGGAGAATGCTATCATGGAGGTGATGGAGAGAAGGCCAAATGGAGGTGATGGGGAGAAGGCAATGATGGGGGTGATGGGGAGAAGGTCATGATGGAGGTGATGGGGAGAAGGCATTGATGGAGGTGATGGGGAGAAGGCCATGATGGAGGTGATGGGGAGAAGGCAGTGATGGGGAGAAGGCAATGATGGAGGTGATGGGGAGAATGCAATCATGGAGGTGATGGAGAGAAGGACATGATGGAGGTCATGGGGAGAAGGCCATGATGGAGGTGATGGGGAGAAGGCATTGATGGAGGTGATGGGGAGAAGGCCATGATGGAGGTGATGGGGAGAAGGCCATGATGGTGGTAGTGGAAAAGACAATCATGGGAGTGATGGGGAAGGAAGTAATGATGGGGGTGGTGTAGGAGAAGGCAATGACAGAGGTGGTGGAAAGGGCAATAATGGTGTGGTGAGGGAAAATGCAATGATGGAGGTGGTGGAATGGGCAATGATGGAAGTGGTAGAGCGAAAGACAATGATGGGGTGGTGGGGAGTAGGAAATGATGGAGGTGGTGAAATGGGTAATGATGGGGTAGCAGGGGAGAGAGCAATGATAGTGGTGGGGGAGAAGGCAATGATGCAGGTGACAAAGAGGGCAATGATGGGGTGGAGGAGAGGACAATAATGGGATGTGGGGGGAGGAGGACAATGAGGGGTGTGGGGGATTGGGATGGGAGGAAGGGGGACTTAAAATGGACTTAGGAACAGGGGGAGGTGGAGGAAGACATTATCGCTTATTATGTCTAACACAGTCATAGTGTACTCACTTATTATGTCTAACACAGTCCCTTAGTATATAGTGTACTCACTTATTATGTCTAACACAGTCTCTTAGTATATATAGTGTACTCACTTATTATGTCTAACACAGTCCCTTAGTATATAGTGTACTCACTTATTATGTCTAACACAGTCCCTTAGTATATAGTGTACTCACTAATTCTGTATAAGACCATCCTTAGTTACATAGTTTCATCTATTATTATGTATAACACCGTCCCTTATTACGTACCATCCTCTCTAGTTATATATGGTGCTATCCCTTATTATATAGCTTCCTCTGCTGTTATGTATAGTGCTGTCTCTTACATAGTGTATTCTTGTTAATTTTGTTATTAACAGCGCCCTCTTTTATTACATAGTCCCCTCTCTTTTTAGATATAAAATGACTGCTGATGGAGGAGCTGGTGACCAGACTACCAGTCCATCAGCTCCTCCACTAGAAAAGAAGCTTTCCCGTGCTCCATCGGCCATAATTGCTTTATACAGCTAACAAGACAGGACGATATGTAATAAAAAACAGGGCTCTATATAATCCAATATGTAAGGGACAGTACTGTACATAACATGAGAGGGCACTGTATAATAGGGGACGTCAATATACATAATTACATAAAAAAGGAGATATATACATGTATGTGCCTGTGGCTATATATATACTGTATATACAGTACAGACCAAAAGTTTGGACACACCTTCTCATTCAAAGATTTTTCTGTATTTTCATGACTATGAAAATTCTACATTCACACTGAAGGCATCAAAACTATGAATTAACACATGTAGAATTATATACTTAACAAAAAAGTGTGAAACAACTGAAAATATGTCTTATATTCTAGGTTCTTCAAAGTAGCCACCTTTTGCTTTGATACTGCTTTACTGTCTGCAATCTCGCAAAAACCCTAAGAAAAATTCCAACACGTCTGATATGCAAAAATACTGAGGCCACACGACCTCTCCCCCACTAAATCAGAACTCTGGTGTGTACTGGATGCAAAACAACAGATACTGAAATAACTGGGGACTAGAAATACAGAAAAGACTGACAAAGCTGTGGCAAAAGAAAACAGAGTCCAGCACAGGTCCCCGCAGGGAACCTGGCTGAACTCACACCAGCAAGGCAGAGAACAGAGAAAAGCAAAAATGCCACAGCATAAAACAGACAAATGACTTATCTGAAAGATGCAGGACAAAGCAGGGAGCAAGCAGACTTCCAGAAGGCTCAGGAAGAAGACCAAATCACCGGCAACCACTAGGAGAAGGCTGCTCACTTAAATCTCTCCAGTCAGTAACACCTGATCTCCAATCATCCTCTTCAGGTGATTGACTTCTGTCTGCCAGACCAATTCCATTACCAGCAGCAACCACAAGAGGGAGCACAAACTCAGAAGCCAGATTAAAAGTGTTCACAACAGAACACCCTTTTCTCCTGCTTATTAAGGAATGCCTCTTTAAGGCCCTTTAAATGGCCTGACCAATGAGCTATGTAAACATGGCAGCCAAGAGAAGAAGCAAATACATGGTTGAAGAACTTATCATTTCTTTTATGCAACCAAAAGATCCTCATTGCCATTAGCACACATCCTTGTATGAACAGCAGACGTACTGCTGACAATATGGAAACTGTATGGGGACAGAATAATTGTGTAAGTGAAATATATATATCATAGAGTTTCCATTGGCCAGAGTTAATATCAAGTTGACCAACGTTTGTTATATTATTGATCATTGAATCTTATGAGATGAAATCTACCAGTGTAATTGTGCTAGTAGTGTCCCAATAGGAGTGTTCCTCCACTCAACAGGTTAATCTGCCCCCTCCATCCCAATTGTAGAGGTGAGGCAGAGGTGAGGAAGCTGAATGATACCTGAAACATGTAAGGCTGTGTTTCCATGATCAGGAAACACAGCGCTTTCGACCGAGCGGAAAGTCCGCTCCGCCCAAAGCCCCGCCCCCTAGTGAACGCGCGGTTAATCCGGATGTGTTCATTGAACACATGCGGAATGACCGCAGCGCTACATAGCCCTGTGTTATTTCCCTTGCGGCGACGGAGCGTCGCCGCAAGGGAATAGGACTTGCTGCGATCTAAAAGACGTGCAGCATGTCCGTTAACGCAGGTCTGCCGCCTGCTTGTTTTTAAGCATAGTGGAGATGGGATTTCTTGAAATCCCCTCCACTATGCTGTAACATATGGACGCTGCGTGTTTGACGCTGCGCCAGCGCACAGCGTCAAACACGCAGCAATTACTGAGTGTTTCCTGACCGTGGAAACACACCCTAAAGGAACAGCGATGCCTGTCCATGTTAAAGCTGTTCCAATAATTATTCTAGCGTTTATCACAGTGATGGATTTCACTTCATTCTTGTATTAGTTGCCGAAGCTTTTAAGGGTCCACACACCATGTCTCTGTAAGTTCTGATGTAAGATGGTAAAGTTAGTGGTAGCCGGTAAGGAATGTGATGGAAATTGCCCTGCAGAGAAATGGGGCAGGAGACCCGAACAACTGTTGCAACGCAACTTTTCCACACGTAGAGGCATTACACTTAATGGTTACATACTGCAGGCACACTGTTGTTATACATTACTGGCATTATGTTTAGCAGTTTTCCAGACAAGTTATATGTACATCAAAAGCTGCCATAAAAAACACATTGATCCGCAAAGCAATAAGCTCTCTTTTGGCTGTACTGACAGAAAACTAAACGAAAGTACCTGCCTGTTATTAACTGAGGGGTGTATCGCCTTCTCAGCATTGCAATCTGAAATGACCGTAGGCGACCGATCATCCCCCCACATTGCAGTTTGACTGAAGACCACTAAGCATGGTACACGTAAACGTAGAAGAGCCCCTGTACTGAGTTCTCAGACAAGTGTGTGTTCTTCTCCCCACCGGTACATACTGGTGAAAACAACGGCTGCAGTGCTTATCATCCTGGAAAATGGGATTTTTTTCCTAGGCATCAGGGAGCTGGTCCCACAAATGTTTTATTCATGGCCAACTTTATTATTGGGTAAACTATTTAAGAAGGCTGCAGAGCGAACTCCCACACAAGAAGATATACGGTATATGTAACGGGTGAATAATAATGCATGGAAGCATTTTATCATTTTTAATGCATAGACCATATTACTAGATGCATAGGATTCGTCAACTGTAAAGAGATTTTTTCTGACTTTAAGGAGTTTGTCAACTGCTTAGATACTGATGACCTATATCTAGAATAAGTAATCAATATCAAATTAGTGGGGGTCCGGCTCCTGGTACTCCATGGTTGCCCCGGCCAGATCTAAACATTGAGTTGACCTTAATAGGAGTTGAGCTGCAGCACCCGACAATTGCCATTACACAGTGTATGGAACTTTTCTGTTCCAGCAATGTTGATATCTGAAACCTACAAAAAGAGGGGAAACCAATGTCCAATTAAATCAAACATATAAATCTTTGTTAATTTAAACAAAGAACCATAGACACACATGTATTAAAAAGAAAAACAAATGCAGAGTATGCTACGTCACTCCAAAAAATAGTACGGTAATAAAGATCTTTCCTAGATGTAATCCAAATAAAGTGCCTTGTATATAATACACATTTTTTTAATTATACTCATGGGACTCAAAAGCAGCTATAGATTACAAAAAAGAAGACTACAACGTAAATGAAGAACAACCATGTTCTTAGGCTGGAGTCTTACTAGCGTATGATTAACGATGCTAATGACACTCGGCTCTTGCTCTGCTTCGAGCGGGAGCCAAGTGTCTGTGCTCAGTGCTCCGATCCTCTTGATGTTTCACACGCACTCATAGTTTCTCGGATGCAACCGCAGCATGCTATGAATCGGCATGAAAAAATAAAGTCAGATATGAGTTGCCCCATAGTTTAACATTCGGCCGAGTGCAATCTGATTTTTTATCGGATTGCACTCTTTCGATTTCATCACAAGTGTGAGCGAACTCTTATAGTCCCAAGTTAATCCCATAAATAAAGTGCTATGCTATAAATAATTTAACATACCATAATTAATTCAGAAAACCAAGTGATCAATAGATCAGATATGAGATGTGCAATATTAAAAGAGATAACGTGTCAATGTTCAAGAGGTAGTTGTACAACATTAAGGCCAAATGGTCAGTAAAAAAATATATAAACAGGCCCCTTAAAGAAATGCGTAGTAATCAATAAATCCAAACTATTTGGTCATATAAATAAAGTGCCGTGCAAGAAGCTGAATAAGGTGCAATGGAAGGGTTAATATATTATGATGGTCAAATATAATAATCTAATATAGCAAACACATAAAGAAAAATGATGCCAGATACTCCAGAGCAAATTACCTTAGCAATATATGTAAAGGGCAGTGCAAAAACTATACACCCAAAGTAATCAGTTATATTAACATAACACGAAATAGTAGAACATGTCAGACACAAAAAAAAGGAAGATCACTATCTAGAGCCTGAGTGTCGATGGCACAAAGACCCCAATGTACGTTTCGCGTCAACTTCCTCCTGGGGGGTTATATGTTTATATCTGGTTAGCACTCATTGTGCGGGTGATGGGTTTCAGAGATAACTTTGGGAACGGTTATGAATATCTCAGTAATGGACAACCCCTTTAATATTGATTGTTTAATGACCTTTGGATAGATCATCAGTATCAGATTGGTAGGAGCCTGACTGCCGGCCACTTCCTCAAATCATATCAAAAAACTGACCGGCACATCCAAACATGGATCCAGTGTGAACAGGTGCTAAACCTAGAGTCACCAACTCATATACATACAAGAAAAAAAGGTAGCACACTGCAGCGCCATAGCCTGCAAACACGAAATACGAAAATATGAAAAACATGAAAAATGAATTGCATCACTGCCTTAGAAATATGAAAAATTGAGAAGTCTTAGCGCA
>JARQOD010000001.1:103962857-104154075 GCA_033576555.1 Oophaga sylvatica
CCAAGCGATGTACGCGTTGGAAAACGCTAGCATTTCTGCAAGCTAAGATTACGCTTGCAAAAGGCTAGTTTTTAGTGGGAATACGCTTACCAATAAAAATGCGTATTTCCCGCGGCAGGGAGTTGCGGGATTGCCGCGGAAATTTCGCGGCAATTCCGAACGTTTTGCACATAGCCTTAATTTGCATATTCCAACACTTTGGATAGGGGCATTTTCAGCACCTTTGGCCGCAACGAGAAGAAATCCCCCACAAAGCATCCACAAATACAAAATATGCACCACACCAAAATTGTATACAGTCGTGGCCCAGAGTGTTGGCAGCCTTGAAATTGTTCCAGAAAGTGAAGTATTTCTCCCAGAAAATGATTGCAATTACACGTGTTTTATAATACACATGTTTTTTTCCGTTGTTTGTAATGGAACAAAAAAAAAGCAAATTTGACATCATTTCGCACAAAACCCCCAAAATGGCCTGACAAATTGTTGGCACCTTTCCAAAATTATGGTAAACAACTGTATTTAAAGCATGTGATGCTCGTTCAAATTCCCTATGGAAAGGTGTCGGCAATGCAAAAATCACACCTGAAACCAGGTAAAAAGGGGAAAAGTTGACTCAATCTTTGCTTTGGGTGATCCTGTGTGTGCCACACTAAGCATGGAGAACAAAAAGAAAAGAGAACTGTTTGAGGACTTGAGTACCAAAATTGTTGAAAAATATCAACAACCTCAAAGCTACAAGTCCCTTCTCCAGGATCTTGATTTCCTTGTCCATTTTAGCACAACATAATCAAGAATTTTTACAACCCATCCCCATTTGCAGCTAATCTCCCTGGACGTGGATGGCAGAGAAAAATTGGTGAAAGGATCCAACACAGGATACTCGTATGGTGGATAAGCAGCCTCAATCAAGTTCCAAAGAAATTCAAGCTGTCCTGTAGGGTCGGGGGCTCAGTGTTCGTGACATTTGAATTAAATTAAACCCCTATGGCAGGAGTTCCCGGAGGACCTCACTGCTGACACAGTGATATAAAAAAGCTAGACTGCAGTTTCCCCAAAAAGTACTTCTGGAAAGCATCTTATGGACAGATGAGACCAAGATGGGGCTTTTGGTTTAAAACACATCAAACACTGTTTACCAAACATTAAATGAGGCCTTCAAAGAAAGAACATAGTACCTACAGTCAAAAAATGGTGAAGGTTCAAAGATGTTTTGGGGTTGTTTTGCTGCCTCTGGCCTTGGGTGCCTTGACTGTGTACAAGGCATTATGAAATCTGAAGAGTTTCCAAAGGATTTTGGGTCACAATGTAGTTCCCTCTGCAGAAAAACTGGGTTTGCGCCCTAGGTCATGGGTCTTCCAGCAGGACAGTGACCCAAAGCATAATTCAAGAAGTACCCAGAAATGGATGGAAACAAGGCACTGGAGAGTTCTGAAGTGGTTCATAGGTGAATTTGAACTAGCATCACATTCTTCAAATAAAGTTGTTTACCCACAATTTTGGAAAGGTGGCAACAATTTTGTCAGGCTTATTTTGGGGGTTTTGTGCGAAATGTCAAATTTGCCTTTTTTCTTTTTTTTGTTCCACTACAAACAAAGGAAATAAACGTGTATTATAATACATGTGTAATTTAATCATTTTCTGGGAGAAATGCTTCGGTTTCTGGAACAATTTCAAGGGTGCCAACACTTTCGGCCTTGACTGTATTTAGGCGCTGTGTAACCCACCATTCAAAATATAAATTGATAAGATTGCCCTTATTATACTCCGTCCCTGGCTGGTGGCCATAAGAAATTGCTTCCCAGGCTTCATGGTTGAGACTTCTGCCCTAAGTCTTGGGCCACATTTAGCTTATTTTCCTCAGTAGACTTGCTTTTAGTGATTTTGATGCATCATACAAATCTGATACTTACATACTTAAAACCCCTTACTTAAAAAAAAAAAAAAAAAAAGAGAAAGAGATCGATACTCACCATTTGGACCGGTGCCGCTTATCTGCTGCCCCTGTGATGGTCTATGGCATCAACATCTGGCTGAAACGTCAAGTGAACATTGAGAACACAGGAGTGACGCCAGTCCAGGTGGTGAGTATGGATTTTAGTTTTATTATTTTCACCTTCCTGAGCTCCTTAAAAATGGTTTGTCTGGTAGTGTTCAGCCACTTTAAAGCCAGAATTTTATATTTGTATGTATCAGTCTGTCAGTCCAATGGTGCGGAAACCATAATCATGTCACCAGCACATACAAGAAGAATAACCTTACAATTCAAGACGTTTAAATGCTGCTAAAGAGCATGAATCATAGGTCTCTCCAGACCGTCCTCTCACCCCCTGTAATCTGTATGTGCCTTGTGCAGTCACTGTATAATGTTTGCTCTTTGTATTTGCAGGTGGCCATTATCAGGTCTAGAGAGACCTTTGACTCCTGTATTATAGCAGCACTTTAGTGTCCTGCATTTCAGTGATGTCCTTATTGTGGTTGGTTTCCGTATCATTTAAGTGAAGTTCTTTTACATCTAGTTTTATGTGTTTTATCTCTTGATATATTAAAGTGTATTAACTTAAAATTTATACTTAATTTGTTTGAGTATAGATGGTATAAATTTATCGGCCACACAACTGGCTAGTGGTATTGGCTTTATACTGATGTAAAGGTGTGCTGTCTCTCATAGGGCGGCACAGTGGCTTAATGGTCAGCACTGCAGCCTTGCAGCTCTGGGGTCCTGGGTTCAAATCCCACCAAGGACAACATCTGCAAGGAGTTTGTATGTTCTCCCCGTGTTTGTGTGGGTTTCCTCCCTCATTCCAAAGACATACTGATAAGGAATGTAGATTGTGAGCCCCATTAGGGACAGTGATGATAATGTCTGTAAAGCGCTGTGGAATTAATGGCTCTATATAAATGAGTAAAATAAAAAAAGTGCAGTTATCCTTTAATTTTTGTTCAACTTTTTTTTGCAAAAACAAGCAAAAAAAAAAAACCAGCATAACATACGACCAAATCTATAATATAACGCTAGGAGCGTCACTCTGTCTGAAGCCTTTATAGACTGCGCAAGCGCGACACGCCTGCGCAGTCTGGCTCCAGACAGAGTGAGGCATCCAGAGCAGTGAGTACTCTGTATGGCGCCGGAGATCGCGGTATGCGTACCGATCTCCGGCGCCATACTCACATACTTACCTGACCGGGAGGAGCGTTGCCGCGGCGCTTCTCTTCTCCCGGGGCAGGAGACCAGGAGTGCGCGTCGGATCGCGCATGCGCAATAGCGCTATCCGGCGCCATTTTGCTGAAGACACATTTACAGTGTGTCTTCAGCAATATGGCGCCGGACGCGCGGTATGGGCATGCGCGTACTCCGGCTCCGCTTTCCTCCCCCGGCGTCCAGCAGAACGGAACAGCGCTGGAGCACAGGGATGAAAGGTGAGTATAAATGTTTGTTTTTTTTGGGGTATCTGTGCAGTTTAATAGCGGTGAGGGGGCCATGCATATCAGGATGGGGGGTGAGGGGACCATGCACATCAGGATTGGGGGGTGAGCGGACCATGCACATCAGGATTGTGGGGGTGAGGGGACCATGCACATCAGGGTTGGGGGGGTGAGGGGGCCATGCACATCAGGATTGGGGGGTGAGGGGACCATGCACATCAGGATTGGGGGGTGAGGGGACCATGCACATCAGGATTGGGGGGTGAGGGGACCATGCACATCAGGATTGGGGGGTGAGGGGACCATGCACATCAGGATTGGGGGGTGAGGGGACCATGCACATCAGGATTGGGGGGGGTGAGGGGACCATGCACATCAGGATTGGGGGGTGAGGGGACCATGCACATCAGGATTGGGGGGTGAGGGGACCATGCACATCAGGATTGGGGGGTGAGGGGACCATTCACATCAGGATTGGGGGGTGAGGGGACCATGCACATCAGGATTGGGGGGTGAGGGGACCATGCACATCAGGATTGGGGAGTGAGGGGACCATGCACATCAGGATTGGGGGGGTGAGGGGACCATGCACATCAGGATTGGGGGAGTGAGGGGACCATGCACATCAGGATTGGGGGGTGAGGGGACCATGCACATCAGGACTTGGGGGGTGAGGGGACCATGCACATCAGGATTGGGGGGTGAGGGGACCATGCACATCAGGGTTGGGGGTGAGAGGACCATACACATCAGGATTGGGGGGTGAGGGGACCATGCACATCAGGGTTGGGGGTGAGAGGACCATGCACATCAGGATTGGGGGGTGAGGGGACCATGCACATCAGGGTTGGGGGGTGAGGGGACCATGCATATCAGGATTGGGGGGGTAAGGGGGCAATGCACATCAGGATTGGGGATGAGGGGACCATGCACATCAGGGTTGGGGGGTGAGCGGACCATGCACATCAGGGTTGGGGGGTGAGGGGACCATGCACATCAGGATTGGGGGGTGAGGGGACCATGCACATCAGGATTGGGGGTGTGAGGGGACCATGCACATCAGGATTGGGGGGTGAGCGGACCATGCACATCAGGATTGGGGGGTGAGCGAACCATGCACATCAGGATTGGGCGATGAGGGGACCATTCATACCAGGATTGGGGGGTGAGGGGACCATTCATACCAGAATTGGGGGTGAGGGGACCATTCATACCAGAATTGGGGGTTGAGGGGACCATGCATTCCAGGATTGGGCGGGAGATGAGCTTGCTGTCACGCTGTCTAATGATATGTATACAATGTCAGTAAACTATTAATACAGGAACAACACTCTATACAACAACTAGTATAGCAACATCAACATGTAAGTATAGAATAGATTTACCTGACACGATATCTGCTGAACTCAGGGTTAATCTTGAGGACTTGATGAGCTGAAACAGGAAAGAGGTGGACCGGGATCTAACCTGACCCTAAACTGGGGTCCTAACTAATCCTGACCTTGGAGGTACTGATAATGGTTCAGAGGTCCAAGTCTCCAACCTAACACTGTCTCCTATCAGACCCTGAACCCTGTAATCAGTCCTAAGAAGGATCCTGACTACCACCAAAGGGATATGGGCTGATCTCAGCTAAATACACAGTTTAGACATATAAGACAGACAGGATAACACTCGCTTGCATACACACTCAAACACCAAAGGAACATAAATGGTCTGGGAAATAAACTCTAACCAAGTTGAGCTTAGAACAACTAAGGAGCTCTCAACTAAAGTCTATACAGATTCATTCCTATCTGTGGTCTGCATGAAGGTTTCACTGGCAACTCCCCAAGCAGACAACCAGGAACTTAAAGGAAACCAATCAACAAATAATCAATTGCAGCCGGGAGAAACTGCACCCAGTCCCAGCACCGAGCACAGACAGAATTAACTCCCTAGCTGCCAAACACAAAGAAACAGCAGCTCAGCTGTGAGAAGTCAAAATGTGCAACCGCGACGATCTTCGTGGCAATGCACACATGACAGTACCCCCCTTCTACGAGGGACCTCCGGACCCTCAGGGCCAGGCCTGCCCGGGTGAGTTCTGTGGAAGGTCCGAACCAAACGATCTGCGTTAACATCAGACGCAGGGACCCACGTCCTCTCCTCCGGACCATACCCCTTCCAATGCACCAAGTACTGAAGGGACCGGCGATTCAGGCGAGAGTCAATGATCTTTGATACTTGAAATTCCAAGTTACCATTGACCAACACAGGAGGAGGAGGTAGAGGTGACGGTATGACTGGTGCCACATACCTTTTAAGTAATGACTTGTGGAACACATTATGAATTTTAAACGTAGGAGGGAGGTCCAGACGAAATGCCACAGGATTAATTATGGAACTGATCCTGTACGGCCCGATGAATCTGGGACCCAGTTTCCAGGAGGGCACTTTAAGTTTTATATTCCTGGTAGACAACCATACCAGATCGTTCACATTCAGATCTGGACCAGAAACTCTCCTCCTATCAGCCATACGTTTGTAACGGTTCCCCATCGCACTCAGATTATTCAATACACCTCTCCACACAGAAGTAAGTGACGACGAGAAACGCTCCTCCTCAGGAACCCCAGAAGGACCCCCCCCATTGAAAGTACAAAACTGGGGATGAAAACCATATGCCCCAAAAAACGGGGACTTACCAGTGGACTCGCTCCGCCTGTTGTTAAGAGCGAACTCTGCCAAAGGAAGAAAGAAGACCAGTCCTCTTGGTTCTCTGAGACAAAACACCGGAGATATGTCTCTAAGCTCTGATTCAGACGCTCTGTCTGACCATTGGTCTGCGGATGAAAAGCCGAGGAAAATGACAATTGCATCCCCCGACGTAAACAAAATGCCCTCCAAAATTTGGACACAAACTGAGACCCCCTATCTGACACCACATCAGAAGGCAACCCATGAAGTCTAACGATCTCCCTAATGAACACCTGCGCCAGAGTTTTAGCATTAGGGAGTGCAGGAAGAGCAACGAAATGTGCCATCTTACTGAACCTGTCAACAACCACCAGTATGACAGTATTCCCTGACGACGGAGGAAGGTCCGTAATGAAGTCCATAGATAAATGAGTCCATGGACGCTCCGGAAGTTTCAAGGGTAAAAGGGTCCCAGACGGACGGGTATGAGGGGTTTTAGAGCGAGCACACACCCCACATGACGCGACAAAAGTTATAACATCTTTATTAGCATTAGGCCACCAAAACCGGCGAGAAAGGAGATCTAAAGTAGCCTTACTCCCTGGATGTCCTGCTAGAGCAGAATTATGATGTGCCTCAATAACCTTTTGTCTCAACAGATTTGGGACAAACAGTCTCCCTGGAGGTCCTGCAGGGGCGTCCCCCTGAGCTTCTAACACCTCCTCCTCAAGCTCAGAACATACAGCCGACACTACCACCCCCTCCTGAAGGATAGGAATCGGGTCATCCGTTTTCCCGGCCCCTGGGAAACTGCGAGACAAGGCATCAGCCTTTACATTCTTAGACCCCGGGCGATAAGTGACGACAAAATTAAACCTGGTAAAAAACAACGACCATCGAGCTTGTCTGGAATTCAGACGCTTAGCGGATTCCAAATACAACAGGTTCTTGTGATCAGTAATAACGGTAACCGGGTGGACTGCCCCCTCCAAAAAGTGACGCCATTCTTCAAAAGCTAACTTAATGGCCAAAAGTTCCCTATTGCCGATATCATAATTCCTTTCGGCGGACGACAATTTCTTAGAAAAGAAAGCGCACGGATGCCATTTACCAGGGGACGGACCCTGGGACAATATAGCACCCACCCCTACGTCAGACGCATCCATCTCCACAGTGAACGGCTGAGATGCATCTGGTTGGATGAGAACGGGTGCCGAAGCAAAACATTTCTTCAAAGAGGAAAAGGCTTGGCAAGCTTTGTCCGACCATTTAGAAAAATCCGTCCCTTTTCTTGTCATGTCAGTGAGAGGTTTGACGACAGATGAGAAATTACAAATAAATTTCCGGTAGTAGTTAGCAAACCCCAAAAAACGCTGCAGAGCCTTAAGATCCCTGGCTGATCCCATTCAAGCACTGCTCTCACCTTTTCAGGGTCCATACGGAAACCGGAGGCTGACACCAAAAAACCCAAAAACTGAAGTTCCTGTACGGCAAATACACACTTCTCCAGTTTGGCGTATAGTTTATTGTCTCGCAAGATCTGCAACACCTGTCTCACATACTCCTGATGAGACACAAGATCTGGCGAGTAAATTAAAATGTCGTCCAAATATACAACCACAAACAGCCCCACAAGGTGACGAAAAATGTCATTAACAAAATGTTGGAATACTGCTGGTGCAGTAGTCAGACCAAAAGGCATGACTAGGTTCTCATAATGTCCCTCCGGCGTGTTAAACGCCGTTTTCCACTCATCCCCCTCTTTTATCCTAATCAGATTATACGCCCCCCTGAGATCCAATTTAGAAAACCATTTGGCGCCAACAATTTGATTGAAGAGATCAGGAATAAGAGGGAGTGGATACGGATCTCGAACAGTAATCCGATTAAGTTCGCGGAAATCCAAGCAAGGGCGTAGGCCTCCATCTTTCTTCACAAAGAAGAACCCCGCGGCTACTGGGGAAGATGAAGGTCTAATATGCCCTTTGGCCAGACTTTCAGAAATATAATCTTTCATAGCCTGCCTCTCAGGACCAGAAAGATTATACAACCTAGCTTTAGGCAACTTAGCATCAGGAAGGAGATTAATAGAGCAGTCATACACGCGATGAGGAGGCAACTCCTGACACCCCTCCTCAGAGAAAACATCCCCAAAATCCTCCAAAAAAGGAGGCAATGTACTAGGCACGACCGCACTGATGACTGTGTTCATGCAGTTGCTTTTGCAAAACTCACCCCATTGGCTTATTTCTCTGGACTGCCAATTAATCACAGGGTTATGTTTAACCAACCAAGGAAGTCCCAACACAATGGGAGTAGGTAGACCCTCCAACACATAACAAGATAATTGTTCCCTATGTATTGCCCCTACCCGAAGGTCAATGTTATGAACCTCATGAACAAAGCTACCTTGGCCGAGAGGCCTGGCGTCAATGGAGAATATAGGGATCGGTTTGACCAATACACTCAGATGCATACCTTGAGTCTGAGCAAACTGAGCGTCAACCAGATTAGCCCCGGAACCACTATCAAGAAGAACAGACAATCTCTCCACTCTCGTACCAACTACCACCTCCACTGGTACAAGGAACTGAGAAGAACTGGCGGATGAAATACATACTCCCAGGTTGTCGTCCACCACACAACCTGGGATTAACAGTTTTCCGGCGACTTTTGGCTCAACAAGGCACGGGATGGACATTCTCCAACAAAATGTCCCTCTTTCCCGCAGAAAAAACATCTTCTAGTCCTGCGGCGTACCGCCAATCCCCTCCTACGAAATGATGTCCCTCCCAACTGCATAGGCTCATCCGAACAGACAAGGGGAACCTCAACATAAGGGACTTTAGTGGTAGGTGGAGAAACAACAGTGAGTGGGGTTACCTCACCCCTCTCCGAAGCCGTCTATCAGTACGGATAGCTAAGGCCATAGCAGCCTCCAGAGAAGGAGGAGACTCATACTGAGCCAAAACGTCTTTTAATTTATCAGAAAGCCCATGACAAAACTGGCTCCTAAGAGCTGGGTCATTCCACTGAGTATCTGTGGCCCATCTACGAAACTCAGAAGCAAATTCCTCTGCCGGACGATCTCCCTGCTGTATCTTACGTAATTTTGTCTCAGCAAGAGAGACCCGATCTGGGTCATCATATACCAATCCCAGGGCAGTAAAAAATTGATCTACAGACAGTAGAGCCGGGGATCCCGGAGGAAGGGAAAATGCCCAGGATTGAGGGTCCCCTTGCAGAAGTGAGATAACAATTCCCACTCTCTGCTCCTCACTCCCTGATGATCGAGGCCGAAGCCGAAAATACAATTTACATGCCTCCCGGAAGGTGAAAAATTTGTCTCGCCCACCAGTGAACCTGTCCGGGAGAGCTACTTTAGGTTCAACTCTGGTTTGCTCCAGGGGAGACAAAACTTTGGACTTAATGTCCGTCAGCTCCATGGATAATCCCTGCATCTGCAGAGCCAGCTGGGCTACTGGATCCATGGTAACTGGAGATAATTTTTATGGCCAGTGAAAATGTCACGCTGTCTAATGATATGTATACAATGTCAGTAAACTATTAATACAGGAACAACACTCTATACAACAACTAGTATAGCAACATCAACATGTAAGTATAGAATAGATTTACCTGACACGATATCTGCTGAACTCAGGGTTAATCTTGAGGACTTGATGAGCTGAAACAGGAAAGAGGTGGACCGGGATCTAACCTGACCCTAAACTGGGGTCCTAACTAATCCCTGACCTTGGAGGTACTGATAATGGTTCAGAGGTCCAAGTCTCCAACCTAACACTGTCTCCTATCAGACCCTGAACCCTGTAATCAGTCCTAAGAAGGATCCTGACTACCACCAAAGGGATATGGGCTGATCTCAGCTAAATACACAGTTTAGACATATAAGACAGACAGGATAACACTCGCTTGCATACACACTCAAACACCAAAGGAACATAAATGGTCTGGGAAATAAACTCTAACCAAGTTGAGCTTAGAACAACTAAGGAGCTCTCAACTAAAGTCTATACAGATTCATTCCTATCTGTGGTCTGCATGAAGGTTTCACTGGCAACTCCCCAAGCAGACAACCAGGAACTTAAAGGAAACCAATCAACAAATAATCAATTGCAGCCGGGAGAAACTGCACCCAGTCCCAGCACCGAGCAC
The DNA here is from genome assembly GCA_033576555.1 of Oophaga sylvatica. Classification (NCBI taxonomy): domain Eukaryota; kingdom Metazoa; phylum Chordata; class Amphibia; order Anura; family Dendrobatidae; genus Oophaga; species Oophaga sylvatica. The sequence continues at coordinate 103,973,136 of JARQOD010000001.1, forward strand.
AGACAGAATTAACTCCCTAGCTGCCAAACACAAAGAAACAGCAGCTCAGCTGTGAGAAGTCAAAATGTGCAACCGCGACGATCTTCGTGGCAATGCACACATGACACTTGCATACCAGGATTGGTGGGTGAGGGGAACGTGCATACCGGGATTGGGGAGGTGAGGGGACCATGCATACCGGGATTGGGGGGTGAGGGAACCATGAATACCAGGATATGGATGAGCAGGTACCATGCATAGCAAGATAGGGATGAGGGGGTACCATGCATACCAGGATTGGGTGATGAGGGGTCCATGCATACCAGGATGAGGAATGGGGTGCCATGCATACCAGATTTGGGTGGGGGTGAGGGGACCATACATACCAGCATAGGGATGAGGGGTACCATGCATACCAGGATAGGGATGAGGGGTGCCATGCATACCAGGATAGGAGGGGGGCAGCACATACCAGCATGGGAGACCATGCACATCAGGATTGGGGTGAGGGGACCATGCACACCAGGATAGGGGGTGAGAGGACCATGCACATCAGAATTGGGGGTGAGGGGACCATGCATACCAGGATTGAGGGGTGATGAGACCATGCATACCAGGATTGGGGGGTGAGGGGACCATGCACATCAGGATTGGGGGGGTGAGGGGACCATGCACATCAGGATTGAGGGGTGATGAGACCATGCATACCAGGATTGGGGGGTGAGGGGACCTTGCATATCAGGATTGGGGGGTGAGGGGACCATGCACATCAGGATTGGGGGGTGAGGGGACCATGCACATCAGGATTGGGGGTGAGGGGATCATGCACATCAGGATTGGGGGGTGAGACCATGCACATCAGGTTTGGGGTTGAGGGGACCATGCTCAACAGGACGGGGTGACGGGACGATGCACATCAGGGTTGGGGGGTGAGCGGACCATGCACATCAGGGTTGGGGGGGTGAGGGGACCATGCACATCAGGATTGGGGGTGAGCGGACCATGCACATCAGGGTTGGGGGGTGAGGGGACCATGCACATCAGTATTGGGGGGTGAGGGGACCATGCACATCAGGATTGGGGGGTGAGGGGACCATGCACATCAGGATTGGGGGGTGAGCGGACCATGCACATCAGGATTGGGGAGTGAGCGGACCATGCACATCAGGATTGGGGGGTGAGCGGACCATGCACATCAGGGTTGGGGGGTGAGGGGACCATGCACATCAGGATTGGGGGGGTGAGGGGACCATGCACATCAGGATTGAGGTGGTGAGGGGACCATGCACATCAGGATTGGGGGGTGAGGGGACCATGCACATCAGGGTTGGGGGGTGAGCGGACCATGCACATCAGGGTTGGGGGGTGAGGGGACCATGCACATCAGGATTGGGGGGTGAAGGGACCATGCACATCAGGATTGGGGGGTGAGGGGACCATGCACATCAGGGTTGGAGGGTGAGGGGACCATGCACATCAGAATTGGGGGGTGAGGGGATCATGCACATCAGGATTGGGGGGTGAGGGGACCATGCACATCAGGATTGGGGGGTGAGGGGACCATGCACATCAGGATTGGGGGTTGAGGGGACCATGCACATCAGGATTGGGGGGTGAGGGGACCATGCACATCAGGATTGGGGGGTGAGGGGACCATGCACATCAGGGTTGGGGGGTGAGAGGACCATGCACATCAGGATTGGGGGGTGAAGGGACCATGCACATCAGGGTTGGGGGGTGAGGGGACCATGCACATCAGGATTGGGGGTGAGCGGACCATGTACATCAGGGTTGGGTGGGTGAGGGGACCATGGACATCAGGATAGAGTGGTGAGGGGACCATGCATAGCAGGATTGGGGGGTGAGGGGGCCATGCACATCAGGATTGGGGATGAGGGGACCATGCACATCAGGATTGTGGGGTGAGGGGACCGTGCATATCAGGATTGGGGGGCTAAGGGGGCCATGCACATCAGGATTGGGGATGAGGGGACCATGCACATCAGGATTGGGGGTGAGCGGACCATGCACATCAGGGTTGGGGGGTGAGAGGACCATGCACATCAGGATTGGGGGGGTGAGGGGACCATGCACATCAGGATTGGGGGATGAGGGGACCATGCACATCAGGATTGGGGGGTGAGGGGACCATGCACATCAGGATTGGGGGTGAGCGGACCATGCACATCAGGATTGGGGGGTGAGCGGACCATGCACATCAGGATTGGGCGATGAGGGGACCATTCATACCAGGAATGGGGGGTGAGGTGACCATTCATACCAGAATTGGGGGTGAGGGGACCATTCATACCAGAATTGGGGGTTGAGGGGACCATGCATTCCAGGATTGGGCGGGAGGTGACCTTGCATACCAGGATTGGTGGGTGAGGGGACCGTGCATACCAGGATTGGGGGGTGAGGGAACCATGAATACCAGGATATGGATGAGCAGGTACCATGCATACCAGGATAGGGATGAGGGGTACCATACATACCAGGATTGGGTGGTGAGGGGTCCATGCATACCAGGATGAGGAATGGGGTGCCATGCATACCAGATTTGGGTGGGGGTGAGGGGACCATACATACCAGCATAGGGATGAGGGGTACCATGCATACCAGGATAGGGATGAGGGGTGCCATGCATACCAGGATAGGAGGGGGGCAGCACATACCAGCATGGGAGACCATATACCTTTAAAAATGCTTGCCAGGGGACCATGCACATCAGGATTGGGGTTGAGGGGACCATTCACACCAGAATAGGGGGTGAGAGGACCATGCATACCAGGATAGGGGATAAGGGGACCATGCACATCAGGATTGGGGGGGTGAGGGGACCATGCACATCAGGATTGGGGGGTGATGGGACCATGCATACCAGGATTGGGGGGTGAGGGGACCTTGCATATCAGGATTGGGGGGTGAGGGGACCATGCATATCAGGATTGGGGGTGAGGGTACCATGCATATCAGGATTGGGGGTGAGGGGATCATGCACATCAGGATTGGGGGGTGAGACCATGCACATCAGGTTTGGGGATGAGGGGACCATGCTCAACAGGACGGGGTGACGGGACCATGCACATCAGGATTGGGGGGTGAGGGGGCCATGCACATCAGGATAGGGGGGTGAGGGGACCATGCACATCAGGATATGGGGGTGAGGGGACCATGCACATCAGGATAGGGGGGTGAGGGGACCATGCACATCAGGATTCGGGGGTGAGGGGACCATGCATTTCAGGATTGGGCAGGAGGGAACCATGCATACCAGAATTGGGGGGTGAGGGGACCATGCATACCAGGATTGGGGGGTGAGGGAACCATGAATACCAGGATATGGATGAGCAGGTAACATGCATACCAGGATAGGGATGAGGGGGTACCATGCATACCAGGATTGGGGGATGAGGGACCATGCATACCAGGATGAGGAATGGGGCGCCATGCATAGTAGATTTGGGTGGGGGTGAGGGGACCATACATACCAGGATAGGGATGAGGGGTGCCATGCATACCACGATAGGAGGGGGGCAGCACATACCAGAATGGGAGACCATGTACCTATAAAAATGCTTGCCACCCGGGCGTAGAACGGGTTCATCACTAGTATATTATAATCAAATAAGTCATGCAGGACTTAACAAAACATGTAATGATAACAATATTCATGCGGAAACATAAACAGGTTGCTTAACATTGCAGCTGCAAATAATAAACTGCCTACATTTTAATATCATTAAATTAAAAATTATACTGAAAATTCCAACATAGAGGTTTCAAAGAGAAAGAGGGAAAGAGAAAAATAAAAAAGGAAATAACATTTTTTAGGGAGGGTGGGAGGATTCAAAAGGAGAAGAGGGATGAAAGGGGGGGGGGTAACAGGAGAAGGGGTATGGAAAAAGGGAGGGAGGGAAAGATGAGGGGAATGAGGCAACAATCTTGAGGTAAACACACATCAACAACCCAGAAACACTTCATGAGAAAACGACCCAGCTATTGGAATAGTTTATAAAAATCCACTGAGCAGTGAGCAGGATCCAGTCGCTCCACAATCTTTTACCCTTTAATTTAGGCCGAAGACCCACTAGCGATTTTAAAATCGGTCTGATTTTGTTCCTGCAAAGTCTGATCATTGGCTTCGGTGGATTATGGTTTAATTAAGATTATTAAAGGAGTCTGTGTCATTATTTCAAATAAAGGACTTTATTCTGGGTGTCTATGTTTTTATACAATTTCACTATGGGGTTTCTAATGGATAGGTGACTTACAGACACCTCTCCATTACTAACCTGTGGGCTTGATGTCACACGACAATAGAAAGGTGACATCAACCCCACAAATATGAACCGCACTTGTCACCATTACAGGGTAATTGGGAAGAGCGAGGTTAAGTGCCAGATTTGGCGCATCTTATAGATGCACCTTTTCTGGGGCGGCTGAGAGCTGATGTTTCTAGTCTAGGAGGGGCCAATATCCACGGCCCCATCCTAGGCTATTAATATCAGCCCGCAGTTGTCTGCTTAGCCTTTGCTGGTTATTAATTATAGGGGTACCCCACGTCATTTTTTGGGGGTCCTCCATTTTAATAGCCAGTAAAGGCTAAGTATACAGCTGTGAGCTGATATTAATAGCCTGGGAAGCTCCATGGGTATTACCCCCTTCCGAGGCTACAAACATCTGCCCACAGCCGTCGGCTTTCCCTGTGCCCACACAATTTTTTTTTTCATTTTTTTTCTTTAAAATTAACAGTTGCTGTCTGGTTACAGCCTATGTACATTCGTTCTGTTAACGCTCCTACATAGGCTGGTGACAATGAGTGTGTGTAGGTTTGTGTGTGTTTGTTTGTGCATGTACGTGTTTACTTATCGGCAGGGCCGGCGTCAGCACCCGGGCAAGTGCCTGGGCCTTGAGCAGGCTGGGGGGGCCCACTCGACGTCAGGGACATCGGCTCACTATGGGGGCCCGGTGTCTGTGCCAGTGCCGAATCCCATAAGTGGGCCCCCGCTTGCTCAGGGCCCTCTCATTTGTGATACTTACCTCTCCCCGTTCCATCACTGCGGCGTCTTCTGACTGTGATGTTCAGATCAGAGGATGCTATGACGTCACATCTGTGCACCCTCTGCCTGAACAGTCACAGTGCAGAGAGCTGGAAGATGGCCATACTGAGGAGTCCAGGGCAGAGCAGCAAGGAGAGGTAAGTATTTCATTTTTTTTTCTGTTTGGAACATTATATATAGTGACCATCATACACTGGTATGAGGCACATTATACATTGAAGCATCGTATATGGGGCTCATTATTCAATGGAGCACAATATATGGGGCCAAATATATATGGATTATTATATGGGCCCATCATATAGTGGAGCATTATATGGAGTCCATCATATACTGTATGGAACATTATATGGGCCCTTTTATGTATTGAGCAATACATGGGCGCATTATTCTTTATGGAGCAATATATGGGGCCTATTATATACTGTATGGAGCAATATATGGGGCCTATTATACAGTATGGAGCATTATATGGGGTCCATTATTGTGTATGGAGCAATATATGGGGCCTATTATATACTGTATGGAACAATATATGGGGCTCATTATTCTGGATGAAGCAATATATGTGGGTCATTATTCTGTATGGAGCAATATATAGGGCTCATTATTCTGTATGGAGCAATATATGGAGCTCATTATTCTGTATGGAGCAATAAATGGTGCCCATAATACTGTATGGAGCATTATATGGGCTCATTATACTCTATCGAGCATTATACGTGGCTCAATATACTGTATTAAGCATTATATGGGATCCATTATTCTGTATGAAACAATATATGGGGCTCATTATTCTGTATGGATCACTATGTGGTGCCCATAATACTGTATGGAGCAATATATGGGACTTAATACTGTATGGAGCAATATATGGGGCTTATTATTCTGTATGGAGCACTATGTGGTGCCCATAATACTGTATGGAGGACTGTACTGTCAAAGACAGCTGCTGCCCTAATCCCGTTACACTGATGCCACACTGCATCAGCATGAAAAAGGTGGTGTTGAGCCAAGAAATTACAGCACAAAGCTTTTTTTTTTAATATCTTTATTAAGCTCAAAAAAGCCTTCATTGATGTACAAAAACGCGGCAAAAATGCACCAAATCGCGGAAAAACACGTTTTTGCTGCCACGAGATGCAGAAACCTTGAAGAAATTTCTGCAAGCAAATACCCAACGTTCGCACATAGCCTTAGGGTATGTGCACACGTTGCGGATTTCGATGCTTTTCCGCAGCGCTTTTGGACGCACGGAATTGCATTAAATCCGCAGTGTAGTGCACAACCAATGTAATTCAATGTAAAATGCCGAATTGCTGTGCACATGCTGCGGAATAATCCGCGCAGATTTTCAGCGGGTTATTTTCCACAGCATGTTACGGTAATTCTTTTTGCGGATCCGCAGCAGCAGTTTGGCATAAAATTCTTTCTCTCTCTCTCTCTCTCTTCTCTTTCTTCTCCCCCAGAAAGAGAACACTCCATATTAATTCACAGCACAACCTCACAAATCCGCACACCAATACCGCATTATAATCCGCAATAAATCCGCATGAATTCTGCAGAAAATCCACAAGCGTTTTCCCGTGCGTTTTCTGCCAGGAGGTGCAAATTCTCTGCAGAAAATTCCGCACACTAATCTGCAACATGTGCACATACCCTTAGAGGCCCCTTACCTTAAAATAGAATTATTTTGGAAGATCTAGTTAAATGCAATAATTGCTGAACTTCAGAAATGCCGCTCTACCATCTCTAATATGTGAATGAGGTTTTATACATGAGGGCCCAGGCCTTTGTACTTACTGAATCCGGTGAATTTCATATTTAGCATAATTTATTATTGCATATTATGTGTCTATTTGCACGGCGAGTATTGTTATTTTATGTGATTCTTCCCTATTGAATTAAATAGGCGTCTAGTAATACTCGCGTAGCATTAAATATTTACTCTGACTGCTAAATGGGAATCAGATGCCAGAAACGGAAACCGCTGAGCTTCCAAGTCTTCACTTTCTGCTGGATTTATCTGCCAGAGGGAAGACAAACATTACCACCCATGTGCCATACTGCATTACACAAATTACTGACATGATTGATGTATTTGTGTGTGGAGCGATCAGAATGGATTTAATAATAATTTGTTAGTATTGACATATCTAATACGAGGTTTTCATGACTGAGGTCTCTGAGGCCAGCAGATGTGCTAAGGTCTGGACATGTAAGAGCTGTCAGATTCCCGTCCCCGAGACTTCTGGCCTGTACTTCACCGCAATAAGTTGTTACTAAGCAACTGTGTATTTCTATAATCTGATTTATTGAATGGGTTGTTCGGTGATTTTTTTTCTCCAAATGCATCAGACTAGATTGAAAGATATAACACTTTCCCTCCTCGACCCCCACAGCTCCAGTAATGGCGCTAATGTAGTCACCGCTGGGAATACTATTTCTTTTTTAACTTTAAACCAGTCTAAGTTCTGTGAAACAAATCTTGGACAACCCATTATAAGGAAGGTGTTTACTGCCTAATTTAATTGCCTAAATATTGGATAACCAGTATCCAAGCACACCACTAACACAAAGATATCATAAAAATATAAATTTTATTGAAAAACATGTAACACATAAATCTATATAAAATTCACAGAAATGTACAGAGAGTAAGAGGAAAGGGCTATACTCAAGTAAACCACACGTGGTAGAGTGGAAAAAGGAATAACAGGCTATGGGTTAATGTGGTATTACATAGCAACAATATAATCTGACAAAGTATAATAGTTAATTAATGCATAGTATACCTAGTTCTAAAGTGCCAGTAGTGCAAAGATAAGTATCACACATAAACTTCAGAACATACCCATATCAGAATGAAGTGCCCGTCCACAGGTGCCACAAACGCCCCGACGCGCGTTTCGTGGATTGCTTTATCAAGGGGAGATGTGTGTGTGACACTCTCAGGTAGCCGCTTGGAACACGAAGCCACAGAGTTTTTCTGTCACACACGGAATAGTGTTTATTTCCACAGGTTGAACAGCACCAAAACAGAGCCATAAGCTTAAAATCCCTAGCCTTGTCCAGGCACTAACTAAACAATACAGACCCTGGATACTCAGACACGGCTGAGCTAGTCTCACTTGGGTCACACAAAATAACTATTGTTCATACCAACCAGTGATACTTGCAGTACTTGCAGTTCTGTGCACACGGCTTGTGCAGTCTCTTCTCAGAGAGGTTGCAGGTTGTCCCTCTCCAGCTCCAACACAACCCACTCTGCTCAGCTTCTCCAACTGACGGACTAGTGAATACATGGCCTGGTTCTAGTAATAGCTATCTAGGTATCAGGACCTGCTATGATTCAACATTTGCCTATATGGCTTTCCTACAATATATGTTTACATTCAAATTGTTCTAGAAGTGAATATTTTCCCAGAAAATGATTGCAGTTACTCATGTTTTGCTGTACACATGTTTATTTCATTTGCATGTATTGAAACAACACAAAAAGAACAGAGAAAAAAAAGGCAAATTGGACATCAGTTCACACAAAACCCCCAAAATAGGCCAGACAAAATTGTCGGCACCTTTCCAAAATTATGGGTAAGCAACTTTGTTTCAAGCATGTGATGCTCGTTCAAACTCACCTGCGGCGAGTAACAGGTGTGGGCAATGTGAAAATCACACCTGAAACCAGTTAAAAAGGGGAAAAGTTGACCAATCTTTGCATTGTGTCTGTGTGTGCCACACTAAGCATGGAGAACAGAAAGAGGAGAGGAAAACTGCCTGATGACTTGAGAACCAAAATTGATGAAAGATATCAACAATCTCAAGGTTACAAGTCCATCTCCAGAGATCTTAATGTTCCTTTGTCCACGGTGCACAACATAATCAAGAGGTTTACAACCCATGGCACTGTTGAAAGGTTGCAAGACAGGATAGGCTGTATGGTGGATTAGCAGCCACAACAAGTTCCAAAGAAATTCAAGCTGTCTTGCAGGCTGAGGGTGCATCAGTGTTAGCGCGAACTATCTGTTGACATTTGAATGAAATGAAACGCTGTGGCCAAAGACCCAGGAGGACCAGACCTCACTGCTGACGAAGATATAAAATAGTGAGACTGCAGTTTGCCAAAATGTACTTGAGTAAGCCAAAATCCTTCTAGGAAAGCATCTTGTGGGCAGATGAGACCAAGATAGACCTTTTTGGTAAAGCACATCATTCTACTGTTTACCAAAAATGGAATGAGGCCTACAAAGAAAAGAACACAGAGTCTACAGTCAAATATGGTGGAGGTTCAAAGATGTTTTGGGGTTGTTTTGCTGCCTCTGGCATTGGGTGCCTTGACTGTGTGCAAGGGATAATAAAATCCAAGGATTCTGGGTCGAAATGTAGAGCGCAGTGTCAGAAAGCTGGGTTTGCATCCTAGGTCATAAGTCTTCCAAAAGGACAATGACCCCAAACATATTTCAAGAAGCACCCAGAAATGGATGGAAACAAAGTGCTGGAGAGTTCTTAAGTGTCCAGCAATGAGTCTGGATCTAAATCCCATTGAACACCTGTGGAGAAATCTTAAAATTGGTGTTGGGAGAAGGCACCCTTCAAATATGACAGACCTGGAGCAGTTTTTAATAGAAGAGTGGCCAAAATTCCAGTTGAGAGGTGTAAGAAGCTTGTTGATGGTTATAGGAAGCGATTGATTGCATTTATTTCTTCCAAAGGGGGTGCAACCTAATAAGTTGAGGGTGCCAACAATTTTGTCTGACCCATTTTGGGGGTTTTGTGTGAAATTATGTCCAGTTTGCCTTTTTTCCTCTGTTTTTTTGTGTTGTTCCAATACACAAAGGAAATAAAATTGTGTATAGCAAAACGTGTAATTGCAGTTACTCTTAAGTAAAATGAAGTTATTTATCTTTTTAGGTCTAACCTTATATTTGCACTTGAATTTAGCGCAGAAGCTTTAGCTACAGTTTTATAATTATCTAGATGTTAAAGGGAGTTTGTCACCAGGTTTTAGCGTCCCATCTGAGAGTAGCATGATGTATTGGCAGTATGCTGCTTGCTGCAGTTTAGATACCCGCTACAGATCTAGCAGTTCTCTGCTGCCTTCTGTATAACCACTCCCACACCCCTGATTGGCAGCTTTATGTGTACACTGTGCATAGGCAGAAAACTTACAATCAGTGGTGAAGGAAGGTTATACGGAGCTCATGAATATGGAGAACTACATGGCAGCTGGTTTACTAGTCCTCTAGTGATAATTTCCTGCTGATAAAGTGATTTTATCAAAACTACCGCAAGCAGCTCAGTATGAAGTCAGGGGCTGTATCTCTAGATCATGGTACTCTCAGATTAGTTGGCAACAACCTGCTGATTGATTCCCTTTATGGTATCAACTCCTGCACTAAAACATCCATGTCTTACGCTGAAACTATGCAGTGCTTCAGAGAAAAACATAGTTCAGAGTGCAGCCGGGACATGGTGACTAGTCCAAGACGCGGGTACCGGCTGCCTGCCTCCATCCGCTCAGCTGTATCTATGTATACATAGAGAGACCTATCACTCCAGCTGAGCGGGCGGTGAGAATCCGGTGAGGACCTGTGTCTTGGTCTGATCCCTATGTCACCGACTGCACTTTCACCTATGTTTTTCTCTTAAGCACTGCATCGCTTCGTAACAAAAAAAGATTTATCTGGCAAAAAGAGGAATTTTCTATTTAAAGCGTGAAGGAGCCTCGTGGTTGTGGGATTGTTCCCAAAAACTGTGGTTATTTTCCACATACTGTACCTTAATCTGACTTCTACATGTCCATGTAGTCTGCAGACTAGATTCTGTGGTAGGCAATGAGCAAGAGCTTGATGTATTCATGGTAATAGTAATGGATGTGGGTTTGTTTTTGTGCTTTAGTTTCACTTGTCTTATGCTGACAAAGAGGTTATAGAAAGAGAACCTAGAGGAGAATCCAACAGGACGTCCTCAGAAGACTAGCCAAGGACCTCCCGGTGTACACCAGGACCATGTCAGGAGGTAAGTTCCTCAGTAAGAAAGGTAGACCTTTTACTGCATTCATTTATTTTTTATTAACTAAATATAATCTAGTGCAGAGAGGCCAATAAAATGAAATATTTAAATGTCCCAGTGTGTTTGGGGTCGCGGGTGCTGGGATGAAGGACAATTTTGTTGGAGAGACCCTCAAACTGCAGATGTGTTTTACCAATCCCTATGTCTTCGGAGGAATAGACGTTGTTCCATGCGTCTTATTGGGCTGAGATGAGACTGCTCTCTTCTCTGGAGAACAGATCATTTGACCAGCACCTCTCTCCCTGTTACAGGTTATGGATAGCTTATGGGCAGCTATAGCAGTTCCCATGGGGGCATTTACATGTGCAGAAATCTCAGCTATTTCAATCAGACCAAACCCCTTGTAAATGGCCATTGGATCGGATTGAAATGTTATCGACCACAATTGCATATCACAATATAGGACGGCAGATTTTCCATGTCGAACGCCAGGAAATCTGGATCACAACCCCGTGATAGCCGTGATGGTGACCAGATCAGTGTTGTTCAAAAACCGCTTTAACTCAAAAGCAGATGAATAGAATTTAATTTAAAAAAATTCCCATTGAATAGAATTTACAGTTTCTTAACCCCTTGATGACCTTGGGATTTTCGCTTTTTGCTCCCTTTGTTCCCAAAGGTATAACTTTTTTTTATTTTTGGGTCAATATGGCCGTGTGAGGGCTTGTTTTTTGCAGGACGAGTTGTACTTTTGACCGTCACCATTGATTTTACCATATAGTGTATTGGAAAATGGGAAATAAAAATTCCAAGTACTGTGAAATTGCAAAAGAAATAGCAAAAAAAGTGCAATTCCATAATAGTTGTTTTTTTACCATGTTCATTAAATGCAGAACTGACATGCCGTTATGATTCTCCAGGTTATTACAAGTTCCCAGATATCAAACATGTATAGGTTCTTTTTTATTTCAGTGGTGAAAAAAAATCCAGAGTTTGTAAAAAAAAAAAAATGAAGCCATTTTCCAAGACCCGTAGTGTCTCCACTTTTCGGGATCTAGGGCCGGGAGAGGGCTAATTTTTTGCGCGCTAAGCTGACGTTTTTATTGATACCATTTTGGGGTAGATACGATGTTTTGATCGCCTGTTATTGCATTTTATTGCATTTCTCCTATGAACACTGAGCCGGCGTTCATAGTAGATCTGCAGTGACAAGCACTGGGGTTTTCTGCAGACCCCCGGCTGTCATGACAACCCATCGGCACCTCGCGATCATGTGACCGAGGCGCAGATGGGTGGGGTTTGTTACGCGCTTCCTGTAAGCGAATGTTAAATGCCGCTGTCAGAGATTGACAGCGGCATTTACCTTCATAACAGCCGCAGGTGGATCACAAATCCAGCCGCAGCTGTTAGGGGCACATGACCGGAAAAGATGTGGGCTCAGCGCCAGAGCCAGCATCGAATGCAGGGACATGACCTATAACATACCTATACGTCATAGCTTGTAAAGGGCTTGTCCACTACTAGAACAATCTCTTCAAAATCTGAATGTTTGCCCCTGTTAAACTAAAAACGCTTATACTCACCTCAATCGTTTTGCCAATTAATCTGAGAGCAGCATAATTCAGACATACAGATCCTGACTCTAGTGACATGTCTTCTACTGGGATGCTTACTGTAGTTTTGATAAAGTGACAGTTTTATCAGAAGAAAATTATCATTAGAGTACAAGTGAACCTGCTGCCCTGTAGTCCTCCATATTCATGATCTCTGATTGGCTGCTTTCTTGTCATGGGTGCATCGCCACGAAGATCGTCGCGATTGCACATTCTGACTTCTCACAGCTGAGCTGCTGTTTCTTTGTGTTTGGTAATGAGAGAGTTAATTTTACCTAGCTCTTTGCTAAGACTAGGTCCAGCCTCGCCCGGCTGCTTTTGATTATGTTCTAATTAGTTTCCTTTATATTCCTGCCAGTCTGGGTGTTAGACGCCGGTGAAAGCATTCATGTAGTCTAGCAGACTGGAGCGGTTCTGAGAATACTTAAGCTAAGAGCTCCTTAGTTGTTTTTACTCTTATAGCTTATAGTTTATCTCTGAGACCTTAGGTGTTCCTACTGTGTGTGAGTGTTGTATGTAAGACTTTATTTACTTTATTTCTTGTCTTTCTTGTATGTCTTTCTGTTCATTAACCGTTACCTGTTCATTCCCTTTGGTGGTAATCAGGGTCCTTCTTAGGACTAGATTACAGTTGGCAGGGATTGATAGGAGACAGGGTTTACGCTGGTGGCCTGGACCTCTGTACCTTTAACAGTACCTCCAGGTAGAGGGATTAGTCAGGACCCCAGTTTAGGGTCAGCATAGACCCGGTCACCCTCTAGCCGGAGACAGCGTATAACGGATTCAGTATTGACCCACTGGACATTCTGTCAGGTAATTCTATGTTATCATATATCTATGCGCATGTTATATAGTATGTTGCCCTTTTGATATAGATTACTGACATCACATATATATATCTGCTATACAGCGTGACATTTTCACCGGCCATACTAAAGATTCTCCCCAGCTGTCATGGATCCAGTAGCCCAGCTGGCCCGGCAGTTGCAGGGGTTGTCCATGGAGTTTGCAGACATTAAGTCCAAGGTTTTGTCCCCCCCGGAGCAAACCAGATCTGAACCTAAGGTTGCTCTCCCGGACAGGTTCACTGGTGGGCGGGACAAATTTTTTACCTTCCGGGAGGCATGTAAATTGTACTTTCGGCTGCGGCCTCGGTCATCTGGGAGTGAAGAGCAGAGGGTGGGAATTGTTATCTCGCTCTTACAAGGGGGCCCTCAATCTTGGGCGTTCTCTATTCCTCCAGGCTCCCCAGATCTCCAGTCAGTGGATCGATTTTTTACTGCCCTGGGTCTGGTATATGATGATCCGGATCGAGTCTCCCTTGCTGAAACAAAGTTACGTAAAATACGGCAAGGAAATCGTCCAGCGGAGGAATATTCTTCTGAGTTCCGTAGATGGGCAACAGATACTCAGTGGAATGACCCAGCTCTTAGGAGCCAGTTTTGTCAAGGGTTGTCTGACAAATTAAAAGATGTGTTGGCTCAGTATGATTCTCCTCCATCACTGGAGGCTGCTGTGGCCCTCGCTATTCGCATTGATAGACGACTTCGGGGAAGACGCGAGGTAACTCCGCCTCCCGTGATGACTCCACCTACTACTAAAGTCCCTTATACTGAGGTTCCCTGGTCTGTTCTGAGGAGCCCATGCAGTTGGGAGGGACATCATTTTGTAGGAGGGAATCGGCGTGCACCGCAAGACTAGAAGGTGTTTCTTTTGCGGGAGAGAGGGACATTTTGTTGGGGGGTGTCCATCCCGGGCCTCTTTGAGCAAAGGAGTTAACCTGGGAGTGTGTATTTCGTCCCCAAATCCCTCTCAGTTTCTCGTGCCTGCGGAGGTGGTGATTGGTACTAGAACTGAGAGGATTTCTGTTTTTCTTGATAGTGGGTCCGGGGCTAATCTGGTGGACGCTCGGTTTGCCCAGGTGCATGGTATGCAACTGAGTGTATTGGCCAAACCAGTCCCTATAGTCTCTATTGATTCTAGACCTCTCGGTCAAGGTAGCTTGGTACAAGCTGTTCATAACATAGATCTTCGAGTAGGGGCAATACATAAAGAGCAATTGTCTTGTTATGTGTTGGAGGGTCTACCTACTCCTATTGTGTTGGGACTTCCTTGGTTGGCTAAACATAACCCAGTGATTGATTGGCAATCCAGAAAGATAAGCCAGTGGGGTGAATTTTGCAGGAATAACTGCATGAGCACGGTCATCGGTGCGGTTGTGCCTAGGACTTTGCCTCCTTTTCTGGAGGACTTTGGGGAGATGTTCTCAGAGGAGGGGTGTAAAGAGTTACCTCCTCATCGCGCATATGACTGCTCAATAAAGTTGCTTCCTGATGCCTTATCTCGTACTTTCCCAGGGGCCGGGAAGACGGATGATCCGGTTCCTATTCCTCAGGAGGGAGTTGTAGTGTCAGCTGTATGCTCTGAGCTTGAGGGGGAGGTATTGGGGGCTCAGGGGGACGCCCCTGTGGGACTTCCAGGGAGACTGATAGTTCCAGATCGCTTAAGACTGAAGGTTACGGGGAACCGTTACAAACGGATGGCTGATAGAAGGAGAGTTTCTGGTCTAGATCTGAAGGTGAACGATCTGGTTTGGTTGTCTACCAGGAATATAAAACTTAAAGTTTCCTCCTGGAGGTTGGGTCCCAGATTCATCGGGCCGTACAGGATCAGTTCCATAATTAATCCTGTGGCATTTCGTCTGGACCTCCCTCCTACGTTTAAAATTCATAATGTGTTTCACAAGTCATTACTTAAAAAGTATGTGGCACCAGTCATACCGTCACCTCTACCTCCTCCTTCAGTGGTAGTCAATGATAACGTGGAATTTCATGGGTCGAAAATCATTGACTCACGTCTCAGTCGCCGATCCCCTCAGTACTTAGTTCATTGGAGGGGGTATGGTCCTGAGGAGAGGACGTGGGTCCCTGCGTCTGATGCTAACGCAGATCGATTGGTTCGGACCTTTCACACAACTTACCCGGACAGACCTGGTCATGAGGGTCCGGAGGCCCCTCGTAGAAGGGGGGGTACTGTCATGGGTGCATCGCCACGAAGATCGTCGCGATTGCACATTCTGACTTCTCACAGCTGAGCTGCTGTTTCTTTGTGTTTGGTAATGAGAGAGTTAATTTTACCTAGCTCTTTGCTAAGACTAGGTCCAGCCTCGCCCGGCTGCTTTTGATTATGTTCTAATTAGTTTCCTTTATATTCCTGCCAGTCTGCTTGTTAGATGCCGGTGAAAGCATTCATGTAGTCTAGCAGACTGGATCGGTTCTGAGAATACTTAAGCTAAGAGTTCCTTAGTTGTTTTTACTCTTATAGCTTATAGTTTATCTCTGAGACCTTAGGTGTTCCTACTGTGTGTGAGTGTTGTATGTAAGACTTTATTTACTTTATTTCTTGTCTTTCTTGTATGTCTTTCTGTTCATTAACCGTTACCTGTTCATTCCCTTTGGTGGTAATCAGGGTCCTTCTTAGGACTAGATTACAGTTGGCAGGGATTGATAGGAGACAGGGTTTACGCTGGTGGCCTGGACCTCTGTACCTTTAACAGTACCTCCAGGTAGAGGGATTAGTCAGGACCTCAGTTTAGGGTCAGCATAGACCCGGTCACCCTCTAGCCGGAGACAGCGTATAACGGATTCAGTATTGACCCACTGGACATTCTGTCAGGTAATTCTATGTTATCATATATCTATGCGCATGTTATATAGTATGTTGCCCTTTTGATATAGATTACTGACATCACATATATATATCTGCTATACAGCGTGACATTTCTGCCTTTGCACAGTGTACACAGAAAGCTGCCATTCAGTGGTGTTATACAGAGCTCAGCATTAAGAGAACTGCTCGATCTGCATCTGATAGACAATGATTTTATCAAAATGACAGCAAGCAGCTCAGTAAGTGATACATCCTGGAATCAGGGTCTCTGTCCCTACACATTATACTGTTTTCAGATGGGGTAGCAAAAACCTGGTGACAGATCCCCTTTAAGTGGTTTTATGACTTTTCTGCTACTCTGTCCCGAACATCACAGTAGTGTATGTCCTATGTTCTGAGACCCTTCTGTGCATAAAGGATCCATCAGTACTCACCTTCACCGCCATAGCATAATAATTGGCCCAGTACATACAAGATAGGTCAAATTGGCAGTATGGGCGCTTCCTGAATGTTCCCCAATAGATGATGTCAGAGGAGAGAAAAGATCCTCTTGTCAAAATCTCAGCTCGCGTACCTTGTGTTAGGCGGGGGGTAAGCCTCTGGCAGATGAATCTGGGGGTGGTGACACAGGGGCGCTCGGCCCAGCGCAGTGCTCCTGTGTATGGTGGATTTGGGAGAGAGCTGACAGCTATCTAACATAACTGCTCGGCTTTAGTTACTGTATGGAGCTGATGGGTTATTCAGTGTAAAGACATTTATCAAATGTCATCTGTTAGAAATTCATAGAACGTCTGATATTTTTTATTTTGCTGATTCGGGCCAATGCCCATTTTCAAGCTTTGGTGTATTTAATATGTGCTGACTTTGTCGTGGCAGTGTGACAATGTGCTGCCAGTGTGCACTTCTCATTTTGTCACCAGGAGTTACTTTGCTATAAAACGCTGGTAGCTTTTGCCAGAACAAAGACAGTGGGAATATAATAAGGTCCTAGACAGCGACAGAATGTGCTTAAAACTTTGAAATCCGTAGACCGATTTTGCTGCCAAAGTGAGCATTAACCCTGACTATTTTTCCACAGCGATCAGATACTGTGACAGATGCCAGCTTGTGAAGCCTGACCGCTGTCATCACTGCTCCGTCTGTGATAAGTATGAACCATTCTCCTCTGATCATTTGTACAGGATTAGGAGCCTCGGAGATGGAGGCGGACCGGGGCTCTCATTGCTGCCAGCGTGGGGTCTGTCCAGCCGGCAGGCATACTGACAGCACCGCTCCTTGTTGATGTTGGTTTCCTTGAATTGAATGGAAGCCAGAAAGCTGTAATTAGCTGCAATGAATGATTGGGTCATGCCAGAGAGGAAACCTATACCTGACACGGGCACAAGGGTGCCTCATACAGGCCGGATGACTGAAGAGGGAAGCACTCCAGTATCATCCAGTTCACAGAGAAAGAAAATTGGCGCATACAATTCTAGTGTTCTGGATCTGTGCAAAGAAATAAAAAAGAACTACTAGTACGTCGTTCAGAAATGGTGCATCTTGGCTGGTTTTTGTCAGTTACAAGATTGGGAATGTGTTACCGCTTCTTTCATCCATTTGGGTTTTTCTGAAAATGCCTGATAGGCACTGAGAAATGCACTTCCAATCATATCTTTATATTGTTGAAATGATAGGGAATTTGTCCCTCCATATTGCGTCTCTGACTCTTCACCACTGCCTTCTCTCACGCCAGAATATGTACATATACGGTACACAGAGCATGCGCGCTGCAAAAAGTTGTACTGTGTACAGGCTCATCTGTGCCTTGCACATGCACCCTTAAGGGGGTTCTCAGAGAAAGAGATACAATGGCGTCACTGATATAGCTAAAACAGCACTAGTCACTTGTCAGTATGGGCTGCAGACATAAAGTACTGCTCCCGAGACCTGTGTCTCAACTGACAGGAGCTGTATCACACATACCTCAGTCAGCAGCCGGAGCACGGCTGTGAATTCTGTCTGCAGCCCATACTGACCCGTTACTAGGGCAGGCTGCTATATGAATTATATCAGGGGCTCCATTTTATCTCATTCTTGAAGAAACTTTTTAAAGGTTTATTTTCAAGTTTGGAAGCTGTTCCCTAACCAGGGTGTAGGGGATGACTTCCTGATCGCTGGGTTGGTCTAACTGCTGAGACCCCCAGTGATCCCCGGGAACCATGGCTGTGAAGAGTCACTTGTGAATGGAGAGGTGGTCGATCATGTGCACTGCTGCTCCATTCATTCTTATGGTAGTACCAAAGA
Organism: Oophaga sylvatica; assembly: GCA_033576555.1. NCBI lineage: Eukaryota > Metazoa > Chordata > Amphibia > Anura > Dendrobatidae > Oophaga > Oophaga sylvatica. The sequence continues at coordinate 103,991,755 of JARQOD010000001.1, forward strand.
GCAGCCGAACACTGCTCAACTATGTCTGGTGATTCCACGATGAAGGGGTTTTCCAGAGCAGTTACATGTTCTGGAAGGCGACTGCTCCCTGTTATGCCCATACGGCCTAATCGGACATGAGGACAGAGCTGTCGTCCTCCTCGGCTTCACATGGAGTCCTGCAATTAATGTTAGGCCGGCGTCACACACAACGACAAAAAATCGGTCCGTTTTAGACGGTCGATTGTCGGATCAAAATGCAAACATCACACATCCTTCTGGCATCCGATTTTCCTTCAAAGATGCGATTTAGTCGCATGTGTGTGTACCTTGTAACATCCGATTTTCATCCGACTTGCGAGAATTTCTCGCAGGCTTGCAAAACTGACATATAATGGATCCAAAAAAATAGTATTTCAATCACAAAAAAAAGAATAGATATATACACATAGAACACATATATATATATATATATATATATATATATATATATATATACATGTCATTGTGACATGTATATATACATATATTTATAGTTCCTAGACTTCTACATACTGTAATAGCCGCTAATTCAATTGCCGGATTTTGTGAAATCACAGAAGCCGACATGAAATGATACATTGTTTCCACACAGTTAACCATGTCATTTCCTGTATTTTGATATTTGTTTAGAACTTACAATTACATGAGTGTATTTGTGCAAAATTTCAGACATGTAGGGGTTAATTAAAGGTGTAAATTCGTTGAAAAAAAATGCGTGGGCTCCCGCTGTATTTTCTCCACCAGACAGACAAAGCAAGCGAGTGGGGGCAGATAATAACAGCCTAGGGAGGGTACATTTTTTTGGTGCCCCCCTGGCTACTAACATCTGCCCCCAGACACCCCAGAAAGGGCAAATCTATAATTAGATTCGCCCTTTCTGGCACTTTGCCCGTCTATTCCCATTGCCCTGTAGCGGTGGCGAATGGGTTAATAATCTCACCTTAATGTCACCTTAGTATTGAAAGGTGACCTTAAGGCAGGTTAATAATTGAGAGCTGTCAATTAGACAACTATCAATTATTAATCCTATTGTATGATAGAAAAATCAAACACACACAGTTTAATAAAAAAGAAGTTTAATGAAATAATCACACAGTTTTTGACAATATTTTATTTTCCTGCTAAAACCATTTCCTGTAATAAAAATAAAATAAAAAAGCAAAATGATTCTTACCAATCTGATGTACAGTCAGGTCTCACGGTGTAATCCATCAGAAAGGGTTAACAGGTTACAGGTCGCAGAGAGCTAATAATGCTGTCTCAGACCTGTATTCCCCTGAATAAATAAGTTACTCTCCCAGCGAAAGGGGAGGAATAGATTCATGAATGGAGCTTAATTGATTTATTACAACTTTCACTTGAGTGACCTGACCTAAGGTGAAAGTGGATACAATCAATTAAGCTTCATTCATGAATCACATCCTCTCCTGTCGGCAGGAGATAAGCTCATTCATTCAGGAGCTATCAGATGAGCACGCAGGATTACTTGCGCTGCTTATCTGATTGCTAGTAGTTAACCCTTTGTGAAGGATTACATCGTGGGACGTGACAGATTGCCAGATAGGTAAGAATAATGTTGTTTTATTATTTTATATTTATTTTAGAAGAACAAGGGCTTTGAACGGATTAAGACTTAAATAAAAGATGGTCAAAAATATGTGTTTTTATTTCATTAAAATTATTTATTCTTAAAGTGTGTGTGTGTTTTTTTATTTACTTCAATAGGATTAATAATTGATATTTGTCTAATTGACAGCTCTCAATTATTAACCTGCCTTAAGGTCACCTTTCAATACTAAGGTGACATTAAGGTGAGATTATTAACCCATTCGCCACCGCTACAGGGCAATGGGAATAGACGGGCAAAGTGCCAGAAAGGGCAAATCTAATTATAGATTTGCCCTTTCTGGGGTGTCTGGGGGCAGATGTTAGTAGCCAGGGGGGGCACAAAAAAAAAGTACCCTCCCTAGGCTATTATTATCTGCCCCCACTCGCTTGCTTTGTCTGTCTGGTGGAGAAAATACAGCGGGAGCCCACGCATTTTTTTGTCAACGAATTTACACCTTTAATTAACCCCTACATGTCTGAAATTTAGCACAAATACACTCATGTAATTGTAAGTTCTAAACAAATATCAAAATACAGGAAATGACATGGTTAACTGTGTGGAAACAATGTATCATTTCATGTCGGCTTCTGTGATTTCACAAAAGCCGGCAATTGAATTAGCGGCTATTACAGTATGTAGAAGTGTAGGAAATATAAATATATATATACATGTCACAATTACATATATATATATATATATATATATATATATATATATATATATATGTATTCTATGTGTGTATATCTATTCTTTCTATTCTTTATTAAAGCTGTCAGTGTGATTTTACAGTATAGCCGGGGATGAATTGCCGGCTTTTCTAAAGGACACCGATGCGATTTCATCGCAAGTCACACATGCGGTCCGTTTGTAATCAGATTTTTCATCGCTCCCATAGACTTGCATTGGCGATAGTCGACCCACAATCGGTGACAATCGCAGCATGCTGCGATTGCACACGGACGTTTAAAACGGACCACAAAAAATCTGATACTGGGAGCTGCTCCATAGATTAACATAGGGCAGACTGCAATACGATTTTTCATCGCATTGCAGTCGTCCGATTCTGTCGCCAGTGTGACGCCGGCCTTAGAGCCTTTTAGGTCACCGTAAATTGGAAGATACTTTTATACGGTTTACTCAATACATAGGCTTACATCAAGTGCCACAGTCCCATAGCGCACAGCCAGATTCTATCTACATTATTAAAGAGGCCCTTAAGAACAAATCAGCATATCAACAATAAATCAATATATTGGTTACTTTTAGTAATTCATACCAGTGCAAGAAAGAAGCAATTTAGCATGTGGTCAGTTATATAATACAGCGCTTATCTCGTGTAGAAATAAACTGCTGAAATTAGCAGTATGACGAATACGTCAGTGCAATTGGGAAAGGGGAAGAATAATGGCAGCTAGACAGGGTCCGTACTGAGTTCTGGGGTCTGATCTTGTGGTGCTAGTGTTCATTAAGAACTATATGTCAGTTTTACTCTTTTGTTTCCTTTAGGTGCATTTTGAAAATGGATCACCATTGTCCTTGGTAAGTGTCAGCTCAACATTGTGGTAATGATTACTAATTATATGACCCTTAACATGCCATGTCTACTGGTAGGTATGTTATGGGCCTAGCTGGACCCTTACCGGTACCTTTCTGTCATATTGGGGTTGTGCATCTCGGGGTACTTTTTTTTTTATTTATTTAAATTCCTTTTCATTAAAAATGTTGCACCGTTTTGCTGTGTCAGGCTTTTTTTTCTCTGCACATTCAGTTTTGATGTGGTCTGTGCTCATAAATCAGCTGAGAGGAGCTCAGAAAAAAGACAGATAAAGCTCATTTGAGAGAATCAGGCTGATTATGCTAATTCGAAGATTCTACTGGATAAGCAGAAGATGGAAAAATGTCTCCATCTTCTCCACTCAGTCAGTCCATGAAAATTCGGACTGCACTCATATGTCATCCGAGTGCAGTTCAATGTTTTCCATGGACTCATTATCTTACAGGGCAGAGTGCGATCCAAATATCAGCTCAAATTCGGGCGTGCAGTGATTTTTTTTTCACCCCGGACTAGCTCTGTCTGAGGAAAAAATCGAACATGTACACAGCCCCATAGCATAATATTCATGCGATTGTTATCCAATATTTTGAGATTAAGATTTTTTTTCGGACCAAAAATATGGTCTTTTGCATGAGTTCTAAGAGCTAGAGACTGTCCAGTTGGACTGGGGTCATAATGAGCTCACTGATGGTTTCCCATTGAACTCCTTCTGCAGCCAGCAATAACTTGTACAATGCAGAGGCTGCGGAAGAGAAACGGGGCAAAATTTTTAATGAAACCCAATTGCAAAATTAATTTTAGCCAAAAATGCATACATTTATGTAAGAAAGCAAAATTGTCCCCAAAAATATATACGAGTATATTCAAATACTTGCGTACATATGTATGTATCCAAAGTAGTCACGTTATAAAATGCATCTGATGTAACACTGCCGCATGTGAGGTTTATCTCAGTGATGATAACGCAGCACTGGGTACGGGGAGCTTTTCACGCCCTGACATCAGTTGCGCACAGCGCGGCTATTTGTGAGATCCTCGCAGTGCGCTGATACATGAGTTTTATCATGTGAGTCATAGGGAACATCATGTCTGCCGCTGAATCTGAGCCACACACTTAGGGCAGCTTATTATGTGTTTTTGTGAAGTCGGCACTTGCCGTAATTATCATTAAGTCCAAATCATAAGCAGAAAAGCATTGACATTGCGCTTTTTATCCCCACATTGGGAAGCTGCACAGCCATGAACGTTGTTAAGAAAAAAAAATAGAAAACCCCACTTTTTATATCAGTAGAAAACAATGTTAGGTTGGCGGTTCATCAGTCGTGTCCTGAACCAACCGGAAAGGCTGATCAATATGTCCGATGTTCATTTAGCTAATGGTGAGAATCAATCAGCAGTCATCACTAAAGTATCAGCCGTCAAACAGATCCGATCAGGGGATTATGTGCGCTGCTCACACTGATCTATTGGGGGCCATCACTGTGATCAGTGGAGCTGCAGCAGTCACAAGACCCTACACCAGCTCGTGCTGTATGCGGGGGGCTTTCCCATTTTCTTCCTTTAGTACAGTACGTACATTGAAGAGATGACACTGCTACATTGAATACATTCACAGTTTCTCAATATTCTGAGAAGCTGCTTTCAAAATGACACCCAATATGGCTGAACGTCATAGTATAACTTTTGCTAAACCGGCAGCCAAAGAGAATCACAGCAGAAGTGCTCGCCCACACCTTCAATTTCTCATAGAAATCCGTTTTGCTGTTTTTTACAGAAATCGATAGTTGAAATTGTTTAAAAAATTAGGTGCAAGTGCAGTGGGGCCGGCAATGCACCTACCGCTCCCCTACCTCTCTCCCTATTCCCTGCCCATTGCCTGACCCCTGTCTCTGACTGGCAGGTAACTGAAAAGAACCTGACCTAGAGGAAGGAAACGGGCAGGGAATAGGGGGAGATGTAGGGGAGCGGTAGGTGCATTGCCGGCCCCACTGCACTTGCACCTAATTTTTTAAACAATTTCAACTATCGATTTCTGTAAAACAGCAAAACGGATTTCTATGAGAAATGAAAGGATTTACTTAGCATGAAAACACCTGTATATACATGCCATTAGTTGGGGGCTTAAAATTCTGATGTCTCTAAACTAACTTTTCTAGAATAAATTTACATATGTAGAATGAACCTGCAGTTAAAGGGATCTGTCACCACATTTGACCTATTTAAACTATTAGTAGGAGCATACAGGTTATAGACTGGTGAGGAGAGTACTACATGTGTGTCTCATATCAGACGCCTTGTTTCTAAGAAATCATCTTTTATCGCTTTACATAAATGACCTCTTCCAGGTTTGGGGAGGATGGTGCCTGGAGAGAACTCTGCCTCCAGAGATTATTCTACATGAAGGGAAGTTACCAGTGTGAGACAAGTAACTAACACAGAACAGGAGAAATGAACTTTGTCTTCTTGGGAACACATTTTTTGCTTCTCTCTCAGCTCTGCTGTATTGTAACAATATTGCAACCCTGTATGTATGTGAGCTGTGATCTGAGGCTGAAAGCAACCTGCAGATGTCAGGTATAATCACACACAGCTCTGCAGTGAGATCAGGAGAGCATAGAGCGGCCATTTCACATCACACTGGTAACACTGGTAACCATTTTACATCACTCTGGTAACCATTACACATTACACTGGTAACACTGGGAACTATGACACATTACACTGGTAACACTGGTAACCATTACACATCACACTGGTAACACTGGTAACCATTACACATCACACTGGTAACACTGGTAACCATTACACATCACACTGGTAACACTGGTAACCATTACACATCACACTGGTAACACTGGGAACCATTACACATCACACTGGTAACTCCCCCTCATGTTTAAAATAAGCCCTGGGGGCAGAGTTATTTTCCAGGCACCATCCCTCCGGAGCATGGAAGAGGCTTCTGATATGACATATACAGGGAGGACTTTTTTCCGCAGTCTATAACCTGTATCTCTATATTAATAGTTTAGATAGGTCAAATGTGGTGACAGATTCCCCTTAATGAGTCGCAGAATTCCGTAGATCTCCCAGAGACAGATAAGATTTCCTAGTGGTGACCCAGCAGGACGAGTAGTCTGTGGCAAGAGATGGGAAAATCTTTGTCCCTCCTTGTAACTCCTGATTCCACTTGTGATGGCGATTTGCACATTTTGTGGTAATTTTAGTTATTAGTAATAATTTAAGGGTATGTGCACACGTTGCAGATTCTGTTGCAGTTCTGCAGCAGATTTTGCCTTGCAGATCTGCAGCAGAACTGCAAGCGATGTACAGTACCATTCTAGTCAATGGAAATCAAAAAACGCAGTGCACATGCTGCAGATTTTTCTGACAGATTTGGTGCGGATTTAAAACTGCAGCAAGTCACTTCTTTTGTGCAGAACTGCAGCGTTTTGAGACCTGCTTCATTATAGGAATCTGCAGGTCTCAAAAGGCAGGGGAAATCTGCACAAAAACTGCAGTAAATCTGCAGATAAAAAGGACTAAAAAAGGATAAAAACTGCGCAGATTTTGACCTGCAGTTTCTGCCTGAGATGCAGATTCTGTGCAGAAAATTCTGCAGACCAATCTGCAACGTGTGCACATACCCTAATAATGTTTGTATTTGTTTTATTCTTTTACAGGGTAAACAACTGTGTTGGATTCTCCAATTACAAGTTCTTTCTACTCTTCTTGGCCTATTCATTGCTGTATTGCCTTTTTATTGTTGCCACAGATTTGCAGTATTTTATCAAATTTTGGACGGTAAGTTAGAATTCCTCCATCAGCATTGTTTGTTTTTCCTTTTGCTAAAGGGAATGTATTGCCCTTGGAATTTGTGTGCAAGTTTTCTAATTAACTCCTAGTGGAGTTGGTGCAAATCGGTTCACAGAACCCGGTCCTGCAAACTGCCTCCTACCTGCCAGCATCCGCGTGTCTTCTTTTGATCAGTCGGCATGGCGCAGTGTCTCTTGCGTCACTCCAAAAATATCACGTCACCCCAGATCGGCTTATCAAAAGAAGGCCAGCAGATGCCAGGAGCTGGTTCTCAGGGCCAGATTATCGATGTGACCGCTAGACCGCATCTTGCAAATCGATTTGCATCATCTCTACCTCCTAGTTATCCTGTACATGGGATAGACAATAGACTTCACTTTACTTTTGTTCACCATAATAACAATAATTTGGAGAATACAACTGGAAAAGGTGCTTGACTGTGTCCTGTGGTGGCACAGCAGACTCTATCTTGTATAGATATGATTTTGTGTTAATATGGTTTTATTGTAAATCTTGGTGATTGGCATCAGGGTATATTGCCTGGGGCCATTCTCACCTGTCAATTGTCCTGTGGTCTGTACATGTACCTAGTTGGCAGCTTTACTGGTTGCTGTGAGTTACCAGTGGTATTGGGGTGGTATTGTACCCTTCGGTCGGGTTCACATCACATTTCACATACACTTTCTGAGCCCTGAAAAAGAAGGGATTTGGACATACCCCCAAAGAAGCCATAGACTTCCATTATCAGAGTCGTCAACTTGCAACTTTGGACTCTACATAATTGTTTCTGATTTCAAACATGGAGGTGGCCAAGAGTCCAAAGTTGCATGTTCTACACTCCTTTGGGTAACTGAAGTTTATGACATTTCTTTGTTTTTCGGGACCCCTGACAGAGTCAGACACGCATGGCCGAAACGTGCTGTTAATCAGTGTGGGGCACTTTCAGTTCCTCTTATCTTCGATGGAAGCGACCGACGCCTATTAATAAGAGAAATTACCTGATGTTTGGGGTTTCCTTATTTTCGTCCCTAAGTTAAAAAAAAATCATATCTATTAACTGATTATCTAACATACCACCTTTATGCTGATGACACTCAGATCTACCTCTCTGGCCCAGACATCACCTCTCTGCTGTCCAGAATCCCTCAGTGTCTATCAGCCATATCCTCCTTCTTCCCCTCCCGCTTCCTCAAACTCAATGTGGACAAATCTGAACTCATCATCTTTCCCCCATCTCACAGATCTTCCTTACCTGACCTATCTATAACAATTGACAACACCACGCTTTCCCCCGTACCGGAGGTCCGCTGCCTCGAGCAACCCTTGACTCTGCCCTGTCCTTCAAACCACACATCCAAGCTCTTTCTACCTCCTGTCGCCTCCAGCTCAAAAATATTTCCAGAATCCGTCCCTTCCTCAACCCTCAATCTGCTAAAATGCTTGTGCATGCCCTCATCATCTCCCGCCTCGACTACTGCAACATCCTTTTCTCTGGCCTCCCTGCTAACACCCTCGCACCTCTCCAGTCCATCCTTAACTCTGCTGCCCGACTAATTCATCTCCTCGCTACTCCTCCGCATCGCCCCTCTGCAAATCTCTTCACTGGCTCCCATTCCCTCAGCGAATCCAATTCAAATTACTAATACTGACCTACAAGGCCATCTATAACCTGTCTCCCCCATATGTCTCTGAACTAATCTCCTGATACCTTCCCTCACGTAATCTCCGGTCCTCCCAAGACCTCCTTCTCTCCTCCACACTTATTCGCTCCTCACCCAACCGCCTCCAAGACTTCTCCCGAATATCCCCCATCCTCTGGAATTCTTTGCCCCAACACATCCGACTATCAACCCCTCTCGGAACCTTCAGACGTAACCTGCAAACCCATCTCTTCAGGAAAGCCTACAGCCTGCAATGACCCTGCTACCTCCTCACCATTACCGGAGATATCGCCTCAACCAACACCGGAACTGCTGCAACCCCCCAACCTGTAGAATGTAAGCCCGAAAGGGCAGGGTCCTCTCCCCTCTGTATCCGTCTGTCATTGTTCGTTTGTTTACTGTAAGTGATACCTGTAATCTGTATGTAACCCCTTCTCATGTACAGCTCCATGGAATCAATGGTGCTATATAAATAAATAATAATAATAACATGGATATTTTGGCTAAGTGACAGATGTGTCCTTCTAAATGTGCCATACCATCGTAATATAAATCTTAATTGGCAAAAGTACTAAAAAAAATCCCTCTGTATACTGTCCTAATCGGAGACCTTGACTCATGTGCTTCTCGCTAATGATGACCTTTCGCCGCGCAGCAGCTTCCTCTCCGTACCTCTGCCATCGGAAAGGTCACAGCTTGTAATAGATAAGATATTGTTTTCATTCTGCCCTTTTCCCACTGATGGTCCCTTTTCATTTTCCTCTGCAGAATGGTCTTCCTGACACACAAGCCAAATTCCACATTATGTTTTTGTTTTTTGCTGCCGCCATGTTCTCCGTTAGTCTGTCCTCCTTGTTTGGGTATCATTGCTGGCTTGTCTGTAAAAACCGCTCAACACTGGGTAAGTCACAATATTTGCCCCATGTGCACTACTATTTCAGTACTGGTTTCAATGGAACTATTGGTATTGGTTGACTTGTGTGTCGATACCCCAACAACAACAATTAACAAACATTGAAGTAAACCAATCAGCACAGAATGACTGTTCAAACCAAGCACAGGTGCTCCGAGCACCGTGTGGCTGAGCAGTTTAGTGTTTCTTCCCACCTACCTGTATTCTAGCTGTCGCCCCCAATCCTTTGGCTCCTGTAAAGCCAGAGCCATCAATCAAGGAAGAGGAAGGCGGAGGTAGATAGAAAACAAGGAGGTGGTGTGCTGAACCGCGCAGCAGAGCCAAGGGTGCACCTAGCGCCTGCGGAAGGTTTGAAAATGACAATATCTTTTATTCAATTAAATTTAATACTAATTGTGGTTAAAATCATTGGCCCTATATTGTTATTTGACTTTGGTTACTTTTTTTGTTTTAATATTCTAGGTCTATCCTGCTCATTTATTTTTATTTTTGCCACACTAATATACTGTAGGAGCAGAATGAATACCACTACTTTGTGGACGTTATAAAGGACACCTTGTTGGTTGTCAATAGATTTCCCAGAAATATAATCAAAGACATATTTAGTTGATTTTTCAAACCACTGATGAATGATTGGTGGTTGGAGAAATCTTGGCCAAGCCTGCTTAGCAAGAGTCTTGTGCTGGGCACTAGGAACACTCTTTTCCTGATAATTCTACCAGGGTAAAAAAGCTGCAAATCACCTGAAGAACGAGCAAAATGCTTGTTCGTTGGGTGAAATAATCTGTTGATGTTCTCAGCAGCACATAGTTCTGTGTAAACAGGACCTGTGTTCCCAAAAACATTGATATCCTATGAGCACAGAACGATCTGTTAATGATCAGTCTGTGCACATATTATATGTTATATAAGCATGAGAGAAAGATACGAGGGCTTAAATCTGATAGTGTATCAATAATAATAAGTCAAATCCTGGAAGTATATTGAAAAATATATAAATAGAAATTATTTATACAAAGAACCAGGACACAATGACATGGAAAAAATCACAAACATATCGAAATACAACATGTAAAATACCAATTAGCAGCAGGAGGATGGTAATGTACCCACATGGGGTGGGTGCGAACACACAATTTGTATAATTGTGAGAATAGTAATAGTAATCCAAGGCAAGAACAACCAATTATATACAGAGAGTCTGAAACACCCGAGATCAACAGATTTGAATAATGAAAGGTAGTTTGTAGCAGACAATACTGCAATTACTACTAGCGCATGGCAGATCCACTATACATCTGTGGGTAACATCCATCAGCTATATTATCAAAATGCAGCGCAATTGTGATCCAGTTAGTAACGCTCAATGTGAGCATATAGTATGCACAGTAAGTAATGAAATTAGATTCAATCTGTACATGGTACTGAGTCACAATTGCAATCAAATTAATGGCGCTACATACCCAGACCCATTGTAAGCACTTGATGATAATGTGATCATAAGGTTACCTTGCCAATGGTGTGTTTGCGTCCCCACACCTCCCGTGAGACCCCGACGCGTGTTTCGCACCTCGCTTCTTCGGGAAGAAGCGAGGTGCGAAAGGCTCGTCGGGCTCTCACGGTATGTATGGGTATGTAGCGCCATTAATTTGATTGCAATTGTGACTCAGTACCATGTACAGAATGAATCTAATTTCATTACTTACTGTGCATACTATATACTCACATTGAGCGTTACTAACTGGATCACAATTGCGCTGCATTTTGATAATATAGCTGGTGGATGTTACCCACAGATGTATAGTGGATCTGCCATGCGCTAGTAGTAATTGCAGCATTGTCTGCTACAAACTACCTTTCATTACTCAAATCTGTTGATCTCGGGTGTTTCAGACTCTCTGTATATAATTGGTTGTTCTTGCCTTGGATTACTATTACTATTCTCACAATTATACAAATTTTGTGTTCGCACCCACCCCATGTGGGTACATTACCATCCTCCTGCTGCTAATTGGTATTTTACATGTTGTATTTCGATATGTTTGTGATTTTTTCCATGTCATTGTGTCCTGGTTCTTCGTATATATAATTTCTAATAAATGGATTTATATATTTTTCAATATACTTCCAGGATTTGACTTATTATTATTGATACACTATCAGATTTAAGCCCTCGTATCTTTCTCTCATGCTTATATTGTCTATGGAGGGTCTCTGTTCTTATGTATGATGATGGTTGTCCATGTTCCTAGCTATGTTTCTATACATATATGTTGTCTGCTTGTCTAAACAGACTATTAAATAGTTAATTATCAGCAAACAAGTAGCTGATGAGAGATCATTAAAGGGAACCTATCGCAACAAGAAACACTATTTACCTTGCAGATGTAGGGGTGATCTGAAGATACCCTACCGAAACCTCTGTAGTCGACTTACTGGAGATTCTGCTACAGGGGAAAATTAAGTTATATCCTCCCTGTAGGCACTCATAATATAGTAATCGGTGACTGTAACCGCTCCAGTTATATCCTCCCTGTAGGCAGTCATAATATAGTAATCGGTGACTGTAACCGCTCCAGTTATATCCTCCCTGTAGGCACTCATAATATAGTAATCGGTGACTGTAACCGCTCCAGTTATATCCTCCCTGTAGGCACTCATAATATAGTAATCGGTGACTGTAACCGCTCCAGTTATATCCTCCCTGTAGGCACTCATAATATAGTAATCGGTGACTGTAACCGCTCCAGTTATATCCTCCCTGTAGGCACTCATAATATAGTAATCGGTGACTGTAACCGCTCCAGTTATATCCTCCCTGTAGGCAGTCTAATATAGTAATCGGTGACTGTAACCGCTCCAGTTATATCCTCCCTGTAGCAGTCATAATATAGTAATCGGTGACTGTAACCGCTCCAGTTATATCCTCCCTGTAGGCACTCATAATATAGTAATCGGTGACTGTAACCGCTCCAGTTATATCCTCCCTGTAGGCACTCATAATATAGTAATCGGTGACTGTAACCGCTCCAGTTATATCCTCCCTGTAGGCACTCATAATATAGTAATCGGTGACTGTAACCGCTCCAGTTATATCCTCCCTGTAGACAGTCATAATATAGTAATCGGTGACTGTAACCCTCCAGTTATATCCTCCCTGTAGGCACTCATAATATAGTAATCGGTGACTGTAACCGCTCCAGTTATATCCTCCCTGTAGGCACTCATAATATAGTAATCGGTGACTGTAACCGCTCCAGTTATATCCTCCCTGTAGGCACTCATAATATAGTAATCGGTGACTGTAACCGCTCCAGTTATATCCTCCCTGTAGCACTCTTAATATAGTAATCGGTGACTGTAACCGCTCCAGTTATATCCTCCCTGTAGGCACTCATAATATAGTAATCGGTGACTGTAACCGCTCCAGTTATTCTCCTGTAGGCAACTCATAATATAGTAATCGTTTACTGTAAACCGCTCCGGTTTATACCTCCTGTAGGCACTCAATAATATAGTAAATCGGTGACTGTAACCCTCCAGTTATATCCCCCTGTAGGCACTCATAATATAGTAATCGTGACTGACCTCCAGTTTTCCTCCGTAGACTCATTATATAGTAATCGAGTACTGACCGCTCAGTTATATCCTCTGTAGAAGTCTAATATAGTAAACGGACTGTAACGCTCCAGTTATATCCTCCTGTAGGCACTCTAAATAGATCGGTGACTGTAACCCTCCTGTATATCTCCTGTAAGCATCATATATAAGTATCGGGACTGTAACGCTCTTGCATGGCCCTGGAAGCAAGCGGCTGCAGAGAGAATATAACTTAATCTTCTCCCTGCACTTGCTGTTCCAGTAAGTAAGCTATACGGGATTTAAACACTTTTTACCCAATTTAAATAACATTTTTCGAGGTGACAAGTTCCGTTTAAGTTCCTCAAGTTTGATGGTGCAAACCCACCTTTACATTTACCGATTATTCAACTGACAACTACGGTTTTAACTGAATTAGTAGTTTTTATCGAAGTTCACACTGGTCAGTTATCACAATCTTGGCTGAAAAAGAAAACTGTGACCAAGTAAATGGACCTTAACTGGAAACTATCGTCAAGTCCACCGCCAAGATGTTATAGGGCTAATAAATACCTTTTGTATATATCTCCTTGTTCAAATCACAGCTATTACTAGAATGGAGACATTGAACAGGTGGGCTCCTTCCGATTTGTCAAGAATCTGTACCACCCCCTTAAAACGGTCTCCACGTTGATTCATGCCCACTCTGCCTATATTTGCGGCCCACACGAGGTGTGAAGTCATCCCTTTTAACCAGGGCTGTGGAGTCGGTAAGCCAAACCTCTGTACATAAAGTGCAGCACAGATTCATCTCAACTAAAGGCCCAGATCCTTAGATCAGGAACAGAACTGATATTTATAGGATATTTCAGAACTTTCCTAAATTATAAAAAAAAACATTTACAGCACATCCGACATTGTACTACTGTTCCCAATTTATTACATACATTAGAAGTCTGAGTTGGTTCATTTTATACCGAATCCACCAAAATGGACACCGGCTCCACGACTCCACAGCCCTGCTTTTAACAGCATTGAGGCTGCGACTGGTCACCCCCACATGACATCTGATAGCTGCACATGACATCTTGGTAAGAGCAGCGATTTGGAAATTGGGACACATTTTGTCGGAGGTGGTTTATTAACTAGAACTTTAATGACAGCTTGCCTTTCAATGAGAAGTTAGTTACATTTTCAACAGTTTGGTAAAATAGGATCGCTCACACTGACTGATGTGTTTGTTACGTGGTCAGACGCCTTTAGTGCTGGCGTTTCTCGCTTTGCCGATGCTTGGATTTATCGTATATTACATATTTGTGACGCTGTATAGTGGCACAATGTCTGCTCTGTTTTATAAGGTCGGTGCCTCTCATTTAGGATGAAAAAATGAGCAGAGTAAGCTGCCTAAAAAGTAGAAATTCCCACAAAAGATTTGGTGAATCACTTAACACACAACAGCCCTTTGGCGCTCAGCCCCACGTGTATTCCGGATAAGCTGCGGCAAAAATGTCAATTCTTTTATCAGCTGATGGAGAACAATGTTTTCTTTGAGTTGATGCCTGCGGCCTCTTTGTTTGCATGATTACACTCATCAGTAAATGAAAGACAAATTATATAATTACCTTTTGGAATATTTATCTATTCTCAATCTGTATTTGCTGCAAAACATCTAATAGAAGACTTTTCTAGCTTCCTGCATTGTAACACTCTTACTAGTATTAGTGACTTAAAGGAACCTGTCGTGTCCTTTGTAGCATGTGAAGTGTCAAAAGGGCGTTGTTAGTGATGTAATGTGCATCTCTAACATGTTTTTTCCCATTAAAATCGCCTCTGTAATCCTTATAAAAAATCACTTTATCCAGTTATATCTTACCTGCTTGTTTAGTCTTAGGGGTGTGCTTCACTGCATTCAGTCAGGGTAGTCCCCACCCACACAATTTGGGTTGCACCAACATCACTGTGTATCCCGCACTTGCGCAGTGTTTATTGTTTTGCAGCGCTTGCGCAGTGTATATTGGGGGAGTCGCGCTTGTGCAATATGTAATTGCTGACACGTGCTTGTGCATTGGCCATCGGCGATCTGCGCATGCGCCGTGACGAGCTGTTACCCGCGTGTGCGCACTGAAGCTGGTTTTAGTTCTTAGCTTTACTGACTGTGCACATGCGCCGAAGCCGCTGCGTGTCACAGTCTAATAATGTCTGTGAGGAGTGCAGTGGCACATTGCATCACTAACAACGCACTGGGGACACTTTACTTGCTACAAAGGGCATGATAGATTCCCTTTAATGTCTAATGGCGGCAAGTCACATGACTGCTATGGGGTGTGTTAGAAGGAAGGCCAGGTATCAAACGGCCGTCACCATGCCTGGTATATGTCCCTACTCCCAACATCTGCTGTATGTGTACAACAAGAGTCAGAAGAACTTGTATGGACTAGTCTAACGCACCGAACCCACTGCATACTTGGTGGTTGTTGGCTGTTTTACACAGCAGACACCCTCCGGTTACTGCTAGGATTGGAACTAGATCTGTTTGCAGCAATTTAACCCCTTAGATGCTTTGGAGAACAGCAACCATGGCATCTAAGTAATTAGGCGACCAGGGAGTCTCTGTCACCCTCATTTGGCCATTACGATGCAATTTTGGAATCTGATGGACTGTTTGATGGTAGCTGGGAATAATTAAGAGCAACCTAAAGACATGACCCAAATTTTCCTATGAGCCACTCCTTCGCAATTAGCACTTAGCAAAATGGTTCATATCTCTGGAACCGTATGGGTGATTTATAAAAGAAAAATAATAATACTCAGAGGCCCAGCAGGAATACGGTAAATTTAAGTTTGACCTGGTGACACTTCCTCTTTAAAAGTGAAACTAATCATAAAAGGAGCCTGTCACCTTGGAAAATGCTATGTACTTGCAGATATGGGGTTAATCTGCAGGTAAATAGCGGCACAATGTTGTCTGGCCATCTTACTGAAAGAGCATCTATCGGGAGAAAATGAACTTTTTTCCTCCCAGGAGCCACCGGCTTTCAGTCATGGGGGCAGTATAGTCACCGCAGCGACTGTAGGCTCACCCCGGAGATTTGTTTGACAGCTCATTGTGCACATACACGCTGCGGAGCCGGCTGTTGATCAAAGTGCCAGGGCGCGCTTACAGTAAGCGGTGACTGTACCGCGCTGTGTATTCCATGACTGAAAGCCGGCGGCACCTCTCCTTGGGAACCTGTAGATCGATAGAAGGTCTATGTTAGACCGAAACGTCATATGTTTGCTGTTGATTGCAATTCTCTGAGTGTCAAGTTCTTTATATACCATGTCTAAAAGCTTGCGGCTCCGAGAGGAATTAAGGTCTTTTTCCCCTGTAGTCGCACTTTCAGTATGGCGACTGGGCAGCATCGTAATGGTGTTCACCCTCAGATTAACACATTATCTGAAGATAGCGTTTTCCGAGGTGACAGATTCCCTCTAAAGTCGGTTTGGGATTGACAGTTGTCCTGTCCTTTCTTCGTCTTGCACTACTGCTTTCATTGTAACTATTCATGTCTTCTGTTCCTGATAGAGGCTTTCAGATCACCAGTATTCAGGCATGGTACAGACAAAAATGGCTTCAGTCTTGGAATCAGTAAAAATCTGCGAGAAGTATTTGGGGATGAGAAGAAATACTGGTTACTGCCTATATTTACAAGGTATAATAAATAACGAGCGTGGGAGGATTATTGGCTTAGGATTTGGAGACTCTTGGTTTCCTTGGCTGTCGGTTCAGGACTCTCACAAATTGCAAAATGTATTCAGTTGGGGCCACGATTTAATCTTTACTTTTGCTTCATTTTAGCCCACCTTTCACCACTTTTTTCTCTTTCTTTTTTTTTCCTCTTTTCTCATCTGTCCAACTCTCTCTTCTTTTACATGTAAAACTTTCCTATAACTCTTTCTGCTGAGAGATTTTGTAGCTTCTATCTTCCTTCTTCTGAGCTCCTCTGAGCTGATTTATGGCCATGTGAAAGCTGAGATGAACCTTGTGATCACAAATCAGTGGAAAGGAGCTCAGAAGAAGGAAGATACGCATTATAAACTCTCCTCCCAGAAGGAGCTCACTGACAGATTGTCCGCAGCCAGCAGTAGACCGTGCAACACATAGAGGGCGTAATACATAATGCATCTCAACGGCAAATGTGTTTCAGCCAAAAATATACTCTATGCATTCAAGGCCCCCATAAGTGTCAAAACTTTTAAGCTACAGATTTTTTGTATATATAATTTCATATATAAAATGCTGAGAAAAAGAGTGGACAGCACCTCCAAGAATTATACAATGATCTAATGCCGCTAGGCAAAAAAATATATAACTGAACGTGAGGTTCTTAGTGTAACATTCTGATCAGACTTATATGTAGGTAATGTTTTGCAGAAAGTCTAAGGATTTTCTTTTGATATCTAGTCTGCAGGGATCCTGGGGCACTCAGTCTGCTGTGAGACTACGACTGTGATCTAGTTTATAGTTACTAAAATTGGCACAAATGGATTTCTGGGCCTGTCTGTAAGAGGCTGCTGCTATGACACCTTACTATGGGCCCCAATTAATTATTACATTGTCATCGTGTCATTATTGTAATGAACTCCTTCTAATTCTCTGCAGCTTAGGTGACGGCTGTTCATTTCCTACTTGTCTGGTGAGCCAGGATCCCGAGCAAGCATCCACACCTTCTGGAACCAACGCCGCAGCGAAAAGGTAGCTCTCCGCGCCACCCTTTAGTATATTGTCACTATATGTCTTGACACTGGCAGTCACTAATTTTTGTCAAAATTATCCATGTCCAAAAGAAAAAGCCCCCTCAAAGCCCAATATTATTAATAATCTAGTGAAATATGTGGGTATAATACATTCACTGCATGTAGGAAGACACATAGCGTCAAGAATTTTACTTCTTTGTCAATATCTAAAAGGGTTAATCTAATAGCACATATTCTTGTCCTCAAGACAGGTAATACATGTATGATAGGTGGATGCCACTGGGATCCCCCAACGATCCCAAGAATGGGGCTCCCATGTAAATGGAGAGGTAGTGTGCGTTTATGACCGCAGTCCCATTCACTCCTATGCTAGTGGTAGCGCACGTGTGACCACCGTTCAGTGCACAGCCACTGCCACTCCATTCAACGGGGGACATAGTACCCCACATCCTAGCAGTTGAACTCCACTGAACATACATTTATCATTCATACTGTGGATAGCTAAAAAATAATGTTGATGACACAACCCCTTTAAAAAAATTTTTTCTACTTTTCCCATTTTATTATCTGCATTATACACTGCTCAAAAAAATAAAGGGAACACTTAAACAACAGAAGATAACTACAAGTAAATCAAACTTCTGTGAAATCAAACTGTCCACTTAGGAAGCAACACTGATTGACAATCAATTTCACATGCTATTGTGCAAATGGAATAGACAACAGATGGAAATTATTGGCAATTATCAAGACACACTCAATAAAGGAGTGGTTCTGCAGGTGGGGACCACAGATCACATCTCAGTACCAATGCTTTCTGGCTATTGTTTTGGTCACTTTTGAATGTTGGTTGTGCTTTCACACTCGTGGTAGCATGAGATGGACTCTACAACCCACACAAGTGGCTCAGGTAGTGCAGCTCATCCAGGATGGCACATCAATGCGAGCTGTGGCAAAAAGGTTTGCTGTGTCTGTCAGCGTAGTGTCCATAGGCTGGAGACGCTACCAGGAGACAGGCCAGTACACCAGGAGACGTGGAGGGGGCCGTAGGAGGGCAACAACCCAGCAGCAGGACAGCTACCTCCGCCTTTGTGCAAGGAGGAACAGGAGGAGCACTGCCAGAGCCTTGCAAAATGACCTCCAGCAGGCCACAAATGTGCGTGTGTCTGCACAAACGGTTAGAAACCGACTCCATGAGGATGGTCTGAGTGCCCGACATCCACAGATGGGGGTTGTGCTCACAGCACAACACCATGCAGGACGCTTGGCATTTGCCACAGAACACCAGGATTGGCAAATTCGCCACTGGCGCCCTGCGCTCTTCACAGATGAAAGCAGGTTCCCACGGAGCACATGTGACAGAGTCTGGAGACGCTGTGAAGAGCGATCTGCTGCCTGTAACATCCTTCAGCATGACCGGTTTGGCAGTGGGTCAGTAATGGTGTGGGGTGGCATTTCTTCGGAGGGCCACACAGCCCTCCATGTGCTCGCCAGAGGTAGCCCGACTGCCATTAGCTACCGAGATGAGATCCTCAGACCCCTTGTGAGACCATATGCTGGTGCAGTTCGCCCTGGGTTCCTCCTAATGCAGAACAATGCCAGACCTCATGTGGCTGGAGTGTGTCAGCAGTTCCTGCAAGATGAAGGCATTGAAGCTATGGACTGGCCCGCCCGTTCCGCAGACCTGAATCCGATTGAGCACATCCATCCACCAACTTCACGTTGCACCACAGACTGTCCAGGAGTTGGCAGATGCTTTATTCCACGTCTGGGAGGAGATCCCTCAGGAGACCATCCGCCGCCTCATCAGGAGGATGTCCAGGCGTTGTAGGGAGGTGATACATTCACAGGGAGGTCATACAGGCACGTGGAGGCCACACACACTACTGAGCATCATTTTGACTTGTTTTAAGACATTACATTCCACTTTAATTTTGTGTGTGACTCCAAATACAGGCCTCCGTTGGTTAACAAATTTGATTTCCATTGATGATTTTTGTGTGCTTTTGTTGTCAGCACATTCAACTTTGTACAGAACAAAGTATTCACTGAGAATATTTCATTCAATCAGATCTAGGATGTGTTATTTGAGTGTTCCCTTTATTTTTTTGAACAGTGTACATTGCAATAAAAAGGAGATTTGCAGACCACTAATAATTTATTTCTAAGAAGGGTAAAGTGCCACGCCTAATGTAAAATGTTAATAGACTTACTGTTCTAATGGGCCCCACATCATCACTGCGGCCATCATTCATCTGCCACAGTCATGTGGGGAAAGGTGACACATCAGCGCTCTGAGATGACACAAAAAAGTGGCATCACTGCTCAGTTGCCGGCCACCGTGCTAACATGTAGTCATAGTTACATTTATTAAATTCTCAACATTTGCGAATGAAGACTCCATTCCTGACATTCGGAGGCTTTCTGTCTGAATTTAATTGGATAAAGGTTTACAGTTTTTAATGTTGTGATATTCAAACCTGCAAGCATTGCATTGATGAAAGGACGCTGGAGGTAGGTGGTCCTCATACCCCTTTATCCACTGCTCTCCCATCCTCTAGATAGTACTCTGGGTACTAACTGCAGTTGCTGATGAGTAGGTAGTGCCACGGGTAGTTTCCACCTTAGTGCCCATATTATATTACATTCCCACCCACCATTGGTCCCTAGATTACTCTGCTCACCTTATTGCACTATCCCCGGACACACTCCATCTCCCTATGCCAGCAGTAAATGACAGTGCCTGTGTCAGACCCTTCACATGCCCCTTTCTCTTCTTGTACCTATCTTTATTACCATTACTGGGAATATAGGGAGGATCTATAAGCTCTCTCACATCTGCACATTCTAGTTTAACATTTTGAAGGGTGTTGACATGTTCCAGACAAAATTAAAGGGAACCTGATGGCTGATTATATGCTGCCCGATCCAGGGACATCACGTATCAGACGCTGGTGGTGTGATCTCAGGTATGTGTGTTTGACACTGAAATGCTGCAGACTTTCAGAGAAAAACATACTTTACAAGCCGCAGGTGACCGAACCGCGCAGGAGACTAGTGGGACATGTGGGTAACCGGCGGCTTCTCCCTGCCAGTGATTGACAGGTCACTACCGATACACACGCAGAGAGAGTCTAGTCACTAGCCTGTCCTTAAGACTTGTCACCAGCCTGTCCTTCTAATCTCCCGTGTGGCTTGGTCCCTCATGGCTTGTGAACTATGGTTTTCTCTGAAAGGCTGCGTCATTTCAGAGTCAAATATACCTGACTGAAATCATGCAGCCAGTGTCGGATAGATGCTGCCCGTTGATCGAGCAGCATGTATCACCTGTCAGGTTCACTTTAAAGAAAATCTTAATCAGGCAGTTCCCCCAAGATGTACCTTGCTTCCCCTCTTTATTGTTTTTCCCCAATTTTCATTTTTCATTGGTAAACATACCAGTCATAGTGACCTATAGACCCCTCTATATCTCATCACCTGCTATTCTTCCTCCTTCTAAACATCTGTGTGTTACTAGCAGAGCCCACAAGGGCCTTGCCCCTTCCTTACTGCTCCCGTGTCACTCATTTTGTATTTGTAAAACATGGTTCATGAAATAAAATGAAGAGCCGATCACCAAAACCTCAGGTTCTGTATCTTGCTTTGGCCAAACATCGCTTCGTTCCGGAATAATAGATGATGACAGTGGGACAGATGTAGCAAAACTGGTGCAAGGAGGATTTAAAAAATTAAAGCAGAGACCTGATTTGCAGACAAACACCTTTTTTTTGCACTTGTTTTGATGCATCGCCCTCATTTTGCCTGTGCGAAGAGACGCTGTACATAGTAATATGACGGCATGAACTGGGATTGAAGATGCATAAATACAGCGAGTATTCACATTTGCCCTAAACATGGTAATGATGACCTTAGACTCTGAGTCTGGAATTAACGTACATAAAATTGCAGTTTTAGATGGTAATATTACTTTTTCATTTTCTACACTAGTGCGGACAACCATCAGTTCCCAGCCAAACCTCTGCGTGAGTCTCAGAGTCACCTGCTGACTGACACCCATTCTTGGACTGAGAGCAGCTGCACTGAGGAAAAGGGGAAAGTGGGTAAGGTGTCAAAGACCTCGCTACAATGTCTGGAAAACACTACGGCCCCAATCCATCAAAATCAGCGTTGTTCCTGCTGGTCTTTATGAGAAAATAAACTGGAGTTAAATGCTCCTGATTCTTGAGGTATACGCCTCCATGGATCAGGAGCCTGGGAGGAGTGTGTGCTTCTCCCCTAATCCTCCTCTAGTTCTCGCTGAGATAAGATTTGTGGAATAGCAAACACCGCTTCTTGTCATGAGCTTGGCGAGCAGTGGTTGCAGTGCACCTGTCCACATCTCAGCTTCGACAGACTGGGCAGAATGGCATCACAACACCAAAAGTTGCAAAGTTTTAGCACAGCCTTGAGTTGTGCCAAAATTTTGCAACTTTTTAATGCTTTTTATGGCAGAATACTGGCATAAACCTTTGATGAATCGGGCCCTATGTTTTGATATGTGCATTCACCTGTCGCTGTCAGATGGTATTGTAAGTGTGGTCATTACAATTATTGTATGTATCAATGCAGGAAATTAGCTTAATATTCTGTTCATTCTTTGTAATTAAAGGGCTTAATCTGCTGACAACATATATCACTTATGCACAAGATAAATATGTGATAAATGGACGTGCAACTTCTGGGATCCCCACCGATCCAAAGAACAGAGGTCACTTGTAAATGGAGTGGTTGTCAGCTTGCATGGCCGCTGTACATTCACTTTTATTGGTCTATGGAAGCGGCACAGAGTGGTGGTCATACATTAGTACTAGCACTCCATTCAACAGTTGACCTGGGACCCCCGTTCTAACAGTTAGGCTCCACTGATCATAGGGTTACAACATTGATGCTGCGAACCTCTGCTTCATTCATTCTCTATGGGACCCCTAGAGATAGCCGAGCGCTGCACCCAGCACTACCATTAAGAATGATGGAGCAGAGGTGTGCATGATCTACTATTGTCCATTCTCAGGATTTAGGGGGGCTCCAGCAGTCGGACCCAAGCGATGTGGAAGTTTATGTCCTAACCTGCTGGTAGGAGAGAACTTCCAAACTTGGTACAACCCTTTTTAATGCGTCTTTCTAAAGGACATCCATACCCTATGCTCAGGGATAGGGGTAAATGTCTAAACACAGGGGGTCCATTCTCTAGGAGACTATGGCTATATCTGATAGCCCTATTGATATTGAATCAACGTCTTCACTCAGATTGCTCCACCCCGCAGCTGTTCGGTGAGGAGGAACCGGGGACATTGGTGCGACAGGGATTGCTTAGTGAGACAACCCTCTAACTGCTGGCCAGCTGATCTGACTAGTGTCCAGTGTAGCCTACTGGAGAGCCAAATTTATTTAGAAATGCTTGTCTTTTAACAAGTAAGAAATTACTGCCATAACTTTATTCCAATTACTGGCAAGGCCTTCTTAAAATAGAGCACAAAAATTTGTGATGTTTTTACAATGGTAAAACTGGTGAACAGAGGAAGATACATTCCCACCTTGTGTTTCTGCAAAGCCTGACCTGCCCATCACATCTCATGTATCTTCAGTCGTTCCTCCATCATGAGGATTGTATTATCTGGGAAAATGACAGACAGTGAAGACCTGATGCCTGACCCTCTGTACAGCCTATATATTAGCAGGGTCACAACAACACACGCACTGGAAGAAAACATGGCACAGATTTACCAAGCTGTCATCCATCATGAACGTTGGTAAATGAATGATCCATGATGGATGTATACTTCATCCTTATCGTACAGGTACTGTCCGTGCAGGAGTCCGACTGACATAGGCAGCCCAGCTCCTGCAGAAACTGGGAAGTGGTGAGAACACCAATCCTTTCAGCTTAACCCCTTAGATGCTTTTGTCAATAGAGACAGTGGCATCTAAGGGGCATCTATTACAAGGTCAACTCATCCTGCAAAAATCCAAACCCTTAGATAGTTCTTTCAATGGATAAATTAAAAAGTTATAATATAGTGAAAGTATTTTATTGCAGAAAAATAGCAAAGCATTAAAAACATATAAAATTGGTATTCCTATCATTGCCATGACCTGTGTAATAAACCTACCAAAATGTAAACACTGTAAAAAAATAAAATAATTCGCAAATTGAAGGGTTATGCTTTCTATGATCACCTCCTCAAAAATATAATAACGTTTTTTCAATACATCTTATGTACCTCAAAGTTTTACCGTTAACAAATACAGCTTGACCACAAAATATGAGCCCACGTACGGCTGCATCGACTGAAAGATTCAGCAGCTATGGCTCTAAAAAAGTCTCCTGTTGTTAAAGGGGTGTCATTAATTAGTTGAAGGAAAACCTCATTTGCTCATAGCAACCAATCACTGAGCGGCTTTTTTTAAATTGTTTTGCTCTGAATGAACGCTGCTGAGTGATGGGTCACTACGGGGCAACATATATGGGTATTTTTTAGAGGAAGTGTACATTTTAGCAGTTGATTATAGAAAAAAATATGAGATTTGTGAATTTCGGGGTGCGGGTTAATAACTGATCTTTTATACCCCAAGTACATTTCTTCCACTCAGCTCCCTCTCTGAACATGGCCAGCCTGTTGAATTTGTTGCAGGAGACTTTTCCCCACTAAAATTTAATGGAATGTGTAGATAAATATTCTCCGCAGATGTTGGGGCATGCCAGGTAAGAAACTTGTGCTTGTGCCATCCTATCTAATAGGAAAACCCTGTTCTACTCCTGGCAGGACTTAATATAGTCTCCAGCCATTGAAAGGTCTGCAGTCATTTATCAGTAATGATCATTTGCTGGCCCGGCCAACACGCTGGTGTGTGAACACTGCCAAGGGTCCTGTTACATCAAACATATTAATCTGGTTTGGCAAAGGTCCATGTCGCACAATAGGATAGACCATTTTGATGTACTGTTCTATTCACCAGCCCCAGCAGATCTAATCCCAGCAATACGCAGCGGTATCATACTGGGGCATATATATACAGCTCTGGCAAAAATTAAGAGACCACCACAACAAAACCCTGTCATGGGCAGCCCAATCTTTAGACGTGAACCCCACTGAAAACCTCTGGAATGTGATCAAGAGGATGATGGATAGTCACAAGCCATCAAACAAAGAAGAACTGCTTACATTTTTGTGCCAGAAGCAGTGTGAAAGACTGGTGGAAAGCATGCCAAGACGCATGAAAGCGGTGAATAAAAATCATGGTTATTCCACAAAATATTGATTTCTGAACTCTTCCCGAGTTAAAACATTAGTATTGTCGTTTCTAAATGATTATGAACTTGTTTTCTTAGCATTACTTGATGTCTGCAAGCACTGCATTTTTTTGTTGTTTTGACCATTTCTCATTGTTAGAAAAAAAAATACAAAATTTATTGCTTAGAAATTCGGAGACATGTTGTCAGAAGTTTATAGACTAAAAGAACAATTTACATTTTACTCAAAAATCTACCTAGAAAGAGAAAAATCAGACAAACTGAAAATTTCTGCAGTGGTCTCTTAATTTTTGCCAGAGCTGTATATTGTGGTAGGTTAACTCACTCGGCTTCTTTTAGAGGTAGACACAGGAACGCTTCTGGGTCAAACACCTGCTGCTTTATTAAGCATGACATGGCAGGATTTAACAAAATAAATGTGGCCTTTCCGGCATCACAACAAAATAAAAGATAACGTGTAGCAGAGTTCTTATATCTGTGGAATTTGCCTGCTCAGAACCCCATAAGTCTTCCACTCCACCTGGAGCTACCGTCTGGAGACTCCCCTCTCCAAACACACAACAGACCAAAAAACAACCTAGCAGTTGGACATTTAATATCCCCAGCCACACCCTTGAGGTGGATATATGGTGAGGAGGTGTCCCGCCCATCTCTTACACCTGCTCACAAAAAAACCCAAACCCTGGTAATGGCTGGTTAACCCCTCAGCACATAGCATGCTGGAGAGAAATTTATTAGTTTCACATCACAGAAGTTATACATACAGTCAGGGCCAGAAATATTTGGACAGTGACACAATTTTCGCGAGTTGGGCTCTGCATGCCACCACATTGGATTTGAAATGAAACCTCTACAACAGAATTCAAGTGCAGATTGTAACGTTTAATTTGAAGGGTTGAACAAAAATATGTGTTAGAAAATGTAGGAATTGTACACATTTCTTTACAAACACTCCACATTTTAGGAGGTCAAAAGTAATTGGACAAATAAACATAACCCAAACAAAATATTTTTATTTTCAAAATTTTGTGGCGAATCCTTTGGAGGCAATCACTGCCTTAAGTCTGGAACCCATGGACATCACCAAACGCTGGGTTTCCTCCTTCTTAATGCTTTGCCAGGCCTTTACAGCCGCAGCCTTCAGGTCTTGCTTGTTTGTTGGTCTTTCCCTCTTAAGTCTGGATTTGAGCAAGTGAAATGCATGCTCAATTGGGTTAAGATCTGGTGATTGACTTGGCCATTGAAGAATGTTCCACTTTTTTGCACTCATGAACTCCTGTGTAGCTTTGGCTGTATGCTTGGGTCATTATCCATCTGTACTATGAAGCGCCGTCCAATCAAGTTTGCAGCATTTGGCTGAATCTGGGCTGAAAGTATATCCCGGTACACTTCAGAATTCATCCGGCTACTCTTGTCTGCTGTTATGTCATCAATAAACACAAGTGACCCAGTGCCATTGAAAGCCATGCATGCCCATGCCATCACGTTGCCTCCACCATGTTTTACAGAGGATGTGGTGTGCCTTGGATCATGTGCCGTTCCCTTTCTTCTCCAAACTTTTGGCTTCCCATCATTCTGGTACAGGTTGATCTTTGTCTCATCTGTCCATAGAATACTTTTCCAGAACTGAGCTGGCTTCTGGAGGTGTTTTTCAGCAAATTTAACTCTGGCCTGTCTATTTTTGAAATTGATGAATGGTTTGCATCTAGATGTGAACCCTTTGTATTTACTTTCATGGAGTCTTCTCTTTACTGTTGACTTAGAGACAGATACACCTACTTCACTGAGAGTGTTCTGGACTTCAGTTGATGTTGTGAACGGGTTCTTCTTCACCAAAGAAAGTATGCGGCGATCATCCACCACTGTTGTCTTCCGTGGGCTCCCAGGTCTTTTTGGATTGATGAGTTCACCAGTGCTTTCTTTCTTTCTCAGGATGTACCAAATTGTAGATTTTGCCACTTCTAATGTTGTAGCAATTTCTTGGATGGGTTTTTTTCTGTTCTTGCAGCTTAAGGATGGCTTGTTTCACCTGCATGGAGAGCTCCTGTGACCACATGTTTCCTTCACAGCAAAACCTTCCAAATGCAAACACCACACCTCAAATCAACTCCGGCCCTTTCATCTGCTTAATTGAGAATGACATAACAAAGGGATTGCCCACACCTGTCCATGAAATAGCCTTGGAGTCATTTGTCCAATTACTTTTGGTCCCTTTAAAAACAGGGTGGCACATGTTAAGGAGCTGAAACTCCTAAACCCTTCATCCAATTTTAATGTGGATACCCTCAAATGAAAGCTGAAAGTCTGGACTTCAACTGCATCTGATTTGTTTTGTTTCAAATTCATTGTGGTAATGTCTAGAACCAAAATTAGATAAATGTTGTCTCTGTCCAAATATTTATGGACCTAACTGTATGTCCCCTCACATACATTGCTAGTGACCTAGGGATATATATATATATATATAGTCAATATGTTTTACACTCAGTCTAGGATGCATTGCTTTATTACTCATTCTGTTTTGAGTCCCACTGCAGTACTTGTGTGTCCAGATGTTATAGATGTTGGATAAGCCAATATTAGCATCTTGGGAGAGAATTTCATCATCATCTATGAGAATCATTAGTCGGCAGTTGTGGGGTCTTGGATTGTCTTTATCCTCTCTTTGATCAGTTCTCTATCTAAAGTCCATTCCTCCTCTTTTGATACTTGGTCTTGAGATAACAGACTGTCACTAAGTTGGAGCAACCAGTGAACTCCAAAACACGTATTAACCGGGAAATAAAATGAGTACAATCGAAGGTCTAATGCGCTGCTCCTGCTTTACAACGTGCTGCGATTGAAGTCTTCCCTAGATGTCATCTCCTGATATTCCAAGGCTATCATGTTTGTGTAAAGGGACGACCGCACATTGTTGTCACGGTGTCACTGCCAGACAGGGCAGTGAGATCCTGCCGACTACGCCACTTGTAAAGGAACGGCCGCGGGGCCAAAGCACTGGAAGCTATGTGTTGTTTTACCTCTGTCATGTCTATGGCGTGTAGGTGTTCTCCCATGAAGGAGCGTACAGAGAAATTAGAGACAGAGTACAGAATCGCGTCAAACAGTTCTGCTTTATTTTCCTCTGGGCATAGCAGATCCAAGACACCATAAGCATCTCTTACACGATACCAGCAATACATTCTTCACAAGGCTGCGTCTTCTCCGCTGCCACACCAGAATGGACCAGTAAGTATTGACGGGACGAGGAGCCGGTGAAAACGGCACTTCAACTGCTTCCCCTGGAGACACTTCAATCCAGCTTAAGAAAGACACGTTTACTAGGTCGTCCACTCCTTACTGGTTATCCTGCCCGGATACTTCTGATGGCCCACTCGCTTCCACTCGTCAGCACGACCTCTTCTGCTGATCGTTCTCACAGTGACACTTCCACTGTCCACTCTGCGTAAACCCACGCTCTTTGGGTCCACACCTCCGCGTTCTATTCAACTCCAGCTTCTTTCAGGGGTTGCTGGTCCCCTATTCTTCCTACACTATGCTCAGGGCCCAGGAACGTGGACGTCCTCACATTAGCAAGGTCCACTCCCGACTGTCCTCCGCTAAGAGGAGGGTTTCCTGACAGATTCTCGCTTGGAGGCAATCCTTCCCTAGCAACCAGTCCCTAACTACAGTCCCTAACTGAATGGATGTGGTATCTGCCCCATCTAGTGGCCAACCCTAATATTGTTCTGACATACTTTTTTAACTTCCTAACTAGATCACCAAGGTGCCCCCACTAGTGATCCCTCGCAGATAACAGTTACCCAACTATGTACACTATTCTCCAGGTTCCTCCTCTAATGACCCCAAGGATGCACTGACTACCTGTCACTAAACCCCACGTAAATTCCTACGTAGCAATTTACAAAGCACACATATATATTTACATTGACACAATTGAAGGGGATGAAACCTTATAGGGTTAACACCCTAGACCTCCTTACATTGGACCCATGTGCTGAATCCATATCAGACCAGGCAGGATTAAAGCTTCACTGTGCCAATGTTTTCGTCTACGTCAATAAGGCTTGTGTTGCCTGTGTCCATTGACCTCAGCCGGGTAATTTTCTGAAATCAGATTGGGTCCTAACACAACAAAAGTAACGCAATGAGCTTTCATGAAACGTGGTCTGTCCATCCTGTCTGATGTATCTGTAATTGTTCATCCATCATAAGGATTGTATTATGTGGGTGACTGATGCGACGGCCCTGGATGAATGATATCCATATTATGCTATTTTGTACTTGGATAGGTAATATATTTATTTGTTAAGGGGTCAGGAGTTTGTGGCAGCGGATTCAGCGGTACAATATTTTTTGCATTGTCATTGGCCTCAGTAAAGTCCGGCATTAACCTCTGGAGTGCAGAGCTCTGCAGATTGTATTGTGCTTGACATTCTCGGTGCAGCTGATGCCTCTTCTGTTCTCACAAACATCAGAATCGCTCTCCTAAGCAGAAAGCTCAAAGTATCATTCACTTGTATTTTTTATACATTTAGAAGCTTAGGACATCGAGTGATAATAGTGACCCATCAATATGAACATACAATTCTTTCTACTAGTAAAGTGTATCCATATTTATACTATAAACTGTAGGATTACCGGAGTTATGTAGACCAATATCACTCCTGACAGCTGATATTAAAATTCTGGCAAAGGCCCTGGCAAACAGACTGATCCGGGTAATAGATAAGGTGGTTCATTCAGACCAGTCTGGCTTCATGCCGAATAAATCCACTGCTGTCAATTTAAGGAGGATGTATTTAAATATGCAAATTCCAGCTGAAAATGCGGGAAGGAAGGTGGTGGTGTCCCTAGATGCACACAAAGCCTGTGACAGTGTGGAATGGGATTACCTGTGGTCGGTGTTGGGTCGCTTTGGGCCAGTGTTTATGTCGTGGGTAAAGTTGCTGTACTCCTCTCCAACGGCTAAAGTTAGAGTGAATAATAAATTGTCAGGAGAGTTTTCAGCTGTTTAGAGGTATGAGACAGGGGGGTCCGCTGTCCCAGTTGCTTTTTGCCCTGGCGGTGGAGCCATTAGCAGCCACAATAAGAAGGTCACAGGAAGTGAAGTTTGTGTATGGGAAAATGGAGAAGGTAGCTCTATATGCAGACGATATTCTGCTTTTCTAGGAAATTCTGGGGAGACCTTGAGGAATGTAGTGACGCTAATTGAGGGTTTTGGGCGAATATCCAGACTGAGTATTAACTGGGACAAGTCGTGTGTTTTACCGATAGATGCAGGAATGATTGTATCAGGGAGGTGGAAGTATACACTGAATTAAAGGTGGTTCACAAATTTAAGTATTTGGGGATTCATATAGCTCTCCCATTGATGAGATTTGAGGAGCTTAATTTAGACCCTTTATTACAAAGACTGCGCACTAAAATTTCAGTATGGAATAGGCTACATTTATCGGTGGTGGGCAGTGTGAATCACCTTAAGATGATTGTGATGCCTCAGTTACTATATGTGCTGCATAATTCCCCTATATGGTTCCCATTTTGTAGGTTCCGCAGGATAAAATTGCTATTCAGCGAACTAGTGTGGGGTAGGAAGAGTCCGAGAATCAAACAGGAAATATTGCAGAGACCAAAAGAAGACGGTGGTCTTGCACTCCCTAATCCCTGGATGTATTTCCTATCCGCACAATGCCAGCATCTTATAGGTTGGGGGGAGATGTTGGGTAAAGGATGGATACCTAATAGTTTGGAGTATCTAATAAAAACCTTGCCGGTGAATATGGGTCTGGAGGCGGAACTTTTCAATAAAAGGGGGTCTCAGTACCATACCATTAATTCACAAGGTATGGCAGGAAATTAAACAGATTAGGGGGGTAATACGCTTTACTAGGTTTTCGCCTACATGGGACAACATCTGTTTTCAGGAATTCATTAATATGGAGGATTTGGTGAGTGGAAGGAGATGGGCATTGGGTTGATAGGGCAATTGATTTGTAGGGGAAAACTCAAGCCATATGAAATGTTACAGGAGGAATTCCAGTTCCCAAGGTTAAATCTTTTTCCATACAGACCGGTTCATCATGCATTTCAGGCACAAATCAGAAGAGGGCCTATAGAAATACTGACGGCTCTCACGCTAGATTTTATACTGAAAAACAGTGGAACGAAGGGGGCGATATCGGAAGTTTATGGGGATGTGCTACACGCTTTTCTGGGACGTCACCCTATCAAAGCCAGAAGGAAGTGGGAGGATGAATTGGGAGAGATAAATGATGATAGGTGGGAGTCTATTCTAGAAAATGTACCCAAGATATCTATGAGTGAACCTGGGAGAATGTCACAGCTGTATGTGATTCACAGGGTGTATAGAACCCCTGATACGTTATTAAAATCCAACTCTGAGTGCCCAAGCTGTTCGCAATCACAGGCGGGCATATTACATATGCTTTGGCATTGCCCCATATTGTCCTCCTATTGGATTGTAGTGTTGAAAAGCATTGGAGTGATGCCATACATCACGGGTGCATTGTCCCTAGGGATCCGTTGATATGTATTTTAGGGTATGTGGAAGAAATATTAACTGACAACACGACTAAAATAGTAATTGCAAGATTATTGTTTATTGCAAGAAAATTGATTGCAAAATATTGGATTAGAGAGGAGCCTCCGACCAGACGCGAATTCATTGCTCAAACGAATCGAATTATTCAACTTGAGAAAAGTATATACACCAAGAGAAACAAGCTGGAATTCTTCCGTAAATTATGGCAGCCGTGGTTAGATAGGATTCATTTATTAATGTTATACCAATATAATGTACTATAGAGAATAACTTATGGTTAATTAGAAATCTGTTTGATATTGTCAATTATGGACGAATTGTTGTCTGCTCCTGGTATGGTCTCTGTGGGTGGGGTAAGGGGGTGGGACAGTTTACTGCAAAAAATGTTAAATGAGTATTGACATGTGATTTGCTGTAAAGCTTGTCATGGATAATAAAAATGTATCTGATTAAAAAAAAAAAATAAACTGTAGGATAGGTAGTATGTATGAGATCAGACATGGACAGACCTTGATCAGGTGTCCAAGCTGCAAAGGAAAAGAGCCATAAAAGAAATGCCACACAGCCTGGTGGAAGATCAAAACACTTCAACTGTGCAAGTCTGACCATCCCGCATATGGGATCCCTGGTTACAGTCCTATGTCCACCCCACCTCATTGAGACAGGACGAGAATTAGAAAAGTAATGGTGGAATCTCCAGCTCCTAGGTGACCATGCACATGTTGAGTTTGGGTGTAATTATGGAGTAACAGCTCATATTGCCTCCTTGTCCAATACATTATGTTTACTGCTTAATATTCAAAAGTTAATATACAATACATGATTACTTGATGAAAAGCACAGTGTTATTGACATATTGCACACATATCCTCTGTTAGTTATGTGCTTCCGCCAGCCATGTTGGCAGGTGGCTGTTTGTATTGAATTTTGAAAACTTCATAAAAATTTCTTGGGTTAAAAAAAAAAATCACTTGAGGTTCCTCTTCCATCCGAATAGTCAGACTAGGGTGCCTCCGATTTTAATCTCGGTAGCCCACTCCCAATAATGTAAAATTACACTGGGGCTCGAGTATTAAAGGGAATCTTTCACCCCAATTTTTCGTATATAAGCTGCGGCCACCGCCATCAGGGGCTTATCTACAGCATTCTGTAATGCTGTAGATAAGCCCCCGATGTAACCTGAAAGATAAGAAAAACAAGTTATATTATACTCACCCGGGGGCAGTCCGGTCCGATGGGTGTCGCAGGTCCGGGTCTGTCACCTCCCATCCTCTAGCGATGACGTCCTCCTCCTTGCTTCTGTCGCGCTCCTGCGCAGCCGTACTTTATCTGACCTGTTGAGGGCAGAGCAAAGTACAACAGTGCGCAGGCGCTGGACCTCTCTGACCTTTCTCAGCTCCTGCGCACTGCAGTACTCTGCTCTGCCCTCAACGGAAGATAAAGTACGGCTGCGCAGGAGACGCGACACGAAGCAAGGAGGAGGACGTCATCGCTAGAAGATGGGAGGCGCCGGACCTGCGACGCCCATCGGACCGGACCGCCCCTGGGTGAGTATAATATAACTCGTTTTTCTTATCTTTCAGGTGACATCGGGGGCTTATCTACAGCATTACAGAATGCTGTAGATAAGCCCCTGATGGCGGTGGCCGCAGCTTATATACGAAAAATGGGGTGACAGATTCCCTTTAAAGCCACCTAACTTTTAGAAGGAAACTTAGGTGCAATCCTAGGACTCATATATACTGGCTGACTTGCAGCATTAAATGACCACCAATGGACTATATGTCCAAGTAGCCTATGGTTGTAAATGAGTGTAAATGGGCCCTTAGACAGTACAGTCATGGCCAAAAGTTTTGAGAATGACACAAATATTAATTTTTACAAAGTCTACTGCTTCACTTTTTCTAATGGCAATTTGCATATACTCCAGAATGTTATAAAGAGTGATCAGCTTAACAGCAATTACTTGCAAAGTCAATATTTGGCTAGAAAATTAACTTTATCCCCAAAACACATTTCAACATCATTGCAGCCCTGCCTTAAAAGGACCAGCTAACCTCTTTTCAGTGATTGCTCCATTAACACAGGTGTGGGTGTTGATTAGGACATGGCTGGAGATCAATCTGTCATTATTAAGTAAGAATGACACCACTGGACACTTTAAAAGGAGGCTGGTGCTTGGCATCATTGTTTCTCTTCTGTTAACCATGGTTATCTCTAAAGAAACACGTGCAGTCATCATTGCAATGCACAAAAATGGCCTAACAGGAAGAGTATCGCAGCTAGAAAGATTGCACCTCAGTCAACAATCTATCGCATCATCAAGAACTTCAAGGAGAGAGGTTCCATTGTTGCCAAAAAGGCTTCAGGGCGCCCAAGAAAGACCAGCAAGCGCCAGGACGTCTCTTAAAAGTGTTTCAGCTGCGGGATCGGGCTACCAGCAGTGCAGAGCTTGCTCAGGAATGGCAGCAGGCAGGTGTGAGTGCATCTGCACGCACTGTGAGGCGGAGACTCTTGGAGCAAGGCCTGGTCTCAAGAAGGGCAGCAAAGAAGCCACTTCTCTCCAGAAAAAACATCATGGACAGACTGATATTCAGCAAAAGGTACAGGCAGTGGACTGCTGAGGACTGGGGTAAAGTTATTTTCTCTGATGAATCCCCTTTTCGATTGTTTGGGACATCAGGAAAATGCCTCATTCGAGAAGACAAGGTGAGCGCTACCACCAGTCTTGTCTCATGCCAACTGTTAAGCATCCTGAAACCATTCATGTGTGGGGTTGCTTCTCAGCCACGGGAATCGGCTCTCACACAGTCTTGCCTAGAAACACAGCCATGAATAAAGAATGGTGCCAGAATGTCCTCCAAGGGCAACTTCTCCCAACCCTCCAAGAGCAGTTTGGCGATCAACAATGCCTTTTCCAGCATGATGGAGCACCTTGCCATAAAGCAAAGGTGATAACTAAATGGCTCAGGGAACAAAACATAGAGATTTTGGGTCCATGGCCTGGAAACTCCCCAGATCTTAATCCTATTGAGAACTTGTGGTCAATCATCAAGAGACGGGTGGACAAACAAAAACCTAAAAATTCTGACAAAATGAAAGCATTGATTGTGCAAGAATGGACTGCTATCAGTCAGGATTTGGTCCAGAAGTTGATTGAGAGCATGCCAGGGAGAATTGCAGAGGTCCTGAAGAAGAAGGGTCAACACTGCAAATATTGACTTGCTGCATTAACTCATTCTAACTGTCACTATAAGCTTTTGTTACTCATATGTTTGCAATTATTATATTTCTGTCTGTGATAAAAACATCTGTCAAACACACATAAAAACCTAAGGGCAGCAGATCATGTGAAAATATAATATTTGTGTCATTCTCAAAACTTTTGGCCATGACTGTAGAATGGGCTTCCGAAGCACACAGAGCGATTCATAGATTGCTTTGTGTATTCAGACTATCCTTGTTCTCGGCAGCACAGGACGATTTATCTTGCTTACAATTCCTTGTTCTTGGCAGTACAAGATCTTTTAAGTCAGTGGATGAACGTTTTACTGATTTGTTGGGTGATTTGCAGCCTATTTTCACTGGCCAAAAGTTTTTTTGTTTCGTTTTTTTAAATATGTTCAGCACAAAAACTTAATTTAAATAATAGGCTATTTTATTATGATACTTTCCCTTTAAGATGCAAATTTATTGTGTACACGACTGTAAAAATCGGTCAAGAGCTATACATCATTCTGACAGCACTCGTCCCCATGTCCGATTTTTTTCCTTTGACCAAGTGGTCTGATTATCGGCTCACATCTGATATTCGGATCGCACGCAGCCATTCATGTCGATGGGTCCGTTTCACAGACTGACAGAATGGAGAAGGTGGAGATTTTTTTTTCTCCTCTACATCCCAAAAAATCAGATCGCCCTCTGCTCACACTCTAATTAGCGTGATTAGCATGATCGGCCCGATTCTCTCGGATGAGAGACAGTCGTGTGACCCTGGCGTAATGCTGAGTGACACACGTGACCCATCTTTTCACTGACTAGTATCATGCCATTTGTTTTGTTTTTTTTAAATTCGTTTATTAGACAGTAACAAACAAACAAACACATACATTATGTAAATAGCCAATACATTGTATACATAATATAATTATCATGACATCTATAACGGATGAAAACCATCCAGCTTGCATATTAAATCATTAATACAGATTGCAATATCACTGGTCCTCTTTCTTTTGTGAGACCCATGAATAAATTGGAGGTATTTACAAGAACCCATTATTCATCTATACAAATGTTTGGCTCCACATTTCTCTGAATAGTACTTTACATCTAACACATCTAACATCCTATCCTGCTGCCAAAACAACTTCCATAACATAATGACCTGTAACATATAGGCCAATCTATTTCCTCCACAGCTATTGTGCTAATAATAACAAACTGCTATCTACGTGTTGTTATAGTGAGGTGAGATGCATTCCATACATCCCAGATTTTATTAAACTTCCACAAGCAACCCCTGTTTTGGTATAATGTCCGCTTGTATGGTATTATTGAATTCACCAGTTCAATCCAAGCTCTAAGGGAAGGATGTTGACTACCCATCCAGCGCAAGGCCAATATTTTCCTGGCTAAAAAAAAGTGTCTCCTACAATAGAATTTTTACGTGGTGCCCCCATATCTCTCCCTCCAGCACCCCAAACAGACATACCAATGGAGTAAGAGGAACAGGAATGCCTAAGAGGGAGGTTAACAACGAGGTCACCTCGCTCCAATAGGATAAAACAATTGGACAACCCCACACCATATGGATGAAGTCTGCATCCATTGTAAGGCATCTCAAGCATTCTGAGGATTGGGACCATCCCATTTTAAATAGCCATAGTGGGGTCAAATACGACTGGTGTATTATGTACCTTTGCGTCATTTTGTTGTTGGCTGATGGGGACACTCTGGCTGGGGAATCAAGAGTCTCCTCCCAGTCTTCATTTTGAATATCTGGGATTAAAACCCTCCACTTCTCCTTTACTGACGATAGAGCAGAGTCAGAGCCCACAGACAGCATATAAGTATACAGGGTAGAGATAAGCCCTTGAGGGCCTTGCGATTTAAAAATCCTATCAAGGGAAAGGATGAAATTGCTTGGGTTGCATTTCTGTTGCGCAGATATGATTGAATTGCTGATCTAAGCAGTAAATACCGTAAAATTGTGATTTTGGGACACTGTATTTAAGTTGTATTTGTTCAAAGGACACTAGGACATTGTGATCGTATAGATCAGGGGTGGGGAACCTCAGGCCCCAGGGCCATTTACGGCCCTCGATGACCTTTTATCCGGCCCCCGGGCAGATTGTCAGGGACCGCAGTGCTTTGGCAGGGAGCTGTATTTTGATTGCCTGCAGCTCATTAATGTCTTCTTGATCTGTGAGCACACACACGCAGTGTTTACTACTGAACACTGAAGGGCATGCAATGCAAGATTACGCCTTGAGA
The DNA here is from genome assembly GCA_033576555.1 of Oophaga sylvatica. Lineage (NCBI taxonomy): Eukaryota > Metazoa > Chordata > Amphibia > Anura > Dendrobatidae > Oophaga > Oophaga sylvatica. The sequence goes on from JARQOD010000001.1 coordinate 104,028,998, forward strand.
CCAGTGCCAGAGTCAGGATGTACTTGTGGGCGGAGTTTGTACGGCCCTCGAAGGATGATATAAATATCCAAATGGCCCTTGGCAGAAAAAAGATTCCCCACTCCTGGTATAGATCTTTGATTAAGGAAACATTATGTGAGATCCAGAATTGGGTGGATGGGTGATTTAGAAGCTTCGGGAAACAGGGATTATTCCATAATGGCATCTCGGCTATAACATCAACAAAGCGGACTTCTCGTTTAAGTTGTCTCCAGACTGACCGTGCCAATCGGAGTAAGGGTAATAATCCAAAGATATTAGGTGTGTCTATTTCTAGAAACCCCAACAAACAGTCAGTCCCTGCCGCATGAGCCAAATGACTCTCCGAGTTAGGCAAATAATTATTAGGCATCCATCTACTCAGAGCTTTGATCTGCCCGGCCAAGTAATATAGAAAAAAGTCCGGCAGAGCCGCTCCGCCCATCTGTTTAGACCTGTGTAAGGTGGACAGTTTGAGTTTAGGTCTAGTCTTCCACCATATAAAGGATGAGATTAATGAATTAAGTCCTGAAAAAAAAGATTTAGGGATCAGTACTGCACTATGTTGGAGGGAATAACTGAGTTTGGGGAGTAGGATCATTTTAATCAGGTTGATACTTCCGGAGACAGATAATGGTAATTTACTCCAGATAGCAAATTTAAGTTTCACAATATCTATCAGCGGGAGAATATTTATTTTATAGTCTAGTCTACTATATTTTTAAATATTTATTCCCAGATACTTAAAACTAGTTACGACAGGTAATGGGGATAACATTTCAAGGTGATCCATTGGATCCAGGGAGAGAGGCATCAGGGCGGACTTATCCCAATGTATGTATAATCCAGAATAATTACTAAATATGTCTATAGTATCAGTCACATGGGGTAGTTTTTTTTCTGCTTTGTCCATAAATATCACCATGTCATCGGCGTATAGGCCAATGGTATCTAGTCTGTCCGCTATTTCTATACCTTTAATGACAGGAGTTGATCTTATGCGGATCGCCAGTGCTTCGATTGCAAGTGCAAACAGGGCTGGGGAGAGGGGGCATCCTTGGCGCGTTCCTCTCGCCAGAGAGAATGATTCGGATAAAGAGTTATTTATTATTATTGGAGCTTTGGGTTTCGTATACATTGCACATATCCATTTTCTAAATTTAGGACCGAATTCATACTTCTGTAAACATGCAGATAAAAAAGACCACTCGAGAGAATCGAAGGCCTTAGCCGCGTCCAGCGAAGCCAAGACCCATTCATTATCTGGCACTAGGGAGCTGTACTGGCCACTGACTGAACTCTCCTAATATTGATGGATGTACTTTTCCCGGGCATGAAACAGGTCTGGTCCGGATGTATTATTTCTAGTATCACCGAATTTAATCTAGTGGCCAGGATTTTAGTGAAGATCTTATAGTCCACATTTACTAGTGATATGGGGCGGTATGATCCACATTCGAGGGGATCTTTTCTCTCTTTCCTAAGCACAATTATATTTGCCTCATAAAAGGAGTCCGGTAAAGAGCCCCCTCCCAATCTCCTGAAACACCCTCAGAAGGAGTGGTGCTAGAACATCTCGGTATTTCCTGTACATTTCTATGGGAAATCCATCCGGCCCAGGCGCCTTCCCAGAGGCCATATCCGCTATGGCTTCATGTACTTCTTCTATTGTAAAGTCTGCATCTAGAAAGGCTTGCTGGGCGGGACTCAATGTGGGAAATTTTACATCTGATAAATATTTGAGACAGTCCAAGGTGCTAAAACCCCCTCTGGAGCTATATAGTGTTTTATAATATTCATGGAAGCTTTGAAGTATGTCATCCGTTGAGGTCGCAATCGATTTATCTGGTCTCCTAATTTGAAGTATGGTATTAGATGTGTTGTGTTGGCGTACCATAAATGCTAACAACTTACTGGACTGGTTTCCTAGCTCAAAGTATGATTGGCGAGTAAAAAATAATTTACGCCTAGACTTGGTATCCATATCTTGAGTATACAATCTATGGGAGCTTAGCCATTCATTTCTATTCTCATTTGTTTGATTTGCTATATACTTTGCTTCTGAATCACTCAATCGTTTTTCCATTTCCTCATCTTCCCTAGATGTTACCCGCTTAACATAGGAAATTGTGGAAGACAGACATCCCCTTAGATACGCTTTAAGGGCATCCAAAAACAAGTTAATATCTTGGGGTTCCGGATGGGAGGAGATAAAGCAGTATAGTTGGTCTAAAGTTCTGTCATTGGGGCCTATCAGTTTCAACCAAAATGGGTTCAGCTTCCAAAACAAATTACGATTCCTTTGACCAAATCTAAGCATAAGTATTATAGGGCTGTGATCTGAGATGCCCTTATACCCATGTTCTACACCTGCCACCCACATTATCAGATTACAGATCCAAATATATAGTCTATACGAGATAGAGTGCGTCTAATGGATGAGTGACATGTATATTCTCTCACGTCAGGATGACGTATCCTCCATAAATCCAACCAACCACTGCCCTCAATGAGCAATGATAGCGGAAATGAAGAGCAGGCCGTCCGGATACTCCACCGTCTAGTCTAAGTCTATCCAGATCATTGTTCATGACTAAGTTAAAATCTCCCATGCACATAACTAGTGTATCTGGGTAATTTAAGGCGAAGCTTACCGCCTTCTTGACAATTGATATATTAGCTGGGGGTGGGTTATAAATACACATTATGACGTAATCTTTCAAATCTATCAACGCATGCACAAAAACAAAGCGCCCTTCAGGGTTTTTCCGAGCCTTTTTAATCTCCCATCTAGTGTCCTTATGAATTAACAGAGAAACCCCTCTAGAGTAGCTGGTGTGGAACGCATGTATGGACCATTGTACCCATGGTTTCTGCACGTAACGAGCCGAGTCTCTGGTCAAGTGTGTTTCAACCAGGGCCACATTGTGCGGGTGGTGACGTTTAATCTGGGAAAAAACCTTAATTATTTTTCGGGGAGACCCAAGACCTCTCACATTCCTGGTCATGCATATTAATTCAGACCCCATAGTCCCTTGTGTTGGTATGGTATACAGTGTCACACAAATTAAACTCTACAGGCATCATAATGAATATTCTGGCAGCAGTACCTACATAAACTTCAACTAACAATAATAAGGTAAGAAAAAACAGATTAAAGTTCAAAAAGGAGCATAGTCCCAAGCTCCTGTAAACCAAAACGAAAAAAAGCTCAAAAGTGGAGGAGCAAAATTTTGCGCTCCTATTGTGAGGTAAACAAGGGGATACCCTCACTGAAAACAGCGTCCGGTATTGTTGTTGAATTCAGACGCTAGTGGAAAGAGCTCCAATTTATAGCTGGTAGGAGAGTTCCGAACATCCGTATACAGGTCATGACTCCTTCCCACCAGATCCCAGCTGGGTCTGTAGCCATTCAGATGCCCCAGTCGGATCCGTAAAAAATACAGAAGAACCATTGTGGACAATTCGAAGACGAGCCGGGTAAATCATGGAATATGGAATATTCTTTCCTCGAAGTTGCCTCTTGACCTCCATAAATTGTGCCCTCTGCCTCTGGAGTTCCATAGAAAAGTCAGGGAATATCGAGATTGTGGCGCTGTTAAATTTGATGGGACTTTTTTGCCGTGCCATGTGCAATATAGCATCCCTGTCCTTACAATTAAGGAGTCTCGCCAGGAAGGGTCTAGATGGGGTGCCCGGAAGAAGCGGTCTTGTAGGGACTCTATGAGCCCTTTCCACAGAGAATATAGAGGAGAATTCATCACCCAGAGTGTCCTTAAGCCAATTCTCGAGGAACTGCTTGGGTTGTTGACCTTCCGATCTCTCTGGTAAACCGATTATGCGAATGTTGTTGCGTCGTAGCCTATTTTCCAGGTCATCCGCCTTCTGCCTCCAAGCATTTAGAGAGCCAGACACTTTGGTTAATTTGACCTCCATGGGTGGAAGAGTGTCCTCTAAGCTAGACAGTCTCGTCTCCACCTCCGTAATGCGCCCCCTCATGGCCTGCATATCATGCCGGAGACGCCCCACTTCAAAGTGCACGTCTTCTATTTTTCCGGTCAAAGACGTTCTGGTCAGGGAAATGGCCTCCATTAGCTGCTCGGATACCTGCCTTAGAGTAAGATCCTCAGTGACGCCACTTTCCACACTATCAGAGGACGGACTTTTACGTTGATCTCCAGTTTTGGAATTATTCCGGAGAGAACGTGCACTATCAGACGGGTCGGGCCTTGCAAATTCTTTTAATTTGTCTGCCATGCTTGACCCCTTGAGCGATTCATGATCAATAGCAGTGTGGTATGGCAGGTTCAATAGCTATATAATAGGAAAGTCTCCTCATCCAGGAGTGGCAGCACCACTATTAAGTGATATATGATACGGATGCGCCTGTTATGCAATTAACTGTAAAAAGTTCTCTTTTTTCCAAATTAGCAGTGACGTTATGTGGCAACTTAACAACCGCGTAACAGTGAATTCCTCTCCTCCAGAGGCAGAAGCACTGCTGCAAATAAATATATAAGTATATATGTCCTCCCGTCTCCGTATAGGGACACCGACGGCCACAGATAGTCTATTAGAGTAATGTGCTGAGTACTGCGGTGAGATAAAAGCACTATATACGTGCTGTGGGTCAAGCTAAGTTGCTGGGTCACGGCACTTATGGGGGCAGCGGCCAATGATCAAAGATCTCCAAAATGGCGGGGGAGGCACAGGAATCAGGGGTAGCTAGATTGTTAGCACGGGAGCGCAGGGCTCGTTTTTCAGAGCTCACACTGGGTCTCCCAACGGTACCTCCAGTGAAATGATCGCGCCTCTGCAGCTGCTCCCCCGAGTCTGAGATCCTCCACTAGTGCGTCCTTCCTGTCGGACCGCACAGAAGAAGGCCGCCGCCTTCCTCAGGCCCTGCGTTCCCACCGGCGTCCTCCTTAGCGTCCCGCTCACAGGGACCGCGCACCGCGACCCCCGAGTACTGGGTGACTCCTGGAAGCTGGGGGAGTGGATCGGATGCCGGTAGGTACTGGTCAGAAAGGATGGGCACCAGGATAAGGTCCAGGATCCGAGGAGCTCTGCCACAGCGCGTCCTCTCTCTCTGCTACATCGCCACGCCCCCCCATGCCATTTGTTAGTTCTCTTATTTTCCTCCACAAAGTTACAGCAAATTTTGTAGATCTATCGGAGCAGGAAATTGTTATGGGGCACCCTCCTTTCTCATCCCATTTCCTGGATACACCCTATCCACATGGCACATTAAATGAAAAAAAATGTACAAAATGCATAAATGTAGCACAAATTCTCACAAATTAGGCGTTATAAATCAGCCTTGACGATACGCATGCGTTTTTACAAACATTTTTCGTTTTTTTTTTTTCATGCTGTTGTTTTCTACGTGCCCTATGCCAATGGGAAAATGCATAGGGTGTGCAGCATTTAAAGAAATGGCAATGCTCCAAAAACGCAGCTTGTAGAGAATTTTCTATCTCCTATTTACAGATAATTTCTGGCCACTTTAAAAAAAAAAAATGTCCAAAACATCCATCTGATTGCTGAACTGACTAAACAAGTACTTACGCCTCGTCTGGGATCAGACCGTTGTAACCTTGTCGGTGTTGTAGGGTAGTTTCCATTACACTGGCAGAATGCTGATCTGATGAAGAACTGCCCAAATAATATCATCAGTCTTGCTAATATTTGCTCCCTGTCAAGCCAGATGGTAGAAAGCTCTGACCTGAACGTCCTACAACTAGGAGCATAACGCTGTGGACATGAATATTATCATTGTCTGAGGCCTCACATTGTTTGCTAATCAGACCGCAAGAACAAACTGCTCCCGATTCTGTCCACCATGTAAATGATTGCGGAGTCTATTCCTCACTGTGTACAGCACAGTATTGCAGTTGTATCGTCTTGTGGATGACTCAGTGGCGGTAGTTTCATATCTCAGCATGAATTACTCTATTAAATTATATATACATACTGTATATAAATCTGATCATGTTCTCCAGTGGAGCAAACGTAGTATTAATTTCACATGACAGATCGGCATCCAGTGGAGGGAAGACGGTGAAATGAGGTTTAGGAATTTTTTTGCATAATTTTTCCCGACATGAGACTGGCTGTTCATCCGAGTCGTAAAATAGAGAATCCACTAAATTATTTTTTATTAGTTTAGTTTACCTGTATGCTTTAGTTTGAAAAAGTATGTGAACCCACACTTTTCGTGATCAGTGATCATATTAAAGGGGTTTTAGAAAACTTTGTTCTGCTGACTCATTGTAAAAAGATAAACTGCACTCGCCCTCCCAAGGTCCAGCTCTGCATCTCCAGCGCTGCCCCAGTGATTGTGTATTGGTGGAAGCGGTCATGTCACATTGAAAGTGCTGCAGCCAATCACAGCGATCAGCGGATCTCACAATCTAGACTGAATGATCACTGGTAATTGGCTGCATTGCTGTCAGTGTAACATCACCGCTGCAGCCACACAACAGAGATCCCTGCAGCATTGTGCAATTTGTATTTTTACAACAATATGAGCTGGCATGCAAAACTTTTCTAAAAGAGGACAACCCCTCTAAGCCTCATTGACTTTATCCATATGTATAATCCTCATTAGAATACTGTAGAGTCTCCAGACTTGTCTATCGAGCACACCTGGGACATCATTTGTTGGCAAAGGTAGCTTCCAGCAGTGGATCTTGATGATTTTCCCCAGTGCATTCCTCAGACAACCATTAATAACCTCACTGATAGTAGGCGAGACGTGTAAGTGCGGGGATTCTTCTGCACCTGGCAGTCATGCTTGATACTGAAGAAATTGAGATAGTTTGAAAATTTTGTTTTCATTATTTACATATTATTAACATGTATATCTATCCTCAGATTTCCATAATTTCATGACTTTCTTCTTGGTGTTGCACTGTCAGCGTTGAGGAGTGTACATTTTTGCAATAATGGAGCACGCCTCTAACTCATGCTGCCTGTGATTCGGGAGCACAAACCACGGGTTCCCTTTCACGTGTCACCACTTTCTATCAGTTGACATCTGTGCTGTACAATACACGGGCTGGACAGCTAATTAATCTTTCTATTACTCTTTTCTTCCAGGTATGAGTAACCCAGCGTTGACCATTGAGAAGGAAACCTAGCTCTATGGAAGTTCTTCGAAGGGTTAAGGGGTAAGAGACTAAGAGATCCAATATGTCAGCAGCCGAGCTCGGTGTGTACATGGTACTAAATAATGTGCTCTCTGTAGGCTTGCAGACCGGGGGCAGATGTACATGTGAGGGAGAAGTCATGCAATCATTGGCTAGCTTTACATCCGTTTCCAAAGATGACAGCACCTGATTGGCTCTTTCCATTACCGCTAAACCCATGCAGAACCCGTGGTATACTGCGACCAGCAGGGAATGTGAGCCGAAGTAACGGAAGAAGAGGAATCCTTTGTAGTAAACTGTCGGCAGTCCTGTGTTGTATGCAATGTAAGGTTGTATTTTACCGTGTTTATGATATTATAGCACAAGCAGCATATTCATCATTCCTCCTCCAGAAGGAACGTTCTTCTATATTTCTTGAATGCAAAGCACTTTTTGAAAGGAATGATGGCAGCGTATTTTATATGTAAAGGAACCAGTATTTATCTAAATAATGAGGCCAATGACATGTTATGGATGATCTCATTAAATAACATCCACACCATCCGAGTCCAGGTTTCGTTACTGATTAGGGAAGCGGACCACCCCCCAAACATAAGCACTTCAGACTGATTGTGTTCATTGGATCCACACATTCTTCCCCATAATGGTCTCCGATATGTTTTACTACCATCGTACGGCATGGAAGGCTCCAGCAGTTACTGTGTCCTTCAATTTTTGATGAGGACCGGTCAACTCTCACATGTTTTTGGTAGATACTGATATTTTTCATAAAATAACAATTCTCCTGTGCCGTTCTTCTATTATTCCTAATGTAAATGTATGAAAATGATGACAACTGGCTGCTGCCATTCTCCTCATCAAACTGATATGTCCCTACCATGTCTGACCCTGTATGATCAGTACTATTAATACCCAGCTATCAAATTTATATACAGTATTTCAACGATTAATAACAGAGGGACTTCACATCTTTAAGAAAAGATGTTCCAGAAATTAAAAAAATGTACAGTATATTACGGGAAACACCAGCGCTCGTGCTACAGCAGGGACACGAAAACATTTTTTTGTATAATTTTATTACCATTTTGTTTTTATTTTTTAACATTTTATAAAATATTACAAATATGGATGCTAGGTGCCACCCACAATAGAGGCAGACAGGAATTAGAGAAGCAAAAACAAAACAAAGGAATACAAAATAATACACAATAAAGGTGAACACATCATTAATGTGGATGGTTTGTGTCTCCGGTCCAGCAGGTCACAATCATATCGTTGGCCACATTGACTTGCACCCTAACATGGCTAGTACCCAAATTTAGCCCACATATGTGAATTGACCAATTTCATCCTGGGAAATATTTTAGTCCACAGACCATAGGGGAACACATAGAGGCATTAGGTGACCATAAAACTGTGGGAGGCGCAGCATTGGTGATAGCAATTCTCACGAGGATGGTACCCAAACTTAGCCCTGACATGTATTGCCCCACTTTATCTCTGCTTCCTTCTCTATTCATTTGGTGAAGGATCTAATTCTTCCACCGTTTTATGTTCATATAATGCCTCTGAGAGAACAGAAAGTTTTATGTGTCCCCTATAGCCTGATACAGGAAAGATGTATATCTTTGTACCGTGTTAGTCAGTAGATAGAAAAATATTTAGACTTGAGAGTCCTCAGTGGTTGATACCTTTTAATGGCTAACTGAAAAGATGGTAACAAATTGCAAGCTTTCCAGACTACCTGAAACCTGAGTCGTCTCGATAGCTTGCAATTTGTTACCATCTTTTCAGTTAGCCAAGGTATCAACCACTGAGGACTCTCAATTCCCCTATAATCTGGGGACTATATGTCCTGTATGCTTCTAGAAGTTTTTTATATAGCATCCTTCTCTCCAGGGTCAAATTTGGCCAATGTATGTATTAGAGCTGCTTGACTTCCTCCCTGTCAAGGGCGATACCCAATGTGGGGTCTTTGAGGGTCATTACAAGGTGCAACAGGAATAGAATAAAATCCTGACCCTGTGCATTAAAGGGGTTTTCCCACAATCAGAAGTATATTTTAATCAACAGATCTCAGAATAATAATAATTTCCACAATTGGATGTGTTTAAATAAAATGTTCCTGTGCTGAGATAATCCTACACATGTGTCCCTGCTGTGTACTGTGTAATGTCTGTGCCCAGGATCTGTGATATGATCAGACCATGCTCCTGCATGGTCAGACACGGCCATTACACAGTACACAGCAGGGGCACATGTATAAGATTATCTCAGCACAGGAACATTGTATTTAAACATATCCAATTGTGGAAATTATTATTATTCCAAGATCTAGTGATTAAAATATACTTTTGTTCATGGGAAAACCTCTATAAGGACATAAGACCCTAACTACGCACAGGAATGAGGTGCTCACGATGATTTTGCTGAGATTGAACCACTTATACGTGCACTGGTGATATTATCTTCACTTTTGGGTATGCGTCTATACCACCATCACGGGACTGTTCTCCCATTGTGAATGAGTGACAAGTAGTCACAAATGTCCCACTGTACATGGACTTATTTATATTATGTTTTTGTGTGTCTGATAGTTGCGAGAGATGACAATAATGCATTCCAAGTAGAGGTTAAGTTTTACTATTCACCATTACCAGGGGTAAGTGCAGGCTGATTAATCCTCCAAGATCCCTCCAAAAAGAAAGCCAGTAATGATCAATCTCCAAAAAGTAGGTAAAATAGTTAATTTTGCATTCTGACAGCACCAGTGCTACGAAGGGATGGCGGGGATCAATGCATGTAATTAAAAGACTACTCTGTACCACCTAGATAACACCTTGTATCCTGCCTGCTGGACACGCAGAGAAATAGGGGACCCCTGGGTCAAGTTATATCATCTCGAGAGATCATTGACCGAAGAAGTCAGTTCCAGGTGCTTTTCAGGAGGTAACAGGTGGTTGTACCAACATGGCATTGATAAAGGAGACATGTTTTACTAGGCCCGAGCCTGAGCACAGGGATTCAAATTGAGTCTTTGGTCGAGGATATGAGGGCGCAGGACCGTGAGAAGTGAGAAAATGCAGTTAGTTGGCTCTCCAGAAACCTAACAAGGATCTATGACCTTCATTGCGGATTTAATGATGACCAAGTGCCTTCCTTTAGAAAATTAATGGTCTGGAATCAGCCACTTACATAACACATGTGGAAAACCGTGGTCTTAAAGGCATGGAGTAAAATTACGAATTTCAGTCATGGGTACAGTGGAGATGGACAGGGGGATAAACATCTTGCTGTGATTCATTTCTTGTCTTCAGCTGATGTGATTGTGGTGTGGTGAGATAGGGGTTGTCCATTACTAGGACAACCCCTTCGTAAACTAAATGTTCGGCCACGATAAAAAAATAAAGCCTATACTCACCTCCCATGCCGACTCCTTTCCAACGGTGTCAGCACTTGAAGTCCCATGACTGGTGCGGTGGAATGACACGTGATACTGGCGTCCTATCAGTGGAAAACCCCTTTAAGGATAAGGGTTTAAAACAGAAAATAAATTCTATTAACATTCGCAGTTTGGTCTCTGATTTGCGATCTACAATCCTGACCAAATGGGAAGCACCATAATATGGGCAGATGACAGGTTAGCAGACACCGCAACAGTCTTTAGGTTTGTAAAGAACCGACACTGTGATTCTGAGTGAGCTATTATTCCATGCCAATATCAGTTTGATGATCACTGAAAAACAGTTGTAAAAAAAGTCATAGATAACTGCATTGGACAGGCTTGTAGAACATTAAAGGAAATCTGTCAGCGGGTTTATGCAAAGTAATCTGTCAGCACCTCGAGGTAGGGGCAGATACCCTGTTTCCAGCAATGTTTCACTTAGTTTACTTGGTGCAGTAGTTATGATAGAATCTCAGTTTTCTCTGATGCAGATCTAGCAGAGCACACTTATTGATCTGTGTATAACACCACCCACATCACAGCATTCTGTGCACAATGTATAGTGACAGTGACCTGCTCATCAGTGCTGCGGATGTGGTTGGACTAGGATGCATGGGGCCAGTTGTCCTGCAGTGATGATCTCCTGCCGATAAAATAATGATTGTATTGAAACAGCAAAACACAGCCTAGTAAGTGACACATCCCTTGAATCAGGCTCTCTGCTCCTATATTATTTTGCTCTCAGGTTACATAGAAAAACTCAGCTGATATATTCTCTTTAAGGATTCTAGGAAAGTGATCCATCATGACTATGCAACATCAGTTAAACAATGTGAAAGTCTGTTCAAATCTGCTTTATGAGAATGAAGTATCGAAGGGAAGTCCTTGAATCCCTAGGTTAGCAGTGAGGAAGAGGCCCTAAGGAAACAGGAGGATGAGATGATGCAAGGGTTGAGGCCGGGAAGGGAAACAGTGCCTCAGACGTTTGAAGGTTTAGATTAAAGTTAGACCAGTGTTTCCCAAACTCCAGTCCTCATGGCCCTCACAGGTCATGTTTTCTGTATTTCCATAGTATTATACAGGTGACAGAATTCCAGATGCCTTGATGAAACTTCCACCACCTGATACTTCCACCATCTGATGATACTTCCACATCCTGATGTTACTTCCACCATTCTGATGATACTCCCACCATCTGATGATACTTCCACCACCTGATGATGCTTCCACCATCCTGATGATACTTCCATCATCCTGATCATACGTCCACCATCTGATGATACTTCCACCACCTGATGATACTTCCACCATCTGATGATACTTCCACCATCCTGATTATACTTCCACCATACTGATGATACTTCCACCATCTGATGATACTTCCACCATACTGATAATATTTCCATCATCCTGATGATACTTCCACCATCCCGATGATATTTTCACCATCCTGATGATACTTCCACCATCCCGATTATACTTCCACCATTCCGATTATACTTCCACCATTCCGATTATACTTCCACCATCGAATGATACTTCCACCATCTGATGATACTTCCACCATCCTGATTATACTTCCACCATCCGGATGATATTTCCACCATCAGATGATACTTCCACCATACTGATGATATTTCTACCACCTGATGATACTTCCACCATCGGATAATACTTCCACATCCTGATGATACTTCCACCATCCTGATGATACTTCCACCATCGGATGATACTTCCACCATCAGATGATACTTCCACCATACTGATGATACTTCCACATCCTGATGATACTTCCACCATCTAATGATACTTCCACATACTGATGATACTTCTACCACTATGATACTTCCACACTGATGATACTTCCACCACCTGATGATACTTCCACCATTTCCCTTTATGATACTTCCACCATCGGATGATACTTCCACCATCCTGAAAACAAGGTCTATTGGGGGCCAGGAGGATTACAGTTTGGGCAATTTCACATAGCTAGCTGCTTCCAAAAACTGGGCAGGGAAATTAGAAAATAAATATAAAAAAGGCAAATGATTATTTCTTAACTACCTATACATTTATTTACATCTTAGGTTACTAAGTAAAGTATGAAACCAGCATAAGAACTGAGCCTGCTTCATACCAGACAGATGCTGGCTGTGTTACATTGCTAGAATCTGCTTGGAACTGTAGAGACCGGAGCTAGCTCGGATCGCTGAAGTTTAACCAATTAAATGCCACTGTCTTTGACTGTAAGGCCGGCGTCACACTGCCGAGTTTGATGCGAGTTAGTCGCACGACTTTCTCGCATCAACACCCGGCACGGCCGCCCGCTCTCGGACCCGAGTGTGCGGCAGCATAGAAATACATGCAGCCGCACACTCGGGTCCGAGAGCGGGCGGCCGTGCCGGGTGTTGATGCGAGAAAGTCGTGCGACTAACTCGCATCAAACTCGGCAGTGTGACGCCGGCCTAACAGCCATCTTGGTCCTTCTGTTAAGATCAGCCATAGGTTGAATTTCATAGAACTGTGATTTTGCTGTTGCAGTATATAGTATTAAAACCAAATTACGCAGTGACTAAAGAATAAATTTAAAAAATATATATAAAAAAATCTAAATCACCCTACCATTTCCCCCTTCAAAAATAAGGGATATTATTTAAAAAATAAATATATTTGGTAACTTTGTGTCCAAATAAAGCCGACCTATCAAAATAAAAAAATATTTAAACCCTATGTTAAAGGCAAAAAAAATCGGAATGCCGGAATTGCCAATTTTTCGGTTACTGCACTTTCTAAAGAATTGCAATAAAAAGCTATCAAAATATCATATGTACCCTAAAATGATATCAATAAACGGTCATCTCACACATCTCAATTGATGAAACAATAAAAGAGTTACAAATGTAAGGAAATGCAAAAACAAAAATGTATTTTTTTTTTTTTTTACAAATTTCGAAAAAAAAATTTCCAACACTAAAATAATTATAATAATAATGAGTCTACACAATCACAGTGTATTTTCTTTGGACATTTTCATCTGGAAGAATACTTTATCCTGTTTTAGTGATGTGGCATTTCAGAACATAATTTCAAAGGTAAAATGGAGCAGTTGCCGATAGCAAGCAGTGATTATTCAGAGGTTCTTTATACCAACATGTAACGATAAGACGCCCCGTATGGATCATATTTGGTATTCTGTTACCAGATCCAGGCTCCACTTCTTACAGGCAGCCTTTTATACTGGAGATGATCAAAAAGATTTGCAGGATCCTGGTCTAGCACTACATCTGCAGTCCATGGCCGCCTGACTGGAGCCGTGTGGACCTCCTCCTACCTGCAGGAATCCCTCTTCCGATTAGTGGGCCCAATGTGACTTCATTGTTGCAGTGCAATACACACTTTATAATGCTCCGGACATACTAATTATGAGAGATGCCGGCAGGTAGGAACACGTTCAGGGCTTTTGTTCGGCAGCTCAGACTCCAGACGTCTCCGCTAGACCAGGATCCTGCGATTTTTATTTTTTTATCATCTTTATGAAATAACAAAAGTTTCCCAAGTACAACAAATTGTTTGATTTTTAGATGCTGCTTAGTTCCAGAAAAACATATTGGCTTATATTATGATGTAAATCTGGCATTACACCCATTTTCTTATAGAAATAATCTCTCCCTTATGATAAATCTCAGCATTTTTTTTGCACCTGAACCAGAATTCTGCCTCAGCACGATATGTAGTTCTTTGTAAGGAGAGCGTTGCGATATTTCTTGCCCCATAATCCCTGTGGGGAATATTAGGGAATTTCTTCCTTTATTATGTAAGGGTCCGTGAGTATGTTCCGATTTTGTTCATCTTAGTAAACGCGCACAGAACATGCCCTGAATACCACAATGGACGAAAACCAGATACTGTAGATGTGGTCCTTGGCCAGTGAGACTTTCATTGTACAACCTGTTAACGCCTCCTCCGCTATCTGCAGCTCTAGTTTGCATAATTGAGGCCGATAATGTCCTTCAGTGGACTCCGTTCATTCTTTGTAACTAATTCACGTTCTGCATATTTTATCATAAGAGAATTCTGCAGAATCCGAGCCGGGGCTTTTCTGAGCTCTGAAGGATGGAAGTGTTCACGTTGCCAGACACCATTTCTTCACACGTTTGACACTGGAAAGTTTTGGAAGAGACGGATTTGGGCAAAATGTGTGGGAACAATATAGATTATTCACATGTTATTTACTTGGGAAAGCGGAGAATAAAAACCCTAAACAAATGTGGAATCGTAACATTCCCTCTGCTTGTTTTTTTTGCCTCTTCCTAGCTCTGAAAATAATTTCCAGCACTGCTATAGAGTTTTTATCGTCACCATGAAATAATCGTCTGGATTTTATTTTTGATAGTCTATCAATGTTAAAATTAACCTACCCTTAATATTTTAGACTGTTCATGTCTTTGTCAGTGGGCAAACTTACAATATCAGCAAAGGATCAAATAATTATTTCCTTCACTGTATATGGGCACAAAAGAATAAATACACATGTAAATCATAATAATTATAACTAGATGGAGGCCCGATGCTACGGCATCAGGAGGGTGGTAATGTCACGTTGGGGGCAGGCTTTGCAGTGTTGAGAATCTCTCCCCCATGTGCTCACCCACTTATCCACTCTCTCTTTCCCCATGTGCTGACTTCTCCCATCTGTTCATCTCTTCTTTGATCTGTCTACCCCATGTGCTATCCCCCTTGTCTGCTGTCTCTCTCCTTCCTGTGCTGTGTTCTCCCCTCATGTGCTGTCCCGTTTGAGCTGTCTCTCCCTGTGCTCTGTCTCTCTCACCCCTGTGTCTGACCATGTACAGAACATACCACAGCTCCTGGGCAGGGGAAGAAGCAAAAGACAATACTGACATTACAGCAGGAGACCGCAGAGGATATATTTTGTGAGGTAAAATTTTGTTTAAAAACAGTCAGTGAAATATTTTACTTCACAAAATTAATCCTCTGTGATCCCCTGCTGTAATGTCAGTATTGTCTTTTGCTTCCGCCCCTGCCCAGGAGATGTGGTATGCTCCGTACACAGTCAGACACAGACAATTTTTAAAATGAACTTTCCTTTGTGGGAAAAACCCTTTAACCCCTTCATGACCCAGCCTATTTTGACCTTAAAGACCTTGCCATTTTTTGCAATTCTGACCAGTGTCCCTTTATGAGGTAATAACTCAGGAACGCTTCAACGGATCCTAGCGATTCTGAGATTGTTTTTTTCGTGACATATTGGGCTTCATGTTAGTGGTAAATTTAGGTCGATAATTTTTGCGTTTATTTGTGAAAAAAATGGAAATTTGGCGAAAATTTTGAAAATTTTGTAGTTTTCAAATTTTTAATTTTTATTCTGTTAAACCAGAGAGTTATGTGGCACAAAATAGTTAATAATAACATTTCCCACATGTCTACTTTACATCAGTACAATTTTGGGAACAACATTTTTTTTTGTTAGGAAGTTATAAGGGTTAAAAGTTGACCAGCGATTTCTCATTTTTACAGCAAAATTTACAAAACCATTTTTTTAGGGACCACCTCACATTTGAAGTCACTTTGAGGGGTCTATATGGCAGAAAATACCCAAAAGTGACACCATTCTAAAAACTGCACCCCTCAAGCTACTCAAAACTACATTCAAGAAGATTATTAACCCTTCAGGTGCTTCACAGGAACTAAAGCAATGTGGAAGGAAAAAATGGACAGTTTAATTTTTCCAACAAAAATTTTCTTTTAGCATCAATTTTTTCATTTTTACATGGGCAACAGGATAAAATGGATCCTAAAATTTGTTGGGCAATTTCTCCTGAGTACACAGATACCTCATATGTGGTCATAAACCACTGTTTTGGCGCACGGCAGGGCTCAGAAGGGAAGGAGCGCCATTTGACTTTTTGAATGGAAAATATGCTGGAATATTTAGCGGTTGCCATGTTGCATTTGGAGAGTCCCTGTGTGCCTAAACATTGGAGCTCCCCCACAAGTGACCCCAGTTTGGAAACTAAGACCCCCTAAGGAACTTATCTAGATGCATAGTGAGCACTTTGAACCCCCAGGTGCTTCACAAATTGATCCTTAAAAAAAAGAAAGTACTTTTTTTTCACAAAAATCTTCTTTTAGCCTCAGTTTTTTTCATTTTCCCATGGGCAACAGTATAAATTGGATCCTAAAATTTGTTGGGCAATTTCTCCTGAGTACACAGATACCTCATATGTGGTCATAAACCACTGTTTGGGCGCACTGCAGGGCTCAGAAGGGAAGGAGCGCCATTTGACTTTTTGAATGGAAAATATGCTGGAATATTTAGCGGTTGCCATGTCGCATTTGGAGAGTCCCTGTGTGCCTAAACATTGGAGCTCCCCCACAAGTGACCCCAATTTGGAAACTAGACCCCCTAAGGAACTTATCTAGATGCATAGTGAGCACTTTGAACCCCCAGATGCTTCACAAATTGATCCTTAAAAAAAAAAAAAGTACTTTTTTTTCGCAAAAATTTTCTTTTAGCCTCAATTTTTTTCATTTTCACATGGGCAACAGTATAAATTGGATCCTAAAATTTGTTGGGCAATTTCTCCTGAGTACACAGATACCTCATATGTGGTCATAAACCACTGTATGGGCGCACGGCAGGGCTCAGAAGGGAAGGAGCGCCATTTGACTTTTTGAATGGAAAATATGCTGGAATATTTAGCGGTTGCCATGTTGCATTTGGAGAGTCCCTGTGTGCCTAAACATTGGAGCTCCCCCACAAGTGACCCCAGTTTGGAAACTAGACTCCCTAAGGAACTTATCTAGATGCATAGTGAGCACTTTGAACCCCAGGTGCTTCACAAATTGATCCTTAAAAAAAAGAAGTACTTTTTTTTCACAAAAATTTTCTTTTAGCCTCAGTTTTTTTCATTTTCACATGGGCAACAGTATAAATTGGATCCTAAAATTTGTTGGGCAATTTCTCCTGAGTACACAGATACCTCATATGTGGTCATAAACCAGTTTGGGCGCACGGCAGGGCTCAGAAGGGAAGGAGCGCCATTTGACTTTTTGAATGGAAAATATGCTGGAATATTTAGCGGTTGCCATGTCGCATTTGGAGAGTCCCTGTGTGCCTAAACATTGGAGCTCCCCACAAGTGACCCCATTTTGAAAACTAGACGCCCTAAGGAACTTATCTAGATGCATAGTGAGCACTTTGAACCCCCAGGTGCTTCACAGAAGTTTATAGCGCAGAGCCGTAAAAATAAAAAAATCATTTTTTTTTCTCAAAAAATGATTTTTTAGCCCACTAATTTTTATTTTCACAATGGTTACAGGAGAAATTGGACCCCAAAAGTTGTTGTCCAGTTTGTCCTGAGTAAGCTAGTACCCCATATGTGGGGGGGAACCACTGTTTGGGCACACGTCAGGGCTCGGAAGGGATGTAGTGACGCTTTGAAATGCCGACTTGATGGAATGGTCTGCGGGCATCTTGTTACGTTTGCAGAGCCCATGATGTGCCTAAACAGTAGAAACCCCCCCAAGTGACCCCATTTTGGAAACTAGACCCCGCAAAGAAGTTATCTAGATGTGTGGTGAGCACTTTGAACCCCAAGGGCTACACAGAAGTTTATAACGCCGGGCATGAAAATAAAAAAATCATATTTTTTCCACAATCAGGATCTTTTAGTCCCCAATTTTTTTATTTTCCCAAGGGTAACAGAGAAATTAGACCCCAAAAGTTGTTGTCCAATTTGTCCTGAGTATGCTGATATACCATATGTGGGAGAAAACTACTGTATGGGCACACGTCGGGGCTCGGATGGGAAGTAGTGACGTTTCGAAATGCCCACTTGATGGAATGGTCTTCGGGCGTCATGTTACGTTTGCAGAGTCCCTGATGTGCCTAAACAGTAGAAACTCCCCACAAGTGACCCCATTTTGGAAACTAGATCCCCAAGGAACTCCTATAGATGTGTGATAAGCACTTTGAATCTCAAAGTCCTTCACAGAAGTTTATAACGCAGAGCCGTGAAAATATAAAATCATTTTTTTTCCACAAAAATTATTTTTTAGTCCCCAATTTTTTTTCCCAATGTTAACAGGAGAAATTAGAACCCTTAAAGTTGTTGTGCAATTTTTCCCGAGTACGCTGATACCCCATATGTGGGGATAAACCACTGTTTGGGCATACATCGGGGCTTGGAATAAAGGGAGCACTGTTTGACTTTTTGAACGCAGAATTTGCAGGAATCAATGGTGGCGCCATGTCGCATATGGAGACCCCCTGATGTGCCTAAATAGTGGAAACCCCTCAATTCTAACTCCAACCCTAACCCCAACACACCCTAACCCCAACCCTAACCCCTACACACACCTAACCCTAATACTAACCATAACCCTAACCCCAACACACCCCTAACCCTAATCCCAACTCTAACCATAAACCTAACCACAAGCCTAACCCTAATTCCAACCCTAACCCTAATTCCAACCCTAACCCAAATTCCAACCCTAACCCTAATTCTAACCTTAACCCTAATGCTAACCCTAACCCTAGTTCTAACCCTAAGGCTGGGTTCATATTGCGTTTTACAGCCCGTTCAACACGTAGCGTTGACCGGCTGGTAACGGTATAGCATAACGCGATCGCGTTATGCTATACCCGCTAGCGCAGATGAATCAGCAGATGATTCATCTGTGCTAGCGGTGACGGAGCCCAGACGCTGCAGCCCGTGTCCGAGGCTCCGTCACTGAATGATGGCACGTCGCGAACGCATGCCGCCTTACGGCATGTGTTGCGATGCGCACACAAATGGGGTGAATGGCAGCGTTAACGGACTGCTACCCGCGTTATACCGCGGTGAAACGCAGTCCATCTAACAGACTGCCATAATGCAATATGAACTCAGCCTAACCCTAACCCTGAGGCCCCGTGCACACGTTGCGGATTCACTTGTGGATTTTTCTTAAATCCGCAGGTAAAATGACCTGCGTTTTATCTGCGAATTTAGCGCGCATTTGTTGCGGTTTTTCCCTGCGGTTTTACACCTATAATGGAATAGGTGTAAAACCTCTGCGGAATCCGCACAAAGAGTTGACATGCTGTGGATTTAAAACCGCAGCAAATCCGCATGTGCCCAGCGTTTTTTTTAACCATTTATTTGCATTGTACTGTACATGGTTTCTGGATCTGCTGTGGATCCGTAGCGCCAGATCCGCTGTGGATCCGCAGCAAAATCCCCGGCGGATCAGCAGCAAAATCTGCCGCAGATCCCCAGCAAAATCCGCCGCGGATCCCCAGCAAAATCCGCCGCGGATCCGCAGCAAAATCCGCCGCGGATCCGCAGCAAAATCCGCCGCGGATCAGCAGCAAAACCAGCCGCGGATCCGCAGCATAATCCGCCGCGGATCCGCAACAAAATCCGCCGCGGATCAGCAGCAAAATCCGCCACGGATCAGCAGCAATATCCGCCGCGGATCAGCAGCAATATCCGCCGCGTATCCGCAGCAAAATCAGCCGCGAATCCGCAGCAAAATCCGCCGCGGATCCGCAGCAAAATCCGCCGCGGATCAGCAGCAAAATCCGCCGCGGATCAGCAGCAAAATCCGCCACGGATCCGCAGCAAAATCCGCCCGCGGATCAGCAGCAAAACCAGCCGCGGATCCGCAGCATAATCCGCCGCGGATCCGCAACAAAATCCGCCATGCTGTGGATTTAAAACCGCAGCAAATCCGCATGTGCCCAGCGTTTTTTTTAACCATTTATTTGCATTGTACTGTACATGGTTTCTGGATCTGCTGTGGATCCGTAGCGCCAGATCCGCTGTGGATCCGCAGCAAAATCCCCCGCGGATCAGCAGCAAAATCTGCCGCAGATCCCCAGCAAATCCGCGCGATCCCAGCAATCCGCCGCGGATCCCCAGCAAAATCCGCCGCGGATCCGCAGCAAAATCCGCCGCGGATCCGCAGCAAAATCCGCCGCGGATCAGCAGCAAAATCCGCCACGGATCCGCAGCAAAATCCGCCGCGGATCAGCAGCAAAACCAGCCGCGGATCCGCAGCATAATCCGCCGCGGATCCGCAACAAAATCCGCCGCGGATCAGCAGCAAAATCCGCACGGATCAGCAGCAATATCCGCCGCGGATCAGCAGCAATATCCGCCGCGTATCCGCAGCAAAATCAGCCGCGAATCCGCAGCAAAATCCGCCGCGGATCCGCAGCAAAATCCGCCGCGGATCAGCAGCAAAATCGCCGCGGATCAGCAGCAAAATCCGCCGCGGATCAGCAGCAAAATCCGCCGCGGATCCGCAGCAAAATCAGTTGCGGATCGCAGCAAATCTGAAGAAATCCGCTAGGAAAGAAAAAAAAAAAATTCTTTATTTTATTATTTGTCCCTACCTATGACAGGGGGGGGTTCATTTACTTTTTTTTATTTTAATCACTGTGACAGTTTATCACAGTGATCAAAATAAATTTTTGTACAATGGAGGGCGCACTGCGCAGGCGCCGGCCGGCGGGCGCACTGCGCATGCGCTCGCCATTTTCCAAGATGGCGGCGCCCATGAAGAATCCCGAGCAGCCGCCGGGATGGATCCAGGGACATCGGTGGACCGGGAGAGGTGAGTATGGGTGTCGGAAGGTGAGGGGGGGTTATCGGAAGGTGGGGGCAGCGGAGGCCAGGACGAGGGGAGCTGTTAGTGACGGCGGTGACTGATCGCTGCCATCTTTCGGTGGCGGCGGCCGATCGCTGCCGTGAATCCGTGTGGGGGGGTCAGGGCTTGGTGTCCAGCCATGGCAGATGCTATTGCAGCATCGGCCATGGCTGGATTGTAATATTTCACCAATTAAATTTGTGAAATATTACAGATTGCTCTGATTGGCTGTTTCACTTTTAACAGCCAATCAGAGCGATCGTGGCCACGGGGGGGGTTAAGCCAACCCCCCTGTGGTGAAGCACAAAGGGTCTTGTGCCTGCGGGTCGGGTGACCTTTGAGTGACCCCGGTCACCCGGTCCGCAGGAACGCGATCCTTTCATGACACAGGGTATGCGTCATAGGTCGGATTGGCACCGACTTTCATGACGCATACGCTGTGTCAAAGGTCGGGAAGGGGTTAATGTGACCGGCTTCCTCTGCCTGTAGACACGTCGCGCATCTACCGCAGGGATCAGCCGAACGATTCACTGCGCCTGCTCGAATTAGTAAATAAGACCACCGCCATCTTTGTGCAGATAGCGGCGGTCACATTAAAACTGCGCATGCGCTCCTCCTGTACTAAGATGGCGGCAGTCAGTGAATCATTCGGCTGATCACGGCGGCAGCATGTTCGCGACGGTTTTCCGCTGGTGGTACTGCGCAAGAGGCTGAGTGTGAGAGTGTGTGTGTGGTGCGTACGGCGTATAGAGTGTGTGTGTGTGTGTGTGTGTGCGACGTTGTTCCGCTGGTGGTACCGCGCAATAGGTTGGTACCAGCAGCAGTTTCCATAATGAGACCCCCATCACTTAGGTGTCCGAATATGGCGGTCGGTGAACTTCCTTCGCTTGGAATTCTGGGATACGGTGACATCTGGACAGAACAGGAAATGAAAACATTACAAGGCAATTATATAAACAGACTAGAAATAGGCCCGATGCTATTGCATCGGGAGTGCGGTGAAATGAACATCTGTGTATCCTTAGTGGTGCTAACACCGCCGGGAGATCTACAATACCGCTAACAGCTGATAGATCGGCAACACGGCGGGTGACCAATCATATCAGCTGCTAGAGGTATTCAAATCTGGCGCCAATACTGCTAGCAGCTGATTGGTCGCCAGCCTTGGCGGGGGATTCAAATCCCACATGGCACGTTCATTGGCTCAGCCGGCGGGCAGCTCAGCCAAAGAGCTGTGCCACGCGGGATTAAAATCCTCCGCCAAAGCCGCGCGGCACCGCTCATTGGCTGAGCTGCCGGCGGCTGAGCCAATGAGCGCGGGATTCAAATCCCCCGCCCCGCCGGCTGAGTGGTGCCGCGTAGGATTTGAGGGTATGTGCACACGTTGCAGATTTGACTGTTGAATTTTCTGCTCAAAAACGACCTCTTGGCAGTAAACGCCTGTGCTTTTTTTATGCTTTTTTTCATGCGGATTTGTATGTGTTTTTGTAAGCTAAATAAAGATGTTATTTGACAAAAAAAAAAGGTTTGTGATGTCATTTCTTGTCCAACCACACTCCATTACACACACAGATAATAGATAGATAAAAAATAGATAATAGATAGATATTACATAGATAATAGAATGGTACATAAATAGTTAAAGACACACAGACACACACTATATCTTCACGCAATATCGTTAATTTAAAAAAAAATGGGAAAAAAATGGCATGGGCTCCTGCGCAATTTTCTGCGCCAGAGGGGGAAAGCCGACGGCCGAGGCCAATATTTCTAGCCTGGGAAGGGGTTATACCCATGGAGCTTCACAGGCTATGAATATCAGCCCGCAGCTAGCGTTTACTGGCTATTAAAATAGGGGGACCCCAATAATTTATAGCCAGAAAGGCTACGCAGACAGCTGCGGGCTGATATTCATAGCCTAGGAAGGGGCCATGGATACTGGCGCACCCCCCTGGCTAAAAATACCAGCACCCTGCCGCCGCAGAATTGGCGCATCTATACGATGCGCCAATTCTGGCACTTAGCCCCTCTCTTCCCACTCCCGTGTAGCGGTGAGATATGGGGTAATAAGGGGTTAATGTCACCTTGCTCTTGTAAGATGATATTAAGCCCGGTTAATGGAGAGGCATCAATAAGATGCCTATCCATTATTAATCTTATATTAATAAGGGGTTAAAAAAAACACACATAAAAATAAAGTATTTTAATGAAATAAAACACAACACGTTTTTCATATTTTTATTGCACGCCCAATCCATGCGACACCCTTGGTCTCCTGTAATAAAAAGTAAAAAAAAACAACCGTATACTCCCTGTCCGATGCAGTACAATTAACAACGAATGTCCCAAGACGATCTCCCCTATAGAACAGTAACATCAGGTGATGTCACTGCTCTATAGAGCCTCCCAGTGATGAACTGACAGGAGGCAATGGCTCCTGCAGTGCATCACTGAGGTTACCCGAGTTCATTCTCTCACTTTATGGCAATGCTGCATGGGAATTTTCAACCCAGCATTGCCAGTGAGAGAATGAATTGAAGTGACGTCATTCTCTCCCGGCAGCGGAGGGATACACACAGCGGAGGATTACCTCCGCTGTCAGTGTATCGCTGAGGCTGTGTAGAGCACTGACATCATCCGATGTCAGTGTTCTACACCGGAGATCATCGTGGGACACTCGTTAATCACTGGACTACGGCGGAAAGGTAATGTATAGGTTGGTTTATTATTTTACTTTTATTACAGGAGATCGAGGGCTTCGGGGAATTAGGTGATTGGTGAGTATGTACTCTATGTTATGTGTTGTATGTTATGTGTATGTTATGTGTTGTATGTTCTTATGTTCTGTTATATGTTCTGTATGTTATATGTATATAATGTATGTTTTATTTGTTTGTTTTTTTACATTCAACACATTAGCCGGATGATGGGACTACTACTGTCCCATCATTGGCTAATGTGTCAGTGTAGCAGGCATAGCCGGATGGGACTTGTAGTCCCATCGGACGATGCCTGCATACACATACATACACACACACACAGGCCCACAGACCCCCGCACCTTCACACATATATGCACACAGTCACGCCCACACACTTCCCTCCTCCCGACCTGCAGCCAGGGGAGGTCAGCCGGCGGGGGATTTGAATCCCGGGCGGCTCAGCCAATGAGCGGTGCCACGCGGCTTTGGCGAGGGATTTGACTGCCACGCGGCACCGCTCATTTGCTCAGCTGGCAGGTGGCTCAGCCAATGAGCGGTGCCGCGCGGCTTTGGAGGGGGATTCAAATCCTGCACGGCACCGCTCATTGGTTCAGCCAGCGGGGGATTTTAATCCTGCGCCGCTCACTGGCTCAGCCGCGCGGCAACTTGGCGGGGTATTTGAATCCCACACGGCACCGCTCATTGGCTCAGCCAATGAGCAGTGCCGCGCGGCTTTGGCGGGGGATTCAAATCCCCCGCTAAAGATGCGCGGCACCATGGCAGGGGATTTGAATCCCATGCGGCACCGCTCATTGGCTCAGCCGGTAGGGCGGGGGATTTTAATCCCGCACCGCTCATTTGCCCAGCCGGTGGGCGGCTCAGCCAATGAGCGGTGCTGCGTGCCTTGGCGGGGGATTTGACTCCCGGGCGGTTCAGCCAATGAGCGGTGCCACGCACCTTGGCGGGGGATTTGACTCCCGGGCGACTCAGCCAATGAGCGGTGCCACGTGGTTTTGGCAGGGGATTCAAATTCCGCGCAGCACCGCTCATTGGCTCAGCCGGCAGGGCGGGGGATTTGAATCCCGCCCGCTCATTGGCTCAGCCGCGTGGCGACTTGGCGGGTTATTTGAATCCCACACGGCACCGCTCATTGGCTCAGCTGGATTCAAATCCCCCGCCAAAGCCGGCGGGCGGCTCCGCCAATGAGCGGTGCCGCGCAGGTTTTGGCGGGGAATATGAACCCCGGCCGCCATATCGGAATACCCATAACTTGGGTGTTCCAATATGGCGGTTGGCGTAGTTCCGGCCGCGGTGCATTGTGGAATTGGTAATTATATATTAGATGTGGTTTTCTTATAAAGGTCACATTGTGATTTTGGGAGTATATCAAAAAACATCATATTTATAGTTATTTACAAAGAAAATTGTATTACAGACATTTTATCAATTTACTCCTATTAAAAATATGGAATGGTGGTAAAGATCTTTATGCTTTATAAGGATGGTGTTCTATAGAATTGGTAATATTGTGGCTGAGTATGTGCATGAAATCTTTATTCCCCTGTCACTACTGCTGTGCTCAGCTGAAAAAGTATAATCCCCCATCCCAGCTAGCGTTTTACTAGAAAAGTAAATATGGAATTGTATATACAGAGTCCGCCTGGACTGAGGAACCTAAACTCACTGCTTTGTACAACTATCATGACAGATTTCCCTCTATACTGCTGTAGTAGAAAGCCGTTAGGTATGGAGGATTATACTTTTCCATGTTTTTCCACTAAACAACAGTTACATACAACAAACGAGGAGGCAATACTACTAACTATAGGGCATCATCCTTATAATAAAACTAATATCTCTAGAACTGTTCAATATTTTAACAGGAGTAAATTAAAAAAAAACTTGATGGAATGGTGGCGCAACCCCTTAATGACATCGATCGTGAGAAACCACTGTCAACAGCATAAAGTGGAGAAAATATGAGCATTAAAGGGGTTGTTCCCTATCAAACATGATTCGGCCCTCCACCCTTTCCTGGGTCCACCGGTGATTCTCTGCTGCTGTTCCCGGTGTTAAGTGTTGGTTGCAGTGCTGACATCTTTACAGTTCCCTCTACATCACCACGCCCCGCCTAGAGCCGCAGAGCTCACTGATTGACTGCAGCGCTGTCAGGGTGAGATCGGTGCTGTGGTCAATGCCAGACAAAGGGAGCAGCAGCGAAGACTCACCGGTGGGCCCAGGATGGGGTGAGTAGAGGGCTTTTAATTTTTTAATCTGATTCAGCGAGGGACGAATCATATTTGAAAGGAATAATTCTTTGGGTATGGAAGTGTGGTGGGATCAGTATCGCCAGAGTACTAGGAGTTAGTAGCATGTTGTGGGCTCTTCTCAGATGCGGAGCGGGTGGGAGAGGTACTATTAGTGCCAGATATTATCATTGTTTAGTTTTAGGGGCCCCTTTATCATCTGGGTAGAGGCACCCTAAGTAGCAATAGTGTTTACCAAAGCACCTAGGGGCAGACTACGTGGAGCGGGGGCGCCAAAACCATCGTTCCCCTAGGGTGCCAACCTCCGCTGCTATCAATATGAGGATTAGGGTCCTATTAGTGCCAGATATTATCATTTAGTTTTAGGGGCCCCTTTATCATCTGGGTAGAGGCACCCTAAGTGGCAATAGTGTTTACCAGGGCACCTAGGGGCAGACTACGTGGAGCGGGGGCGCCAAAAGCATTGTTCCCCCTGGGGTGCCAACCTCCGCTGCCAGTAAGGTATCAGCCTAGGAAATATACTAGGGACATATAGACCATCCCCTGAGTGTGGAATTTGTTTGATTTTGTATTTGTGCACTTCTTTGGTGTTTTTTTCATTTTGGGGTGGTGTACCTTTAAATAGGTTTTTATTAATAAAAAGTATTTTATGAGGTTTATATATATGATTTTGGTTTATGAAATACCTCTTGTATTGGATTTTCTGATTGAGACCTCAAATAATACTAAGAAAACAAGTTCATAATCAATTACAAACAACAATACTTATATTTTAACTCAGGAAGAGTTCAGAAATCAATATTTTGTGGACTAACAATGATTTTTAATCACAGCTTTCATGCGTCTTGGCATGCCTTCCACCAGTATTTCACACTGCTTTTGGGTTATCTTATGCCACTCCTGGTACAAAATTTAAGCAGTTCTTTGATGGCTTGTGACTATCCATCTTCCTCTTGATTACATTCCAGAGATTTTCAATGGGGTTCAGGTCTGGAGATTGGCTGGCCATGACAGGGATTTGATGTGGTGGTCTCTTCATCCACCATTGATTGACCTAGCTGTGTGGCATGGCGCATTATGCTGCTGGAAAAACCAGTCCTCAGAGTTGGGGAACATTGCCTGAGCAGAAGGAATCCACTGTTTTTCCAGGATAACCTTGTATGCGGCTTGATTCATACGTCCTTTGCAAACATTAACCTGCCCAATTCCAGCCTTGCTGAAGCATCCCCAGATCATCACCGATCCTCCACCAAATTTCACAGTGGGTGCAAGATACTGTGGCTTGTACGCCTCTCCAGGTCTCCCTCTAACCATTAGACGACCAGGTGTTGGGCAAAGCTGAAAATTAGACTCATCAGAGATTACGTTACTCCAGTCCTCTATGGTCCAATCCTTATGGTCTTTGGCAAACTTCATCCTGGCTCTCCTTCTCATTGATGAAAAGTTTTTTTTCTAGCTTTTCATGACTTGAGCCCTGCCTCTAGGAGCCTGTTACGAACTGTTCTTGCCGGGCACTTCACCCCAGCTGCCATTCCTTCTGTAGATCACTTGATGTCATCCTGCGGTTGCTGAGTGACATTTGAATAAGGTGACGGTCATCCCGGTCAGTGGAGAGTCGTTTTCGCCCTCTGCAGGTCTGTAGCTTTGTTGTCCCCAATATCTGCTGCTTGACCTTGTTGTAATGGACTGCCATCTTAGAAATTTTAAGGATGGGGTGGCGGTAGTTACATCTACAGCATGAACCCGGTTCAGTAAGCTTTTTTCTGCCTGTTTAGGCTTTATACTGTTTTTTTTTATATGTTACATGGCAATGTTGTTCCAGCAATTCACAGTATCACTTCTATTATCTGCACACTGTGACTTTCTCCTAGAATCATTGCAGCGGTCATATATAATATGGGGGGGGGGGGCAGTGCTATCATTTGATGCTGCGAAGGCCTTCAGTGGCGTCCAGTGGGAGTATAGAGTTTTGAGCTTATGGGGTATGGAATGACATTTCTCTCATGGGTTGAATTG
Source organism: Oophaga sylvatica (assembly GCA_033576555.1). Lineage (NCBI taxonomy): Eukaryota > Metazoa > Chordata > Amphibia > Anura > Dendrobatidae > Oophaga > Oophaga sylvatica. The sequence continues at coordinate 104,057,261 of JARQOD010000001.1, forward strand.
CTATATCCTAATCCTAGGGCCATAATTAAGGGGACAAGACAAGGGTGTCCTCGGTCCCCTATGTTATTTGTCTTGGCCATAGAGCCACCTGGGTATTGGTTAATGGGCAAGCAAGGAAATGTAAGGGTTTCTTTACGAATCTGTAGGAGAAAGTCGCATTATATGCGGATGATCTTATTTTATTCCTCCGAGACGCGGATGAATCTCTAATGAATGTCATATCTTTGAAGAGTTTGGCCACTACTTTGGATTGCAAATCAATTGGGACAATTCCATATTAATGCCAGTAGATGAACAGTCTCAGACATTGAAATTAATCAGACAGAACTCAAGGTGGGATGGGGAATTAAGTATTTAGGCATTCAAATCTCTGCGAATATTAAGTCCTTTGTCTCTTAACTCCGTTATATATGAAATTTACACAAAAACTTAATACTTTAAACTGCCTCTGACAGATGTAGACAGTACAAATGTGGTCAGGATGGTCCTGACGCCTCAGCTTCTTCATAGATTATTCATAATACTCCAGTCTGGCTGCCATTGAAATACTCTTTTAGGTTTCCAGACATGATTAAAGAGTTGCTATGAAAAAAGGGATTTCCCAAATCAAACACAAAACACTACAAAGAGATAAAAAGGAAGTGAGTCTTGCAGCCCCAAATCTGTGGTTGTATTCTCTTGCCTCACAACTTCAGCAACTCAAGATACTATAGGGACCAATAATGACGGTTCTCCAACCTCACACTAAGAGTTCCCCAACTGTTCCCTTCTTGAAGGTGGGTTATCAAGGGAGACACAAAAACATATGCCCAATGGTGATGCTACTGCTTAAAGTAAAGCCAAACAGATATACTCCGCTTACCCCTATATAGCAAAACCCCTATCTTCCGGAGATGTTTAGGATGGAGGGCTTCAGTCCTTGGAAGAAGCCGGTATTCACTTTATAGTTTAGCAGTAGATAAATGGAACCTTTAAAAACTTTCAACAACTGAGAGAATTTCTACTGCAGCAAATATATTTGTATTAATATCTCCAACTACTTCATGCGTGGCCTATGCAAAACACTATTGCTCAGCTCAAAATCCATAACCATTTCCTATTGCCAATTGTATTAAAATGGTATTACCAAATTGCGTAACAGGAGCCATCTGCAGGTTTTGTAAATTAGTTATTGTGCAATTTATATCTGTCCATACTTTAAAAATAAAAGAAAGGTAGGCGTAAGATATTGGTGCAATTGACGCTAAACAATGGCATACAATAGTTTCCTCGATTGCACAACTGTCTACCAGCGAAACCCAGAGGTTATTTGCAACTGTTCTCACTACATCGGGTTTATAGAACCCTAAACTGCTACACAAAAATAGGGGTGAGGTCGGATGACATGTGTCTGAGGTGTGGAGAAAGTCCCACTGATACTATACATATGTTCTGGGTGTATGGCTTTCTTGGAAACTTCTGGAAACAGACCATAGGATATATTGACAATGTGTTTGACCTTAAAATCCCAATACTACCTATAGTTTGTATTCTGGGCTTTATTGACTATGTAACTAAGGATGAGAACATACGATTGGAGCTATGGGAAGTGTAGTATACTGCACTTGCCATAGCCCTCCATACAGTGTACTGCACTTCCTTTAGTCCATAACACAGTATAATGCACTCCCATAGTCCTCCCTATAGTATAATGCACCCCATAGTCCTCCATACAGTATTATGGCCACCACAATTTAAAAAATAAGTAACAATATTCACCACTCCTCGTTCTCCCGCTGCTATGGTCTCTGCTCCAGCGTTCTGAAGCGCCACACATCTCAGAGCACGGGCACCATGTAGTGATGTCATCACGTGAGACGTCAGATCCGAGGAACAATGATGGAGGAGGAATACTGTTGAATGTATGAAGGGCGCAGGGGGAGGTTCCAGTGTCGGAGCTGGCATCAAACCCCCCGGACACATGGGCCCCATAGCAGTCACGTGGCCTGTCACTGATACCAGAGCATGCCGGAGACAACTATTGATCTTAAAAATGTATCTTCCACCTTTCTGGTGATCTGGTGACAGCATTTATTTACATGTTTAATCTTGCCGTATTTCAACACTTACTTGTCAACAGTTAAAATGTTTGCATTATTATGTACTTGCACATATAGTTTATATCCAGAGACGCTTAGAAGTGGGAGGGAAGGGTGGGGATGGGCAGGTTGTTTTCTTTTTTGGTTTATTATACAATGTACTGTTGAAAATTAAAAAATATATATGAAAAAAGAACCCGTAGAAGCGCCAGAAAGGCGTGAAATGGCCGTAGTCCGTCAGGTCTCATATTCTTATGAATCACTCCCCTGACACCTGCACCACTGCATGTAATCATGTTTTCTACTTAATGGAATATATCACAAGTTCATACTGGATTGGGTGATTGCTGCATTTCATACAACTCATTAAAAATATATATATATGATAAAAAAAAAAAAAAGAGTAAATCATAGTAAATGATAGTTTATATGTGTGTAGCTCATGTAGTCTGTATTATAAGAGCTCCCAGCTGTCAGTTCTCTTCTGTAATTCTCCATATCATATGCAGATAACGGTAGCTGTACGGCCCAATTAAAACTTTTTTTTTAGCACGATCTTACGGGGGCGGAGCCTGGTAGGCAATGTGAGCGGACGCTTCTTTGCGCTCTCCCGCCGCTGCCTAGGCTGTTAAGACGATCCGCCGCCGCCACCGCCAGCCTCAGCCGACCGAACGGTGGGGGAAGGAATGCAGACCGCCGGGAGTGAGAGTGCACAGGTGAGCCGCAGTGACCCGCAGGAGGCAGAAAGACGTGGGCTGGGGAGACGGAAGCTGCTCCCAAGATGGCGCTGAGAAGGAGGAAGCGGCCAAGATCAACGCTGCTTGTCAGTGTCGCATGAGTGCTGCGGCGAAGCTGGAGAGGTATGCCCGCAATGTGGAGAGCGCTAAACAGCAAGAGTCAGAGGACGAGGAAGAAGGGATGGAGCCACAGGACGAGGTGGTGGGAGGAAAATCCTCAGAGAGCAGTAACTCTGAGGGGGAGACAATGGCGGTGGCAGCACAGGAGGGGGAGATACAGGAGAATCCCACTATTAAAGATGTGTTCACTGTAGTGTCTTTCTGTAAACAGGCACTAACTACTTTAACTCAGCAAGTCCTGGGGGTACAGTCTGAAGTGGCCATTATTAAAAAGGACATACATAAGGTCAATACCAGGACGGGAGAGGTGGAAAACAGAGTGGGAGAGGATGAGGATTGGATTAATAAATTCAAAAAATCGGAAAAGCAGCTTAAGCAACAAATCTCTGAAGTTATGACAAAAAATGATCTGGAAAATTGCTCCAGAAGGAACAATATTAGGAAAGTTGGTCTCCCGGAAAAGACTGAGGGGAGAGATCCCACTGAATTTGTCGAGAAGCGGCTGAGAGATCAGATCGGAGCAGATTCCCTCACTAAATTCTATGCAGTGGAGCGAGCGCATAGAGAACCAATGCAACCACAACCCCCAGGTAATAATCCACGTGTTATCATTGCAAAGCTGCTTCACTATAAAGATAGAGATATCATTATCCGTAAAGCACGAGAATCGGAGGAGATTACAATGAACGGCCAACAAATTGGTATATATCCTGATTACTCGGTAGCTGTACAGAAACAACGAATGCAGTTTGGAGGAGTAAAAAGACGCCTGAGAGAATTAGGTGCCAAATACTCAATGATGTTTCCTGCTAAACTGCGAGTGATAGCCATGGATAAGGTTTTCTTTGTTACGGAACCTGAGGAGGCCATAAAGTGGATCGATGTTAATGTAAAGTCTCTACAAGTCAGAGTGAGAGACTGCCACGGAATTCAAAATACTCCTTAATGGAGAGGTCGGCTGAGGACATTTGTTAAACAGACTCCTTTCTATTTTGCAGAGATTATTTGACAATCAGGATTGATGGATCAAAGTGGAGACACCCATAATACACATTGTGCAAGCACTTATGTGATCCCAGATATGGGAGTAGAAGGGAGGAGCTTTTATTTTTTGCTCTTCACTTCCATAACTTTACTTTTTTCATTTTTTGTTTTAAAATGATCTAATCCTTACTGGTGGACTAGTAACGGTTGAATGAGGAAGGTGTCGCTACGAAACATACGAACTTTATATATATAGCCCTGATGGAGGGCATGGCGGCGATAAACATCATTTGAAACCACAGATATGTTGTATTAATGTGAATTATATATAGTTATAACTTTTTTCATTTATATTGAGACAAACTGTGGGGAAAATATAGGAATGCACGGCGGGAGGGGGAGAGAGATAACGTGAGAAGAGTGACAAACTGGGTAAGTGCGGAGGTAGTAAAAAGATGATAGGAGAGAGGTACTATTTCCGGAAGAATAGACCGGGAGTGAGGAACCCACTGCTCTTAGAGAGCATGCAAGGAGAGGAGGAAGCAGGGGGGAATTGGGGAAGGGGAGGGGTACCGACAGTAGGAGAGAAATGACAGAATGAAGGAAATGGTGTTTAATATATATAATGGTTAGCTTTAGAGTTATAAGTTGGAACGTTAGAGGCTTATCGGAGAAAAACAGAAGGGCGACAATATTTAAATGTATGCAGGATCAGGGGGCCTCGGTGGTGTGTCTCCTGGAAACTCACTTACAGAAGGAAAAAATCCATATTACAAATAGAAGGTGGATACAAAAGGCATACCACTCTACTTTCTCTAATTATTCCAAAGGAGTATCGATTTTAATTAACAGATCCACCCCTTTTGAAGAAACTGATGTGTACATTGATCCAGAGGGACAAGGTGTAGTTAAGGGGTTGTTTTTTGGCGGCCGATGTGTCTGGTGGCACTTTACATTCCCCTCCTTACTCTAGCACTAAGATTAGAGTGATGAGGGAGTATGCTGAAAGAAGTGGAGGAATGCCGCTGCTGATGGAAGGAGATTTTAATAATGTGGTAGATACTTTCTGGAATAGAAGTAAGAGGCAGCCGAATGTACAAGGCAGTACCAATACAGTCTTTGGTAACTTTATTAACCCCTTCATGACCCAGCCTATTTTGACCTAAATGACCTGGCCATTTTTTGCAATTCTGACCAGTGTCCCTTTATGAGGTAATAACTCAGGAACGCTTCAACGGATCATAGCGATTCTGAGATTGTTTTTTCGTGACATATTGGGCTTCATGTTAGTGGTAAATTTAGGTCGATAATTTTTGCATTTATTTGTTAAAAAATGGAACTTTGGCCAAAATTTTGAAAATTTTGCAATTTTAAAATTTTGAATTTTTATTCTGTTAAACCAGAGAGTTATGTGACACAAAATAGTTAATAAATAACATTTCCCACATGTCTACTTTACATCAGCACAATTTTGGGAACAACATTTTTTTTTGTTAGGAAGTTATAAGGGTTAAAAGTTGACCAGCGATTTCTCATTTTTACAGCAAAATTTACAAAACCATTTTTTTTAGGGACCACCTCACATTTGAAGTCACTTTGAGGGGTCTATATGGCATAAAATACCCAAAAGTGACACCATTATAAAAACTGCACCCTCAAGCTACTTAAAACTACATTCAAGAAGATTATTAACCCTTCAGGTGCTTCACAGGAACTAAAGCAACGAGGAAAAAATTGACATTTTAATTTTTCCAACAAAATTTTTCTTTTAGCCTCAGTTTTTTCATTTTCACATGGGCAACAGGATAAAATGGATCCTAAAATTTGTTGGGCAATTTTTTCTGAGTACATCGATACTTTATATGTGGTCATAAACCACTGTTTGGGCGCACGGCAGGGCTCAGAAGGGAAGGAGCGCCATTTGACTTTTTGAATGGAAAATATGCTGGAATATTTAGCGGTTGCCATGTCGCATTTGGAGAGTCCCTGTGTGCCTAAACATTGGAGCTCCCCCACAAGTGACCCCATTTTGGAAACTAGACCCCCAAGGAACTTATCTAGATGCAGAGTGAGCACTTTGAACCCCCAGGTGCTTCACAAATTGATCCTTTAAAAAAGAAAGTACTTTTTTTTCACAAAAATTTTCTTTTAGCCTCAGTTTTTTCATTTTCACATGGGCAACAGGATAAAATGGATCCTAAAATTTGTTGGGCAATTTTTCCTGAGTACACCGATACCTCATATGTGGTCATAAACCACTGTTTGGGCGCACGGCAGGGCTCAGAAGGGAAGGAGCACCATTTGACTTTTTGAATGGAAAATTAGCTCCAATCGTTAGCGGACAACATGTCGTGTTTGGAGAGCCCCTGTATGCCTAAACTTTGGAGCTCCCCCACAAGTGACCCCATTTTGGAAACTAGACCCCCTAAGGAACTTATGTAGATGCACAGTGAGCACTTTGAACCCCCAGGTGCTTCACAAAAGTTTATAACGCAGAGCCGTGAAAATAAAAAATATTTTTTTTTCTCAAAAAATGATTATTTAGCCCCCTATTTTTTATTTTCACAATGGTTACAGGAGAAATTGGACCCCAAAAGTTGTTGTCTAATTTGTCCTAAGTACGCTAGTACCTCACATGTGGGGGGGAACCACTGTTTGGGCACACGTCAGGGCTTGGAAGGGATGTAGTGACTCTTTGAAATGCCGACTTGATGGAATGGTCTGCGGGCGGGCAGAGCCCCTGATGTGCCTAAACAGTAGAAACCCCCCACAAGTGACCACATTTTGTAAACTAGACCCCTCAAGGAACTTATCTAGATGTGTGGTGAGCACCTTGAACCCCCACGTGCTTCACAGAAGTTTTTAATGCAGAGCCGTGAAAATAAAAATCATTTTTTCCCTCAAAAACTGATTTTTTTAACCCGCAATTTTTTATTTTCACAAGGGTAACAGGAGAAATTGGACCACAAAAGTTGTTGTACAGTTTGTCCTGAGTACACTGGTACCCCATATGTGGGGGGGAACCACTGTTTTGGCGCATGGGAGAGCACAGAAGGGAAGGAGCGCCATTTTGGAATGCAGACTTGATGGGATGTTCTGTGGGCGTCATGTTGCGTTTGCAGAGCCCCTGATGTGCCTAAACAGTAGAAACCCCCCACAAGTGACCCCATTTTGGAAACTAGACCGCCCAAGGAGCTTATCTAGATGTGTAGTGAGCACTTTGAACCCCCAAGGGCTACACAGAAGTTTATAACGCCGGTGCATGAAAATAAAAAAATTTAATTTTTTTCCACAAACATGATCTTTTAGTCCCCAATTATTTTATTTTCCCAAGGGTAACAGGAGAAATTAGACCTCAAAAGTTGTTGTCCAATTTGTCCTGAGTACGCTGATATCCCATATGTGGGAGAAAACTACTGTATGGGCACACTTCGGGGCTCGGAAGGGAAGTAGTGACGTTTTGAAATGCCGACTTGATGGAATGGTCTGCGGGTGTCATGTTACGTTTGCAGAGCCCATGATGTGCCTAAACAGTAGAAACCCCCCCAAGTGACCCCATTTTGGAAACTAGATCCCCAAGGAACTCCTCTAGATGTGTGGTAAGCACTTTGAATCTCCAAGTTCTTCACAGAAGTTTATAACGCAGAGCCATGAAAATAAAAAATCATTTTTTTTCCACAAAAATAACGTTTTTAGTCCCCAATTTTTTTTCCCAACAGTAACAGGAGAAATTAGACCCCCAAAGTTGTTGTGCAATTTTTCCCGAGTACGCTGATACCCCATATGTGGGGGTAAACCACTGTTTGGGCACACGTCGGGGCTTGGAATAAAGGGAGCACTGTTTGACTTTTTGAACGCAAAATTTGCAGGAATCAATGGTGGCGCCATGTCGCGTATGGAGACCCCCTGATGTGCGTAATAATTGGAAACACCCTCAATCTAACTCAACCCTAAACCCAACCCTAACACCTACACACCCCTAACCCTAATACAAACCTAACCTAACCCAACACAACCTAACCCTAATCCCAACTCTAACCTATAACCTAAACCACAAGCCTAACCCTAATCCCAACCCTAACCCTAATTCCAACCCTAACCCTAATTCCAACCCTTACCCTAGTTCTAACCCTAACCCTAGTTCTAACCCTAAGGCTGGGTTCATATTGCGTTTTACCAGCCCGTTCAACACGTCGCGTTGACGGGCTGGTAACGGTATAGCATAACGCGATCGCGTTATGCTATACCCGCTAGTGCAGAGGAATCAGCGATGATTCATCTGTGTTAGCGGTGATGGAGCCCAGACGCTGCAACCTGCGTCCAAGGCTCCGTCACTGAATGAGGACACGTCGCGAACGCATGCCGCTTCACGGCATGCGTTGCGATGCGCACACAAATGGGGTGAATGGCAGCGTTAACGGACTGCGTTACACCACGTTATACCGCGGTGAAACGCAGTCCATCTAACGGACTGCCATAATGCAATATGAACCCAGCCTAACCCTAACCCTGAGGCCCCGTGCACACGTTGCGGATTCACGTGCGGATTTTTCTAAAATCCGCAGGTAAAATGACCTGCCTTTTACCTGCGTATTTAGCGCGGATTTGCTGCGGTTTTTCTCTGCGGTTTTACGCCTATAATGGAATAGGTGTAAAATCGCTGCGGAATCCGCACAAAGAATTAACATGCTGCGGATTTAAAACCGCAGCAAATCCGCGTTGAAAAATCTGCAGCATGTGCACAGTGTTTTTTTTTACCATTTATTTGCATTGTACTGTACATGGTTTCTTGATCCGCTGCGGAATCCGCAGCGCGAAATCCGCTGCGGATCCGCAGCAAAATCCGCTGCGGATCCGCAACGCAAAATCCGCTGCTGATCCGCAGCAAAATCCGCTGCTGATCCGCAGCAAAATCCGCAATGTGTGCACAGGGCCTAATAGGAAAAGAAAAAAATTCTTTATTATTTTTCCCTACCTATGACAGGGGGGGTTCACTTACTTTTTTTTATTTTGATCACTGTGACAGTTTATCACAGTGATCAAAATAAATTTTTTTACTCTGCAGGGCGCACTGCGCATGCGCCGGCCGGCGGGCGCACTGTGCATTGCGCCCGCCATTTTCCAAGATGGCGGCGCCCATGAAGAATCCCGGGCAGCCGCCGGGAAGGATCCAGGGACATCGGTGGACCGGGAGAGGTGAGTATGGGGGTCGGAAGTGAGGGGGGGGGAGATCGGAAGGTGGGGGCAGCGGAGGCCAGGACGAGGGGAGCTGTTAGTGACGGCGGTGACCGACCGCTGCCATTTTTCGGTGGCGGCGGCCGATTGCCACCGTGACTACGTGTGGGGGGGGTCAGGGCTCGGTGTCCAGCCATGGCAGATGCTATTGCAGCATCGGCCATGGCTGGATTGCAATATTTCACCAATTACATTGGTGAAATATTACAGATTGCTCTGATTGGCTGTTTCACTTTTAACAGCCAATCAGAGCGATCGTGGCCACGGGGGGTTAAGCCAACCCCCCTGTGGTGAAGCACAAAGGGTCCTGTGCCAGCGGGTCGGGTGACCTTTCAGTGACCCCGGTCACCCGACCCACAGGAACGCGATCCTTTCATGACGCCACATAGGCGTCATGGGTCGGATTGGCAATGACTTTCATGACGCCTACGTGGCGTCACAGGTCGGGAAGGGGTTAAAGAAATTGGTCTGATTGATACATGGAGGGTTAGGAATGTAGGGAAAAGAAGTTATTCATGTCATTCCACATCATATGGCACATTGTCACAAATAGATTTGGCACTAGCTGATGGTTTGGCAGACGCCATGATGAGAGGTACAGTATCTTCCCAGAGTGATTTCTGATCATAGCCCAGTTATGGTGACTATAGGGTATGGGTTGCAGAGAGGAATAGTTAGGGAAGGCTGGAAAATGCATCCTGTTTGGCTACAATATCTTAATGTTCAGGGGATAGGGGAAGAATTGGAAGAATTTTTTATTCACAACGATGTTAGTACAAAAAAACTAGTTGAATGGGACGTGATGAAGGCTTTTCTTAGAGGGTTATTATTTAGAGATATCTGTAGACACAAATCACAAACTAAAAAAGAGGAAACAGAAAGTCTGGAAGCATTGGCGAGAGCAGAGGAAGAAGCTATAAACAATAACACACCTGAAACACAACGGGGCCTGAGGGAGACACAGGAGAAGATAAATAAGGTTTTGCTAGATAAAATGGCTAAAACGCAGGCGTTCCGGAAGGCTAGTTTTTATGCTGAAGGAGAGAAGGTGGGACATCTTTTATCCGTCATAGCCTCGGTACAAAGGAATAACCCGTTTATCTATAATATGGTGAATGAAACAGGGAAGAATGTTACTGAATTAGAGGGGATATTGAACATTTTTAGGGACTTCTATAAAAATCTATACTCCTCAGAAGAGAATGTAGGAAATGGGGAGATTGATAATTTCTTGAGGCTAGGGTTGCTCCCTAAGCTAAGTAAAGAGAACAAAGAAAGGCTGGATTCTCCCATTACTGTGAAAGAGATGGAGATTGCGCTGCATGGCATGGCCAATGAGAAAGCCCCTGGCTGGGATGGCTTACCATCAGAAATTTATAAACAATTTGCAGAACTGTTGCTTCCTAAATTATTGAAAGTGTTTGAGGAGGCCAAAGAGAAAAGGTTGCTACCGGCCTCTATGAGGGAGGCGGTGATAGTGGTGACCCCCAAGGAGGAAAAAGACCCCAGAATACCCGAATCATATAGACGAATCTCATTACTAACGGTAGACATTAAAATCTTGGCAAAAGTTTTGGCTAATCGGCTGACTGGGGTCATTTCTTCCTTGATACATCCTGACCAGGCGGGATTCATGCCTAATAGATCTACAGCGGGTAATATCAGGAGGTTATACCTTAATCTCCAATTACAAGCTGATAATCCAGGTCGCAGAGTGATCGCCTCACTAGACGCTCAAAAGGCGTTCAACAGTGTACAATGGGAATACCTATGGAGAGTTATGCAAAAATTTGGGTTTGGACCGCGATTTATTGAGTGGGTACAATTGTTGTATTCTCAACCTACTGCTAAAATTAGAGTCAACGGAGCGATTTCCTCCTCCTTCCCTTTGAGCAGAGGAACCAGACAGGGATGTCCACTATCGCCGCTCCTCTTTGCTGTAGCAATTGAACCACTAGATGCAGTTATCAGGGGGAATCGGGAAATTCAAGGGTTCAAACATGGGGGAACGGAAGAAAAAATTGCTTTGTATGCAGATGATCTTTATTGTTCCTGGGGGACCCATCCGAATCATTGAGCTGTGCCATGCAGACAATCGAGAGGTTCGGGGCAATATCGGGGTTGAGGATTAAATGGTCCAAATCAGTTATGTTTAAAGTGGATCGAGAGGTGGAATGGACAGATAGAGATATGGAAGTCAATAAATTACAGTGTAAAGAGGCCTTTAAATATCTGGGGATACAGATTTCCTTGCCGGTATCAGAGTACCTTAATATTAATTTGACACCAATATTCCAAAAATTGAAAACAAAAATAGAGATCTGGAATAAGTTACACTTAACGGTGGTGGGAAGGATAAACCTTTTTAAAATGATTCTGATGCCCAAGCTACTTTATATTTTGCATAATGCGCCTGTGTGGATATCTAAAAAGAAGTTTAAGTCTTTGAATGTGATGATTAGAACTCTGGTATGGGGGAAGAAACAGGCAAGAATAAAGTTGGAAATCCTTCAGAGACCTAAAGATGAGGGTGGAATGGCACTACCGAACCCAGAAATATATTTTTGGTGGCTCAGAGTCAACACTTTAGAGGGTGGTCAGGGCCTGGGTCCGGTGGATCTGTTAAAAGAATGTTGGAACACTGTATGGAAGATAGACCGGTACTAGATGGATTGGAAGGAGGTAACGTAAAAAGATTGGGAGGGAGAATGCCTACGTTAGAACTCATAAATAAAATCTGGAGCACAATAAAGAAGGTGAGAGGGGTAAAGGGACTAACTAAATTTACACCCATATAGAATAATAGCAACCTACCGGAGATAACAAAACATAGGTACTATAAGAGAATGGACAGGAAGAGCAATAATTTATATGTTTCAAATAATGGAAGGGGAAGAAATTAAACCTTTTTCGCAGTTACAAAATGAGTTCCTATGGCCAAACACAGAATGGTATCATTACGGGCAGGTTAAACATGCAATTAGAACCCAGAGAACACAACAGAGACTGGTAGTGGAGACTGATCTGGTTCTGGAATATATTTGTCAAGAAGGTGCCACTAGGGGGTAATTTCAAGTACATACAGGGATTTGATGCATACGTTTCTTCTAGGGTTTCCGCTGAAAGCTAAGACTAAATGGGAAGAAGTGGGAAGTATAGGAGATGATATATGGGAAAATATATTGGAGTATATACCCAAGCTCTCTATGAGCGAACCTGCAAGATTGTCATACATTTATGTAATTCATAGAGTATATAGGTCACCGTTAATAACACATAAAATGGGGCTGAGGGTGAACTCGGAGTGTCCAAGATGTAGAATGGAAATGGCAGGTATATTCCATATGATGTGGGAGTGCCCTAGGCTTTCAACGTTTTGGTCTGAAGTAATCGCTATGATTGAAGGGGCGTATGGATGTGAGGTCTCTGGGGATCCTGTTACGTGTTTGTTGGGATATGTGGAAGAAATCTTAGTTGATAATATTAATAAAATAGCTATTGCTAGATTACTTTATTGTGCTAGGAAATTAATTGCAAGAAATTGGACTGGGCTTGAACCTCCATCGGGGGAGGAATTCTCTAAAAGAGTAAAGCACATTATACAATTGGAAACACGGATTTTGGTAAGAACTTACCTGTAAAATCCTTTTCAGCGAAGAAGGAAGGGAGACACAGTCATTACTAGTGGGTAGGCGGAGCCCACATAGGATAAACACACCTCAGATTAAAAAAGTGTTGACCGGCCCCTCCAGCTATATAGGGCTCCTCCTACTCCAGCTCTCCAGTCGTACCCAAGCTTAAGGAAGAGCAAATATCACCAGGTAGCAACATAACCCCTTCTGAAGGACTTCAGAGAAAAAACAAGAAGACAGGTTATGCATATAGCCGAAACAACCACACAGTCCAGGTACTACTCACTGAACCTGACCACTGCGATGAGCTGGCAATGCTGGAACAGAGCCTCAGCGCGCCGACCTCAGCCCAGATAATCGCTATCAGAGAAGGGTCACGCCGCATCTGAAAACACAACAACACACATTCTGCCATGGGAGGGATGTGTGTCTCCCTTCCTTCTTCGCTGAAAAGGATTTTACAGGTAAGTTCTTACCAAAATCCGTGTTTCAGCTGCAGATGAAGGAAGTGAGACACAGTCATTACTAGTGGGACGTCCCAAAGCAGTCCAAAAATAAGGGTGGGCAAAAAACCAAAAGAGGCAGATACCCAACAACCTAAATAAATGCGCAACTAGCGCTAATTACAAGTTCACAAGAACTTTAAACTACAGCCGCCTGCAGGACCCTACGTCCTACGGCCACATCAGCGGAAGCACTGACGTCCACCTTATAAAATTTTGTAAATGTGTGGACGGAGCGTCAGGTCGCCGCCCGGCAGAGCTGAGCTGCCGAGGTTCCTTGATGAAAAGCCCACGATGAACCCACATGCCTCGTGGAGTGAGCTCGAATCTTAATCGGGCAAGGTTAGCCCTTAAGTCGGTAAGCCTCTAAAATGGCCGACCGAATCCAACGAGCTATAGAATCCTTGAAAGCTTGTTGCCCACGTCGACGTCCTGCTGGAATCACAAACAGAGGAACCGACTTCCGAAAACTTTGAGTAATAGACAAATAAAACTTCAAAGCCCGCACCAAATCCAATGTGTGCAAGGCCCGTTCCTTCGCATTCCTCGGCTCCGGACAAAGCGAGGGCAACACAATATCCTGGTTAACATGAAACTGTGTCACCACTTTAGGTAGAAAGTCGCCCCGTGTGCGAAGTACTACACGATCTGGGAGAAACTCCAGAAAAGGAGGCGAGCAAGAAAAAAGCCGTCAACTCAGAAACCCTTCTCAAAAAAGTGACCGCCACTAGGAAGGCAACTTTCCAAGAGAGAAAGGAAAGATTAGCAGAGTCCATAGACTCAAAAGGCCCATGTTGAAGAGCCTCCAAGACAAGATTGAGCCGCAAAGGAGACACAAGCGCCTTCTGCGGCGGAAATTGACGGGTTACCCCGCGAAAAAAGGAACGTACGTCCCTTACGCGAGGCGATAGCCTTCCGAAACAGCAAGGACAGAGCAGAAACCTGTCCTTTCAGAGTGCTAACTGCCAAACCCTTGTCCAGCCTGTACTGCAAAAAGGCCAACAAATTGGGAATGGAAAAACTCCTCGGGTTCCTAGAAGAACCCGAACACCACGAAAAGAAGGCTTCCCAAGTCTTATGATAAATTCTAGTGGTAGCCGGACCTCTGGCAGCTCGCAGAGTGGCAATGACTTCGGCTGAAAAACCTTGACGGGTCAAGATTTCGGTCTCAAGAGCCACGCCGTCAAACGCAGAGACTTCAGGTCCGGGTGACGAACGGGCCCTTGGGTTAACAGGTCCGGGCGAAAGGGAGTGGAAGTGGAGGCGCTGCCAGAAGTGACACCAGTGTCGAGAACCACGTCCTCCTTGGCCAATCTGGGGCTATCAACATAGCCGGGACTCTCTCCAGTCTGATCCGACGCAAAACCAGAGGAAGTAAGGATATCGGCGAGAATACATAAATTAGCTCGAAATGGTCCCAAGGAGCCACCAGAGCATCCACCGCCACAGCCTTCGAGTCCTTGTACCTGGACATGAATGTCGGTAACTTGGCATTGAACCTGGATGCCATCACATCCACTTGGGGAGTTCCCCAACGGGAGCACAGCAGCGCAAAAAATTTCAGGATGAAGACTCCATTCTCCGGGATCCATCTTTTCGCGACTCAGGAAGTCCGCTGTGATATTCTGAACTCCTGGAATGTGAATCGCAGAGATGGCTGGCACCCTGGCTCGGCCCTACCAGGATTCGAGACACTTCCATCATGAGCCTGAAGCTCCTTGTTCCACCTTGATGGTTGATATACGCGACCACCGTCGCGTTGTCTGTCTGCACTCGGACTGGTAGACCGCTTTAAGGGACCGTCCAGTGTTGGAGGCAAAGAAAAATTGCCCTCAATTCCAGGATGTTGATCGGCAGGACAGACTCTTCCAATGACCATACTCCCTGAATCCAGAGACCGTTCCAGACGCCCCCCCCAGCCCGTCAGGCTGGCATCGGTGGTTATGATTGACCACCTCGGAGGAAGGAAGGACTTCCCCAGGGATAACGCTTCCGGACGTAACCACCATTCTAGCGACTCTCTCACCCTGTGGGAGATGATGACACTGCAATCCAGTGAAAACCGTGATCGATCCCAACGGTTCAAGATGAGCATTTGGAGAGCCCTGGAATGAAATTGGGCAAACGGAATTGCTTCCATTGACGCCACCATCAAACCCAGAAGGCGCATACACCTTCGAAGGGACATTGCTGTCACAGACTTCATACCCTGCACATGGTGAAGAAGACTTGCTTGCTTGTCTGAGGGCAGAGACACCACTGCTCGTACCGTGTCGAACTGCATTCCCAAAAACAGGATTGACTGCGACGGTTCCAGAGACGACTTCTACCAATTGATCAGCCACCCGAAGTCCTCCAGGAGCTGAAGGGATAAATCGCGAGCCGTCACCGCCTCCTCCTTTGAGGACGCCACAATCAAAAGGTCGTCCAGATAGGGAAGAATCGTAACCCCCTGTCTTCGCAGAATTGCCATGAGAGGAGCTAGAATTTTTGTAAAAACTCTGGGTGCTGAGGCCAGACCGAATGGCAGGGCCACAAACTGGTAATGGTCCTGACCTATGGCAAAACGCAGGAAGCGTTGGTGGGCCCTTCCGATGGGGACATACAAATAAGCGTCGCGAATGTCGATTGACACCAAAAAATCGTTCTGCGACAAGGCCGCCACAACTGAGCGAAGTGACTCCATGCGGAATTTTCGGGTGCGGACATGTCGATTCAATCTTTTGAGATCCAGAATGGGACGAAATTTGTCCTCCTTTTTGGGGACTACAAAGAGGTTGGAATAAAAACCTCTTCCTTGGTCCTCCGGTGGAACTGGTACCACCACACCTTTCTGTAGAAGGGAATCGACCTCCCGCAGTAGAGCGGCAATTAGCCCGGGCTCTGACGGAATGGGGATTGGCAAAAACTGTCTGGGGGTCGAGAAAGAAACTCTATGAAGTAGCCTGCCGACACAACCCGCGTCACCCAGGTGTCCGACACGCGGGAAGCCCAAGTCGGCTTGAATTGGAGCAGGCGACCTCCCACTCGAGAGCCCTCGAGTGAGACCCTGGCGTCAGTCCGCCTTAGCGGGCTTTTTGTCAGCTTCCCGCTTGTCTTGGCGGAAGCTCTGTTTCCAGGGAGTGCGAGATTTCTGAGCGCTCTTTTTTCCCAAAAAGAGGGACGACCCGATCCCCAAGAGGGCTGACCAAACCGTCCCCTGGACCGAAAGGACCGCCGACTACCACCGGCACTATGCCTGCCAGAGCAGAGGCCACAGCTTCTTCGTTGCGGTAAAGCCGTTTCTTTTGCCTTTGCTTTGGCAATCAGCTCCGTGAGGTCAGATCCAAATAGCTGACCACCTTTGTAAGCTAAAGAAAGCAAACCTTGCTTGGAAACCGCGTCTCCGGTCCACTGTCTAAGCCACAGAGCTCTCCTGACTGTGATCGCCGAGGATTGTGCCTGGACAGCATGGAGGCAGTATCCAAACCTGCATCACTGCCATATCGAGCTGCATCCTCCAATGAGTTGAAAAGCCCCTCTACCTCGGATAGTGGGGATCCATCTTGCCACGCCGTCCGTAGATGGTCTAACCAGCTCAAGGAGGCTTTGCAAGCACACATGGATCCTAGCACAGCTCTGAATCCATGACCCGCGGCCTCGTAGATGGATTTTGCCTCCATCTCGTTTTTCTGTCCAGCAGATCCTGCAGACTCGCCTTCCCTTTAACAGGAAGTAATGAGGATTTGCTAAGCTGGGATAAAGGGACATCCACTTCAGGAGAAGGAATCCAATTAGCACTCAACTCCGTAGTACACGGATACAGCGTCTCAAAAAACCGTGTCCCCTGAAAACGTTTATCTGGACACAGGCGTTCCTTCTCCACTGCCTCATTAAGCTCATCCAGAGATGGTAAGGCTGATCGCGACCTATGCGACTCCTGAAACATCCGGGCCGACTTACCAGGACGCCTAGTTACCTCCTCCGGTAACTGTAACGCCTCCCTCATGGCTCCAATAAAAGCCTCTGTAGGCTCAAAAGAGAGGCAGATTGTCCCTGCCGATCCTCCTTATCCGAATCGGATATCTCACCATCCGAGCTTGGAGGGGAGCCCTCCATATCAGAAGTCTCTGAGTTGCTACGCGAGAAAGATGGCACCGCCCTGTGTCGCTTCCTACCATGAGAGGATCTAGCTGACACCCAATAACCTAGAAGGTCAGACAGGCCATCAATAGAACGAGCGAGGGCATCCATTTTGGCGTCACTGTAACCTCCGACCGCTGCGCTTGACGCCGTCGAGGTCTGCGTGTCAGATACGCGAGACTGATCCTGTAGCGGATCTGGGAGACGGTCCGCTCCTGGACCCTGATCCGACATGCCCTAACACGGTATATGGCAGGTAAAAACCTGTCAGCAACCAGAACAGTGTGGTTTTCAAAGGCAAAATGAACGCTGAAGGGTTAAAGCTCTTAAATAGAGAGCTACCCCAGCTTTTGTCTCCCAATAAAGGGTTAACCGCCAAAGAAGGGGTTAATGTCGCAGACTCTCCACAACCCTTGTTTAATGAAAAGGGTGTGCGAGCCGCAGGTGCCTCTTATGAGGTAACAGCTGCAGGACAGTGTTCAAAAGTATGCCACATGAAACAAGAACGTCAACGAGATCGCTAACATATTGCGCTGATTTGTATATCGCAATACCAAAGTCGCTAAAGAGATCGCTAACCACTTATGCGTCGTCAATGAGATCGCCCACCGTGGAAGCTACTAGCGACATAAAAAACAATCACAAAAGAAAAACGATCGCAAAATTATGCGTCGCTATTGTGATCGTAACGGGAGCGTTCCGTGTGACAATACCTTGTCCTGCGCTGAGGGGGTCAAGCTTCTGCCCTGACAGGTAGAGGCGACTCACACAGCTGGCCGTGGTGTAGTGTCTCCTTTCGGTCGGTCGGGGAGAGATGAGGAGCCCGAGGAGGCCGTCGTAATGGCCGCCGCGCTAGAGAGAAGCCGGAAGGAAAAAAAGGCAGGATAAAGCGCGCGCTCAGAGCGCTTCCTGCCTTGAAAAAAATGGGAGTGCGCGAAGCCACGCCCCCCGCCGGTTTCAAAAAAAGCGCGATTCACTCCGCTCTCCGCTCCCATGTCCTGCAGGCATCCACCTGCGACAAAAGTACACAATCACCACATTGAATACATGTAGCAGCGGCTGCTCAGCGGCCGCTGAAGCACTCAAACACATTAAAATGTGAGTACTCACCCAGCTGAGCGCCACAGGGACCCCTCAGAGATTTGTGGCGCTGTGCCCGTAGCTTCCCCCCAGGGCGGGGAACGCAGTGACCCCAGAAGCGCGGTTTGCGTCCCCGCCAGGGAAGCAATCCTCATCCCCAGGGCCGGCAGGGTTCTGCAGGGACCACCTTACAGGGTAATACAGATCCGCCAAGGGAGAGGTGGGAGTCCAGCAGCGCTGAGACCCCTGAGACCTCTAGACCATTGGCGGTCCAAGTCTCTGTCCGACTAAAATAAAAAAATCTTCTGAGGAGCTGCTTCCAGCAGCGACTATCCTCTGTGAACCTCAAATTTTAGACTGGAGAGCTGGAGTAGGAGGAGCCCTATATAGCTGGAGGGGCCGGTCAACACTTTTTTAATCTGAGGTGTGTTTATCCTATGTGGGCTCCGCCTACCCACTAGTAATGACTGTGTCTCCCTTCCTTCATCTGCAGCTGAAAAGGGTATTTATGAAAAAAGAGGGAAATAGAATATGTATGAAAAAATATGGGCGCCTTGGATACAATATAAAGGACTGTAAGAGGAAGGATCCCAAACCTGTATTGTATTTTATACACCATTTATTGTATGAGGTAATTTTTTTTTTTTTATTCTTGTCATTAAGGGTAACAGAGCAAAGTAATGTTTTTTTTTTCTGATCTGCACTTCCTCTTTAAATATGGGGGAAGAGATGGGAATGCTGTCGGAAGGGGTGGGGGAGGGGGGATCGGGATTGAGGGGATGACTGGATTGTTATACTGTTCAGTGTATTCTGCTGTTTTGAATAATACTGTTTGATCAGAATATGCTCAATAAAAATGTATCCGATTAAAAAAAAAAAAAGAATAACGATCTTACATTTTGAGGGGCAACTTACCGTTTGCAATGTTTGCCTGCTTGGTGGCTACTGACTGATTAAATGAACACTCTGAAAAAAGACAACTTTTTTCAGCCTTTATTTACAAAAGCTCTAAAAACAAATATCCTTTGTTTGCAAACATTTTATGCATTAAAAAGGATAACACTGTTACAAACGCTGTAACTTTGAAAAAAAAAAAATACGAAAAAAAAAAACCCTCAAGATATTACAAGGTATAAAGATAAATAGTCATGACTGACATTGCATTGTATTTCATACAGGTCAAATGTGTGTATGAAAAGACACATCATCCCTTTGTTGGGAAATCTGAATTTACCATCAATCCCCTGGAGACAACAAATCCTATGCTTCTGCAATCATCACTGTGGTGGCTAAAAAAGAAGTACTGTAGATCGATAGTGACAATATAAAAATATATTGCAGAAGATAAGACAGCATCACCAAGAGCCGCAGCGTCGTCCACTACATCAGTGATGGCAGCAGCACCATGGAGCAAGGTCTGGCGTGTCCTCCTCTTCTCCATCGTGATGCCATGCACCCACCGCAACGATATACGGAGAACTTCTCGTGCCAAAGCTAAAACTTTTCATTTTGTTGTTACAACAAATAAGTACATTTCTGTAGCAAGATACAAAACAAAATTGTATTTTCCAGTGTCTGATCCTCTGCAGTGGAGATCTCTATCTGACTTGTGGAGCTTTTGGATTGCATCCATTTTTTTTTGCGTTAACGTTGTTTTCTTCCATTTTTGCATGCAGCTTATTTTCCCCTAACAAATCATTATGAGTATCCAAAACTCAAGCAGCTAATAAATACTGTTTCATAAAATATAAAAGTGGTGACTGTAATAAGTAAACCAGGATTTGGGGATAAAAGTTGAGTGTTTCCTAAGACAAAAGTGCAACAAGTTCTGGAGAGGGTTTAGTGACTTCTTTCGCAGCCAGCACCTTGAGCTAGCCATCTTCCGTATTAGAGGGCTGCATGTTTTAGCGTCTGACATCCCTGTCAATGTGTAGACCATAAAAGTATAGGGATCAGCTCTTTAAGGCTTTTAAATAAGTAGAGGTAGGGAGAGGGAGGTCACAAGAAATAGGTCATTGCTACTCAACCCCAAAGATGCAAGTGCTAGGTTGTTAGTCAATAGGTTGCTGAATTATTTAGAAACTTCTTGGATCGAGTATCTCGGATTCCCCAATAATGATGTACTGGGGTGAGGTTGGGTAAGTGCATAGTGTAGATGGAGATCTATAATAGATAAGGCAAACATAAATGTGAGATACCAATCTGCTTGAAGGCCAAGTGGTTCTATGTTAGTAATGTAAGACAAAAAGTAAATGGTTTTTGAGAGATGACAACCAAGAAATCTGAGCAGAGATAAAACATGTAGAAAGTGACCGAGCTTGGCAATAAAAGAATAAACTTCTACTTTTTTAGGTCACAACTGCTTGTTGGCTTCTTCTTCGTATGCATTGCCAGTCCCATTCTGAACGTAAGACGATCCTGAACCCAAGCCGTACAAGTGGCCACAATACTTAGCGTCGTCAATGTGATCTTCAAAGAACATCTGGAGGAGAATGATATAAAAATAGTCAATAAGAGAAGATACAACGGTCACTACTTCACAAAGCTCGACAAAATGACTACCTACATACAAAATCAATTAAGAGATCATACAGTATACTGAGTCAGTAAACCCATCAGCAATGTGACATAACACAAAACATAAATGCAGAAAATTACCTATACAAGTGATTGCCTAATCAGAAGTATATCACGCTGCCTAATATATAAAATAACAGATGTACAGACATATACTGTACATACATAAAGTCAATGAACAAAAGAGAAATCTAAATCAAATCAGTATTTGCTGTAACCAACATTTACCTTCAAAATAGCACCAAATTCTTGTGCACAAAGTCAGGGATTTTGTAGGATTATAGTCAGATGGATGAGTACCCAATTTTATGAAACAAATTATAGTAATCATCATTTTTATATTTAGATTGAAACAAGTCATTCACTGAAACAGAAACAGCTGTATAGGAGGCTTAAAACTAAGTGAGGAACAGCCAAACTCTGCTACAAAGTTGAGATTGTGGAATATGGTTTCTTGTCACAGGTTATATACCAAGGAAAGACTGAGTACAGCAACAAGACACAAGGTAGTAATACTGCATCAGCAAGGTCTCTCCCAGGCAAAGATTTAAAAGCAGATGGGGTTTCAAGATGTAACGTTCAAGCTCTTTTGAGGAAATGGGCAACGTTCAGGACCGAAGGCGAAGTGGTCGGCCATGGAAACTTTGTGCAGCAGATGAAAAACATATCATACTTACATCTCTTTGATATCAGGAGATGTCCAGCAGTGCCCTCAGCTCAGAACTGGCCGCAACCAGAGGGGCTAAGCTATATCCATCTACTGTTTGAAGAAGCCTGGCCAGTAATGGTTTTCATGGAAGAATTATGGCCAAAAAGACGTACCTTCAATACGAAAACAAGGCCAAGTGACTCAACTTAGTATGAAAAACATAGGAGTCGGTGTGCCGAAAAATGGAAGCAGTTGCTATGGACTGATGAGTCAAATTGTGAAATACTTGACAGTAGCAGAAAACAGATTGTTTGCCGAACGGCTGGAGAGCAACACAAAAAAATGTGTCAACAGTGAAACATGGCATAGGTTCCTTGCAGGTTTGTGGCTATATTTCAGCAAATGGAGTTGGGGATTTGGTCAGGATTAATGGTGTCCTCAATTCAAAGATGTATAGGAAGATACTTATCCATCGCAAAACACCATAACGGAGACATCTGATTGGCTCCAAATGTATTCTCCAACAAGACATTGAGCACAAAACATACACCCAATGTTATAGCATCTTCACCATAAAAAAAACAAAAAAAAAAAACAAGGAGACCTGAAAATGAAGATATGGATGATACAGAGCCCTGGGCTGAACATCAACTCTGTCTGGGATTACATGCAGAGACAGAAGATCTGTGTTTGTTCCAAACATGTTGGAGAACTAAACTATATGAGTGCCTTCAAGATCTGTGTGATGGTGTTTTGAAGGCAAAGGGTGGTCATAGAAAATATTGATTTGATTTAAATTTCTCTTTTATTCATTCACTTTGTTAATTGGTAATAATAATAATCTTTATTTTTTATATAGCGCTAACATATTCCGCAGCGCTTTACAGTTTGCACACATTATCGTCGCTGTCCCCGAAGGAGCTCACAATCTAGATTCCCTATCTGTATGTTTTTGGTAAAAAGAAACTAATAAAACTTTTAATTTGGAAAGCATTATTTTCAAATATTTTCCACACCTGCTAAATGTATAATATTGTTGTGGCTAAAAGTTTTGAGACGGACACAAATTTTGGTTTTCAAAGTTTGATGCATCAGTTGTTATTGTGATCAGATGAATTGCAAAAAAAATGCAAAGTCATTCCTTGCCATAAAAATTAATTTACCATAATCCCAAAAAGCCCATTTTCATAGAATTTCAGCCCTGCTACAATATAACCTGCTAACAACATTTCAATGATCTTCTCATAAGGCAAGGAGTAAAAGTGTCAACAAGGACAAGGCAGCTGATATCACTATGTCATACTAATAGAGTTATAAGAGCAGATTGGTTGCTTTAAAATGAGGCTGGTGCTTGAAATCATTGTCTTCTACTGTTAACCATAGAGACCTTCAAGTAAACACGTGCAGACGTTTCTTTGCATAAAAATAGATTTACAGGGGAGGACATTGCAGCTTGTAAAATTGCCTCTAAATCAACCATTTTAAGAAGTTCAACAACACACTTGCTAAGGAATGGCAGCAGTCAGGAGTTAGCACATCTGCAAGCACAGTGAGGCGAAGGCTTTTGAAGGCTGGACTGGTGTCAAGAAAGCACTTCTCTCCAAGATATACATCAAGGACAGACTGACATTCTACAGGAAGTAAAGGGATTGGGGTGCAGAGAACTTGGGTAAAGTTATTTCTCTGATGCATGCCCCAGCAGACTGTTTTGGACAATCATTGTTCTAGATATCCCAAGAAGGAAAGGGTGATCACTACCATGAGTCTTGTGTCATGCCAACAGCTAAGACCATTCATGTGTGGAGTTGTTTTCATTCATGGAGTGGGTTCACTCACAATTTTGCCTAAGAACACTGCCATGAATAAAGAATGGGATCTAAACATCCTCCAAGTGCAACTTTTCCCAACGATACAGGAGCAATATGGTGAGGATCAATGCTTTTTTCAACATTATGGAGCACTATGCCACAAGGTAAAGTACTAACCAAGTGGCTCGTTCAGCAAAACGGCGTTTTCTCTCTCCCCCCCACTCCTCGGCATCTCTTGCGTATGGCCGTCTGTGAATCGCACAGACGGCGTAGTGTTCCCGCGATTGCGCTTTTCAAATTCCCACACGCATAAAATCATTACAGCGCATGCGCAACTCTTTCCTTGCCCCGGAAATGAATGCTTGCCTTGGACGACTTCCGGGGCAAGGAAAGTGAAGGACAATAGTTGCGCATGCGCTGTAATGATTTTATGCTTTGCCCACTGTTGGGCAAAGCACACTGCGCATGCGCGGGGGGAATTTGAAAAGTGCAATCGCGGGAAGCCGAACGCCGTCTGTGCGATTCACAGACGGCAATACGCAAGAGATGCCGAGGAGTAGGGGGGGGGGGGAGAAGAGAGAAAACGCCGCCCTCCGGACCGGACCGCCCTGATTAGCATACCAAAATAAGAAGTTTACAAAGGTATTTTGGCATCAAAACGGGGGTATCAGGATATATGATACATACCGATAGGTTACTTATGGGACGCACTATTCAGTCATATCTTTAATCTAATAACCAAAATGGTGTGAGATTCCCTTAAAGCAAGAAGGTGTTGACGTCATTCATATCTCTCTCTCTCTCACAACCGCAGACTGCATTTTTCAGGTTCACAAGTTCAGGGCGGATCCGACTCAAATCAGATCCGTTGCATCAGTTTTTTTCGCCATCTGCGCTGCATCCGTCTTTTTACATATTCGACGGATTGTGCCGGACAGCAAAAAAAAACAGATGTGTGAAAGTAGCCTAAAAGATCTAAAACACTGAAGCAGCAAACTTTGTGAAAACTACAAGTTTGTGTCAGTTACTTTTTGAAGCAATTTCCTCTGGTCTGATGAGACATAAACGGAACGGTTTGGCCATAATGACTATTGTTACATATGGAGACGACGTAGCCACGAGGCACAGGGATGTCAGCATCACGTAGTGGAGTGGCTTTGCTGCAGGAGAGACTGTAGCACTTTACAAAACAGCTGCCATTATGAGTGCAACACGGTAATACATCAGGCAAGAAGATAAAGGGAGCTTCAAGTCAGAACGCTCTCTCCCCTCCTCACTGAAGACGCTCGCAGGACTTCTGGGTGCAACAAGCAGCAACCGCAAACAGGCAGGAGCCAGAGTGCACCCGCAGGCACACTGTATCAGCGCCCGTGCACTCATCCAGTGTCAGTGAGCAGGTGCAGATTCACTTTTAAGCGTAACCACCATTGTGATTGTTAGGTCATAGATTTATAGCAAATGTGAGAATAAGCAACTTTGTAAGATATCTTATCAGAGAAATCTGTTAGTTTCTCCTCCGGGACTTCATTACTATCAAGTCCAGCAGTTGGATTGATGCAAATGCACTTGTCCTTGAAAGACCTTCATACACATATCAATAGCATGGGGGGTGAAATCATAGGGACAAAATCCCTTTAAATGTCAGGAATTGTGAAAAAGGCTGAGATGTAAGTAAAAGCATTTTTATAGCCATCACCTGCACCCATGAGTGATAGGATTAAGCCGACATTTAGTTACAGAGCTGTTCATGTCTAATCTCCCTATTCCATGAGATAATAAGGCTCGTTGCATCATTATGTGTGCAATATAAAATGATATCTGACAATAGAGGAAGAAGAGTGAAGCCTGTGCCATCTTTATCAAGGTAGAGGTACGCTGCCCTCTTGGGGGTGTTTGAGGGTGTACTATCAGCAGCCACCTGCTTTTCCTGGGAAAGGACACTATACCTCTCTTCAATTAAAACGTCGGGGTGGTGACAGGCAGAAGGTGTGGGGTCGTCATTTACTAGCACCTAATGAGTTAACTTTACTTAAGTCCAAATGGGTGTTATCAGATACTTTTCATTGGGGGGCATGTACTTCTCCCTGTATAAGTATTTTTATCTGATAACCCCCACGTGAACTTAACAAAAGTTAAATGGAATCCGTCAGCAGGTGTTTGCTACCTCATCTGAGAGCAGCCTGATGTAGGCAAAGAGACCCTGAATCCAGCGATGTATTACTTGGATTACTGGGTGCAGCCGTTTTGACACAATCAGAGCTTTTAGATTTAATGATGCAGAGCTAAGAAAGCTGCCGCATCTGGCTCTGTGTACATAGTCTATACACAGTGAGCAGCTTATCACAAGAGGGGGCGGAGTCAGAAGAAGGCCCGTAGGCTAATCACAGCAATGATAATCTCCAGGTGAGAAAAAGTCAGTGTAAGTAAACAGCACACAGCTTGACATGTGACACATCCTTGAAATCTGTGCTTTGTACCCCTACCTCATGCGGTCCTCAAATTACACCGCAAAAATCTGCTGACAGATTCCCTTTAACTCATTTACTTCTAAATACTTTGCTAATATCTCCGCAACAGAGAAGTGAAATAAAGAACAAAAAAAAAAGTTTTATCTGGTTCTGCAGCCATTATTACATCTTGTGTCCAATTCTACATGAAAAAGTTGGTGAAAGGTCTATCCGTGTATTTATGTCACTTATTCATTTACCTTGGGAGTAGGGAAATGAATGCCGAGCCGAGCAGACTGGGCCCATGACAGCATTAAGAACATTCCCTCCAATGCATTATAGTTAATATGACGTTACAGTATGAAGACATTGTTGCAGTGAGCAGGGTTTTCGGTACCCCCCTTTCACGCAATATAAACCATGTTATGAAAGCTGGAGCCTGATCACACGTGACCTGGGAGTCTGCACCATATGCCAAGTATTCTGACTGTCAGGTATCTGAGTCTCAGGGAAAGAGAATTCTTATTGCAAAACTACATAGCGTCAATTCATAAGAGTATATTGTGTGATGGAGAGGTGACAGCATCCATGTTAGGCGAAGAATAAAAAAAAAAAAAAAAAAGCAAAATAAACCAAAATCTTTATTCCTCCAAGACAGTAAAGACTGTGACGTATCAACCAGCACAGGGGTTTTATCAAGCAGCTCTTGTGCTTCTTAAAATCAGGCGGAAGTACTTTCAAAAGGATTATACAGCCAATATGATAATCAAAGTAAGTACATCACCCTCATCAGGTCTCATGAACCAATATAATAATGTATTCAGTTTGGCCTGACAGATTAGGGGACATATCTTATTTAATGTTCCCGTTTTACAGTCTGTCTACAGACACTGATGATCAAATGACAAAACCCAATACAGAATACCACTGGCGCTAACTGCAAATACCTTACATCCCCCCCATCTCAGATAAGCCTCCCTGACCAACACAGGGTTAAACCAACTAAAACACAGTAATACTCAACTAGTTCTCAAGGTGACAAGGTATTAAGGGCCCGTCTCACATAGCGATATCGCTACCGAGATCGATGCTGAGTCACTAGTTTTGTGACGCAGCACCGAGCTCACCAGCGATATCGCTGTGTGTGACATTCAGCGACGATCAGCCCCCCTGCCGGGTATCGCTGATCGTCGCTGAAATGTCAGGACATTTTTTTGATCGCTGGTCTCCCGCTGACAGGCACGCATCGCTGCGTGTGACAGGCGGGAGACCAGCGATCCGCTGGTAACCAAGGTACACAGCGGGTTTCCAGGCGCGGGGCTGTGCCTAGAAACCCGCTGTGTACCTTGGATACCAGCGCCCTGATGCAGGGAGCTGGTATCCAAGGTACACAACGGGTTTCCAGGCACCGCGCAGCGCTTGGAAACCCGCTGTGTACCTTGGATACCAGCTCCCTGCATCAGCGCGCTGGTATCCAAGGTACACTGCGGGTAACTAAGCGATGTTACCCGCAGTGTCGCTGTCCCAGATCGCTGCCTGAGCTGCCTGTTTGGCAGCTCAGCAGCGATCATGTAGCGATACACCAGCGATCCTGACAAGTGCATATCGTTGTCGGGATCGCTGGTGTATCGTTATGTGAGACCCAGCCTTTAGGCAGAAACCCCACCAGGTAGTTGTAAATATGATCACTAATGCCTTATTGAATGTTGATAATTTCAAGACCACGGCAGACAAAGGAGACCGTTCTCTGAAACGCTTAGAATAATGTTAGCGGGCTGAACCTAGCAGGACTTCCGAATTACCCAAAGTGATGTCACCATCTCCATCCGGAGTTCCTGGTGTGTATCAAGAACACTGAGACAGTAGCTGCGGGCAGAGGACCAGCTGAGGAGTTTGATGGAGTCTTCTACAGAGTCAGGTCCATTGTGAGTAGATACTTATGACCATCTGTGGACACCTGAAACCTGGACGACCGTTGTCTCGGACTTAGTGGATGGATCAACATTCCATAAGGCATTAGTGATTAGATTTACAACTACCTGGTGGGTTTTCTTCTTTCTTTACACCTTGTACCATTGCGCTCTAGCGGAGTATTATTGTGTGTCAAATGACAAAACCCTCTGCACATTTATCTCAGAAGCCCCCGTAACCATTATACCAGCTGTGTTATCCCATCAATATTGGCAGGCAAGCCACTTTAAACCTTTTCGTAGGGTGCTGGCCCTGAATCAAGACACCAACATTTAAGACATGGCATTTAGGTGGTTCTAATTTTGTAACCGTTGTGGGGTCCATTCACCCATTGCTCCCCTAGGACTGGAGATGCTTGTGACAAAAAGCAAATTTCCTTTATGTTTTGTTTTTCTTTCCCAAAGTTTCAAACTTTTTAAAAGCAGTAAAACACAATGGTACTGATGATGCCAGATCTTGTTTACCGTGCATTAGAGACCACAAAAACAAAAATCGAAATCTAAAAGCCTCATTTCATTTTTCTCATCCTATTTGGATTTTTTCCCTTGTTTTTCTCTACACAATGAGAAGTGGATGTTGTCATTCAAAACTACAACACATCACATAAACAACAAGCACAAGCCCTTTCACATATGTAGAAGAAATATATAGTATATATATAATAATTTAATAAAAAAAAAGTATGGCTAAAATGGGAAGGGGTTAATGTGTATGGGGTCTTTGGTAGTAAACCTAATCCATGCTAAATAGATTATTCTGATTATGTAGGCTCAGTCACATGATCACTTTGCAAGAAGTCATGTAAAAGTATCACACAACAGAACAGAAAATCTGGCCTTACGCCATGAACAGCCTTCACCAGTTTAGGTTATTCTGTTGAAGACTTGAGTTTGGATATGTTCCTAAAAGAACAAATTGGTGTCCCAATCTCCTTTCAATGTTAGGTTCTGGCTTCTGCTTGAGACAGGACAGCATTTCCTGTGTGGGCAGATCATCAGTGCTATGGGTGAAGGAGGTTGAGACATACATAGAGAAGGGGCTGGCTTAGCTGCCAGCCAGCCTCCTCCACGCACAGCACTGACATACTGTCCTGCGTCTAGCACAAGCCAAAAGTGAAGCTACAAGGACCTCAGTGGATATCTGGAGATTTGGACACCTCTGATAACCCAGACACATAAGTAATAGTTGTGCACTTGCTGTACATCTCCATACACTAGTTATGATGCCAGTCAGACAGTGACATGCTGTAAATAGCACGAGGCACCTGCTGTAATATTTATTATAGACGGTCTCATTTATTTGCTGACATTGCCTTTCAGTACTGCCTGTTACGCTGACGAGGTCAGTATGACAGTATTTTTCCAGTGCTAAACTGGCGGTATAAACCACACGTGGCCCGAGGGTTAAGATGTGTCTATTCAGTGGCACAAATATCAAACTACATAGCAGTTCTATCATTCTAGAAAGCAACACGGGAATATACTCTGAACACTGTAATTTACCATTACCTTCATAGTAAATCACACTCCAAGTTTGGCCTAATAGTGTACCTTTCTCAGTAGTGAAAAGTTATCTACATAAGGACCAACACTAGGGGAGTAAAGGCACTGTCACATTTAGTGATCGCACTAGCGATCACGACAACGACACGACCTGGCGAGATCGCTGGTGTGATCGCTATATGATCGCTAGTTAGATTCCAAACACAAAGATCTCATCAGAGATCAGCGATCTGTGATTCCAAACACATCTCATCAGCGATCTGAATAACGACCTCTGCGGTCGTTGGGAAAATCTAGTCCCACCTGCGATGCTGGTGAAGTCGTTCATAAAGGGTGTCACACTCAGCGATTCAGCCTCACCAGCGGGACACCAACGACCAAAAAACGGCTCAGAACGTTCATAAGCGATCAGCGACATCTCAGCAGGGGCCACATCACTGCTACATGTCACACACAGCTGCGTCGCTAACGAGATCGCTACTGCGTCATAAATGGTGACTCTTTAGCGATCTCATTAGCGATCTCGCTTAGTGTGACAGTACCTTAACCCTTGATTTCATACCTCTCTCATCTTGAAGAATGCCATTCCGGTCAGTAAGGAGTCAGAGCCGGCCTGATGCTGGGGTCCTATCCGTTCCAGCTCCAGTTGTTCAGCCACTTCTTGCAATCCACCCTGACAAGAGACACCATGATTAGACCACAGCTGATATTTAGTTTGGGGAGGGCACAGACACGGCCTAATTTCCCTGTAAGCTTAACATAGTCTTTGCTCACCAACATCTTCACAACCCTAAATACATAGCAGCAAAGGAAGATTTTTTAAATGGAGAGCTGGATGCCTAAAATTCTTTGGCCTCCTGGGTTTGTTTAGTAGCCTGGCTGTCAGAGCACATGACCCTAAGATCAGATATAAGGCAGGCTGGCCACACATATGAAACCTCGGTTGAATGCTTGTCCGGTGGCCAGCCATCTCTCCTGACACAGAGAGCCCAGACGAGCTTCTGTTCTGAACTGAGTGGAGAAACCCCTACCAGGCACTGGGATCAGCACCCTAGTGGAGGATCCTCTAGAATAAAATTGGTCATACACATTAAATAGGATTTGAAAAGGTAAAGTA
This sequence comes from Oophaga sylvatica, assembly GCA_033576555.1. NCBI lineage: Eukaryota > Metazoa > Chordata > Amphibia > Anura > Dendrobatidae > Oophaga > Oophaga sylvatica. The sequence goes on from JARQOD010000001.1 coordinate 104,087,823, forward strand.
TGGCACACAGATTTACTCTGAGGCTCTCTAGGACTGCTCCTCAAACCCAACATTAAATGCATTCCTCAGAATTTAAATTGCAACACGAGGAAGGAAAAAGTAGTATCATTATGGAAATCACAGGATCAATAGACATGTTAATAAGCAAATGGTGAAAAAAATAGAATCTAAATTTTCAGGACACTAGAGCAGTCTGGTGAAGGTCTCAGGACCAAAAATGTTCACCACTTTGGATTGTCCTATACATTTACAAAGTAGAACTTGTGTGGCACAACGCCGGGCAGATCTCTAGATTTGGGCCATTACTGATTGGCAGGAGGTTAATGATATCGCAAATAAATGTAATTGATAGATGCAATTCAAAGTCTTGGGCATAATTACCAATATCAGTCCTGAACCAAAAAGTAGTTTTAGCAGCTGGTAACAAGCAACATACTGGTATCTACTGTATATGTACGTACCTTCAAATTTTTGCAGCTTTTCATGAGATATTTAACATCGTAGATGACAGGAAAAAATAGACGTAGAATTTCAAAGAAGTCTAGCTCAACCTCAGGAAGAGTGGAGTTAGTCAGTATCTTTATTAGATAGCCAAAATCATATCCACTGCAAAAACAATGGCAAAGAGAAGAGACATTGGGGAGATTTATTTTAAGATGATTTCATAAAATTAGAAGAGAAAAGGCAAATAGGAATATGCTATTAAAGGAACCTGACAGAGTCATGCTGCCCGCACCGCAGAGAGAACATACTGCGAAAAGCAAGCTTCTCCCCGTCCGGCTCCAGATGACCGACTTTACCCAGTGCCATCCAGGAGGGTCCTGTTCTAGTGCTCATCTAAAAGAAACCCCTCATGGCTGACAGGGGCCTACTGAAGGACCCACGTGGCCTCCATCTTTATCCTCCTATAGGCTTCACAGCAGATCATTATTTCCTGTATGTATATATAACTGAAGTATGGCAATATATTGTACAAGCCGGTTCAAGATCCTTGAAGGACTTAAATTTTTTTTTTAAATTCAAATCTTCCTTTTTCAAAGATGAAAATAAAACAAAGAAATTCAAAGAAAAATAAAATCATTACATTGGGTATCGTTACATCCAATCTATCAAAATATAAAAATTAATCCAAGAGGAGATTTAAAAAAAAAAAAAAAATAATTGTGCTAAATATTCTGCTTTTGGATCATCACACCTCACCAAAAATGTAATAAAAAGGGACTGACATGTCATATTTACCCCAAAATGGTTCCAATAACAACTACAGCTTGAACATTTTTCTGCACATACTAAAGTGAGTGGTGTCCCGGAAAATAATCACTGGTCCCAACAAAAAAAAAACAAAAAAAAACCCCACAGCCCATTATACAGTCATGTCAACGGAAAAATAGAAGAGTTATGGGTATTGGAAGACTGGGAAAGAGTGAAGTCAGTAGAAGGGAATAGAAATATAATACAGAAGGAAAGTGAAGGTGACATGAGAACAAGTAGAGGACTAGTATGAATGTAAGGCTCATGGGTGGATTTCCAGCCATCCATTGTTTCCTACTAACTCTGCTGGAAAGTCATGACTTTCCCATAGTGTGGTCAGGGACAGCGTCCACCCTAACCGTGCTGACAACTCATTTCCATGTGACGTTGATTATCTCACTGCACAAGGCCCGTCACTGAGGGTAAAAAAACGTCCTCGGGATCTACTAGAGCAGGACTGACATCAGATCCTTCTCAGAAGTACCATTTAGGGTCACCAGTACATAAGATGTCATAGATGACGGTCGATGGCTAGAAACTACGTTAGATCGGACCTGACATTACTCGTGGTCATAATGGGGGCTACATAGATAGTGTTTAGTCCAAACCCCTGATATTCCAATAAATGGGCAGAGATATTGGTGTGAATGCACTGTTTTATAGCTTGTACACAGACAGATACAGGGATTTTTGTGTGTACTCACCGTAAAATCCTTTTCTTCAAGTCAATCATTGGGGGACACACTACCATGGGTGTTATGCTGCTGCCACTAGGAACTCAACTCCTCCTCCGCAGTATACACCCCCTGCTGGCTCTCTCTTGTGAACCAGTTCGGTGCCAAAGCAGTAGGAGCTCACAAACAGTTTTCACAAACAGAATTGCAATATGTCAAACCAAAAACAGACAACAAGCCAATAGGGTGGGTGCTGTGTCCCCCAATGATTGGCTTGGAAAAAAGGATTTTACGGTGAGTACACACAAAAATCCCTGTTTCTCCTTCGCCTCATTGGGGACACACTACCATGGGACGTCCTAAAGCAGTCCCTGGGTGGGAGAAAACATCACAACAGGTGGAAAAACCTCACGCACCCAATGCTTAGAAAGCGATTGTAAAAGCCTACAGATGCGAAACTGCCGCCTGCAAAATTTGTCTGCCAAGGGCCGCATCCGAAGAGGCTTGAGTATGAATGTTGTAATGCTTAACAAACGTGTGAAGGCTGGACCAAGTCGCGGCCTTGCACACTTGCTGTGCGGAAGCTTGGTGCCGGATGGCCCAAGAAGCCCCCACTGATCGAGTGGAGTGTGCCTTAATCCCAGCCGGGATAGACTGACCTTTGACACGGTAAGATTCGTGTATTGCAGAGCTAACCCATCTGGCTATTGTAGCCTTAGATGCAGGCAAACCTTTCCTGTGTCCCTCCGTAAGCACAAAAAGGGCGTCAGATTTGCGAAAAGATGCTGTTCTGGAGATGTATTTTCTGAGAGCTCTCACTAAGTCCAAGGTGTGGAGAGCCTTTTCAGTACGGTGCACTGGAGCCGGACAGAAGGATGGCAGAACTATGTCTTCATTCAGATGAAAAGCCGAGACGACCTTTGGCAAAAAGGACGGGGGAGTTCTGAGCACCGCTTTGTCTTGGTGAAAAATCAGAAACGGAGGTTTGGACGACAAAGCAGACAGTTCCGAGACCCTTCTGATGGATGTTATTGCCACGAGAAAGGCAATTTTCCAAGATAGAAGGGAGAGGGAAATATCTTGTAACGGCTCGAAGGGGGACTCCTGAAGAGCAGTAAGGACCAAATTAAGGTCCCAGGGTTCCAATGGCATCTTGTAAGGGGGATAAGATGCGAAACTCCCTGCATGAAAGTCCTGACCTGTAGTCTTGAAGCTATCTTTCTCTGGAAAAGAACAGATAGCGCGGATATTTGGCCTTTAAGAGAGGCCAGTGCTAGGCCAAATCCAATCCCGCTTGGAGAAATTCCAGGATACAGGGAATGGAAAATAACAACGGGGAACGACCCTTCCCTTTGCACCATGAGAAAAAAGTTTTCCAAACTCGATGGTAAATACGCATGGAAACAGGCTTTCTAGCGTTAATCATGGTAGACGCCACTGTATCCGAGAAACCTGCTCGGGCTAGAATCCTGAATTCAATGGCCAGGCCGTTAAACTCAGCACTCTGGAGTTCTGGTGGCAAATGGGCCCCTGAGAAAGCAAATCCGGACGATCCGGTAACCGCCAGGGGACGTCGGCGAGTAGTTGTACTAGCTCCGCATACCAAGCTCGGCGTGGCCAGTCCGGAGCGACGAGGATCACTGGAATGCCTTCCGCTTTGATCTTCCGGATGACTCTTAGAATCAGTGGAAGTGGTGGAAAGACATAAGGGAGTCGAAATTGGCCTCATGGAAGTACTAGAGCGTCCGAGCCGATGGCTAACGGATCGCGGGATCAGGCTACGAATGTCGGAACCTTGGCGTTCAGCCTGGAAGCCATAAGATCCACGTCTGGAGGGCCCCAACGTTGACAAATTTGATGAAAGACTTCCGGGTGAAGAGACCACTCTCCTGAGGCTATGGCCTGGCGACTGAGAAAATCCGCCGCCCAATTCTCTACTCCCGGAATATGGACTGCAGAGATGAGTGAATGATTTTCCTCTGCCCATTGGAGAATGTGCGTTACTTCGATCATTGCAGCCCTGCTCTTCGTGCCACCTTGGCGATTGATGTACGCCACCGCCGTGGCGTTGTCTGTCTGAATCCGGATGGGACGTCCGGACAGAAGATGATAGAAGGAGGAGATAATTTGCATATTCCCAGTGCCTTCTGGGATAAGTGAAGAGTCTCCGCGAGCTCAAGGAACACTGGATTTTGGCTGTTGCAGCTGAAAGGAGGACATCAGTAAACCAGGGGAGGAGTCCCGAGGAGATAATTTGCATATTCCCAGTGCCTTCTGGGATAAGTGAAGAGTCTCCGCGAGCTCAAGGAACACTGGATTTTGGCTGTTGCAGCTGAAAGGAGGACATCAGTAAACCATTTCACCGCTTGATTATCTCTTGAACAATAAGAACATGGAAGAGGCTAGGAGCCATGTGGTGACCTGCATTTCTTGCTACATGTTCATAGACTTACCAGTGGAAAAGCCGAACTTCACATGCCAGAAATGCAAGCTTGTGTCCCTGTTGGAGGAAAAGTTGCAAAATCTGGAAGAGAGGTTATCTACATTGAAGACCATTAAGGAAGGTGAAGAGTTCTTAGACAGAGCAGAATTATCTCTTCATGGTACAGAAAGAGAAGAAATTCGAAGTGCAACTGAAGAAACAGAGGAATGGAAGCATGTGACCCAGAGAAGCAGGAGGATCAGGAGGCAGTCAGCACCAATTCTGCTCAGGAACCAATACCAGGCTCTTACACAGGAGAACGATGAAGAAATACATCAGGATAAGACTTTGCCCACAAACAACCTTGTACGCCCTCAGAGTCCTCCTGAATGGAGAAAGAAAACTGTTGTAAAGAAGAAACGGAGAGTTGTTGTCATGGGCGATTCCCTGTTGAGAGGAACAGAGGCCGCTATCTGCAGACCGGATATAACCTCAAGAGAAATGTGCTGTCTTCCAGGTGCAAAAATTAAAGATGTGTCTGACAGGATATCAGGACTCTTCAGACCTAAAGATGACTACCCATTCCTGCTAATACATGTGGGGACAAATGACACCGCTAGAAACGACCTGGAAACCATCTGCAGTGACTTTGAAAACTTAGGTAAGAAAGTGAAAGAACTGGGAGCGCAGGTGGTCTTCTCTTCCATCCTCCCAGTGGATGGCCATGGAACAAGGAGGTGGAATAAGATTCTGCAGGTGAACAACTGGCTACGTCGATGGTGCCGTCAGCAAGGATTTGGATTTCTGGATCACGGAGTGAATTACCTATACGATGGACTACTTGCTAGAGATGGGGTGCACCTTACGAAGACTGGAAAACATGTATTTGGAAGTCGCCTTGCTACACTCATCAGGAGAGCTTTAAACTAGAACAATGTGGGAAGGGAAGCAAAACGCCAGCAAAAGCCATACACTTGACAAATACTATTGAGATTTCTGCTATTAGAAGTGAAGGGGAAGAACAAAGACAAAAAAATCTAAATAATAAAAATATTGAAGGAAGAGAAACCAATCACAAACTAAAGTGTTTCTATACGAATGCACAAAGCATGGGCAACAAACAAGGAGAACTGGAGCTACTAACGCAGGAGAAGAAATATGATGTCATTGGAATCACTGAGACTTGGTGGGACGATACACATGATTGGAATACAAGGCTAGAAGGATACAACTTATTTGCAAGAAACAGACTTGATAAACGAGGAGGAGGTGTTGCATTGTATGTTAGAAAAGCGTATATCTGCACAGAGATTGACGCTTCAGAGACTGGGAGTTCTGTGGAAACTGTTTGGGTAAGAATACAAGGACAGAACAATGGAAAGGACACCATTGTAGGCATTTACTACAGGCCGCCTGTGCAAGCTGAAGATATGGATGAACTCTTTATGCATCAAATGGCCAAGTTCTCCAAAAAATATGACATAGTGGTCATGGGAGATTTCAACTATCCAGACATTTGTTGGGAATCTCTCTCAGGCAAAACTAACAGGTCCAGGAAATTCTTATCCTCTCTTGCTGACAACTTTATCTTCCAAAAGGTAATGGAGAAAACAAGGGGATCTGCTACCTTGGATCTAATCCTCATAAACAAGGAGGAAATGGTGGAGGAGGTAAGAGTGGCTGGGACTCTAGGAGGTAGTGACCATGCTATTTTAGAATTTTGGATAACAAGAGGAGGAAGACCTGTGAAGACTCAGACGTCAAGGTTAGATTTCAGAAAGGCAGATTTTAAGGAACTCAGAAAGAGAATTGGAGGGATCCAATGGCTGGATATCCTTAAGGACAAAAATGTCCAGGAAGGATGGAAAATCTTGAAAAATGAGATTCTCAAAGCACAATCGTTAACAATTCTGAAAAGAGGGAAGAATGGGAAGCATTTAAGGAAACCAGGATGGATGAACATAGAACTTAAACACATGCTAAAAAGGAAGAAAGAAATGTTTATCAAATGGAAAGAGGGAGGCATATCTAAAGAAGAATATAATGCCGTCTGCAGAACCTGCAGGGCACAAATCAGATTATCTAAAGCTGACAATGAATTAAGGCTTGCAAGTGACGTCAAAAGCAACAAAAAAGGATTTTGGGGATACGTCAAAAGTAAAAGAAAAGTCAAAGATGCTATAGGATTTTTACAGGATGAAAATGATGAAATGGTAAGTCAGGATGTTGAGAAGGCTGAACTTTTAAATTCCTATTTTGCATCTGTTTTCTCTCAGAAAGGAAATGTAACATCAACTGATCTTCACTGTCCTATTAAAGGAATAGAAGAATCCAGGATATCTATAAACAGAAAGACAGTGAGGAAACACTTTGCTAACATAAATGAATTCAAGTCTCCAGGTCCAGATGAATTACACCCCAGGGTACTGAAGGAGATAGCAGAAGAAATTCTTGAACCACTGTCCATAATCTTTGAAAATTCTTGGAGAACAGGAGAAGTCCCAGAAGACTGGAGAAGAGCAAATGTTGTTCCTATCTTCAAAAAGGGGAAGAAGGTGGACCCAGGGAACTACAGGCCGGTGAGTCTGACTTCCATACCAGGAAAGATCTTTGAACAAATTATTAAAGAACATGTATGCAAGTACCTGGATAAGAATGAAGTGATTAAACAGAGTCAGCATGGGTTTGTAACTAATAAGTCATGTCAGACTAACTTAATTTCCTTCTATGACAGAATCACTGACTGGGTGGATCAGGGAAATGCTGTAGATATAGTATATATTGACTTCAGCAAAGCATTTGACAAAGTATCTCACACAATCCTTATTGAAAAAATGACTAAGTATGGAATGGACAAGGCAACTGTTAGGTGGATTCATAACTGGCTTAGTGATCGGACCCAAAGAGTGGTTGTAAATGGCTGCACATCCAGTTGGAAGAATGTCTCAAGTGGGGTACCACAAGGCTCTGTTTTGGGCCCTGTATTGTTCAACATCTTTATCAATGATTTAGATGAAGGAATTGAGGGTAAACTGATCAAATTTGCTGATGACACAAAGCTAGGAGGGGTAGCTAATACTAGAGAAGAGAGAGAGAGGATTCAAAAAGATATACATAAACTGGAGCAGTGGGCAGCAACTAACAGAATGGATTTTAACAGGGAAAAATGCAAAGTACTTCATCTGGGCAATAAAAATGAAAAAAGCATATACAAAATGGGAGGAATAGGGCTAAGTAACAGCACATGTGAAAAAGACTTGGGTATACTAATTGATCACAGACTTAACATGAGTCAACAGTGTGATGCAGCAGCAAAAAAGGCAAATGCAATTCTAGGATGTATCAACAGAAGCATACAGTCTAGATCACGTGAGGTCATTATTGCCCTCTACTCCTCTTTGGTCAGACCTCATCTGGAATACTGTGTCCAGTTTTGGGCACCACATTTTAAAAAAGACATCAACAAACTGGAGCAAGTTCAGAGAAGAGCCACCAGAATGGTGACCGGTCTGCAAACCATGTCCTATGAGGAACGGTTGCAGGATTTGGGAATGTTTAGCTTGCAAAAAAGAAGACTGAGAGGAGACTTAATAGCTGTCTACAAATATCTCAAGGGCTGTCACATTGTAGAAGGATCATCTTTATTCTCATTTGCACAAGGAAAGACTAGAAGCAATGGGATGAAACTGAATGGGAGGAGACACAGATTAGATATTAGAAAAAACTTTTTGACAGTTAGGGTGATCAATGAGTGGAACAGGCTGCCACAAGAGGTGGTGAGTTCTCCTTCAATGGAAGTCTTCAAACAGAGGCTGGATAGACATCTGTCTGGGATGATTTAGAGAATCCTGCTTTGAGCAGGGGGTTGGACCAGAAGGCCCAGGAGGTCCCTTCCAACTCTACCATTCTATGATTCTATGATTCTATGATTCTAAGTGTAGAAGAGCCAGCCTTATCGCCCGGATCTCGAGGACATTGATCGGAAGGCTGGCTTCCTTCCTAGACCATCGTCCCTGAGCTGTATGGTGACGAAAGATTGCGCCCCAACCGAGGAGACTGGCATCGGTGGTTACTACCAGCCAGTGTACAGGGAGGAAGGATTTTCCCTGAATCAGGGACGACGTTGTCGTCCACCACCTGAGAGACCGTCAGACTCTGGGTGTCAGAAGAAAGCGGCGACCCAAGGAGCCTGGATTCTTGTCCCAGGTTGAGATCAAAGCCTGATGCAGAGGACGAAGGTGAAATTGGGCAAATGGTACTGCTTCGATGGACGCTACCATTTTTCCCAGGACCTGCATGGCGAACCTCAGGGAGCAAGGCCGGGACAGAGATAGAGATCGAACTCCTCGGGTGAGAGATGAGATCTTGTCCGGAGGGAGAAGAACCAACCCTAAGGAAGTGTCTAAGATCATCCCCAGAAAGGGAATTTGCTGGGATGGAACCAGGGAAGATTTCTCCAGGTTTACCAGCCAACCTAGACGGGACAAGGTGTCGATGGCGATACTGACGCTTTCTAGACAAGCCCGATAGGACGGACCATTGACAAGGAGGTCGTCCAGGTAGGGTAGAATTACCACGCCTCGAGTGTGTAAAATAGACATGACAGCCGCCATGACCTTTGTGAACACTCTGGAAGCGGTGGCGAGGCCGAACGGGAGAGCAGTGAATTGGAAGTGCTCGTCTCCCACCGCAAACCGTAGAAATCTTTGATGACCCTTGAAGATTGGAACATGGAGATATGCGTCCTTGATGTCGATTGATGCAAGGTATTCTCCTTTTTCGAGTGAAGCGATGACAGAGCGTAGGGATTCCATCCTGAAGTGGCGCACAGAGACAAATTTGTTTAGTAGCGTCAGGTCTAGAATTGGAGGCATGGTTCCATCCTTTTTTGGAACCACAAAAAGGTTTGAGTAAAAACCCTTGAACCTTTCTGTGGGAGGAACCGGGATGATGACCGCACTGTTGCTGAGGGCGGATATGGCCTGATAAAAGGAAACCGCCAGCGTCGCGGATTGTGGGAGCCGGGACCGGAAGAATCGTGTTGGAGGAGGGGATGAGAACTCGATTTTGTATCCGGAAGACACGAGATCCCTTACCCAACGGTCGTGGACAACCGTCAGCCAGACTTGGCGAAACAAGGACAGGCGGCCGCCCACCTTGCCTGTGTCTTCCAGACACAGCAATGAGTCATTGTGAAGAGAACTTGCGGGACGGGGCACCTTTGGTTCTTGTCCGAGGAGATCTGTTTCTCCAAGAGTTAGAAGGTCTGAGCGAAGGGTTGGAACTTCCGGCTCTGCGTGGGACCCGAGAAGGGTTAGTGGAGGTGACTGGAGGTGACCAGCCTGTGGAACTGCGAAAAGGCCGGGAGCGGGTTTGGAATTGGCTCCAAAGGGTCGAGTTAGCCTACGTTGGGGGAGAAAATGGGTATTATACCTACCGATAATTCGGTTTCCAGGAGTCCATCCTGACAGCACTATGGAGGACGTCCTCCTCCTCCTTACAGGGACAGGAAGCACACGAGAGGTTAAAAGGTCCCACTCCTCCCCCTATACCTCAGTGATTTGACAAGTACCATACCATGGATCAATGCAAGTGACAATATTTAACCCCTTCCCGACCCATGACGCCTACGTCGGCGTCATGAAAACCTGTGCCATCCCGACCCATGACGCCGACGTAGGCGTCATGCTATAAATCATGTTACTGCGGGTCGGGGGTCCGGGGTCACTGAAAGGTCACCCGACCCGCAGTAACAGGACCCTTACTGCATCACCACAGGGGGGTTGGCTTAACCCCCACGTGGCCACGATCGCTCTGATTGGCTGTTAAAAGTGAAACTGCCAATCAGAGCGATTTGTAACATTTCACCAATGAAACTGGTGAAATATTACAATCCAGCCATGGCCGATGCTGCAATAGCATCTGCCATGGCTGGAGACCGCGATCAGACCCCCCCCACATCGAGTCACGGCGGTGATCGGCCGCCGCCACCGAAAGATGGCAGCGATCGGTCACCGCCGTCGCTGTCTGCTCCCCTGCTCCTGCGATCACCCCCCCTCACCTTCCGATCCCCCCCCTCACCTTCCGACGTCCCCTACTCACCTCTCCCGGTCCACCGATGTCCCTGGATCCGTCCCGGCGGCTGCCCGGGATTCTTCATGGGCGCCGCCATCTTGGAAAATGGCGGGCGCATGCGCAGTGCGCCCGCCGGCCGGCGCATGCGCAGTGCGCCCTCCATTGTAAAAAAATTTATTTTGATCACTGTGATAAACGGTCACAGTGATCAAAATAAAAAAAAAAAGTAAATGAACCCCCCCCCCCGTCATAGGTAGGGACAAATAATAAAAAATTTTTTTTTTTTTTTTTCCTAGCGGATTTTGCTGCGGATCCGCGGCGGATTTTGCGGCGGATCCGCGGCTGATTTCGCTGCTGATCCGCGGCGGATTCGCTGCTGATCCGCTGCGGATCCGCGGCTGATTTCGCTGCTGATCCGCGGCGGATTTGGATTTCGCTGCTGATCCGCGGCGGATTTCGCTGCGGATCCGCGGCGGATTTCGCTGCGGATCCGCGGCGGATTTCGCTGAGGATCCGCGGCTGATTTCGCTGCTGATCCGCGGCTGATTTCGCTGCTGATCCGCGGCGGATTTCGCTGCTGATCCGCGGCGAATTTCGCTGCTGATCCGCGGCGGATTTCGCTGCTGATCCGCGGCGGATTTCGCTGCGGATCCGCTGCTGATTTTGCTGCGGATCCGCGTCTGATTTCGCTGCGGATCCACGACTGATTTCGCTGCGGATCCGCGACTGATTTCGCTGCGGATCCGCGGCGGATTTCGCTGCTGATCCGCGGCGGATTTTGCTGCTGATTCGCTGCGGATCCGCGGCGGATTTCGCTGCTGATTCGCGGCGGATTTCGCTGCTGATTCGCGGCGGATTTCGCTGCTGATTCGCGGCGGATTTCGCTGCTGATTCGCGGCGGATTTCGCTGCTGATCCGCGGCGGATTTCGCTGCTGATCCGCGACGGATTTCGCTGCTGATCCGCGGCGGATTTCGCTGCTGATCCGCGGCTGATTTCGCTGCTGATCCGCGGCAGATTTCGCTGCTGATCCGCGGCGGATTTCGCTGCGGATCCGCTACTGATTTCGCTGCGGATCCGCTACTGATTTCGCTGCGGATCCGCGACTGATTTGCGGCGGATTTCGCTGCGGATCCGCGGCGGATTTTGCTGCTGATCTGCGACTGATTTTGCTGCTGATTCGCTGCGGATCCGCGGCGGATTTCGCTGCTGATCCGCGGAGGATTTCGCTGCTGATCCGCGGCGGATTTCGCTGCTGATCCGCGGCGGATTTTGTTGCTGATCCGCGACTGATTTTGCTGCGGATCCGCGGCTGATTATCTGCTGATTCATCTGCGCTAGCGGGTATAGCATAACGCGATCGCGTTATGCTATACCGTTACCAGCCGGTCAACGCTACGTGTTGAACGGGCTGGTAAAACGCAATATGAACCCAGCCTTAGGGTTAGAACTAGGGTTAGGGTTAGCATTAGGGTTAAGGTTAGAATTACGGTTGGGGTTGGAATTTGAGTTAGGGTTGGAATTAGGGTTAGGGTTGTAATTAGGGTTAGGCTTGTAGTTAGGTTTATGGTTAGAGTTGGGATTAGGTTAGGGGTGTGTTGGGGTTAGGGTTATGATTAGGGTTTGTATTAGGGTTAGGTGTGTGTAGGGGTTAGGGTTGGGGTTAGGGTGTGTTGGGGTTAGTGTTGGAGTTAGAATTGAGGGGTTTCCACTATTTAGGCACATCAGGGGTCTCCATACGCGACATGGCGCCACCATTGATTCCTGCAAATTTTGCGTTCAAAAAGTCAAACAGTGCTCCCTTTATTCCAAGCCCCGACGTATGCCCAAACAGTGGTTTATCCCCACATATGAGGTATCAGCGTACTCGGGAAAAATTGCACAACAACTTTGGGGGTTCTAATTTCTCCTGTTAACATTGGGAAAAAAAATTGGGGACTAAAAATTATTTTTGTGGAAAAAAAATGATTTTATATTCTCACGGCTCTGCGTTATAAACTTCTGTGAAGGACTTGGAGATTCAAAGTGCTTATAACACATCTATAGGAGTTCCTTGGGGATCTAGTTTCCAAAATGGGGTCACTTGTGGGGAGTTTCTACTGTTTAGGCACATCAGGGACTCTGCAAACGTAAGATGACGCCCAAAGACCATTCCATCAAGTGGGCATTTCAAAACGTCACTACTTCCCATCCGAGCCCCGACGTGTGCCCATACAGTAGTTTTCTCCCACATATGGGATATCAGCATACTCAGGACAAATTGGACAACAACTTTTGGGGTCTAATTTCTCATGTTACCCTTGGGAAAATAAAAAAATTGGGGACTAAAAGATCCTGATTGTGGAAAAAATATAATTTTTTTTATTTTCATGCCCGGGCGTTATAAACTTCTGTGTAGCCCTTGGGGGTTCAAAGTGCTCACCACACATCTAGATAAGTTCTTTGCGGGGTCTAGTTTCCTAAATGGGGTCACTTGTGGGGAGTTTCTACTGTTTAGGCACATCAGGGGCTCTGCAAACTAACAAGATGCCCACAGACCATTCCATCAAGTCGGCATTTCAAAGCGTCACCACATCCCTTCCGAGCCCTGACGTGTGCCCAAACAGTGGTTCCCCCCCACATATGGGGTACTAGCGTACTCAGGACAAACTGGACAACAACTTTTGGGGTCCAATTTCTCCTGTAACCATTGTGAAAATAAAAAATAGTGGGCTAAAAAATCTTTTTTTGAGAAAAAAAATGATTTTTTATTTTCATGGCTCTGCGTTATAAACTTCTGTGAAGCACCTGGGGTTCAAAGTTCTCACTATGCATCTAGATAAGTTCCTTAGGGCGTCTAGTTTCCAAAATGGGGTCACTTGTGGGGGAGCTCCAATGTTTAGGCACACAGGGACTCTCCAAATGCGACATGGCAATCGCTAAATATTCCAGCATGTTTTCCATTCAAAAAGTCAAATGGCGCTCCTTCCCTTCTGAGCCCTGCCGTGCGCCCAAACAGTGGTTTATGACCACGTATGAGGTATCTATGTACTCAGGAGAAATTGCCCAACAAAATTAGGATCCAATTTATACTGTTGCCCATGTGAAAATGAAAAAACACTGAGGCTAAAAGAAAATTTTTGTGAAAAAAAAGTACTTTCGTTTTTTTACGGATCAATTTGTGAAGCACCTGGAGGTTCAAAGTGCTCACTATGCATCTAGATAAGTTCCTTAGGGGTCTAGTTTCCAAAATGGGGTCACTTGTGGGGGAGCTCCAATGTTTAGGCACACAGGGACTCTCCAAATGCGACATGGCAACCGCTAAATATTCCAGCATATTTTCCATTCAAAAAGTCAAATGGCGCTCCTTCCCTTCTGAGCCCTGCCGTGCGCCCAAACAGTGGTTTATGACCACATATGAGGTATCTGTGTACTCAGGAGAAATTGCCCAACAAATTTTAGGATCCAATTTATACTGTTGCCCATGTGAAAATGAAAAAAACTGAGGCTAAAAGAAAATTTTTGTGAAAAAAAAGTACTTTCTTTTTTTTACGGATCAATTTGTGAAGCACCTGGGGGTTCAAAGTGCTCACTATGCATCTAGATAAGTTCCTTAGGGGGTCTAGTTTCCAAAATGGGGTCACTTGTGGGGAGCTCCAATGTTTAGGCACACAGGGACTCTCCAAATGCGACATGGCAACCGCTAAATATTCCAGCATATTTTCCATTCAAAAAGTCAAATGGCGCTCCTTCCCTTCTGAGCCCTGCCGTGCGCCCAAACAGTGGTTTATGACCACATATGAGGTATCTGTGTACTCAGGAGAAATTGCCCAACAAATTTTAGGATCCAATTTATACTGTTGCCCATGTGAAAATGAAAAAAACTGAGGCTAAAAGAAAATTTTTGTGAAAAAAAAGTACTTTCTTTTTTTTACGGATCAATTTGTGAAGCACCTGGGGTTCAAAGTGCTCACTATGCATCTAGATAAGTTCCTTAGGGGGTCTAGTTTCCAAAATGGGGTCACTTGTGGGGGAGCTCCAATGTTTAGGCACACAGGGACTCTCCAAATGCGACATGGCAACCGCTAAATATTCCAGCATATTTTCCATTCAAAAAGTTAAATGGCGCTCCTTCCCTTCTGAGCCCTGCCGTGCGCCCAAACAGTGGTTTATGACCACATATGAGGTATCTGTGTACTCAGGAGAAATTGCCCAACAAATTTTAGGATCCAATTTATACTGTTGCCCATGTGAAAATGAAAAAAACTGAGGCTAAAAGAAAATTTTTGTGAAAAAAAAAGTACTTTCTTTTTTTTACGGATCAATTTGTGAAGCACCTGGGGTTCAAAGTGCTCACTATGCATCTAGATAAGTTCCTTAGGGGGTCTAGTTTCCAAAATGGGGTCACTTGTGGGGGAGCTCCAATGTTTAGGCACACAGGGACTCTCCAAATGCGACATGGCAACCGCTAAATATTCCAGCGTATTTTCCATTCAAAAAGTCAAATGGCGCTCCTTCCCTTCTGAGCCCTGCCGTGCGCCCAAACAGTGGTTTATGACCACATATGAGGTATCTGTGTACTCAGGAGAAATTGCCCAACAAATTTTAGGATCCAATTTATACGGTTGCACAAGGGAAAATGAAAAAAACTGAGGCTAAAAGAAATTTTTTGTGAAAAAAAAGTACTTTCTTTTTTTTACGGATCAATTTGTGAAGCACCTGGGGGTTCAAAGTGCTCACTATGCATCTAGATAAGTTCCTTAGGGGGTCTAGTTTCCAAAATGGGGTCACTTGTGGGGGAGCTCCAATGTTTAGGCACACAGGGACTCTCCAAATGCGACATGGCAACCGCTAAATATTCCAGCATATTTTCCATTCAAAAAGTCAAATGGCGCTCCTTCCCTTCTGAGCCCTGCCGTGCGCCCAAACAGTGGTTTATGACCACATATGAGGTATCTGTGTACTCAGGAGAAATTGCCCAACAAATTTTAGGATCCAATTTATACTGTTGCCCATGTGAAAATGAAAAAAACTGAGGCTAAAAGAAAATTTTTGTGAAAAAAAAGTACTTTCTTTTTTTTACAGATCAATTTGTGAAGCACCTTGGGGTTCAAAGTGATCACTATGCATCTAGATAAGTTCCTTAGGAGGTCTAGTTTCCAAAATGGGGTCACTTGTGGGGGAGCTCCAATGTTTAGGCACACAGGGACTCTCCAAATGTGACATGGCAACCGCTAAATATTCCAGCATATTTTCTATTCAAAAAGTCAAATGGCGCTCCTTCCCTTCTGAGCCCTGCCGTTCGCCCATACAGTGGTTTATGACCACATATGAGGTATCTGTGTACTCAGGAGAAATTGCCCAACAAATTTTAGGATCCATTTTATCCTGATGCCCATGTAAAAATGAAAAAATTGATGCTAAAAGAAAATTTTTGTTGGAAAAATTAAAATGTCCATTTTTTCCTTCCACGTTGCTTTAGTTCCTGTGAAGCACCTGAAGGGTTAATAATCTTCTTGAATGTAGTTTTGAGTAGCTTGAGGGGTGCAGTTTTTATAAAGGTGTCACTTTTGGGTATTTTCTGCCATATAGACCCCTCAAAGTGACTTCAAATGTGAGGTGGTCCCTAAAAAAAATGGTTTTGTAAATTTTGATGTAAAAATGAGAAATCGCTGGTCAACTTTTAACCCTTATAACTTCCTAACAAAAAAAAATGTTGTTCCCAAAATTGTGCTGATGTAAAGTAGACATGTGGGAAATGTTATTTATTAACTATTTTGTGCCACATAACTCTCTGGTTTAACAGAATAAAAATTAAAAATTTGAAAATTACAAAATTTTCAGAATTTTCGCCAAATTTCCATTTTTTTCACAAATAAACGCAAAAATTATCGACCTTAATTTACCACTAACATGAAGCCCAATATGTCACGAAAAAACAATCTCAGAATCGCTAGGATCCGTTGAAGCGTTCCTGAGTTATTACCTCATAAAGGGACACTGGTCAGAATTGCAAAAAATGGCAAGGTCTTTAAGGTCAAAATAGGCTGGGTCATGAAGGGGTTAATTACTTAAACATATTACATCATATGAATTAGCATATACATGAACATAGACAAGGGAGGGAACTAACCGTGCTGTCAGGATGGACTCCTGGAAACCGAATTATCGGTAGGTATAATACCCATTTTCCAGGACGTCCCCCTGACAGCACTATGGAGAGTACCAAAGAAACCCTCCTAGGGTGGGACTACGGCCTGTAATACTTTTCTACCATATGCCGTCTGTTGTCCTGCTAGCACATCTAGTTTGTAGTGCCTGCAAAAGGTATTTATCGTAGCCCAAGAGGCTGCTTTACAAATTTGTTCTAAAGATGCTCCTGCTCTTTCTGCCCATGATGCTGACAATGCTCTGGTAGAATGGGCTTTTATTTTTATGGGACAAACTACACCTTCAGATCTGTAAGCTTTTATGATTAAGGTGGTAATACATCTTGCGATGGAAGGCTTAGAAGCTTTTTTACCCTTATTTTTACCTCCATATAAAATAAACAAATTAGGGTCTTTCCTCCAGCCCCCAGTGGCCTCCAGGTAATCAATTACTGCCTGTCTAACATCCAAGGAGTGTAAAGCTTGTTCTTTAACCCCTTCACCCCCAAGGGTGGTTTGCACGTTAATGACCGGGCCAATTTTTACAATTCTGACCACTGTCTCTTTATGAGGTTATAACTCTGGAACGCTTCAACGGATCTTCGCGATTCTGAGATTGTTTTCTCGTGACATATTGTACTTCATGTTAGTGGTAAAATTTCTTCGATATAACTTGCGTTTATTTTTGAAAAAAACGCAAATATGGCGAAAATTTTTAAAATTTTGCAATTTTCAAACTTTGAATTTTTATTCCCTTAAAACAGAGAAATATATCACACAAAATAGTTAAGAAATAACATTTCCCACATGTCTACTTTACATCAGCACAATTTTGGAACCAAAATTTTTTTTTGTTAGGAAGTTATAAGGGCTAAAAGTTGACCAGCGATTTCTCATTTTTACAGCAAAATTTACAAAGCCATTTTTTTTAGGGACCACCTCAAATTTGAAGTCACTTTGAGGGGTCTATATGGCAGAAAATACCCAAAAGTGACACCATTCTAAAAACTACACCCCTCAAGGTACTCAAAACCACATTGAAGAAGTTTATTAACCCTTCAGGTGCTTCACAGTAACTAAAGCAACGTGGAAGGAAAAAATGAATATTTTACTTTTTAGCCACAAAAATTATCTTTTACAAACTTTTTTTTATTTTCACAAGGGTAAAAGGAGAAAATGGACAGATAAGGTTGTTATGCAATTTCTCCGGAGTACGCCAATACCCCATATGTGGGGGAAAACCACTGTTTGGGCACATGGCAGAGCTCGTAAGGGAAGGAGCGACGTTTGACTTTTTCAAACTAAAATTGGCTGGAATTTAGATTGGATGCCATGTCGCGTTTGGAGAGCCCCTGATGCGCCTAAACAGTGGAAACCCCCCACAAGTGACACCATTTTGGAAACTAGACCCCCTAAGGTACTTATCTAGATCTGTTGTGAGCACTTTGAACCCTCAAGTGTTTCACAAAAGTTTATAAAGCCTGGGTGTGAAAAAAAAAAAAAATAAATTTTCCACAAAAATGATTTTTTAGTCCCAAATTTTGAATTTTCCCAAGGAAATTGGACCCCAAAAGTTGTTGTCCAATTTGTCCTGAGTACGCTGATACCCCATATGTGGGGGGGAACCACTGTTTGGGCGCACGGCAGAGCTCGGAATGGAAGGAGCACCATTTGACTTTTTCCAACCAAAATTGGCTGGAATTGAGTTTGGATGCCATGTTGCATTTGGAGAGCCCCTGATGTGCCTAAACAGTGGAAACCCCCCACAAATGACCCCATTTGGGAAACTAGACCCCCTAAGGAACTTATCTAGATTTTTGATGAGCAATTTGAACCCCCAAGTGCTTCACACAAGTTTATAACGTAGAGCCGTAAAATTTAAAAATCATATTTTTTTCCACAAAAATGATCTTTTCACCCCAATTTTTATTTTTCCAAGGGTAACAAGACTCCAAAAGTTATTGTGCAATTTGTCCTGAGTGCGCTGATACCCCATATGTGGGGGTAAACCACTGTTTGGGTGCATGGCAGAGTTTGGAAGGGAAGGAGCGCCGTCTGACTTTTTCAACGCAGAATTGGCTGGACGCCATGTCGTGTTTGGAGAGCTCCTGATCTGCCTAAACAGTGGAAACCCCATAAATGACACCATTTTGGAAACTAGACCCCTCAAGGAACTTATCTAGATGTGTGGTGAGAACTTTGAACCCCCAGGTGTTTCACTAAAGTTTATAACGTACAGCCGTAAAATAAAAAATCTTTTTTTTTTTTTTTTTTTTTACAAAAATGATTTTTTCGCCCCAATATTTTATTTTCACAAGGGTAACAGAAGAAATTGGAACCCAAAAGTTGTTGTCCAATTTGTCCTGAGTACACTGATACCCAATATGTGGGCGAAAACTACTGTATGGGCACACGTCGGGGCTCGGAAGGGAAGTAGTGACGTTTTGGATTGCAGACTTTGATGGAATGGTCTGGGGGCGTCATGTCACATTTGGAGAGCCCCTGATGCACCTAAACAGTGGAAACCCCCCACAAGTGACCCCATTTTGGCAAATAGACCCCACAAGGAACTTATCTAGATGTGTGGTGAGCACTTTGAACCCCGAAGTGCTTCACAGAAGTTTATAACGCACAGCCGTAAAAATAAAAAATCTTTTTTTTTTTACAAAAATTATTTTTTCGCCCCCAATATTTTATTTTCACAAGGGTAACAGGAGAAATTGGACCCCAAAAGTTGTTGCCCAATTTGTCCTGAGTACGCTGATACCCAATATGTGGGAGAAAACTACTGTATGGGTACACGTTGGGCTCGGAAGGGAAGTAGTGACGTTTTGGATTGCAGACTTTGATGGAATGGTCTGGGGGCGTCATGTCGCATTTGGAGAGCCCCTGATGCGCCTAAACAGTGGAAATCCCCAACAAGTGACCCCATTTTGGAAAATAGACCCCACAAGGAACTTATCTAGGTGTGTGGTGAGCGCTATGAAGCCCCAAGTGCTTCACAGAAGTTTATAATGTACAGCCGTAAAAACAAAAAAATATTTTTTTTTGTACAAAAATGATATTTTCGCCCCCAGTTTTTTATTTTCCCAAGGCTAACAGAAGAAATAGGACAAATTGCACAATAACTCTTGGGGTCCAGAGTACGCTGATACCCCATATGTGGGGATACACTACTGTTTGGACGCATGGCAGAGCTCAGAAGTGAAGGAGCACCATTTGACTTTTTCAACGCAGAATTGGCTGGAATTGAGATCAGACGCCATGTCACATTTGGAGAGCCCCTGATGTGCCTAAACAGCGGAAACCCCCCAATTCTAACTCCAACCCTAACCCCAACACACCCCTAACCCTAGTCCCAACCCTAACCACAAACCTAACCCTAACACACCCCTAATCCCAACCCTAACCCTAATCCTAACTTTAGTGCCAACCCTAACCCTAACTTTAGCCGCAACCTTAACCCTAACCCTAATGGGAAAATGGAAATAAATACATTTTTTTAATTTTATTATTTTTCCCTAACTAAGGGGGTGATAAAGGGGGGTTTGATTTACTATTTATAGCGGGTTTTTATGATTGGCAGCTGTCACGCTAAAAGACGCTTTTTATTGCAAAAATAGTTTTTTGCATCGCCACATTTTGAGAGCTATAATTTTTGCATATTTTGGCCCACAGAGTCATGTGAGGTCTTATTTTTTGCGGTACGAGTTGACGTTTTTATTTGTACCATTTTTGAGCAGGTGACATTTTTTGATCGCTTTTTATTTCGTTTTTTGGGAGGTTAGAATGAACAAAAATCAGCAATTCATGAATTTCTTTTGGGGGAGGCGTTTTTATTGTTCCGCGTGTGGTAAAATTGATAAAGCAGTTTTATTCTTCGGGTCAGTACGATTATGGCGATACCTCATTTATATCATTTTTTTATGTTTTGGCGCTTTTATAGAATAAAAACAATTTTATATAAAAAATAATTATTTTTGCATCGCTTTATTCTGCGAGCTATAACTTTTTTATTTTTTCGCTGATGATGCTGTATGGCGGCTCGTTTTTTGCGGGACAAGATGACGTTTTCAGCGGTATCATGTTTATTTATATCGGTCTTTTTGATCGCGCGTTATTCCACTTTTTGTTCGGCGGTATGATGATAAAGCATTGATTTTTTGCTTCGTTTTTTTTTTTTTTTTTAAGGGGTTCACTAAAGGGGTTAACTAGTGGGACAGTTTTATAGGGGGGGTCGTTACGGACGTGGCGATACCAAATATGTTACTTTTATTGTTTTGGTTTTTTTTATTTACAGGAAGAAATGAATTTATTGGGGAATATATATATATTTTTTTTATTTATTTTGGATTTTTTTTTTATAACATGTTTATTTTTATATTTTTAACTTTTTTACTTTGTCCCAGGGTGGGACATCACTGTATTTTATCAAATCGCTGGTGTGACAGTGTGCACAGCACACTGTCACACTAGCGATCGCTCAGGCAGTGCAGCAGGCTTCTCAGTGCCTGCTCTCAGCAGGCACTGAGGAAGCCGCCTCCCTCCAGGACCCCGGCGCCATCTTGGATCCGGGTCCTGGGAGGGAGGAAGCCCTCAGAACAGCGCGATCACATCGCGCTGGTCTGAGGGTCTCAGGGGGGCACGCAGGGAGCCCCCACCCTGCGCGATCCTCCCCTGTGCCCCCAGTACACCGCGATCATGTTTGATCGCGGTGTGCTAGGGGTTAATGTGCCGGGAGCGGTCCGTGACCGCTCCTGACACACAGTCACGGGTGTCAGCTGTGATAATCAGCTGACACCCGGCGGCGATTAGCTGCGCTCCCCTCAGGAGCGCAGCTGATCGCCTATGACGTACTATCCCGTCCATGGGCAGAATGGCACGGGTTTTATGGACGGGATAGTACGTCTAATGTCAGAGAGGGGTTAACATTTGAAGGTTTTTCACAAAAGGATGGAAGTATTATTTCCTGATTGCGATTTTGCAAAGAGGCTACCTTGGGCATGAAAGCAGGGTCTAGTTTTAATACCACATGATCCTCTCTGATCTGCATATATGGGTCCTTAATGGATAACGCCTGAATTTCCCCTATTCTTTTGGCTGTGGTAATAGCTACCAAGAAGGCTGTTTTCATAGATAGGAGAGAAATAGGCAAATCCTTATTTGGAGTGTAAGGAGTTTTACAAAGTGCCCCCAGAACTAGATTTAAATCCCAGGGGGGAGACAATTGCCTTATAGTAGGCCTTAATCTTTGGATTGCTTTAACGAATCTAACCACCCAAGGGTGTGAAGCTAAAGGGTAATCCATGTAAGTACTTAAAGCTGAGATCTGTACTTTAAGTGTACTAGGTCTAAGACCCATATTAAACCCTGTTTGAAGAAAATCCAGTACTCGCGGAACATCCGGGACTCTGGCTACAACATCAGACCTGCCACCTTCCAGACAGAACTTCTTCCAGATCTTATAATATATTGCTGAAGTTACAGGTTTTCTGCTGGCCTGAATCGTTATCACTTGATCTGAAAGACCACGAGCTTTTAGAATGTCCCGTTCAGGATCCAGGCTGACAGGTGCAATCTTTCTGGGTCCTGGTGTAGAACTGGTCCCTGGTGCACTATGTCCTTCCACTGGGGAAGCTCGATTGGATCCTCTCTGGTCATGGCCCCCAGTAGAGGAAACCAGCTCCTCCTTGGCCAGAACGGAACTATTAGTACCACTGACGCACAGTCTTCCCTTATCTTCCTCAGAACTGCTGGTATCAATGCTATTGGCGGGAATGCATAATTTAGAGGTTCGTTCCACCTCTGACTCAAGGCATCTACTCCTTCCGGATTGTCTGCTGGGTTCAGTGAAAAAAACCTTGGTAGTTTTGCATTTTTTCTTGTAGCAAATAGGTCCACTTGAGGTGTTCCCCAACGTTGACATAATAACCGGAAGACCTTCTGGTTTAACTCCCACTCTGTCGGGTAGATCTTCTGTCTGCTCAAATAATCTGTCACTAGGTTTTGTGAACCCTCCAGATGAACTGCAGTTATGGAAAGGATCGTTCGTTCTGCCCATACAAATATCTTCTCTGCAAGATCCTGCAGTGTTCTGTATCGAGAGCCTCCTTGATGTTTGATGAAGGCTACTGCTGTCATGTTGTCCGATAGGATCTTGACGTGCTGGTTTCTTAAACAGTCCTGATTCCTTCTTAAGGATTCCCAGATCGCATACAACTCTCGGTAATTCGATGACATTCGTCTGATTTTCTCTGGCCATCTGCCTTGCAGAAACTTCCCTTCTAGATGGGCTCCCAACCCCATGCGCTTGCATCTGTAGTTATTACTATATATGGGGATGGAATCCAAAGAACTCCTCTTCTGAGATTTTTGCTTTGTGCCCACCAAACTAACGACCTCTTTGCTCTTGCCGAGAGGTGGATCCTTTTGTCTAGGGATGACTGATGACGATCCCACCACGATAGCACCTCTCTTTGTAGGGGTCTTGAATGAGCTTGAGCCCACCTGACGCATGGTATACATTATGTCATTACTCCCAGAATTTGCATAGCTCTTCGAATGGTAACCCGGTTCTTTACCATCTCTATCACTTTCTTTTTCAAAGATCTTTGCTTGACCTCTGGCAGGAAAGCTGTTCTGGCTCTTGAATCGAGGAGTACTCCTAAAAATATTCTTTTTGTACTGGGAGTTAAGTGAGATTTCTCTCGATTTATCACCCAACCGAGAAATTCTAGTACCGCCATTGTTCGCTCTGTATGGTAATTTAGAATTTCTGCTGATCGAGCCACTAACAGAAAGTCGTCCAAGTAAGGTATTACTACAATTCCTTGGTTTCTTAGATAGGCTACGACCTCTGATATTAGCTTCGTAAAAACTCTGGGAGCAGAAGCTAGTCCGAATGGCAGACCCTGAAACTGGAAGTGGCAGGTGGATTCTGGTAGGCTTACAGCAAATCTTAGAAGTTCCTGCGAGGCTGGATGGATGGGCACCTGATAGTAGGCATTTTTTAAGTCTAGGGTACACATTACCGAATTTTTGTCTATCAATGGAATTGTTGACTTTATAGACTCCATTCTGAATCTTTTGTAGCGAACATACTTGTTCAACGGTTTGAGATTCAGAATTGTTCTTGATTTCTCTGACGGTTTCATTATTGGAAAGAGAGAGGAATAGTGACCCGACTTTTCCTTTGACCCAACAACTGGCACAATGACTTTTGAAGAGATTAAGTCTTGGATGTCTTGAAACATTCCTAAATTTTCCTGAACCACAGTGGGAGAAATGTATCTCTGGGGCGGATAGGATACCAGTTCTATTCTGTAACCTTCCTTTATAGTTTGTAGGACCCACTCGTTTTTGGTGACCTTTTTCCAGTTCTCTGCCGAGAACAAAAGTCGGCCCCCTATGTGCCTGGCGTCATTGCTTTCTAGGTTTTGAGGAAGATCCAAACAGTGAGCTCCTATTTCCTCTATTTTGAGTATAGGAACCCTTATATGTTCCCCTGCTAGGTCTACCTGTGTCCTTATAAAATGGTTGTCTACGGAAGGCTGGTTTCTTCCGAAAGGATTGAAACTTTTTAGGCTTCTCCTCTGGAAATCCTTTTTTGCTATCTGAGGCCTCCAGAATATCATCCAATGCCTGACCAAATACCTTTGATCCTGCAAATGGTAATGAACATAATTTATTTTTAGAGGCATTATCCCCGACCAGGATTTCAACCAAATAGCCCTCCGGACTGCATTGGATAAAGAGCTATTTCTGGCAGAAAACCTGACTGACTCAGCCGAGGTATCAGCCAGAAAGGCTGTTGCTGACTTAATAAGAGGAAGAGATTCTAAAATTTCAGCTCTAGGGGTCCTATTAGCCAGTTGATCCTCCAACTGACTCATCCAGAAACACATAGACCTAGCTACCGAAGTAGCCGCAATATTGGTCCTTATTAAGGCCGCCGAAGACTCCCAGGCCCGCTTAAGGAGGATGTCCGACTTGCGATCCATAGGATCTTTAAGACTTGAAGAGTCCTCAAAAGGAATCAAAGTCTTTTTAGCCACTTTTGCAATTGGCACATCCACTCTAGGTGTTTCTTCCCACAGCTTTGATTCCTCAGGATCAAAAGGAAGACGGTTTTTAAAGTCACGTGACATTACCAGTCTCCGCTCTGCGTCCTTCCATTCACACAGTATCATGGTTTTTATATGGTCACTAATAGGAAAAACTTTATCGATCTGAGCTGTAAGACCTCCAAACATCAAATCCTGTCTGGATTGGGGTCGTGGGACATCTTCCACATGCATAGTACTTCTTACAGCCTGGACCAAGTCATCCGTATCTTCCACCGGGAACAGGTACCTCCTGGCCCTTTCCTGGACTTCCGTCTGAACTTCACCTTCTTCCTGCTCCGAGTACTGCATCTCCACGTTTTCTTCTGATTCCAGATCCGGTTCCTCTTCCAACTCCATCCTAGGTCTCTTACGGCTTGGACCCTGACTAGTGGGCTGCTGTTGTGAACTAGCTGATAATGATGCCTGCACTTCTTCCTTAATCAGGATCCTTAAGTCCGATAATAACGAAGATCTTTCTTGCTCCAAGACTGCTGCTGTACAAGTACAACAGACCGCTTTTTTTATAAGCGTCAGGAAGCTTCGTCTGACATGTAGAACAGAGATTAGTTTTCGCCGAGGCTTTGCCTCTCTTCACTGTCTGCAAAGGTGTAGATGAAGTATCCTTGTCCTAAGTAATACAACAATATGTATACTTAGGATCGAGTCTGGATTACTTAGTGAGAGTGGAGTTTTTGCGCTATGCGCACTTACCCCTGCCTCCTCTCTGGATTTCTCAGACTCCATGTCCATCCGCAGAAAAGGTTTACTTTGCTGCCTTAGGACTACTATGGTAGCTGCTGCACATACTCTGTTACCAGATTAGCGATCAGCATTCAAACGCTACCTTTCGCGCGCTTTTATAGCATTCTGCGACGTCTTTAGCGCCGCCCATACTGCGTTCCACCTGGAACGCAAAAAGCAACGCGACGCGCTTTCCATACCTTTTTGCGTTCTACTTTCGAACGCATGAAGTTTTGCGATATCTCTGAGACGCTTTCCGACCTCCTGCGTTCTATTCCGGAACGCCCGCTGACCTCACGTTTTCGCGTCACAGGAAGTGACGCTCAGTTTCCAGTCGAGGCCTGTTCGGCGTTCCTCCCTGGACCAGGAGGAAGACGCCTAAGCCGAGAGCCTCCCAACGGAAGGAGCGGCTCTTACCCGGGAGCTCGTCCGCCCTCGGTCTTTGGAGCAGAGGGACTGCCAAGGAGGGAGTTTCGGCTCTGGACCTCTTGACAGGGGAAAGGATTTGGACGAACCGCACGATCCCCCCGGGCCCGGTAAGTTACTGCGTCCTCGCAGCGATCTCTCGTGTGTCCCTCCATGCAGGGACAGGAAAAACACTGAGGTATAGGGGGAGGAGTGGGACCTTTTAACCTCGTGTGCTTCCTGTCCCTGTAAGGAGGAGGAGGACGTCCTCCATAGTGCTGTCAGGGGGACATCCTGGAAATTTACTTTTTCCCCCGGTAGCATCGGAGATAATTTGATCAAGCTTACCTCCGAACAAACGGCCAAACTGGTAAGGTACAGAAGTCAAGGATTTTTTGGACGCAGAGTCCGCCCGCCATTCTCAAAGCCACAAAGCTCTCCTTATGGCGACTGCGTTGGCGGCTGCAAGTGCGACACAATTAGCCGCATCTAGGGAGGCATGAACTACATAATATCCTGCCTGAGCGATCTGATGGGCAAGATTGGTGACTTCGGGTGGAAAGTTACTGTTTCCACTGGTTCTAACTATGGTCTCTGACCAGGCCACCATAGCTCTAGCTACCCACGTGGTGGCGAAAGACGGAATTAAGGCGTCTCCAGCAGCCTCAAAGACTGATTTGGCCAGATTGTCAATCTGCCGATCCGTGGGATCCTTGATGGATGATCCATCCGTCAAGGACAGAAGAGTTTTTGAAGCGAGCCTTGATATGGGCGGATCTACTGCAGGGGACTCAGTTCATTCCTGTCTTAGAGTAGATGCAAAGGGACACCGTGCTTCTAGAGGTTTTAGGCCCGAGAAACGCTTGTCTGGGCGACCTCTATGCCTTGTGAGAATGTCTGTAAACTCTGGATGGTTAGCGAAGAACCTATGGGGGCGTTTATTTCTTTTAAAAGCCACCGGATGGTCTGGATTGGTACCAGGTTCCTCGTCTATTTCCAGGATATGATTAACTGCTTCTATGAGCGAATTTATAGACTCCTGGAACTCAGAAGAGTTAGGGTGTGGGGCCACCTCAGACTCACATTCTGATTCGTGCTCACTGGCACTCCCTGGTGAAGGGGAACGAGACGCAGAGCTAGCGGACGCAGTAGGCTCAGAGTTCCGTGAAGATGATTCACGGATACATTTCCTAGAAGGGTGCATGGTTGAAGGACCCACTGAAGGGGGAGAGGGGACGCCCCGGCTGGAAGAGGGACCATGAATAGATTCTATAGCCTTTGCGAGGGAAGCCACGGATTGCGCCAAAGAATCAGCCCACTCAGGTGGGTTAGTCACAGATTGCACTAACGAAGCAGCCCACTGTGGGGGGCTAGCTTCGCTTTGCTCCACGGTAGTGGGAGGCTCTTGAGGCCTTAACGCTTCACAGTCCGTACAGAGAGGGTTGGGATGTTTCCGTGGCAGGGAAACATTGCATGCGGTGCATGAGGCATATATCACCGTGTGCGTCTTATCCGCCTTTTTAATTGTCTTTGATAGAGACATAATGCAAATTACTCAAGGAATCTGCGTACGGCGGCTGACCAGGATTGCTGGAATTATGTGCCGCGTGTTGCTGCTCAGAATTATCTGCAGCGTATGGTCGGCCGAGCGAGCCCGCAGCTGAGGGGATGGTGCCTGCAGCGGAGGGGTTAACGGCTGTAGCTGAGGAACTATTCCCTGCTACAGGAGGGTTAGTGCCTGCGGCTGAGGGGTTACAGCCTGCAGCGGTGTACCTGCTGTAGCGTGGGTTGCCCAGGTGCAGCGTGTCCCCAGAGAAGAAGTTGTTGCCGTGCTGAGGAAAATGGCGTTCTCCATAGACTTCCGGTCTAGGAGGCGCCAGGAAGACAGCCCCGATAACTGAATTGGCGCTTCTCGTGTGCAGCGAGAAGCGCCAGATACTAAAGGCAGGAAGAGAAGGGAGGGGGATCTGTCCCCGCCCGCTCCACAGGCCAGGCAAGGAGCGCTAGAGAGGGGGCGTGGTCGGCCGAAAGGGGCGGACCAGGCCGGTAGATAGGCGGAGCTGGGCCTAGGAACGGCCGAAAGCCGGGGCCTAAATTAGAAGCCGGGACCGTGCGACATGGCGACGACCGCTGCAGCGCTCCGTTAGCGATCGCGCTCCCGGCGGCCGCTGCGTTACCTCGCTCCATCTGTTTACATGGGGAAGAGCCGCGGCGGACAGAGGCTGGCTCTATAAGGCAGGCGGCCACAGCGGAGCGCTGGGATACCTCCAGGTATGGGGGACATCTGTACTCACTGTTAAGCCGCTTCTGCGATGCTCAATCCGCCAACTCCTTTAATAGGAGGGTGGAGAGGTCCCCGGCACCAGCCACTGTCTCAATCTATCATCCCTTTAATAGGGAGATAGAGAGACAAAAAAACAAACTTGCCGCTGTGGAAGTATGGCTTGCAAATGGTGCCATGCCGCGGGTCTGGCTTCGGAAGGGGGTACGTGGGGGCGACACCGCACGTTCCCGTCCGTTGCAGTTGTGGGGAGAGCGGACTCATCCGTCGCCTTTGTAGAACAGACCAGGGTTGCAGGAGGGGGTACGGGGAGGCGACACTCCGCGTTCCCGCCTGTTGAAGATTTATGGAGATCGGGACCATGAAAGGCCCCGTCGCCGTTATTCGTCAATTTAGAAAAAAATAAAGTTAAAAATGAAAGTAAGAAAAATAAGAAAGTTGGGGTCTGGAATTAGACCCTAGTGCCTCCTACAGACACTAAGCAAGAACTTGTTCACAAGAGAGAGCCAGCAGGGGGTGTATACTGCGGAGGAGGAGTTAATCTTTTAACATATTTTGCTTAGTGTCCTCCTAGTGGCAGCAGCATAACACCCATGGTAGTGTGTCCCCCAATGAGGCGAAGGAGAAATTAACGTTTTTTCACAAAATGGCAAATTCGTCCGAGAGCCACAATATTAATGTGTGCAGCAGGAGCAGCAAGCCTCTCGGATGTAAGGCTATGTTCATTTTATCAGAACGGATCCAGCAGCAATCCATGAACAAAAAAGTTGAGCAGACAATTTGTCGACCTGAAAAAAATAAAACTGATACAGTTGAAATCAGCTTAACATTGAAGTCTATGGAAAATGGATCAGTTAAATTAGCCATCCATTTTTCCCCGTTAAAAAAGGATCTATTTTTTGCTTACTGTATCAGATTCAAATGGATGATTACTTGAGGGTTCCAGTAGCAAATGTTAAAAATGTATTTTTCCACCTCTAGTAATCAAAAAAAAAAATGGATGGGAGAACAACAGATAACTAATAAATGGATCCATTTTCCATAGACTTCAATGTTAATAAAATGGATCCAGCTGAAATCAAATTGACAAAAAAAGTTGTGTCTGCTAAACTTTTTTGTTAACGGATTACTGCTGGATCCATTCTAAAGGATGATTACTGGACATGTGAACATAGCCTAAGACTTTGTGTTCTTGCTTTCTGCTGAACATATACGAATGCCTCTGACATGTCGGTGTATAAAGCTGTCACTGCCAGTAGCCTCCCATTGTGAAAAATCACCTACGGCGCAGTGTATGCCTTGTACTGTGTGCCTCTATACACCACACTGTCCTACACAATGAAGGGGGCTGATCATCAGGCGATTGGATTGCTTATGCCGGAAAAAATATACCGTAATTGTAGTTAGCAGCACATCGCCCTGGGGTATGTATGGGGCAAGAATGATTGCATTACCATACAGTCAGTATTAGTCTGTGTGAACAGGCCCTTAAACGCACAACAAATTACTATACCTACTGCCTGTCTAAACGCACCTCACATGCATTTTCCACTATGACACTTATAAAAAGTGTGCGTAGCGGCTGCTCCCGGGTACAGCAGATTAGCTCCTGCTTCTTTGATTAGTAGCGGACCTGCAGAACCCAGCGGCCACACAATGAATGAAGCTACATATACTGTTTACATCCGTCCACTGCCAGAGCTGGTAACGGCTAACGGTGGGATATTGATGACGTATCCTAACTATACGTCATCCATATCATAGTAGTGGACAACCAATGAAAATCGGTTTTCCGGCCTAATACTAAATGTGCCAGAAGGAAGCCATGCTGTTAAAAACTAAGGCATACTCACCACCACAATCTGCCCGCCGCTCCGATAGACTCTGCTAGGCTGGGAGTAGGGACATTACTGACAAGCAGCAATCAGACCACTGCGGCCAATCAGCAGCAACCACCATCTCGCTGGAGGTTGGCAGAGTCTGTCAAAGCGGCGGTGATGGATCGAGGAGCACAGTGTGGAGCAAGTACAAGTATGTCTTGTTTTAGGATCATGGCTCCCCTTCGGCACATTTAGCATTTGGACAAAAAAAAAAAAACATTCCCCTCCCAAGTAAATTTCAACCTAAATACAAATGCAATAAATATCTGATTGTGTTAGTGTTAGATGAACCATCACTGACCTGTGGAAAGAAAGCCACTTCACCCCTTCACAAAGCACCACCCCAGAAGTCATGAACAACTCCGCAAAGTAGTGAGTCTCAATGCCCTCCTCTTCATGTTTCTTAAATTGGATCCCAGCTGAAGAGAGCAGCTCTATGGAGTCATGTGCATACATGTCTTCCCTGGGGAAAGACAAGGAGACTAATCAGCCCATATTAGATGCCTCCTGCACATAAGTAGAAAGCCATGTAATGAGAGAACCTAACCTGCAAGTTTATTTTACTGGCTACAAGAAGCCAAGGAATGGCAGCAAACACTGAATGAACGGCTAATGTTACTCTATAGAATTTGCAGACAGTTAAAGGGCAATTCTCAGCGAAAAGACAAAGGGGACATCATCATTAGAGCGTTTTTTACTGATAAACTACTGCAGAAAATCAGCAAATTTTTTGGGGAAAAATTGTGCTTCTCTTGATGTTTATGTGGCAGCTTTTCCAACTATTTGAAAAGTTGAAAGAACTTATCAGAAGGATGAAATGACCTAGCGGCCTGAAATGTACCCGTCTAGCAAATAGATGCAGCCATGTCATCAGGAGGTGGGCGCTTCTTGATGAATTTGGTGCCTCTTACTCCAGCGATCACTGGATCAGGACTGACATATAAAACACCAGTCGTGATGAGTTCCCCATAAAGTATATCTGTCTAATAAAACATTCAACACTGAAGTTCAGGATATAGAAGTGACAGATACAAGACATTACACTTCACAGCCATTCTGTATTACGCCAGGTGACTACCTTGGCCTCCACAGAAGAATGAAGGGTTGCCCCTGCTTAACAATAGAAGGACAGCCCCAAAACACGTCAACATTTGCAAAACTGCCGATTAGCGAGTAAAGAATAATTATGATGAAGATAGTCTGTAGCATTCTCTAAATGAGGCATAGTTGTGCCAAGGTTTTGTTATAGATTTCACCTGCTACGATGCAACAGAGGGCGATATACGCAGCAAAGTCAAAGCAAAATCCACATGTGACAGCATTATTTTGATGGGAGGGCTTCACTCCTGCTAGTTTTGCACCCACAGAAGGCAATGCAATTACAAAAGTGCATACTGGTTTTCCAGCTTTCCACTAGGGCAGTTACTAAATAAATGACACAGATAGAAGAGGAGCCCTGTGCAAAAAATAGTATGTGGGCCTTCTGCAGTCCAATAATGATAACGTGCCCCCTTTATGTGTCTGCGAAAGAAGATACTTTGGAGGTGGTGGCCCCCTTACCTCATGGACCCCTGTGTGGCTGCACAGGTTACATCAATGGCATGTCCGATCCTGAGATTCTAACTACAACCATGGCCTTCGTTTAGAAGTCTTTTCTCCCAACCATAGGGGGAGAATGAGGATCAGTGGTTAAATAAAATAGTAAAGTTACTGGAGGTGTCAAGTGTACGAAGAGAACACGCCACGTCAAATTGTTACCTGGAAATGTGGAGCCATTGCCTAAAGTGTACCCCAAATGTGTGGCGGCAGGCTAGACATTAGTGAGGCAAAGAACACATGGCTGCGTCTCCATTCACCACAACAGTGACCGACGTTTCATAAAAGCGATAACATCTAAATCATGTTATTCTGAGGGGTCTTATGTTCAGTACAATGACCCCAACAAGGCTGGGCACTGATATGGATGTGACACAGTTGGGCGATCACACAGACAAGCTTATCAATACACTGCGGGATGATGCTTACGTTAAATTAAACTTAAAGTTGAACTGCCACGTGGAGGTCCCTGGTGGGTATTCTCCTTGCTCATTCATAAATGTGAGCCCGAGCTGAATTATCTTCAGTAAGTCCACATTACAGCGTAATAGTTGGTACTGATAGTCAGCGTTGCTCCTGAACTCTCCTATTGGTCTCGCCACTACCCCTGGAAATTCGGTGTCCTGGGAGAAAAAGAATAACACAATGTGTACAAGAATTTTTCACTATTAAGGTTGTATTTTTGTCCTTCAGATTGCGTTCACTAAAGGGGGCAATCACCCGAATGTACACGCAGAATAGTCAAAAATTATTTATTTAGAGATGAAGAATTACAAAACCCAACCCACAACATAACATAGCTCTAATGTATCACGGTCTGTCCTTGTAGAGCCGCCAGATAACGTAAAAAATATTATGTACGATGGAGAAAACAAGTTATTGATATGCTGCTGATTTTGCAAGTTTTCCCACCTACAAAGAATGGAGAGGTCTGTAATTTTTATAGTACGTACACTTCAACTGTGAGAGACGGAATCTTAAAAAAAATACAGAAAATCACATTGTATGATTTTTACATAATTAATTTGCATTTTACTGCATGAAATAAGTATTTGATGCAATAGAAAAATCCCTGTATGTGTTGTGGCTGTCAGCCGCAGGGACTCGAACATATTATTTGAGCATGCCAAAGTCACTCTGTTAGCACACGAGCATGCTCGGAGGGGGCACCTTATCCCAGCACGCTCGCTCATCACTAATCACAACCTTTAATAGGTGGCATTGGCTTTCTTCTCCTGGAGAAGAGCCCACCGCCGCTCGTCAGATTACACGGGATGCTCATCAGTATCGATAACCAACGCACGCATGCTTCACTCAAGTAAACGCTAAAACCATAGAAGTAATATTAGAATTTTAAAATGAAAATAATAGAGCAATTGACAAGTTTTTATTAACATTTAAGGACATTTTCCTGCCATGGTAGAAGGAAATGTTTTGCAGCATTATAGTACACATCATTTCATGCCGCCAATCAGGCTTATGTGTCGTTCCTGGTTATTGTGTATTGCAGTTCTACAACTTTCTAATAAACTTTGCATTTAGACATCTCACCAATTTCCAGGTATGTCTTTACGGTCAGTGAACAAGCACATCACAGTTACCATTCAGAGGCAGCAAACGTGCAGAGCTGGTGCTGCTCCCACCTGAGACAGGAACCTGTTATGAATGTGCTAGAGATGGTTTCTGAGCAGAGGCTCCCTCTGGTGGTTACAGACAGTACTGAACCTTTCAGCGAGGAGTGGCAATCTGGAATCATGGACTGGTCTGATATAAGGGAGGTTCCCTCCCATGATGGTTGCCGGTGATCAATTGTTCTTGTCTCAATTGTGGTTCCTGGTTCATTCGGAAGTTTGCTGGAGTCTTGCCTGCATCTCCTGCTTTCAGATAAGATATTTTTTTGCTTTTCTTTTTGTGCTTGCTTTTTGCATTGTTTTCTGCACTTTTGTGGAGGTCAGCCAGGTCCCCTCCTGGGGCCTCAGCTCCTCACAGTTTTTCTGCAGCCACTGTTATATGCTTATTCCTGTTTTTTCAGCGGCTGCGGCTTGGTTTTTGTTCACACTGAGATCTGATTTAGTGGGTGGCGAGATCGTGTGATCTCAGTATTTTTGTAATCAGAATTGTTGGATTTTTGTAGGGTTTTCTGGGTTGCAGAAAGTAATCTCTCCTGTCCTATCCTATTTAGTCAGCTTGTGGCCCCAGCGTTTGCTCAGTCTATTTTCTGCCTATGTTTGTATTTTCATCTTGTCTAACCGCCATTATATGTTTGGGGGCTTTCTATTTTCTTTGGGGATCTGCTCCGGGGCAGATAGCTTTCATCTTTCTGCCTTTAGGTGTAGTTATCTCTCAGGCTGTGACGAGGCGTCTAGGATCAACGTAGGAACGCTCCACGGCTACCTCTAGTTGTGTTGTTAGTTTAGGAATCTGCAACCCATCAGTTACCAACATCTCAGGTGTTCGGCTGCCCTGCTGTTGTTCCTGTCCTCCTCAGCTACCGAAACATAACAGTATCACCGACCATAACTGAAAATTATTAGGTACTCACAGAAGGGAAAAATAGTGTGGAAAGAAAAAAGTTGTCAGAGTTGTCAGAGATTTTTTTTTTTTAATCTGTCTTGCATTTTTTCCCTCTTTTTCTCTGGGTGCTGAGGAGGATTTTTTTTTCTCTCAATGGAGTTTGCACAGTTGTCTGGCCGTGTGGATCAGCTTGCCACTGAGGTTCGGAGTATTGCTACATATCTTGATGGGTTGCCGGTTGTGGAACCTAGGATTCCCATGCCAGATTTGTTTTTGGGGGATCGGGCTAAATTTCTGAATTTCAAAAATAACTGTAAGTTGTTTTTTGCCTTAAAGCCTAAGTCTTCAGGTAACGCAGCACAGCAGGTTCAAATTGTCATCTCTCTCCTGCGCGGCGATCCACAGGATTGGGCTTTTTCTCTGACACCTGGGGATCCTGTTTTGAATGATATTGATGCATTTTTTCTGGCTCTGGGGTTATTGTACGAAGAATCTAATGTCACTGATCAAGCTGAAAAAACCTTGTTGGCATTAAATCAGGGTCTTGAAGACGCTGAGTTGTACTGTCAGAAATTCCGAAAGTGGGCAGTCCTGACCAAATGGAATGATGATGCTTTGGCAGCCCTTTTTCGGAAGGGGCTGTCAGAGAATGTAAAGGATGTTATGGTGGGATTCCCTGCTCCCTCTGGTCTCAATTATTCTATGTCATTGGCTATTCAAATTGACAGATGTTTGCGTGAGCGCAGAGGTATGCGTGAGATAGTGTTGCCTTGTGAGCCAGCTTCTGAGCCCAAGCAGTGTGATAGAGTGACTTCTGGGGCTCAGCGTCATGAGTTTCGAAAGCGCAATGGGTTATGTTTCTACTGTGGTGATGCCTCTCATGCTATTTCAGTCTGCCCTAAGCGGGGAAGACGTTTTGCACGCTCAGTTGTCTTGGGTAGTGTTCAGACTAAATTTCTGTTGACTGTTACCCTGATTTGCTCCCTGTCCACGTTTTCGGCTCAGGCTTTTGTTGATTCAGGAGCAGCTATTAACCTGATGGATTTTGACTTTGCCAAACGTTGTGGGTTTCCCATGATACCCCTGCGGAAGTCTATTCCCCTACTGGGCATCGATTCTACCCCTTTGGCGGAGAATAAACCCCAGTTTTCTACTCAGGTGATAATGAGGGTTGAACCAGATCATCAGGAGAGTTGCAAGTTTCTAGTGCTGTATAATCTGCATGACATTATTGTACTAGGTTTCCCTTGGTTACAGTCTCATAATCCTGTTTTGGATTGGAAATCTGTGTCTGTGACCAGTTGGGGCTGCCAATGTGTTAATGCCGACACTCCTGTTTTTTCTGCCTCCCCCATGTTTTTTGACTGATTTTTCGGATGTATTTAGTGAAAGTAAATCTGCATCTTTGCCCCCTCACAGGAGCTACGATTGCCCTATTGAATTAGTGCCTGGTGGTAAATTTCCTAAAGGTCGCCTTTTTAACTTGTCTGTACCTGAACACGATGCTATGCGATCTTATATCAAGGAGTCATTGGAGAAGGGTCATATCAGACCATCCTCTAAACCCTTGGGTGCCGGTTTTTTCTTTGTGGCCAAAAAGGATGGTTCATTGAGGCCGTGTATTGATTATCTCTCTTGAATAAGATCACTGTGAAGTATCAATATCCGTTACCCTTGATTTCTGACCTGTTTTCCAGGGTGAAAAGTGCTAGTTGGTTTACCAAGCTTGACCTCAGGGGGGCGTATAACCTTATTCGCATTAAGCACGGGGATAAATGGAAGACGGCGTTTAATACCCCAGAGGGGCATTTTGAGTACCTAGTGATGCCCTTTGGGCTCACTAATGCTCCTTCCGTTTTCCAGTCCTTCATGAATGATATTTTCAGGGATTTTGTGGATAAATTTTTGATTGTTTATTTGGATGATATCTTGATTTTTTCCAATGACTGGGACTCTCATGTGAAACATGTTCGGACTGTGTTCCAGATTTTGAGAGAGAATGCACTGTATGTGAAGGGATCAAAGTGTCTTTTTGGCGTACAGAGGATCTCATTTCTGGGATTCATTTTGTCTCCATCTGTTATTGAAATGGACCCGGTCAAGGTTCAGGCCATCTGTGTTTGGGTCCAACCTACTTCATTAATGGCTCTTCAGAGATTTTTGGGTTTTGCCAATTTTTATCGTAAATTTATTGGTAATTTCTCCGGTATTGTTAAACCATTGACTGATTTGACCAAAAAGGGTTCTGATGTGGTGAATTGGCCTCCTGAGGCAGTCTCTGCGTTTCAGGAACTTAAGCAGAGATTCACTTCTGCTCCTGCTCTACGGCAGCCTGATGTTTCTCTACCGTTTCAGGTGGTTGATGCCTCTGAAATTGGGGCAGGTGCCGTTTTGTCCCAAAGAGATCCAGAGACCTCTAAGAGTAACCCTTGTGCCTTTTTCTCTCGAAAATTTTCTCCAACTGAACGTAATTATGACGTGGGTAATCGGTAGTTATTGGCCATGAAGTGGGCCTTTGAAGAGTGGAGACATTGGCTGGAAGGAGCCAAACATCAGGTGGTGGTCCTCACGGACCATAAGAACCTGGTTTATCTCGAATCAGCCAAGCGACTTAATCCTAGACAGGCCAGGTGGGCCTTGTTTTTCACACGTTTTAATTTTGTGGTTTCTTTTCTCCCTGGCACTAAGAATGTTAAGGCGGATGCCCTCTCGAGGAGTTTCTTTGCGGACTCTCCTGAGTTATCTGATCCTACTGTTATTTTGAAAGAGGGTGTAGTTCTTTCCGCCATCTCGCCCAATTTGGGACTGGCCTTGGAAGGGTGTCAGGAGGATAAACCTGAGCGCTGCCCTATTGGGAAATTGTTTGTCCCAGACCAGTGGAAGAAGAGTGTGATGTCTGAGATTCATTGTTCCGCGTTGGCTGGGCATCCCGGGATTTTTGGTACCAGAGACTTGGTGAGTCGGTCCTTTTGGTGGCCTACTTTGTCTCGTGACGTCAGGGAATTTGTGCAGTCCTGTGGGACTTGCTCTCGCTCCAAGCCTTGCTCTCGCTCTAGTGGTTTGTTAATGCCATTACCTGTGCCCAAGAGGCCATGGACCCATATCTCTATGGACTTTATTTCCGACCTCCCTGTTTCTCAGAGAATGACCATTATCTGGGTAATCTGTGATAGGTTTTCCAAGATGATACATCTTGTGCCATTACCTAAGTTACCTTCCTCCTCCGAATTGGTGCCTTTGTTCCTTCAGCACGTGGTTCGGTTACATGGCATTCCGGAGAACATTGTGTCTGACAGAGGAGTCCAGTTTGTTTCCAGATTTTGGAGGACATTTTGTTCTAAACTTGGTGTTCAATTATCTTTCTCCTCTGCTTTTCATTCTCAGACCAATGGACAAACCGAGAGAACAAACCAGACCTTGGAGACTTATTTGAGATGTTTTGTGTCTGCTGATCAAGATGACTGGGTCTCTTTTTTGCCTTTGGCTGAGTTTGCTCTTAATAATAGGGCTAGCTCTGCCACCTTGATGTCTCCATTTTTCTGCAATTTTGGGTTTCACCCTCGATTTTCTTCGGGACAGGCGGAGGCTTCTGTCTGTCCGGGTGTTGACTCTGTTGTGGAGCGAATGCAGCAGATTTGGGACCAGGTAGTGGAGAGGTTGTCTCTCTCTCAGGAGAAGGCCCAACGGTTTGCCAACCGGCATAGGACTGATGGTCCTCGGTTTAAAGTGGGGGACTTGGTTTGGTTGTCCTCAAGAAATATCCCTATGAGGGTTGCATCTCCAAAGTTTAAGCCCAGGTTCATTGGACCTTACAAGATCATGGAGATTCTTAATCCTGTTTCCTTCCGTTTGCTTCTTCCAGGGACAATAAAGATCCATAACGTGTTCCACAAGTCCTTATTGAAGAGGTTTGTCGAGCCAGTGGTTCCTATGGCTGCGCCTCCTGACCCTGTTTTGGTTGAGGGCAATCTGGAGTATGTGGTTGAGAAAATATTGGATTCTCGTTTTTCTAGACAGAAACTCCAGTATTTGGTTAAGTGGAGAGGTTATGGCCAGGAGGACAATTCTTGGGTGTTTGCTTCGGACATCCATGCTAGGAGACTGATCCGTGCCTATCACCGAGCTCATCTTGATCGGCCTGGTTGGATAAGTGAGGGTTCGGTGACCCCTCCTCAAGGGGGGGTACTGTTATGAATGTGCTAGAGATGGTTTCTGAGAAGAGGCTCCCTCTGGTGGTTACAGACAGTACTGAACCTTTCAGCGAGGTGTGGCAATCTGGAATCACGGACTGGTCTGATATAAGGGAGGTTCCCTCCCATGATGGTTGCCGGTGATCAATTTTTCTTGTCTCAATTGTGGTTCCTGGTTCATTTGAAAGTTTGCTGGAGTCTTGCCTGCAGCTCCTGCTTTCATATAAGATATTTTTTGCTTTTCTTTTTGTGCTTGCTTTTTGCATTGTTATCTGCACTTTTGTGGAGGTCAGCCAGGTCCCCTCCTGGGGCCTGAGCTCTTCACAGTTTTTATGCAGCCACTGTTATTTGCTTTTTCCTGTTTTTTCAGCGGCTGCGGCTTGGTTTTTGTTCACACTGAGATCTGATTTAGTGGGTGGCGAGATCGTGTGATCTCAGTATTTTTGTAATCAGAATTGTTGGATTTTTGTAGGGTTTTCTGGGTTGCAGAAAGTAATCTCTCCTGTCTATCCTATTTAGTCAGCTTGTGGCCCCAGCGTTTGCTCAGTCTATTTTCTGCCTATGTTTGTATTTTCATCTTGTCTAACCGCCATTATATGTTTGGGAGCTTCCTATTTTCTTTGGGGATCTGTTCTGGGGCAGATAGCTTTCATCTTTCTGCCTTTAGGTGTAGTTATCTCTCAGGCTGTGACGAGGCGTCTAGGATCAACGTAGGAACGCTCCACGGCTACCTCTAGTTGTGTTGTTAGTTTAGGAATCTGCAACCCATCAGTTAAAAACATCTCAGGTGTTCGGCTGCCCTGCTGTTGTTCCTGTCCTCCTCAGCTACCGAAACATAACAGGAACCCTTGTATCCAGTGTAGGCAACGCACCCCGTCCACAAGTCCTGGCGATGCACGGGTCTGAACGGAAACCACAATGCTCTTATTCACTGACAGCAAATACCTGAAAAATTGGAAAAAAAAAAAAAGGTTGTAGGAAAGTTAGAAAACTTTTCAGTTGTATAGTGAACGAGCTCTAACTACATTAACTTGGAAATGCTCTTTAACCCTGGGGAGGGAGTTAAAGGGGTTGTCATGGCTGAAATGTACGGCTGACGTTACTCTATGTGTGGTGTGCACACTGCCACATACAATGACTGCAGACTTTTCACTTCAGCCCAGAAAATTCCTTAAACACACACACACATATACTACACACACACATTATACACACACACACACACACACACACACACAAACTACATACATACACACACATATACTACACACACACACACATATACTACACACACACACACACACACACATACTACACACACACACACACACATACTACACACACACACATACTACACACACACATATACTACACACACAAACACACACATATACTACACACATACATATACTACACACACACACATACTACATACACAAATACATATACTACATACACACACATACTACAAACACACATACTACATACACAAACACACACACATATACTACACATATACTACAAACACATATACTACAAACACACACATATACAGTCATGGCCAAAAGTTTTGAGAATGACACAAATATTATATTTTCACATGATCTGCTGCCCTCTGGTTTTTATGTGTGTTTGACAGATGTTTTTATCACAGACAGAAATATAATAATTGCAAACATATGAGTAACAAAAGCTTATATTGACAGTTAGAATGAGTTAATGCAGCAAGTCAATATTTGCAGTTTTGACCCTTCTTCTTCAGGACCTCTGCAATTCTCCCTGGCATGCTCTCAATCAACTTCTGGACCAAATCCTGACTGATAGCAGTCCATTCTTGCTCAATCAATGCTTTCATTTTGTCAGAATTTTTAGGTTTTTGTTTGTCCACCCGTCTCTTGATGATTGACTACAAGTTCTCAATGGGATTAAGATCTGGGGAGTTTCCAGGCCATGGACCCAAAATCTCTATGTTTTGTTCCCTGAGCCATTTAGTTATCACCTTTGCTTTATGGCAAGGTGCTCCATCATGCTGGAAAAGGCATTGTTGATCGCCAAACTGCTCTTGGAGGGTTGGGAGAAGTTGCTCTTGGAGGACATTCTGGTACCATTCTTTATTCATGGCTGTGTTTTTAGGCAAGACTGTGAGAGAGCCGATTCCCTTGGCTGAGAAGCAACCCACACATGAATGGTTTCAGGATGCTTAACAGTTGGCATGAGACAAGACTGGTGGTAGCGCTCACCTTGTCTTCTCCGAATGAGGCGTTTTCCTGATGTCCCAAACAATCGAAAAGGGGATTCATCAGAGAAAATAACTTTACCCCAGTCCTCAGCAGTCCACTGCCTCACCTTTTGCAGAATATCAGTCTGTCCATGATGTTTTTTCTGGAGAGAAGTGGCTTCTTTGCTGCCCTCCTTGAGACCAGGCCTTGCTCCAAGAGTCTCCTCCTCACAGATGCACTCACACCTGCCTGCTGCCATTCCTGAGCAAGCTCTGCACTGCTGGAAGCCCGATCCCGCAGCTGAAACACTTTTAAGAGACGGTCCTGGCGCTTGCTGGTCTTTCTTGGGTGCTCTGAAGCCTTTTTGGCAACAATGGAACCTCTCTCCTTGAAGTTCTTGATGATGGATGATGCGATAGATTGTTGACTGAGGTGCAATCTTTCTAGCTGCGATACTCTTCCCTGTTAGGCCATTTTTGTGCATTGCAATGATGACTGCACGTGTTTCTTTAGAGATAACCATGGTTAACAGAAGAGAAACAATGATGCCAAGCACCAGCCTCCTTTTAAAGTGTCCAGTGGTGTCATTCTTACTTAATCATGACAGATTGATCTCCAGCCATGTCCTCATCAACACCCACACCTGTGTTAATGGAGCAATCACTGAAAAGAGGTTAGCTGGTCCTTTTAAGGAAGGGCTGCAATGATGTTGAAATGTGTTTTGGGGGATAAAGTTCATTTTCTAGCCAAATATTGACTTTGCAAGTAATTGCTGTTAAGCTGATCACTCTTTATAACATTCTGGAGTATATGCAAATTGCCATTAGAAAAAGTGAAGCAGTAGCTTTGTAAATTTATTGTTGTTAAATTTTATGATTAATATTCAATTTCTAGCCACAATATTACTTCAAGTAACTTACTACACCTTACATACACATTCTATCAATCCAAATCCATTAAAACATAACTACCAACTATAAACAATATAATCACATCTAACACTTCACATATACTACATACACAAACACACATATACACACACACACATATACTACATACACAAACACACACATATACTACACACACACTATACTACATACAAACACACACATATACTCACACACACATATACTACATACACAAACACACACTATACTACACACACATATACTACATACACACAATATACTACACACACACACATTACTACATACACACAACACACTAACTACACACACATATACTACATACCACACACACTATACTACACACACACATATACTACTACACACACATATACTACACATACTACACACACATATACTACATACACACACATATACTACATACACACACACATATACTACACACACACACATATACTACATACCACAACACATCACATATACTACATACACACACACATAACTACATACACACACATACTACATACACACACATACTACATACACACATATACTACATACACACATATACTACACATAACCATACACAACACACATTACACACACACATATACTACATACACCACATACTACATACACCACATACTACCATACACACCACATACTACATATACTACATCACCCTACTATACATACATACACCACATATACTACATACACACATATACTACATACACACATACTACATAAACATACTACATACACACATAACAATACACATACATATACTACATACACACACATCTACATAAATACACATCACAATTACATACACACATACATTACACACTTTACTACATACACACATACATAACTACATACACACACACTACATACACACACACTACATACACACATATACTACATACACACACATACTATACACACACACACATATACTACATACACACACATATACTACATACACACAATACTACTACACTACACACATACACAACATACACACATACTACATACACACATACTACATACACACACACATACTACATACACAATACTACAACACACATATACTGCATACACATACTACAAACAAACACACACACATATATTACACACACACATACTACACACACACATACATATACTACACACATACATATACTACCACACACATATACTACATACACACACACATACTACATACACA
This sequence comes from Oophaga sylvatica, assembly GCA_033576555.1. Classification (NCBI taxonomy): domain Eukaryota; kingdom Metazoa; phylum Chordata; class Amphibia; order Anura; family Dendrobatidae; genus Oophaga; species Oophaga sylvatica. The sequence continues at coordinate 104,130,460 of JARQOD010000001.1, forward strand.
CAAGTATACTACATACACACACGTATATACTAAAAATATACACTACACACACATATATACATACACACACACACACACACACACACACGTATACTACATACACATATACTACATACACACACACATACTACATACACACACATACTACATACACACACATATACTACACACACACATACCACATACACACACATACTACATACACACACATATACTACATACACACACATATACTACATACACACACATATACTACATACACACACATATACACACACATATACACACACATATACTACATACACACACAATACTACATACACACAAACATACTACATACACACAAACATACTACAAACATACTACACAACATACTACACACACACTACATACACACACATATACTACATACACACACATATACTACATACACACACATATACTACATACACGTATACTACATACACATATACTACATACACACACACATACTACATACACACACATATACTACACACACACACATACCACATACACACACATACTACATACACACATACTACATACACACACATATACACACACACATATACTACATACACACACATATACTACATACACAGACATATACTACATACACACAAACATACTACATACACACATACTACACACACACACACATACTACATAAAACCACACACACACACACACATATACACATACACACACACATATACTACATACACACACACATATACTACATATACACACATATACTACATACACACACACATACTACAGACACACACATACTACATATACCACATACACACACATACATACACACATACTACATACACATACTACATACATACACATATACTACATATACCACACACACATACTACATACACACAAATACATACACACACATATACTACATACACACACATAATGGCTCAATCTAAAGAGTGGAATAGTGAACTCTTTAGATTGAGCCATTCTATCGGTAATATTGATAACCGCAGCCTGCACTGTGAGGAGCTGGGTGTTATACACCAAGGTGATGGGTCTCAATGGAAAAGAGGAAATGAATGAGAAGTGTGTCACAACACTTTTTCTTACATAGTGCATACTGTCTTTAGTCTAGGGGTTTGTCTGATTGTGATGGTACCATATTTTTTTTGTCTTTAGTGACAATTTTAAATACAAACTTTTTTACTCTGATGTGTTCTGTTAACATCTCATTATGACCCTACATCACTAAAATCTCCTGACGTATACACGTGTAATGGTCACAGGCATCTGGTCACTGAACAAAATGAAGCACTGATTGACAGATCGGTCATTATAAGGGAGTTTTTTAGGGCTATATTATTTTGTTTTTACTAAAGGCCTAAAAACTATCAGGCAGGCATCTGTTAACAGAGTCAACTACCTGCCTGTTCTACTCGGCAATGGCTCAGAGAGGTCACCGACCGCTCCTACTGGCGATTCAGCTGCTCCAAGTCAATAGAGCAGCTCTTCTTCTTCCGGCTGCTCTGTTGAAGGGACGTGATTGCCTGCCTCATACTGATTGATGGCCGGCTTCCGCAGTGGGGAGCCGGCGGTCAATCAGCAGTCTTGCCCCGTCTGCAGAGCAGAGCAGAAGATAAGCTGCTGCTCTGTTGATTTGACGTCAGCGGAAGCAGCTCAACTGCCAGCAGGAGCGGTCTGTGACCACTCTGCACCAGCAATGATTGGCACTGGGCTTGACAGGCAGGTAGTTAGCAAATAACTGACAGTTAGTTCTTAGGCCTGTATGAATAATTTAAATAGTCCTGGATAATCCCTTTAGGGGGGGAAAACTGTCCTGATCTTATAGGGCTCGGCCTGCTGCTGTCAGTAATAGCCATCCTGATACCTGGCTCTTGTGTTTGGCCCACAGAGAGGCCCCATAGTGATAATGTAACAAACCCGGAAGCGGTGTAAGCCGAATTACAAAAGGATCTATATGGCTGGAGATGTGAGAAAGTTACCGAGATTTTCACTATACAGTAATTAATCTTTTTACAAGTCATTGGTAACAAGTAGGTGACAGAATAGCAGTGCAGGTTTGGTGCACATCGGCCTACGAGTTATACCTCATCAGTAGAGACATACATGTGCAGCACACCACAAGGCCCAGGATTAGCAGGAATAATCCCCATCTCATCATATATTCCAATGCACAGCAGCCAGATTAGAGCAATCACTTTTGGGAGACACAACCCCTAGACATACCATTGCAACATAATTATACTTGCGTATAACTTGACGGATTCTCTTCATCTGTTCATCCAGGTTGCAGGCCCAGACCTCGCAGATGCGCTGGCTGTGGTCCACGGTTGCTGCCGGCATAGTGGTCCTGGGGGAGGGGCTCAGAGGGAGGCATCAAAATGTCGCACGTGGCCACAGAAGTGTTTCATAGGTGGAGGGCTGGGTTGCTTCTACGAAGCTGAAAAATGAGAAAGCACAAAAAATGAGCTGACCTATCACTAGAGGCGAGGCAGGTGGACATTGACACATCACAGATAAGCTGCAGGTTTTACAGGCCGTCTGTTGCTCATTACCGAACCAGCATGGTGGGCGAGATTTTCCAGACTCTCATTCACACGTTGCAAAGAACCCCAGACCAGAACTTTGGAACTGAAATCCGCATGAATGTCACTTCTCTGTCTGCAGAATCGCGGTGGATTTACCTCTGAAGTCAATTGCAAACTCCATGGTGAGAATGCACAGCAATAATGGACACTCATGACGATTTCAAGTCCATGGCAAAATTTCTGCAGTGGATTTTCTTCGCAGCAAGTGGATGAAATTTTACAATCGTCCTGTGTCCTTTCAGACGCCAGCCAGTTGTAAATTTAGTATTTGATGCCAGAAAAAAAGAGAGAGGGCTACCATGTAATGCTGGGCTGGGTCTGCTAAGGTCACAGCAGCTTGTCTGGAGCCCATACAACTGAAGGCCCCCGAAACATTATAGTGACATCGGTGGGTTTGGCCAACAGTCTAATGTGTATTGGGGGTCCTGGATAGAAGACGGTTGTGAGTTATGATTTGGCATGTTCAGTTTCAGACTGTGATCTTTTTATTCTCTGAGGGTGCTTTCATATTGTGTTCTGTGTCCCCAACAGGCATACGTCTGATATCCCCCAAAACGGGTTCGGATGTATGCACCGAAGGGGCTAATAGACTGTAATGGTGACGGCAGAATGAACCTAAGCTCTGCCGTGCATTTTTTTCACTAGTGTAAGCCTACAGGAGGTGGACACTCAGGTGCAGTCTACTATGTCTGAGTGTCAGCCTCCTGTAGGCGTACATTCCAGAAAATGGTGCCCGGCACAGTGGATGATCGCTGTGCCGTCACCATTACAGTCTATGGCCCCGTCAGCACACAGATATGGACCCTGTTTTGAGGGGGATTTTGGACATATGTCCTGATGGGGACATAGAACGCAATGTGAAAGCATCCTTACAGGTAAGCAGCCGCAAGAGATGTCTGGCAGCGACTCACAATAAACACTGGAGCGGTACATAGCTGCTGGCTGAACGATAGGCTGGCACATTGTTCGGCCGACTGCCATTCAAGTTCTATGGAGGCTTTAAAATGAAGTTGGCCAATCATCTATTCTCAACGCTGTCGTTACACGATCAATCAGTTCTGCAGAGCTTCCATGCGTTCTCTGTGGGAAGCAGATGCCAGACTTTATTGGTAGTGGCACGTCTCCACCAGGAGCAAAGGATTGGGAATGTTAGAGTCCAACAAGGCCACTTCTTTTGTGAAAGACATCTACAGTCAGAGGAGATGCCCCATAGGCAATACATAGCGGGATGGTCCCACTCAGACTAATGTGTATGGCCACGTGGCCTCTGAGTCAGGCCGGGATACACATGCGAAAAACACGGCCGAGTTTTGCATGAGAATTCCCAGCCCTGGCGCCGGCACTCGGGAGTGGAGCGAGTGGCTGCATAGAAATACATGGAGCTATACACTCCACTCCCGAGCGCTGGCGCCAGGGCTGGGAATTCACATGCGAGACTTGGCCGTGTTTCTCGCATGTGTGATCCCGGCCTTACTCTGACTTATACAACACTGATCTTATACTGCCACTTGACCCCTGAGATGCTACAGTCACTATTGGCATGCCTTTGGGTGCTTTGTTATGTTACCCTTCCAGTACACCACAATAATTCACATTCTCCCATATATACACACGTGGTCAAAATTGTTGGTCACCTCGTTTAATGACAGAAAAACTCAGAATGGTGACAGAAATAACGTGAATCTGACAAAAGTAATAGTAAATAAAATATTTATGAAAATGAAGAAATGAAAGTCAGACATTGCTTTCAACCATGCTTCCACAGAATTTAAAAAAAAATAAAAAATAAAACTCATGAAATAGGCCTGGACAGAAATGATGGTACCCTCAACTTAATATTTTGTTGCACAACCTTTTGAGGCAATCAGTGCAAAATCAAACGATTCCTGTAACTGTCAGTGAGACTTCTGCACCTCTCAACAGGTATTTTGGCCACTCCTCAAGAGCAAACTGCTCCAGTTGTCTCGTGTTTGAAGGTTGTCTTTTCCAGATGCCATGTTTCAGCTCTTTTCAAAGATGCTCAATAGGATTTAGGTTAGGGCTCATAGAAGGCCACTTCAGAGTAGTCCAAGGTTTTCCTCTTAGCCATTCTTGGGTGTTTTTAGCTGTGTGTTTTGGGTGAGCACCTAAGCATAATTTGCATGTGAATTAAACAGCGATTTTTCAGTCAGTGAACAATGAATTAAAATAAAGGTATGGATGGCAATAAGAGTAATATGATCATATATAGAGATTGGGTGAGGTGGCTAGGGCAGACATGTTCCCTTTAAAGACTAGGGAATTTGTCACACCTGCGTTCTATATGCGAGAGCGATTCCTAGAGGGATCTTCGACCTTTCATCTATGGTCCGGAGTCCCTGTCGTAAGAAAGACCGTGCATGGAAATGTCAGACCAGCTCCTTGTGTTCATGGAGAAGTGGAGCAGAGTTCAGCAGAACAAGAACACCAGCTCGTCACAATGAGAGCGGCTGTCCCGACGTGCACACGATGATCAACATCACAACATGGCATTTTTCCAATATTTTTAGGCCTGTTTTTTTTTTCTTTTACCTAGAATTCCAGAATCTGGTAAACATTTACTTCTGGAAAAGGCAGCCTGACGTTCATACTACATTAGCCGCATATGACCCTGGAGCCCTGATTTATAGCTGTATTGCATGGATCAGGCACTGGGGGCAGTGTAACAATATAGAGACCGGCGGGGAAGCTTTACCATGCAGGCGTCATTGGAGGTAACAATATTTTTATATATTTACTTGCGCTTTTCACTTTGTTTATCTGGCTGGTTTCTGTAGGGAAAGATGGAAAAAAAAAATCCATACTAAAATCTGCATGATTACTGAGGATTTATTGGGGAGGTTTCTCTGCAGAAATAAATGCTGTTAATAAGAACATACCCTATGACAATTCCACAACACATTTCTACTAACTGGGCAGACTGGGGAAGTGGGGGAGGGGACAGGCACAGGTCAGAAATAATCTTTATTGCAATGTTGGAGGGCATGTAGGGAAGGTGAATCTGCAGGGAGCCAAGCAGGAAAGGTGGGAGAGGGTTAATCCATTCCTCCTGTCCTGCGCAGTGTAAACCATACAGAAAGAAACGCAGAACCTGGATGCAAATGGGAAGTCGGAGTATGTTCACACGTGGCGGTTTTCCAGTGCATTTTTGTCACGAAAAAACACAGCGTTTTTCTGCCCCAGGAAATCTCATGCACGTATTGTTATCTTTTCCATGCAGATTTGAAGCAATTTCCAGTCTGCATCATATCAATTTTTCAGTATTTTTCACCCATTCTAATGAATACGAAAAACACATCAAAAACAAACTTTTTTTATGCAGCATTTTTCATGTAGAAATGTCTGTAGCGAATGCTTAACGTGTGCATTTACTGTAGGGGTAAAACATTTTAGGTGAAGATCCCATGATGAGTTTTTGACTGCAGATTTTCTGCACCTATCACAGGTTAATTAGGCTGCTTTCACACTGGCGTTTGTACGCGCAGCGTTTTATCCGCTTAGATCCCCGTACGTCATGCTTACATATCTTTAACATGGTGTACGCAGAGACAAACACGTACGCATGCGTCATTTCGCCGTGTGCGGTGCTGTCCGGTGAACGCAACATGTTGCATTTTTTTGAAGCGTCAAAAATCCGTTAAATATGCGCAGTCATGCGGATGAGTGCGTCAAAAAAAACGCATTACTGTCTATGGGAACGCATTGATACGCAAGGACATGCGCATGGATACGTTCGATGCACATGCGGACTTCAGACTGCGCATGTCCAGGAACTGATTACAGCACCTGGAAATATCGAACGCATCCACATAACCAACGCAAACGCATGAACACGCAGCATATTTTTGCGTCATGTGTAAGATGATGCGGATAAAAAACACTGCGTATACATGCGTTTGCAAATGCAGATGATACGCTGCGCACACAGACACAAATGTGAAACCAGCCTTAACCTAATTTCACTAGTAGATGCAGATTTTTTTCATTGCTTTTTTCATGTTTTTATCACGTTTTTGAAGCAGAAGCTTTGTTTCCTTTCTCATGCTGTAAATAAAGCGGCTTTGGTTTTAATACTTCCTGGTATTTCGCTTTGACAAAACTATTGACAGTCATGTGCGGATTACATGCGATTTAAGTGCATTTCAGGAGCATGCGCCTTTTACTTGTGGATTTTTTTTGTATAGAATGCAAGTCTATAGGGAAAATCTGCACATAAAACACAGCAGCGCACCCACAAGAGAAACTGACTGCAGATTTGAAACATGGTGCGCAGGTCACTTTACACTGAATAAAAAAATTAAAAAAAAAACACAGTCATGAGATTTCTATATATCCCATCCCACTATGATGAAACTGTAAGGTTCTGCGCTTTTGGCAAAAAGAAAATATGCAATGTCAAAGGCTCCCCAAAACTCATTGAGGAGTTCACACAAACGCCCTCAAAAATAACATTTGCGTAAAAAAACTCTTGCAAGGCTCTTGCTATTCATTTAAATTTTGATCCACTTTGCTGTTTAGGAGGCACTTTTTGATTGTTTTTTTCCCCACTTCAGCTTCGTGGAAAAAAGAAAAGGCATGTGCATGTCCCTTATGTGACTGGGATCCTCAAGAAAAATGCTACAAAATAGGCAGTGTCCAATTAAAAGGCTGAAGAAAACCAAAAGCTTCAAAAGCTCCTAAAAAACTTCAGGACGAGCATCTGGAAGTTAAAAACTCCTACAAAAACTCTCCAAAGAGTTTACACTTGAAAATTGATCTCTTTTTTTAAAGCCTAAATCCGAATAATGAGCTATTGATGAATTTTTCATGTTGCAAGTTTTCTGCACCTATTTAAATTAGGCCATTTTTATTGCATTTTTGAGTGCTTTTTTATTTTTTACGCTGCCGTTTTCATCTCTTCTGGTGTGTCATGCTTTAAAGAAAGCTGCTTTGTTTTTGACACTACCTGGTATATCGCTTTGATAACTTTATTGACATACTTGGGTGCGAATTACATGCGCTTTTATGCTTTAGCACTGCAGAATCGCATGTGCGTTTTTTACTTGCGAATTTTCCGAAACCTAATGCAAGTCTATGGGGAAGATCTGCACAGAAAACTCAGCATAACCTCAAGAGAAATGGACATGCTGCAGATCATGCTAACCGCAGGTCAGTTTAGGCTGCTTTAAATAGAAGTACAGTGGGCAGGAGATTTCTTTAAATTTCAGCCACTTTGCTGGAACAGTAACGCAGCAAAAATATGCACTTTCAAGAACGCACCAAAAGCTCACCTTGGGAACATAGCCAAAAGCTGGAAACTGTGTTTCGGCTGTTATAGGGTTAAATGAGACAGCAGCACCTGTGCACAACCTGCTCAGAATATGGCCGGGGTCACACTTGTGAGTGATGCGAGAAACTCGCACGAGTCTCTCACATCAACAAGCAGCACTGCCGCCGGCACTCGGATTGGAGAGTGCGGCTGCATGTATTTCTATGCAGCTGAACGCTCCGGTCCGAACAGCCGGAGGCAGTGCCTGGTTTTGATGTGTGAGTTTCTCGCATTGCAGTTGCAAGTGTGACCCCGGCCTTTCATTGATTTTTGTAAACCAAAACCAAGAGTGGCTCCAAACCACAGCACACGTGTGACTCTTTCCACTAGAGCTCGTCTCTATGTAGGTGTCTGTGAAGGACAACCCCCGTCCTTCCACGCCACCAAAGTGACGTAACTCCACAGGCACAGCTCTCCGGCGCCCTCTTTGTCTCTCAGGTCAGTAAGGGAACTGCACCTACAGCAAATGGCCGCCGGGGAGGGTGTCCTGTTACCCACTGGGTATTCTAAGATTCATGATCAGAGTAAAAGCATCAGCCCAAGATTAATTTTATGGTTTAATTGCCTTAAGGGCGCACTAGATAATTACAGAAATATACAGTAAGCTATACAACGGAATTACAATGGATTTGCAGTCAGAGTAAAATACAACAATAATGGTACAAAGCTTAGAGGTATTAGCTAGAGGTCAATATTACAAGGTTGTAGGGGCATGTGGAGGCAGGGAGCTCTGCGATCCCCAGGTGAAAGTGCTAGTTGCTGGACAGTCCCCCAAAACGTGTACCGCTCCTCCCTTGGCAGATCTGTCCCTTTGGTCCTTAGTTTTCCATGGTCTTGCTGCTGTGAGAATGGATCTGGTCTGCCCCTAGCTCACAGTTCTTAAACCTGCTAGGTCCCTCCCCTCGGTGTCCGAGGGTGGGATGATAATCTCCACCCTTAGCCCCCTGCAGAATTTATTCCCAATATCTAAAAAAGGGGTTAACTTTCTCCAGGACGATCGGATCAGGACACGAGAGGTACCGGCGGATGCAGTATGTTTTGCCTGTCGCATGGATATCAAACCTGGCCCGATTGGGTCTCGTTGGAGGGCCAATCTCTATATCTCAGACCCCCGAGCCATCACCAACTCGGGAGTTGCACCATCAAATGCCCGAGGTCCGCCGGGTCACACAGATATTTTTATGAGAATGTACCTACAAAGATGTGCTCATAATTCATAATCCTAGAACGGAGCCTTCGTGTCTGGAAACATACAATGGATGTGTTTTCAGTGTCTAGCTGACAGGTATAATCTAATTGCAGCCCCCAGGTTTAAAGTACTGTTCTGGCCTGGCCTACTTAGCATGCTAACAAGCCGGGCTATTCACATTGAGCAGTAAATCCTGTCTAGAGTCGAATCTACTCAGCATATTAATAGACCTTTTCATTCAGAGTGGAGACCAACCCCTATTGTATTGAATATGCCCACAGGCCATAGGGAATTACAGCAGTTAGCAGCCTGTGGCTCTGTGAACAGACAAAATGGAGGCGGGTATAGGACCTATCCAAGATGGTGGCTGTTCCTTCCTCACAGTGCCACTCCAAATTTTGGCTTAGAAACACTAACCAAATACTTGTGTGTGAATGACGCCAGGTCTGGTTTAGATGAGCGTATGAAAAATCCCCTTTTTCTTTCAGAAAACAGAACAGATGTTTTTCATCCGTATTCCATCTATCTGCATCAGTGTCATCCGATTTTATACATCAGCAGCTAAAAAAAAAAATTTACAACACCAAATACAGTTTCCCACGATATAAACTGCAACTTATTTGTAAATGATCTTTTTTTCTGTGCACTCATAGATTTGAATGGACGAGACTCATCCAAAAAATGAAGATAATAGTGCATGTTGGGATTATTTTTTCCAGGAGCTTTTCCTAACGTACACTATAAAGTGCCATAAATACACCAAATGAAGGCCAGACGTGTGCTCTTTCGGCCTCTGTCGGGCCAGTGTGAGCATGCAGACCGGTCACCAGACTAAGATTTCCTACACAGAAGTGTATACTGTGCAGTATGTTTCTTTACTATGGGTCCCTATGGTGGACAGATGGCTCAGTGTCCGGCCTGACTGGTGCAGAACTCCCGAGCGTTGGGAACCAGCATAATGTGCACATAGGTGCTGATGTTTCTATCTTCTACATGGAATACTAGATTGTAGGAGCAGAAGCATTAATTCACGGAAAACATGATGTTACGGACAATGGACCTGCAGTCATTAAAGGGGTCTTTCACTACTTGACAACCCTTAGCAGCTCTAGTCTGGTGCAGAAAATAAAAAAGTGCATATATCCCACCCAGACTGGCGCCGTTCCACCAATGATAGTGTTATATCTCCCTGGAGTCACATAATACTGTTATGTCATGTGAGCGTGGCAGCCGATTGGCTTAAGACTCTACACTTATGTCAGTTGGAACTGTGCAGCCGCTGATTGACTGCAGTGGTCACGTGACAGCAATCACATAACCTTTGTGAGAGACGGCCTGAACATCACAGGAGTGGAAGCGATCTGAGAGGCAACTACGCATTTTTTTTTCTGCACCTGAATGGATCATACAGTAGGAGACAACCCCTACAAGTAATTAAAGGTGTTTTTTTTATCTTTAAAGAACTAACTCCTTCCCCAACGTAGGATGTGTATGTACATCACAAGTCAGGGTGCGGGTGTACGGGGTATGCTCAGGAACAAGCGCCGTTCCATAGGGCTAGGTGCTTGTACACACGACTGATTTTCTTGTAGGGCCATCCGTGCTTTTTATAGATAGCACCTGCACCTATCATATTCTATGGGGCCATGCACATGTCCGATCTGTTCCTCGGACTTAATGGTTTGTGGGGAAAAAAAAAAAAAAATCAGAGACATGTCTAATTTTTATAATTTTTATCTGAGTGTCAGATCAAAATTGCCAATGCAAGTCTATGGGACCGTGTGAAAAAGAAAAAAAAAAAAAACGGACAGCACTCGAACGACATCCGAGAGCAGTTCGATTTTCACAAACTGACAGAAAGGAGAGGGTGGAGAAACATTTTTTTTTTTTTTCTCTACACGTCCAAGAAAGGCTGATGACTCATGAACAACACTCTGATCAATGGCCGATCAGAATAATCAGACTGGTTTTCTCAGTTGCGGAGAAATTGGTGATGAGAACCTACCCCAAAGGGTGTACAGCTCTATCAGTAGTGACTGGAGCTAGCTCAGATTGCTGCTGTCAATCTTTCTCAGCAGCATTTAAAAGGACTCGGTCAGCACAGGATGACTGTTCGCACATAGTCCAGGCGCTCGGTGCTTCATGCCGGGGCCAATCATTTATATACACCTTCACACCTGCCTTTTATTCTTATCTAACTCCCACCATTCTCTGGCTCTATGAAGTGAGAGATGTCAATCAAAGTAGAGGATGGTTGAGACCGAATGAAAACAAGCAGCTGGAAAGTTGTATATAAATGACTGAAAAAGGTGGGAAGAAGAAATCTCCAGAGATGAAATCAAGAAGGAAAGTTATCTTTAATGTAAAAAAAAAAAATTATGGAAAAACTTTTATACAGTAGTACATTAAAAAAAGACGTGGATCCTGGTAACCACAACCCGGGATGAACAACCAACATGTTTCAGCTAAGAGCCTTAATCATGGAAATCAATTCAATCCTACAGCTCAGCCCACGAATAACCCGCGTTATACACCTGTGCGGATGGGGAAAGAGAAACGTTATGGCCCCTGGAAGAAACAGAGGGAAAACTGAACCCTAACGAAACATCCTAAACCCTGCAGACGGATATCACAGCCTCACACTGCACATGGGCTGCTGTGCAGGGGACACCACAGCCTGACACTGCACACGGGACACCGTGCTGCCCTGCAGGGGATAGCACAGCCTGACACTGCACACGGGACACCGTGCTGCTCTGCAGGGGATAGCACAGCCTGACACTGCACATGGGCTGCTCTGCAGGGGATACCAGAGCCTGACACTGCACACGGGCCACTGTGCTGCTCTGCAGGGATAACACAGCCTGACACTGCACACGGGCCACTGTGCTGCTCTGCAGGGGATAGTACAGCCTGATACTGCACACGAGCCACTGCGCTGCTCTGCAAGGGATAGCACAGCCTGACACTTCACACGGGCCACTGTGCTGCTCTGCAGGGGATAGTACAGCCTGACACTGCACACGGGACACCGTGCTGCTCTGCAGGGGATAGCACAGCCTGACACTGCACATGGGCTGCTCTGCAGAGGATACCAGAGTGTAAGGTTCTATGTATATATTCCTGAAACTCAGTTTGTTCGTCAGCCATTTTACTTTCTGTCTTGCTGCAGCTATCTTGCCCTCAGTCAAAATGGAGTTTCCAGCTTGCATGTTCCCGCCCTGATTCTCTCCTTTGCTTCTTAAGCAGCCACAGCTGAGCAATCAGTGCTTCAGAATCTAGCCTGCAGTGAACCTGTGACTTGACTCCTGTAAGCCTTGGACCTTGTACTCCAGCTATTCCTACTGAGGAACTCTGAAGCACTTGTGGACTCTGAACCCTGCTCTTTGAAAGACCCACGTTTGCATGGACTTACGGTAACAGAGAAGAAGATCCTGAATCTGTATTGGAGAGTGATTGCTGAGCTTGGATTACTCTGGCCTGCTGTGTCTCCTGTTTCTGTGTCTGCAAACTGTGTGACTATTTCCTGCCAACTTGTATGAAGTAATACAGGACTTTTCTATATCAAACCTGTGACTCCTGTGTTTTCATCGCACCCAAGCACAAGACGCTATATGAACTGTACTACATACATTACAAGATTCTGAAGCCAAAACGTTAGTGTCTGCTGGGTCTGGAAGGCTGTGTCTGCTGTACTGTGGATATCAGACGTCCGGTTGTACTTTCTGTGATGACAGTGGTTGTGACTTCTCACAACCATTCCAGGTGAGCAATTCCCTTAAGTTTTTTCTTTTTGCAGTGTTACCACAGGTAAACACTATTGTTTTTTTTTTTTTTTTCCTTTCTTTTCTCTTTTTTGTCTGCTGTAACTCTGGATATCAGATGTCTGGTTGAAACTTTCTGTGATGATAGTGGTTGTGACTTCTCACAACCATTCCAGGTGAGCAGTTCCCTTAATTTTTTTTCTCTCTGCAGTGTTGCCACAGGTAAACACTATTGTTTTTTTTTCTCTCCTCTTCTTCCAGTAATCCTGTCTTAAAAGATCTGGAAAATGGAGGCCCGCATAAAGGAACTTTGCGGAGTGACTGATAATATCCTTGCAGATTTGCAGAATATAAAGACCCGTTTTACAAATCTACAGGACCTCAATAATCACAATTTGCAAGTGGTTGGACAGACTACCCAGGATTTGCGAGCCAGGATTGAGGTTCTAGAGGGGCGAGTCCAGGCTCCTGCCGTAGCCCCGAGTGCTGGGATTCCCAAGTTGCCCCCTTTTCGTTTTGGCGGTGAACGTGAGAAATTCAGGGGATTTATTAATCAATGCAATCTTTTTTTTTTCTGCACATGCTTCACAATTTCCCACTGAACGATCTAAGGTGCTTACTATAATTATGTTGCTTACCAACAAGGCTTTAATGTGGGCAAACCCTCTGATTGAGACTGAGGATGATTGTTTGAATCACCTTGATGATTTTATTTCAGCCATGGGGCAGGTGTTTGATGACCCCAATCGAGGTGCAACAGCTGAAGCAGCCATGTTAGCTTTGCGCCAAGGTAAGCACTCGGTAGCTGAATATGCCTTGGATTTCAGGAGATGGGCCCTTGATACCACCTGGGACAGTTCCGCCAAAAAATCTATTTTTCGAAAGGGGTTATCTCCACTGATTAAGGATGAACTTGCTCGTGCCGACCCTCCCACTGCGTTAGGTGACTTTATTAACTACTGCATCCGTATTGATACTCGTCTGACTGAACGCAGGCAAGAGAGATGGTTCGAAAGCAATCGTACTAACCTTTTCCTACCTTCCTCTCCAGCTAAGGAACCTTTGAGTAGGATTACACGGGAACCTGAACCCATGCAGGTAGACTCTTTACAACGACGGGTTAGTGATGCACGCAAGGAACATCGTTTTAAGGAGAATCTATGTTTCTATTGTGGTAAGTCAGGGCACTTCATTATAAACTGCCCCAGCCGTTCTCGTAAGACTACTGCAGCACTCATTCATTGTGAGTGTTGCGAGAGGGGATCTGTCAGGTCCGAGCCTCAGGCTCCAGAGAGATCTGCAGCAACAGATCTTGATTTCTCGGACTTAAACTCCGTTACCTCTGAGGACGTTGACTGTGTAAACGCTGCCATTTTTCAAGTTTCCTCAGCGGTGTCCCAGCTGAGTTGTAAGAAAAACAATTCTCATTGCTTCCTTTCCATCAAACTCTGGGTTGACTCAGCTTGGGTGTCTAGCTCTGCTATGATCGACTCAGGGGCAAGTGGAAATTTTATGGATGTCTCCTTTGCTCTGAAACAGGGATTACGTTCAGTGAAGAAGGCTACTCCAGTACAGATGGAAACTGTGGATGGCTCCCTGCTGACCTCTGGACCAGTGGATCAGGAAACAGAGCCTTTGAGGGTTCTTATGGGTAAAGATCATCAAGAGAAACTGTCCTTTATGCTTATCTCTTCTCCCCACTTTCCCATTATTCTAGGGCTACCATGGCTGCAGGCTCAGAATCCTACCATTAACTGGGAGACCAAGGAATTACACTTTCCAGAGAAACAGATGAGTCCAAAAGTTTCAGCTTGCTCTGTTCCTAAAGGAATCATGTCAGTCCCTGAACTACCAGCTGTATACCAGGACTATGTGGATTTATGTGACAAGAAGAACGCTGACCAGCTTCCTCCTCACCGTCCATATGATTGTCCAATTGAATTATTGCCTGGAGCAGAGATACCTTTTGGTAAGATCTACCCCCTGGCGGGGCCCGAGCTAAAGGCTTTAAAGGATTACATAGATGAAAATCTAGCCAAGGGCTTCATACGCCCCTCTTCATCTCCTGCAGGTGCACCCATCTTCTTTGTAAAGAAGAAAGATGGATCTCTGAGACCATGCGTAGACTATAGGGAACTCAATAAGGTTACTATTAGAAACCGTTATCCATTGCCTTTAATCCCTGAGTTATTGGAGAGAGTGCGACATGCCAAAATTTTTTCTAAACTAGATCTTCGTGGGGCCTATAACTTAGTCCGTATTAGACCTGGGGATGAATGGAAGACTGCATTCAGGTCACGCTATGGACACTTTGAATATCTAGTTATGCCTTTTGGTCTGAGTACCGCCCCAGCCACTTTCCAACACTTGGTGAATGACATCTTCAGGGATCTCCTAGATACATTCGTGGTAATTTATTTGGATGATATTCTAATTTTTTCTAACTCCACAGAGGAACATCATGGACATGTGAGAATGGTCTTGGAACGTCTAAGACAAAATCATCTTTACATCAAACTTGAAAAGTGTGAATTCCATAGGACCGAAATTCAATTTCTGGGGTATGTACTGTCTACACAAGGAATTAGTATGGATGGAAGCAAAACCCAAGCCATCAAGGATTGGCCAAGTCCTAGAAATGTGAAGGAGGTACAGCGCTTCATCGGGTTTGCCAATTCTATAGACGTTTCATTAGAAATTTCTCTGAGGTAGTGTCACCTATCACTCAACTTACCCGGAAAGAGTCTAGGTTTTCCTGGACTCCCCAAGCCCAGGAAGCATTTTCCCGTCTAAAAGATAAATTTACCACTGCACCTATCCTAGTACATCCCAACCCCGAGCTTGCCTTCATAATAGAGGTGGATGCTTCAGACTGTGCCGTTGGAGCTATACTCTCTCAGAGAACAGGTGAGAAGAATGTCTTGCATCCCTGTGCCTTCTTTTCCCAGCAGTTGTCTTCGGCTGAGAGGAACTACGATGTGGGCAATAGAGAGTTGTTGGCCATTATTGCCGCCTTCAAAGAATGGAGACACCTTCTTCAGGGAGCTGCACAGCAAATAGTCGTCCTGACAGACCATCGTAACCTTGAGTTTATCAGGTCGGCTAAGTGCCTGACTCCTCGCCAGGCTCGCTGGAATCTTTTCTTAAACCAATTTAATTTTATCATCTCTTATAGACCAGGATCGCGCAATGGAAAGGCTGATGCACTCTCTAGGATTTACTCAGCAGACACACGTCCAATTACTCCTCCTAAGACTATTCTTCCTGACTCTAGATTCCTAGGAGTAATTCATAATCAAGACCTACTTAAGGACATCAAGGAAGCATACCATGCGGATTCCTTTTTGGCACAACCCCCAAGGGACGTAAGTCTTGTCTTTAAGAATGGTGTGTGGATTCAGGGACAACGTCTGTATATTCCTGAAACAGTCAGATTAAGAGTATTGCAACTCATTCACGATTCCAAGATAGCTGGGCATAGAGGAATTCTAAAGACACAGGAATTTCTCTCTCGTTTCTTTTGGTGGCCCACTTGCAGGAAGGATGTTTTGAATTATGTCACTTCATGTGAGGTCTGTGCAAGATGCAAAACACCTCGCTCCTCACCAACTGGTCTGTTACAGCCTCTTCCCACCCCGTCCCGCCCGTGGGGATCCATTTCTATGGACTTCATTGTGGAGTTACCAACCTCTCAGGGGAAGAACACCATTCTAGTGGTGGTTGACCGTCTAACAAAGGCAGCTCATTTTATCCCTTGTGTCGGCTTACCCACTGCAAAACAGACATCAGATTTGATGATTAAAGATGTGTTTCGCTTACATGGAGTACCGGATGAGGTTATTTCGGATCGAGGGGTGCAATTCACTTCTAGGTTTTGGCAAAATTTCTGTGCAGCATTGGACATTAAAGTAAACCTTTCTTCTGCTTTTCATCCCCAGACTAATGGACAGACCGAACGAACCAATCAAACCCTGGAGCAGTATCTCCGCTGCTTTATCTGCCACCTACAGGATGATTGGGTGGATCTACTTCCATTAGCTGAGTTCTCGTATAACAACTCTCAGAGTGCCTCCACTAAACAGTCTCCTTTTTACTCTAATCTAGGTTATCATCCTAACATTCTACCACGATTTCCCATAGAAACGCCTTTACCAGCAGTGGCTGAAAGAATCACGTCTTTACAGAAGAATATGGATCTTCTAAAGGAAAATCTGGAATCGGCTCAAGAAAGGTACAAGAAAGCAGCAGATAAATTTCGTAAACCTGCACCAGCTTTCAAGGTAGGAGACTTGGTCTGGCTGTCAACCAGAAATCTTAAGTTAAGGATTCCATCGTCTAAGTTGGGACATAAGTACATTGGACCCTATAAAATCAGTAAAATTATAAGTGCCGTTGCTTGTCGTCTTCAACTGCCCAGAACTATGAGAATCCACCCTGTCTTTCATGTATCCCTACTAAAGGCTGCGACACCCAATACGTTTCCTGGACGTTCCTCTCCTTGCCCTGACCCAGTGCTAGTCGATGGTCAGGAAGAATTTGTGGTGGAAAGGATTTTAGGTTCCAGGTTGTATAGAAATCAGTTACAATATCTGATTAAATGGCAGGGCTACCCAGTGGAGGACAACTCATGGGAACCGATCAATAACGTTAATGCTCCTCGCTTGCTCCGTCAGTTTCATCAGAGGTACCCACACAAGCCTGGTCTGAGGTCATCCGGAGGTTGTACTTAAGGGGGGAGTAATGTAAGGTTCTATGTATATATTCCTGAAACTCAGTTTGTTCGTCAGCCATTTTACTTTCTGTCTTGCTGCAGCTATCTTGCCCTCAGTCAAAATGGAGTTTCCAGCTTGCATGTTCCCGCCCTGATTCTCTCCTTTGCTTCTTAAGAAGCCACAGCTGAGCAATCAGTGCTTCAGAATCTAGCCTGCAGTGAACCTGTGACTTGACTCCTGTAAGCCTTGGACCTTGTACTCCAGCTATTCCTACTGAGGAACTCTGAAGCACTTGTGGACTCTGAACCCTGCTCTTTGAAAGACCCACGTTTGCATGGACTTACGGTAACAGAGAAGAAGATCCTGAATCTGTATTGGAGAGTGATTGCTGAGCTTGGATTACTCTGGCCTGCTGTGTCTCCTGTTTCTGTGTCTGCAAACTGTGTGACTATTTCTGCCAACTTGTATGAAGTAATACAGGACTTTTCTATATCAAACCTGTGATCTCATGTGTTTCATCGCACCCAAGCACAAGACGCTATATGAACTGTACTACATACATTACACAGAGCCTGACACTGCATACGGGCCCCTGTGCTGCTCTGCAGGGGATAACACAGCCTGACACTGCACACCACGGCCACTGCGCTGCTCTGCAGGGGATAGCACAGCCTGACACTTCACACGGGCCACTGTGCTGCTCTGCAGGGGATAGTACAGCCTGACACTGCACACGGGCCACTGCGCTGCTCTGCAGGGGATAGCACAGCCTGACCCTGCACAAGGGACACCGTGCTGCTCTGCAGGGAATAGCACAGCCTGATCCTGTACACGGGCCACTGTGCTGCTCTGCAGGGGATAGCACAGCCTGACACTGCACACGGGCCACTGTGCTGCTCTGCAGGGGATAGTACAGCCTGACACTGCACACGGGCCACTTGCCTGCTCTGCAGGGGATAGCACAGCCTGACACTGCACAGGGCCACTGCGCTGCTCTGCAGGGGATAGCACAGCCTGACCTGCACACGGGCCACGTGCTGCTCTGCAGGGATGCACAGCCTGACACTGCACAGGGCCACTGTGCTGCTCTGCAGGGATAGCCACAGCCTGACACTGCACACGGGCCACTGTGCTGCTCTGCAGGGGATGCACAGCCTGACACTGCACACGGGCCACTGTGCTGCTCTGCAGGGATATCACAGCCTAAATGCACGGGGCACTGGCTGTCTGCAGGGATAGCACAGCCTGACACTGCACACGGGTCACCATGCTTCTCTGCAAGGGATCTCACAGCCGTAACACTGCACGGGCACTGTGCTGCTCTGCAGGGGATAGACAGCCTGATACTGCACACGGGCCACTGCGCTGCTCTGCAGGGGATAGCACAGCCTGACACTGCACACGGGACACTGTGCTGCTCTGCAGGGGATAGTCACAGCCTGACAACTGCACACGGCACTGCTGTCTGCAGGGGATACACAGCCTGACACTGCAACGGCACTGTGCTGCTCTGCAGGGATAACACAGCCTGACACTGCACACGGGCCACTGGCTGCTCTGCAGGGGATGCACAGCCTGACACTCACACGGGCCACTGTGCTGCTCTGCAGGGGATAGTACAGCCTGACACTGCACACGGGCCACTGCGCTGCTCTGCAGGGGATAGCACAGCCTGACCCTGCACACGGGACACGTGCTGCTCTGCAGGGATACACAGCCTGATCCTGTACACGGGCCACTGTGCTGCCTGCAGGGGCTGGCTACAGCCAGGCACTGCCATCGGGCCACTGATGCTGCTCTGCAGGGGATATACAGCCTGACACTGCACACGGCCACTGGCTGCTCTGCAGGGGATAGTCACAGCCTGACACTGCACACGGGCACGTGCTGCTCTGCAGGGATAGCACAGCCTGACACTGCACGGCCACTGCTGCTCTGCAGGGGATGCACAGCCTGACACTGCACACGGGCCACTGTGCTGCTCTGCAGGGATCTCACAGCCTGACACTGCACACTGGGCACTGTGCTGCTCTGCAGGGGATAGTCACAGCCTGACACTGCACACGGGCCACTGTGCTGCCTGCAGGGGATACACAGCCTGACACTGCACAGGGCCACTGTGCTGCTCTGCAGGGGATAGTCACAGCCTGACACTGCACACGGCACGTGCTGCTCTGCAGGGATTAGCACAGCCTGACACTGCACTGGCACTGTGCTGCTCTGCAGGGGATACTACAGCCTGACACTGCACACGGGACACTGTGCTGCTCTGCAGGGGATACACAGCCTGACACTGCACACGGCACGTGCTGCTCTGCAGGGGATATCACAGCCTGACACTGCACAGGGCACTGCGCTGCTCTGCAGGGGATAGCACAGCCTGACCTGCACACGGCACAGTGCTGCTCTGCAGGGATCACAGCCTGATCACTGACACGGGCCACTGTGCTGCTCTGCAGGGGATGCACAGCCTGACACTGCACACGGGCCACTGTGCTGCTCTGCAGGGGATAGTACAGCCTGACACTGCACACGGGCACTGCGCTGCTCTGCAGGGGATAGCACAGCCTGACACTGCACACGGGCCACTGTGCTGCTCTGCAGGGATATGCACAGCCTGACACTGCACACGGGCCACTGCTGCTGCCTGCAGGGGATAGCACAGCCTGACACTGCAACGGGCCACTGTGCTGCTCTGCAGGGGATATCACAGCCTGACACTGCACATGGGCACTGTGCTGCTCTGCAGGGATTACACAGCCTGACACTGCACACGGGCCACTGTGCTGCTCTGCAGGGGATAGTCACAGCCTGACACTGCACACGGGCACTGTGCTGCTCTGCAGGGATAGCACAGCCTGACACTGCACAGGGCCACTTGCTCTCTGCAGGGGATACTCACAGCCTGACACTGCACACGGGCCACTGTGCTGCTCTGCAGGGATAGTCACAGCCTGACACTGCACATCGGGCCACTGTGCTGCTCTGTAGAGGATCTCACAGCCTGACACTGCACATGGGCCACTGTCCTGCTCTGCAGGGGATAGCACAGCCTGACACTGCACATGGGCACTGTGCTGCTCTGCAGAGGATAGCACAGCCTGACACTGCACACGGGCCACTGTCTGCTCTGCAGAGGATCTCACAGCCTGACACTGCACATGGGCACTGTGCTGCTCTGCAGGGGATAGCACAGCCTACACTGCACACGGTCACTGTTGCTCTGCAGGGATATCACTGACATCACTAGGGCACTGTGCTGCTCTGCAGGGATCTCACAGCCTGACACTGCACATGGGCACTGTCTGCTCTGCAGGGATACACAGCCTGACACTGCACACGGGCCACTGTGCTGCTCTGAGAGGATTCACAGCCTGACATGCACATGGGCCACTGTCCTGCTCTGCAGGGATAGCACAGCCTGACACTGCACACGGGTCACTGTGCTGCTCTGCAGGGGATCTCACAGCCTGACACTGCACATGGGCCACTGTCCTGCTCTGCAGGGATAGCTACAGCCTGACACTGCAATGGGCCACTGTGCTGCTCTGCAGGGGACAGCACAGCCTGACACTGCACAGGGTCACTGTCATGCTCTGTAGAGGATCTCACAGCCTGACACTGCATATGGGCCACTGTGCGCTCTGCAGGGGATAGCACAGCTGACACTGCAATGGGCCACTGTGCTGCTCTGCAGGGATCTCACAGCTTGACACTGCACTGGGCACTGTGCTGCTCTGTAGAGGATCTCACAGCCTGACACTGCAATGGGCCACTGTGCTGCTCTGCAGGGATAGCACAGCCTGACACTGCACATGGGCCACTGTGCTGCTCTGCAGGGATAGCACAGCCTGACACTGCACGCAGGTCACATGCCTCTTGTAGGGATATCACAGCCTAACATTGCACGAGGGCACTGCGCTGTTCTGCAGGGGATAGCACAGCCTGACGCTGCACACGGTCACATGCTGCTCTGCAGGGATATCACAGCTTACACTGACACCGGGCACTGTGCTGCTCTGAGAGGATCTCACAGCCTGAATGCACATGCACGCGCAGGGCACAGTGCACTGCGGGCACTCTGCTAGAGGATCACAGCCTGACACTGCACAGGGCCACTGTGCTGCTCTGAGGGATCCACAGCCTGACACTGCACATGGGCCACTGTCCTGCTCTGCAGGGATAGCACAGCCTAACACTGCTACGGGCACTGTGCTGCTCTGCAGGGGATCTCACAGCCTGACACTGCACATGGGCCACTGTCCTGCTCTGCAGAGGATAGACAGCCTGACACTGCATATGGGCCACTGGCTGCTCTGCAGGGATCAGCACAGCCTGACACTGCACATGGGTCACTGTGCTGCTCTGTAGAGGATCTCACAGCCTGACACTGCATATGGGCCACTGTGCTGCTCTGCAGGGGATAGCACAGCCTGACACTGCAATGGGCCACTGTGCTGCTCTGCAGGGATTCACAGCTGACACTGCACAGGGCCACTGTGCTGCTCTGTAGAGGATCTCACAGCCTGACACTGCACATGGGCCACTGTCCTGCTCTGCAGGGATAGCACAGCCTACACTGCAAGGGTCACTGTCTGCTCTGCAGGGGATCCACAGCCTGACACTGCACAGGGCCACTGTCTGCTCTGAGGGATTACAGCCTGACACTGCATGGGCACTGTCTGCTCTGCAGGGGATAGCACAGCCTACACTGCACCGGGTCACTTGCTGCTCTGCAGGGATCTCACAGCCTGACACTGAAGGCACTGTGCTGCTCTGAGGGATCACAGCCTGACACTGCAATGGGCCACTGTCTGCTCTGCAGGGATAGCACAGCCTGACACTGCACACGGGCCACTGGCTGCTCTGTAGAGGATCTACAGCCTGACATGCACATGGGCCACTGTCCTCTCTGCAGGGGATAGCACAGCCTAACACTGCATAGGGCACTGTGCTGCTCTGAGGGGATCTCACAGCCTGACACTGCACATGGGCCACTGTCCTGCTCTGCAGGGATAGACAGCCTGACACTGCATAGGGCCACTGTGCTGCTCTGCAGGGACCACAGCTGACCTGCACAGGGTACGTGCTGCTCTGTAGGGATCACAGCCTGACCTGCAGGGCCACTGTGCTGCTCTGCAGGGGTGCACAGCCTGACACTGCATAGGCCACTGTGCTGCTCTGCAGGGGATCACAGCTTGACACTGCACGGGCACTGGCTGCTCTGTGAGGATCTCACAGCCTGACACTGCATATGGGCCACTGTGCTGCTCTGCAAGGGATAGCACAGCTGACACTGCAATGGGCCACTGTGCTGCTCTGCAGGGATAGCACAGCCTGACACTGCACAGGCCATGCCTCTTGAGGGATACACAGCCTAACATGCACGGGCACTGGCTGTCTGCAGGGATCACAGCCTGACCTGCACAGGGTCACTTGCTGCCTGCAGGGATAGACAGCTGACACTGCAAGGGCACTGCTCTCTGCAGGGATCACAGCCTACACTGAACGGGGCACTGGGCCGAGGTCACGCCGACACGCAAGGCCTGCTCCTGAGGAACACGCTGAACGAGCTGCTCTCTGCAGGATCCGCCGACACTGCAAGGCCACGTCTCTGTAAGGACCACAGCCTGCACTGACTGCCGCCCTCGCAGGATAGACGCACACTGCAGGGCACTGCTCTCTGAGGGTCCCAGTACCGAGGCACGTTGCCTGAGGGATCACACCTGAACTGCACAGGGCCTGTCGCTGCAGGTACGCGCACCCAGGCACTGTCTGCCTCAGGGATAGCCGCACAGCACGGCGGGCCTGAGAGGACCACAGCTACGCACAGGGCTGTCTGCTCTGCGGGGATAGCCAGCTACACGCATCGGCACGTCTGCCGAGGGGATCACAGCGCCTGCAGGCCTGTCGCTCTGCGATAGACAGCCTGACCTGCAAGCACTGCGCTCTGAGGATAAAAAAGGCAGGGTAGAGATTACAGCTGACACTGCATTGGGCA
>JARQOD010000001.1:104154175-104332214 GCA_033576555.1 Oophaga sylvatica
AAACAGCCGGAGGGTCTGTTTTTTAAATAAGTCCCATGACTGTGTATAAAATAATCATGTAAGAGAGGCAGAGTCTCCCAGGAGCAAAGATGGTCAGAGGGTCCCCAACTTGTGAACAACTATGTCTAAAAATTGTGGCACAATACAAGAAAAACATTCCTCAATGTAAACTTGCAAATATTTGAGTAACCCAAAATCTACAGTACATAATATCATCAATAGATGTAGAGATTCTGGAGCAAGCTATGTGCACAAGAGGCCAGGTAGATGGCCAATGTGGGTTGGTACTGATCAGCACTTCCTTAAAATCAGGCATGGTTCGGTCATGGAAATCACTGGCTGCGCTCAGGAATACTTCCAGAAATCGCTGTCTGTAAATACTGTTTGCCATGAAATGCACAAATGCAAGTTATTTCTCTATCCTGCAAAGAAAAAGCCATATATCAATACACAATCCAGAAACGCTGCCGTCTTCTCTGGGCCACAAGGACTGAGACAAAATGAAAAACGTCTGTGCTCAGATGCATCAAAATGTGAGATTCTGTAAGTCTATAGAATCCACGGATGCCGTGCTCTGAAGGCTCGAACACGGCATAAGTCAAGTTTGGAGTTCTGTGAATATCTGGTCTTCACTTAGTATTTTATTATAATACATAGCACTTGGGTCAGTTGACAGCAGAATATTGGAGGCGGCCGATGCAATGATTTTAATTTAATTTATCAAGTCGATGTAGCAGCTCAAGGTCTGTTATTTTATTATGCTTAATTATATGGCACCATCATATTCTGTAGCGCTTTACAGATATGGTCATCGCTGTCCCCATGGGGGCTCATTATCTAAATAACAATTTTTTTCAATTTTGTGGGTCACATTTAAAGGCACCATTAGCGCTTATATAAAACCAATATAGTTTGTTTGCACCCATTTCAGCTGCATGCCTTTTCTAGTCTGGTTTTTGGAGGTACTCTATATATACATTGATTGGATTTTATTATAATTGCTTGTGAATAAAGAAGGATTTTATTTCATTTATACACTCTTTGTGCCATCAATTTGTTTTGTTTGGCTTAAGTGAATACTATACACAGCTGGTATCTTCTGATACAGTACCTTTTTTCTTCTTTTTGTATTCTGGTCAAATCCATACTGAGTGAACGTCTGTGTGTGACTCCGGAAATTATATGGAGATTTACAATTACCCCTGCATTGTATACAGCTGTACGCTTCTGATACAGTACCGTTTTTCTGCTTTTTATATTCTGGTCTAATCCATACTATACCTATATATTTCTCTGCTGTATCCGTGCATCATGAATCGTGGTTGGTATGTGTTAAAGGGGGGCGCGGGGGCCCACTGAGACTTTCGCCCGGGGCCCTCAAATACCTGGAGCTGGCCCTGACTATATGCTAATTTTTTGAGAAGGACCTGTATATATATATATATATATATATATATATATATATATATATAATATATATATATATATAAAATTGAATGTGTGTGTATCACCAACCAATCACAAAGTATCTTTCATTTCACCAGAGCTGTTTAAAAGAAACTGAGTTGTGATTGGTTGCTATGAGCAACAGTTTTTTCCCTCCATGACAACACCTCAGCAGACTGTGACTGGGTGGGAGAAATCTAGCATCCCCGGGAACATAAGCTCCCAGCCATTGTCTGCCCCCCAGAAAGGAGCAGAGAGCACATGACAGAAATGAATCCCCCTCCCGTTCCCATATACCCATCACACATCCTCCATCCCATAGGCACATCTTCCCTCTTAAAGGGATCACCGGTATGCAAGTTAGGGCAAATCCACTCTGCGCTTTGTTTCTGACCCCAGGCCTCTCTTAAAGGAATCCCCAGTATGGAAGTTAGGGCAATTCCACTCAGCATTCTGGTTCTGACCCCAGGCTCTCTTAAAGGGATCCCCGGTATGGAAGTCAGGGAAATTGCCTTCAAATGCTCTGGTACTGACCCCAGGCCTCTACTAAAGGGATCCCCAGTATGGAAGTGAGGACCGTTCCACTCAGCGCTGTGGTTCTGACCCCAGGCCTCTACTAAAGGGATCCCCAGTATGGAAGTGAGGACCGTTCCACTCAGCGCTGTGGTTCTGACCCCAGGCCTCTACTAAAGGGATCCCCAGTATGGAAGTTAGGACCGTTCCACTCAGCGCTGTGGTTCTGACCCCAGGCCTCTACTAAAGGGATCCCCAGTATGGAAGTTATGACCGTTCCACTCAGCGCTGTGGTTCTGACCCCAGGCCTCTACTAAAGGGATCCCCAGTATGGAAGTTAGGACCGTTCCACTCAGCGCTGTGGTTCTGACCCCAGGCCTCTACTAAAGGGATCCCCAGTATGGAAGTTAGGACCGTTCCACTCAGCGCTGTGGTTCTGACCCCAGGCCTCTACAGGGCCTCTTAAAGGGATCTCCGGTATGGATGTTAGGGTAAATCGCTTAGCACTCTGATTCTGACCCCAGGCCTCTATTAAACGGATCATTGGTATGGAAGTCAGGACAAATCCACTCAACGCTCTGGTTATGACGCCAGGCCTCTCTTAAATGGATCCCCGGTATGGAAGTTAGGGCATTTCTACTCAGCGCAGTGGTTCTGATCCCAGGCTGACGGGATGATGTGGGATATTAGGGGTAGTAGTCTGGTGGCTCTGGCTCATGGACGATGTGGGATATTAGGGGTAGTAGTCCGGTGGCTCTGGCTGACGGGATGATGTGGTATATTAGGGGTAGTAGTCCGGCGGCTGTGACGGGATGTGGGATATTAGGGGTAGTAGTTCGGTGGCTTTGACGGGATGATGTGGGGTGTTAGTAGTCCGGTAGCTCTGGCTGATGGGACGATGTGGGATATTATAGTGAATGTGGCTATGCGGAGTGGGTGAGGCTATACACTCAGCTTTATATATATATATATTGTGAGACAGTGAGAGTATGTGTGTTGAATGGGGTGTACATTTCACCTAGATACTTTGCTGACTGGTATAAGGGAAATGTATGGCTTTGTAAACCTAGTGGTAGAGAAAGGTCACTACACCTTACATTCAGTACACACTTGCAGCTCAGGCCTGAAACCACTCAGCTGTTAATTAGGAGACCAGAAGTAGGTGTCTGCGAACACAGACAGGGATCTCGCTTAGTCTGGACAAGGAGTCCAGGCACAAGAAGGAATCTCCAGGAGTATGAGCTGTCTCAGTCTGGGTGCTCGATGTACCCCGGACACAGGAGTAGTCTCAGTGAGAATCCATGCGGATAGCTGCTGAATAGGAGGGGAGCTCTCTCAAGTCTGGACGTTGGATATGCCTTCAGACACAAGGAGGAGACTCTGTGAAACTCCATGCTGGTAAATGCTGAACATATGTGTTGTTTTGGCCCAGGCTGTTAGAGTCTGGTCCCAGGTAGATAGGGAAATCTATCTAAGTGTAGTAAGTGGCTGGACAAGCCCAGGTCTTATGTTTATGATTTGGTTTTGATTATGTTCTGTTTGCTGTAGACTTTAATAAAACTGGTTGCGGCCAGTTTTTACACCAGAACTGCTGTCTGAATGAACTGTTTCTGTGCCACTCCGTCTACCCGGACGGCGATCCCAGAGCTATATCCCCTGAAAAGCTTACAATATATATATATATATATATATATATATATATTATATATATACAGTACAGACCAAAAGTTTGGACACACCTTCTCATTCAAAGATTTTTCTGTATTTTCATGACTATGAAAATTGTAGAATCACACTGAAGGCATCAAAACTATGAATTAACACATGTGGAATTATACATTACACTTTACAAAAAAGTGTGAAACTGAAAATATGTCTTATATTCTAGGTTCTTCAAAGTAGCCACCTTTTGCTTTGATTACTGCTTTGCACGCAGAAAAGGTGAACGGATGGACTCTACATGCCTGGTTCCCACCGTGAAGCATGGAGAAGGTGGTGTGATGGTGTGGGGGTGATTTGCTGGTGACACCGTTGGGGATTTATTCAAAATTGAAGCGGTGAGCGGTCCAGCTCACCCCAAACCATCTCGATTGGGTTCAGGTCTGGTGACTGTGGAGGACAGGTCATCTGGCGTAGCACCCCAACACTCTCCTTCTTGGACAAATAGCCCTTGCACAGTGTGGAGGTGTGTTTGGGGTCATTGTCCTGTTGAAAAATAAATGATGGTCCAACTAAACGCAAACCGGATGGAATAGCATGCTGCTGCAAGATGCTGTGGTAGCCATGCTGGTTCAGTATGCCTTCAATTTTGAATAAATCCCCAACAGTGTCATCAGCAAAGCACCCCCACATCATCACACCACCTCCTCCATGCTTCACGGTGGGAACCAGGCATGTAGAGTCCATCCGTTCACCTTTTCTGCGTGCAAAGCAGTAATCAAAGCAAAAGGTGGCTACTTTGAAGCACCTAGAACATAAGACATATTTTCAGTTGTTTCACACTTTTTGTTAAGTGTAATGTATAATTCCACATGTGTTAATTCATAGTTTTGATGCCTTCAGTGTGATTCTACAATTTTCATAGTCATGAAAATACAGAAAAATCTTTGAATGAGAAGGTGTGTCCAAACTTTTGGTCTGTACTGTGTGTATGTATATGTATATATATATATATATATATATATATATATATATATTATATATATATATATAATCACTATAATTTGTTATAACTAACCGTAGTTAGTTTACTATGCCCGGGCAGCGCCGGGCTCTTCATCTAGTTATATATAAAATATATATATATATTCTAAATAATATTTCTGCTCTATTTTCTCCACAAGTAAATATGAGGTTCTTAGCGCACATAGAGATCAGTTTGTGCGAGCCCATCTGCCTATGTCAAGACGACCTTTTCAGATGGGTCCCTACACTGACATAACACTAACTTATTAACTGGGACTAGGCCAAATCTGTTATAATTTCTAACGCTTTTTTTATTATTACTGCTCTATTATATTTAGAAATTGCTGTTAAAAAATTATTACCTTTCTTATTCTAATAGTGGTAACAAAAATCCTAATAAATAATGCCTAATTGATCCAGAAGAAGGCAAAAACCCTGGACACCTTCAGCCAATTTGTGTCACAGGGGAAAAATTCCTTCTTGACCCCTAGAAAAGGCGATCAGTCCTAGAACCCTGGATCAAACCTAATTATGTTATTACTAGTTACCTTATTGATATTACACTACTAGTTGTACTTCTACTGTAGTTATTAATATTTTAGTTTAGGTTTTTGTTCTTTCTATATATTTTATCTTTACGTCCTATGTCCTGCTATCTTATTACATTACTGTTCTAGAACTACTTAAAATAACTGAAATACTTCTAGAATTATTTTTATATTCTTATCCTGCTATCTTATTACAGTACTATTATTCCCTCTCACTACTAATTCTACCCTGTGCCTACAGTGTTGAGCCTGAAGAAGGCGAAATCCCCATGACACCTTCAGCCAATTTGTGTCACAGGGGAAAAATTCCTTCTTGACCCCGAGAAAAGGCGATCAGTCCTAGAACCCCCGATCACACTGCTGTTCTACCTCCTACTATTACTACTGTTATATTATTACTATTGTGAGACAGTGAGTGAATATGGGATGAATGGGGTGTACATTTCACCTAGGTATAAGGGAAATGTGTGGCTTTGTAAACCTAGTGGTAGAGAAAGGTCACTACACCTCACATTCAGCACACACTTGCAGCACAAGCCTGAAACTACTCAGGTCTTAATTAGGAGACCAGAAGTAGGTGTCTGCAAACACAATCTGAGAGCTAGTTTAGCCTGGACACAGGGAGGTGTCCTGGCACAAGAAACAGTCTCCAAGAGTGTTAGAGCTCATTCAGTCTGGACAAGGGGTCCAGGCACAGAAGGTGTCTCCAAGAGTGTGAGAGCTGTCTTCAGCCTGGACACAGAGAGGTGTCCTGGCACAAGGAAGCAGTCTCTGTGAGAATGCTCCAAGAGTGTTAGAGCTGTCTTCAGCCTGGACACAGAGAGGTGTCCTGGCACAAGGAAGCAGTCTCTGTGAGCATGCATGCTGATGATTACTGAAGAGGAGGGGAGCCGTCTCAGTCTGGGTGCAGGAAGGACCCCGGACACAGGAGTGTCTCTGTGAACCTCCATGCTGATGATTACTGAAGAGGAGGGGAGCCGTCTCAGTCTGGGTGCAGGAAGGACCCCGGACACAGGAGTGTCTCTGTGAACCTCCAGCATAATGACTACTGAATAGGAGTGGATCTTTCTCAAGTCTGGAAGTCGAGTGGACCTTCAGACATAAGGAGGAGTATCTGGGAGACTCCATACTGGTAACATATATCATATGTGTTGTTTTGGGCACAGACTGATAGAGTCTGGGTTCCTGATAGAAAGGGACATTATATAAGTGTAATTAGTGGCTAGACAAGCCCAGGTCTTTTGTTTATGCTTTGTTTTTATCTGTTTGCTGTGGACTTTAATAAAACTGGTTGCGGCCAGTTTTTACCATAATTGCTGTCTGAATGAACTGTTTCCATGCCATTCTGTCTACCCAGACAGCGATCTCAGAGCTAAAACCCCCTGAAAGGCTACAATTGGTGGAGAATGCTGGGGCAGCGCAGGGCCTGGTACAGTTGGTGCTGGAGTGTGCATGCAGCACAGTGGCAAGAGACAGCATTAAAGGTGAAGTCTATTGAAATAGCAACAGAAAAAAAAAAAAAGTGTGTGTCAGCAGAAACGTCTGTTTGGAGCAGTCTTGGAGAGACAGTGGCCCTGATAGGGTCTGCAGAGAGAAAATGTATGCACAGCAAAGCTGAACTTGTTGTGAAAATGACTGTGGAATGTGCAGCAGCAAAAGAAAAGTTTGTGGAGCAGTCTTAAAGAGACAGTAGCCCTAATAGACTTTGCAAAGGGAAAAAAAAAAAAAAAAGTGGTTGCACAGCAAGGTTGAATTTTCTGTGGAAAAAAGCTGTGTAGTGTGTATGTCTTGAGTGAAGACTGCCGTTGTTAAGACAGAGAAGTCTGACAGCATGGATGACAGCATGGAGGCGCTGTTTGAACAAATGGCACAAGTTAATGTGCAACATAAAACTGCCGTGGTTGAGACAGATAAGTCCGGCCTTGTGAAGGAGCTCATTGAGTACCTGGTACAGGCCCAGCGAAGCATGCAGCAGAGCATGGAGCAGCAGCGCCTGCAGTACCAGCGGCAAATGCAGCAGTACCAGCAGCAAATCCTGCAGCAGCAGCAGGAGAATAACCGGTTGTTTTTTGAGCAGGTTGCAGCACTGCAGGGGACTTGTGGTGCATCGTCCCAAAGTAATGTTGCAAAGTCACCTGACTTGTCCGCTGTGAAGAGGGCGGTAAGACGGTCCTTGGAAAAGATGACACCTCGTGATGATGTGGAGGTATATCTCACTAGGTTTGAGAGACTGGCAGAGAAGGAGAATCTGCCCCTATCTGAATGGGCCATGATGGTCGCACCATATCTGATTGGAGAGCCCCAAAGGGCATATGCTGACCTGAGCGAGCAGGACAGCCAAGACTATGCTAAGATGAAAGTGGAGATTCTTACCCGGTGGGTGTTACGGTGACAGCCCATGCCAGGGGAGTTCATGACTGGAGATACAGTTGGGAGTCTGCAGTCAGCAGGCCTGATTATGGAGTTGAAAAGGTGGTAGTGAACCGCTACACCCGAGCATGTCCTACAGTGAACCGCTACACCCGAGCATGTTCTCCTGAGGTACAGCCGTCTGAGAGGACGTCACTTCAGAGTTCCCGGACGTCGAACTCTCCCGGTAAGAGCGTTCCAGCTGTTGGGGACATGGGGTATGCTGATAAGCGGGTTCAGGCCCGAGGGGACATGTGGGTGGAAGAGTGTGATGGACAGTGTTGGAGATGTCGTGAAATTGCAGCCAACTGTCCACTAGAGGGGGAGCCTATGTCCGTGATGTTGGCAGATCCCTCTCTCTCTGCGCAGAACCTGTGTGTGTGACCACCGCAACCGAAGAGACTGGACCACAGGTGTCCCCGGTGGTTACAAATGGTTGCTCAGCGCAGGCTCTCTTGGACTCAGAGAGTCCAGTGACTTCCGTATGTGACAGCCTGATTGATAGGGACTTCATCCCTGATAAGCACTTGAGTATGGTGTGCATCCATGGAGACACCAAAGTCTACCCAGAGACTGCCGTGGACTTGGTCCCCAAACTCGGGGAGATTTCATGTGAAGTGGGGGTAGTGAAGACCCTGGTGCAACCCGTTATATTGGGTAATGACTTTCCCCGGTCTAAGGATCTCTGGGGGAAGGGTGATTCTGATGGACAGTGTGATGAAGCCCCTACTGAGGGTACGCAGTCCCGAGGGGCGGAACACGATGCTAGTGGGATGTTAAAATTATGTGATAATGATGATGATGATAATGCTAATGATGATGATGATCCTGATAATGATGATGACCATGAAAATGGTGCTGATAATGATAGTGATGATAATACTGATCATAGTCATGATAATGATGTTGATAATAATGATGACTGTGATAGT
This sequence comes from Oophaga sylvatica, assembly GCA_033576555.1. Taxonomy (NCBI): domain Eukaryota; kingdom Metazoa; phylum Chordata; class Amphibia; order Anura; family Dendrobatidae; genus Oophaga; species Oophaga sylvatica. The sequence continues at coordinate 104,162,709 of JARQOD010000001.1, forward strand.
GATGAAATTCCTTTGCAGGTGATGTTGGGAGACGAGGATGGTGGTTCTCGGGAACCGAGTGTCCCTGACTTGCCTGTGTCCTGTGACGGTTTTGAGAGTGAGCAGTGGCGAGAACCCTCTCTTAAAACAGCACAGGAAAATATGATTGTTCTAAATGAGGTTTCCCAGGAGCCTGACTCTGAGGAGAGGTTCTCTCATGTTGCCATAAACACTGAAGTCCAGGGAGAGGTTGTGAGTCAGCTCCTAGTGCCTGAACTATATAGAAGTGTAGTGCTGGGGTTGTCACATAGTCACATACTTGAGGGACCAGATGGTGCAGTTAATGTTGTGGATGACATGTTAACTAAGGTTCCAGATCAAGATGTGAATGAAAATGAATTGTATAACCCTGACAGTGAGCAGGATGTGAGTGAAAATGAATTGTGTGACACTGACAGTGAGCAGGATATGAATGAAAATGAAGGGTATAGCCCTGACAGTGAGCCAGATGTGACTGAAGAAGTAGAGTGTGGGACGGACGGTGGGGCTTCTGGGCATGTCTTGCCAGAAGAGCCTGAAAGTGGGGAACTGGAGAAAAGTGAAAAACCCCTATACCTTCTGTGACAGCTGGTGACACAGGGTCAGTGTACCAGGGACAGGAGGTACGTGAGTTTCTGAGGAAGAGTCAGCAGAAGTGTTCTGATGTGTCGGGTCGTACTTCTCTGGCCAGGCACTATATCGAAAATGAGCCCGGCCCTGAGGTCAAGATGAAACCGTGCAGGGTACCCGAGGCCCGCAGAGAGTATAGGCCTGGGAGGGTACAGGGTAGTGCGGATGCTTCAGATAAAGAGAAAGCTGATGTTGGCTATGACTCAGGTGAAGATACAAGTGACAGTGGTGGAGATGAAGCTGGTGAGGGCCATGACTGGTCCGGAGTTCACTGCCCTCTGTTGGATTGTTGACCAGCCCTCCGGTCTGGATGACCAGCCCTCCGGTCTGGAGAAGAGGGAGGGGATATGTGAGACAGTGAGTGAATATGGGATGAATGGGGTGTACATTTCACCTAGGTATAAGGGAAATGTGTGGCTTTGTAAACCTAGTGGTAGAGAAAGGTCACTACACCTCACATTCAGCACACACTTGCAGCACAAGCCTGAAACTACTCAGGTCTTAATTAGGAGACCAGAAGTAGGTGTCTGCAAACACAATCTGAGAGCTAGTTTAGCCTGGACACAGGGAGGTGTCCTGGCACAAGAAACAGTCTCCAAGAGTGTTAGAGCTCATTCAGTCTGGACAAGGGGTCCAGGCACAGAAGGTGTCTCCAAGAGTGTGAGAGCTGTCTTCAGCCTGGACACAGAGAGGTGTCCTGGCACAAGGAAGCAGTCTCTGTGAGAATGCTCCAAGAGTGTTAGAGCTGTCTTCAGCCTGGACACAGAGAGGTGTCCTGGCACAAGGAAGCAGTCTCTGTGAGCATGCATGCTGATGATTACTGAAGAGGAGGGGAGCCGTCTCAGTCTGGGTGCAGGAAGGACCCCGGACACAGGAGTGTCTCTGTGAACCTCCATGCTGATGATTACTGAAGAGGAGGGGAGCCGTCTCAGTCTGGGTGCAGGAAGGACCCCGGACACAGGAGTGTCTCTGTGAACCTCCAGCATAATGACTACTGAATAGGAGTGGATCTTTCTCAAGTCTGGAAGTCGAGTGGACCTTCAGACATAAGGAGGAGTATCTGGGAGACTCCATACTGGTAACATATATCATATGTGTTGTTTTGGGCACAGACTGATAGAGTCTGGGTTCCTGATAGAAAGGGACATTATATAAGTGTAATTAGTGGCTAGACAAGCCCAGGTCTTTTGTTTATGCTTTGTTTTTATCTGTTTGCTGTGGACTTTAATAAAACTGGTTGCGGCCAGTTTTTACCATAATTGCTGTCTGAATGAACTGTTTCCATGCCATTCTGTCTACCCAGACAGCGATCTCAGAGCTAAAACCCCCTGAAAGGCTACACTATCTTTATTACTTTCTCACTGTTATCACTAATACTGTTACTCTTATTACACTAATCCTGATACACTACCACTATATTATTACTATCCTGCTATTATTATTACTTATCATTAATTCTACTTAATTATTATGGAATCTTATGTGGAGTTTCATCTTCTTTGCTTTCTCCTCTTCTTTCTTCCTCTCTTCCTCATCCTCCTCTTCATCCAGGTAGGCGCACAATGCTTTTATTGTCTTCCATCTTTCTTCCTTTTCCGTGTTGCCGAGTTTTATCTTTGCTACTTTCTCTTCTTCTTCCTCGTCTTCCTCTCCATCCTGGTAGGCGCACAGGTCTTTTAGTGTCTTCCATCTTTTTTCCTTTTCCATGTTGCCCAGTTTTATCTTCTTTGCTACTTTCTCTTCTTCCTCGTCTTCCTCTCCATCCTGGTAGTCGCACAGTTCTTTTAGTGTCTTGTCTCTTTCTTCCTTTTCCATGTTGCCCAGTTTTATCTTCTTTGCTACTTTCTCCTCTTCTTTTTCATCTTCCTCTTCATCCTTGTAGTCGCACAGTTCTTTTAGTGTTTTCCATCTTTCTTCCTTTTCCATGTTGCCCAGTTTTATCTTCTTTGCTACTTTCTCCTCTTCTTCTTCGTCTTCCTCTTCATCCTGGTAGTCGCACAGGTCTTTTAGTGTCTTGCCTCTTTCTTCCTTTTCCATGTTGCCCAATTTTATCTTCTTTGCTACTTTCTCCTCTTCTTCTTCGTCTTCCTCTTCATCCTGGTAGTCGCACAGGTCTTTTAGTGTCTTGCCTCTTTCTTCCTTTTCCATGTTGCCCAGTTTTATATTCTTTGCTACTTTCTCCTCTTCTTCTTCGTCTTCCTCTTCTTCCTGGTAGTCGCACAGTGTTTTTAGTGTCTTGCCTCTTTCTTCCTTTTCCATGTTGCCCAGTTTTATCTTCTTTGCTACTTTCTCTTCTTCTTCCTTGTCTTCCTCTTCATCTTGGTAGTCGCACAGTGTTTTTAGTGTCTTGCCTCTTTCTTCCTTTTCCATGTTGCCCAGTTTTATCTTCTTTGCTACTTTCTCCTCTTCTTCTTCGTCCTCCTCTTCATCCTGGTAGTCGCACAGTGTCTTCCATCTTTCTTCCTTTTCCATGTTGCCCAGTTTTATCTTCTTTGCTACTTTCGCCTCTTCTTCCTCGTCTTCCTCTCCATCCTGGTAGGCGCACAGGTCTTTTAGCGTCTTGCCTCTTTCTTCCTTTTCCATGTTGCCCAGTTTTATCTTCTTTGCTACTTTCTCCTCTTCTTCCTTGTCTTCCTCTTCATCCTGGTAGTCGCACAGGTCTTTTAGCGTCTTGCCTCTTTCTTCCCTTTTCCTTTTCTCCCTGGCTGGTTCTTCATTCCTTATGGCGTATCTTCTTTGGGTAATGGGGCTGGTCACCATCAGGCGCTCCTTCTTGAAGAGGGGTGACGGGAGAAGCCTCACACAATAACCAGTCTCCTCAGTTGTTCCTCCGGGGTGACGTAATCTGATATTAGGAGCAATCCTAGCCGTACAGCAAGGACGTGACAGAATAGCGCCCCTACTGGCCGCCACGCTACCTCTCATCCCGCTAAGCACAAGGACAAGTGTGTTTTTCCTCCCATTTACATGTAGCGCAGAATACAGACTACTGCACGGCAATCTGTGGTCCGGAGGGGCTGCAGGAAGCGGCAGTGGATAATAATTTCATTTAGGTGTCAGTAAATGTTTCTCACCGGCTTTTACCGGCTCATTGTTTCCCTCCACATTCAGCTTTCATGTGTTCTTTGGCCGTATATCAGCCAAGAGTCACTCAGGAAAAAACAGATGAAAGATCTACAAACTCTCCCTTGAGACTGTCAGCAGGAGCTCACTGATAGATTCACAGTTAGCTAATTCTGCAGCCAGCAATTGACAGTACAGCACAGAGGCAATAGAGGCCACATTTTTCATAAAACTCAATTACAAAAATCCATTTTAGCCTCAAATACATTGAAATAAAAAAAAAAAGTCCTTGACCCTCCTTACCAACATCCCCCATACATGCACGGCGTAAGTCCGTATCGGGCGTATGGAGCCGGGTGGAGCGAGGATCTGCCCACGACTGTTAACCTGTTAAACGCTGTTGTCAAAGTCTGACTGCAGCATTAACAGGAAGATGGCATTGGGGCTCGTCATTTTATGCACCCATCCGTGCTCCTGTGACTCCATCTTGGGTTGATTTGACAGCCGGGGGTCTGCTGAAGACCTCCGTGATGTGACGGTCATCATGGAGGGTCATTTTGGCTGCAAAGAAGACATTGATTTTACTATATGGAGCATTGCTGTGGTACAGCTGTCTGTAGCGATCAGATGACGTATGCAAATATTGTGAAAAGTATAAAAAAAAATATGAAAAAAAAAACTTTCAATTCACCTCCCACTAAAAACAAAGATAATAAAATACTCACTTGGTATTTTCGCTTCCAGAAATGTCCGCTCTGTCGAAATATAAAAATAATTAACCTGATTGGTAAACACCGTAAACGGAAAAAAAATAGCATTTTTTCATTTGCCACAATGCTGCAGAAAATCCTGTAAGAAGTGATGAGAATGTCATATCTGTCCCAAAATGGTATCAGTAAAAACCCCCAAAAAATCCATCAACCCGAAAATGAAAATGTTACGGGTCTCAGAAAAAATGGGAACACACTAGAAACAAACAAATGTTTGGTATGACTGTGATCACACTGAGGAGTAGGATCATTTTATTACACAATCTACATTGTTTTTTTTTAGGAACTGTTTTAACAGTGTCAGACTTGCCGGGTTTTTCCCCCAATTTTTCCCCATTTGTCAGTACACAATGTGGTAACATGAATGGTGTCATTTATTAGCACAACTCGTCCCGCAGATAACAAGACCTCACACTTCTACTGATTGGAAAAAACGGGAGAAAAAAACGAAAAAAAAACCTAGATTGGTCATGTAGGGAAGGGGTTAAAGTGAAGCTGAAGAAACCCAGGTAACACCAGTATAGAGAAGGGTCAGATATCACAGAGTGATGGATACTACCCGGTCCAGCGCTGGCAGAGTACCCGATCCCCATGGCGTCCGCTGATAGATTCACTCGTAGAAACATATCCGAATCCTATAAAACATCAGGAGCGGTCAGCAGGGGGTTTGGTAACTGTCACAGTTCTCTGACCTTGGTCGGCTGTATACTCAGCGACATTACTGAAGCGAGGGGAAAGCTGGGAAATGAATAGTATATTGTCAGATAAACATGTGGCCCCTTCCAGTAAAGGGGATGTCTGGTTGGAATAGGGGGTCACTGATCTCTGACAGGTGATGCCTTTTAGATCGGTGGAGATGTAACGAGTCCCTGCTTCCCCCATTGGTGTCTCAGCGTGTCATGTGTTGGGGAAATAATGACTTATTTTCTGATACGTGTGACCATTCCCGGCAGTTGTGGCCCCTGAGTGTGTGTGGTGGGATGTGGGGTCCGTCCGTTATGAGATCAGTGTTATACCTGGAATCTCTCGCTGATCGCTGGTGTCTTCACTCTCAGATGAGATGTAACAAACTGACCACATAGGAGTTTTTTTTTTTTTTTTTTCAAATTCAAACCGAGCAAATCTATTGGTTGTTTATGGATGCTGTTACCATGGTAACAGATGTATCTACAGATTTAAAGGGAAAGAACGCTAATATTGTGCTATAGTTTATTTTATTACCTATTTCACATAACCGTGGCTGATACATGGACCTGTACAGATAATGTGCGGGCACACACTTATATATCTCCATGTTTTTCATACAGTTATATGGGAGAGCTGCAGAGATATTTTGGGGTGAAAATAACCCTTGTTGGCAATTTTGTGAGCAATATAACTTATAAAAATGTGGGCTGCTAATGTATGTACTAGTCCTAACATTGCAGTTTTATGTTCATTACGAATCTAAATATTAATGGCTGCTATTTGATTTTTTTATTTCCCGATCAGCTTTTCAGAGTGCTTCCATGTCAGAATAATATTACATGGAGCTAGGATATGCTGTAGCACTCAGATCATTGGGGTCCGGTAGGCGTAGCAGAGAAATGAGGGCCCTTTTGGCTTTTCTCCTGCACATTCGCCCCTCATGGCCATTATATACGTGTCTGGATCTGCGTTGTTTCCCTGCACAGCTGATAATCGGGAGCGTCGCCGTGCAGGGACACAGTATGGAGGAGCCCCAACTCTTTTCTTTCCTGGGTCGGTACAATTCCTGGCAGTTCAGTAATATCAATATGCCTTCATTACATTTTAGAAAAGAAGGGTCACAATAAAGGAGTTATATACAGTAGATCATCAATGTAAGATCTGTGGGGTTGGACCCCCGGCACCAGTGATTATACATAAGGATTGTCTCATTCTAGTCGTCTTGTCAGCTCCTTGTCCCACACTTTTCCTGTACAGACCGTATAGCTTCGGTGTATACAGTGGGTACAAAAGTATTCAGACCCCTTGACATTTTTCACTCTGTTTCATTGCAGCCGTTTGGTAAATTCAAAAAAAGTTCATTTTTTTTTCATTAATGTACACTGTGCACCCCATCTTGACGGAAAAAAAAACAGAAATGTAGAAATTTTTGCAAATTTATTAAAAAAGAAAAACCAAAATATCACATGGTCATAAATATTCAGACCCTTTGCTCAGACACTCATATTTAAGTCATATACTGTCCATTTCCTTGTGATCCTCCTTGAGATGGTTCTACTCCTTCATTGGAGTCCAGCTGTGTTTAATTAAACTGATAGGACTTGATTTGTAAAGGCACACACCTGTCTATATAAGACCTCACAGCTCACAGTGCATGTCAGACCAAATGAGAATCATGAGGTCAAAGGAACTGGCCAAGGAGCTCATAGACAGAATTGTGGCAAGGCACACATCTGGCCAAGGTTACAAAAGAATTTCTGCAGTACTCAATGTTCCTAAAGCCCGGGTCTCACATAGCGATACACCAGCGATCCCGACAACGATCAGGATCGCTGGTGTATCGCTACATTATCGCTGCTGAGCTGCCAAACAGGCAGCGATCAGCACAGCGACACTGCGGGTACCATCGCTTAGTTACCCGCAGTGTACGTTGGATACCAGCGCCCTGATGCAGGGAGCTGGTAACCAAGGTACACATCGGGTTTCCAGGCGCTGCACGGTGCTTGGAAACCCGCTGTGTACCTTGGTTACCAGCTCCCTGCATCAGGGCGCTGGTATCCAAGGTACACAGCGGGTTTCTAGGCACAGCCCCGCACCTGGAAACCTGCTGTGTACCTTGGTTACCAGCGGATCGCTGGTCTCCCGCCTGTCATACGCAGCGATGCGTGCCTGTCAGCGGGAGACCAGCGATCAAAAAAATGTCCAGACATTTCAGCGACGATCAGCGATACCCGGCAGGGGGGCTGATCGTCGCTGAATGTCACACACAGCGATATCGCTGGGGAGCTCGCTGCTGCGTCACAAAACTAGTGACTCAGCAGCGATCTCGCTATCGAGATCGCTTTGTGAGACGGGGGCTTAAGAGCACCGTGGCCTCCATAATCCTTAAATGGAAGAAGTTTTGGACCACCAGAAGTCTTCCTAGACCTGGCCGTCCAGCCAAACTGAGCAATCGTGGGAGAAGAGCTTTGGTGAGAAGAGATAAAGAAGAACCCCAAGATCACTGTGGCTGAGCTCCACAGATGCAGTAGGGAGATGGGAGAAAGTTCCACAAAGTCAACTATCACTGCAGTCCTCCACCAGTCGGGCCTTTATGGCAGAGTGGCCCGACCGAAGCTTCTCCTCAGTGCAAAGCCCGCATAGAGTTGGAAAAAAAAACACATGAAGGACTCGCAGACTATGAGAAATAAGATTCTCTGGTCTGATGAGACGAACATAGACCTTTTTGGTGATAATTCTAAGTGGTATGTGTGGAGAAAACCAGGCTCTGCTCATCACCTGCCCAATATAATCCCAACAGTGAAACATGGTGGTGGCAGCATCATGCTATGGGGGTGTTTTTCAGCAGCAGGGACAGGACGACTGGTTGCCATTGACGTAAACATGAATGCGGCCAAGTACAGTGATATCCTGGATGAAAACCTCTTCCAGAGTGCTCTGGACCTCAGACTTGGCCGAAGGTTCACCTTCCAACAAGACAATGACCCTAAGCACAAAGCTAAAATAACAAAGGAGTGGCTTCAGAACAACTCAGTGACCATTCTTGACTGGCCCAGCCAGAGCCCTGACCTAACGCCAACTGAGCATCTCTGGAGAGACCTGAAAATGGCTGTCCACCAACGTTCACCATCCAACCTGACGGAATTGGAGAAGATCTGCAGGGAAGAATGGTAGAGGATCCCCAAATCCAGGTGTGAAAATCTTGTTGCATGATTCCCAAGAAGACTGTACTAGCTCAAAAGGGTGGTTCTACTGAATAATGAGCAAAGGGTCTGAATACTTATGACCATGTGATATTTCAGTTTTTCTTTTTTAATAAATTTGCAAAAATTTCTACATTTCTGTTTTTTTTCCAGTAAAGATGGCATGCAGAGTGTACATTAATGAGAAAAAAAATGAACTTTTTTGAATTTACCAAATAGCTGCAATGAAACAAAGAGTGAAAAATGTAAAGGGGTCTGAATACTTTCCATACCCACAGTATATAACCATGTTATGTAGCTGCAGTGTAGGGGACTGGCCGGTCTACTAGCAGGGATAGTTATCAGGACGTATGTAGTTTCTGGATTTCTGCAGTGCTGTAATAACACATTCATGTGACTCATTAGTCATCACCCGATCAGCCAGGCAGGGCAACGTCATCCCACTTCTATATATAGAGGCTCATCAACTGGTTTTTCTATTCTGAATTCAAAAAGTAGATTTCTTTTTAAATTTCAGCAGCCATTCACTGAACCTAGGTAGGTGCAGAGATAAAGGGGCACATACCTCAAAATTATCGGCTCCTTTCCTGATCACTAGGGATGAGAACTGAAAGGGAATCTGGCACCAGATTTTTGCCTTGTAATCTGAGAGCAGCATAATGTAGGGGCAGAGACCCTGATTCTAGCGATGTGTCACTTACTGGGCTCCTAGTTGGAGTTTTGATAAAATCATTGTTTTATCAGCAGGAGATGATCACTAGAGGACTAGTAAATCTGCTACCATGTAGTCCTCCATATTCATGAGCTCTGTATAACTACGCCCCCACCACTGATCGGCTGCTTTATGTGTGCACTGTGCCAATCAGTGGAGTGGGCAGGGTTATACAGAGATGAGCATTCAGAGCACTGCTAGAGCTGCAGCACATAAAACTGAAATTTATCAAAAATGCAGCCAGCAGCAAAATAAGTGACATAGCTGGAATCAGGTGTCTGCCTCTACGTCATGCAGATGGGGTAGCAAAATCTGGTGCCAGATTCCATTTAAGGACCTTCAGATGTTATCTTGTGACCTCTCAAAGGGGAACTTGATGTCTAGGATGGATATTATTTCCAAACCAAGACATTTTATGTGTCTCATGATACTGTGCTCTGCAGTCATTAGGCTACTTTCACACATCAGTTTTTTGACGTCAGGCGCGATCCGGCGTGTTTTTAAAAAATGGATCCGGTACCGGATGCGTTTTTTTAGCATTGACTTTCATTAGCGCCGGATCGCGTCTGATGTCATTGCGTTGCATTCGTTTTTGGCCAGATCCGGCGGAAATGTACATTCTGGCGGCCGTACAAAACGGTCACTGCAACGTTTTGTTTTTTTTTCCGGACCCGCCTGAATCGGCGCATCAGGCGGCCGGAAATAATACAAGTCTATGGAACCGGACCAGTCTTTTGTGCAATCCGTCAAAAGACTGATCCGGATTCTGGAAATCAGGGACTACTACTACTACTACTTCCGGGTTCAAAAGTTCAGGTCGGATCCAGCAAAAAAAACTGATCCGTTGCATCAGTTTTTTTTATTTCAGCGCCGGATCCGTCCCTTCAGGTATTCGGCCGGACCTTCTGTCAATCTGCCGAATCGGACCTAGATCGCTATTGGGGGCTGTGGCAAGGCCAATTCAATAGAAACGTTCAATTCATTGAGGCGGCAGACAGATCGTGTCTTATAAAACTGCACGGTCCAACACCCACAATGCTGGAGCATCAGTTAGGTTTACACATATCCACTTGTTGTGTTTTCTCTTGGGACAGCAGTTTCTTGAATGCTCATCATTAATTTTTTTTTTTTTGTTATCTTTCCAGTATTTCTGAAATTCAGAAAGATGTGGAGTACAGACTGCCAATCACCTTCAAGAATTTCACCATCAGCATAAATATGTAAGTGAACCTGAGTGTTTTTGTTGTAGTTGAGAGCTTACGTTACATTGGTCGGAGTTATTGAAGGGCTATCTGGTGCATAACCAAAATTGAAACCTAATGGGAATTAAAGGGATTGTCCACTTTGATATTGATAAACTCAGCATTGGTTCTGACACCCAGCCCCCCAGAGAGGCCGCACAGCTCCTATTCACTTGTGGTGATGGCCCCCACTGATTCCATGTTAGTGACCTATCATCAATATCAAGGTAGTGGGAAGCCCCTTAAAAAAAACAGACCATGATCAGTACTTCTAGAATATCTTTGTCCCTTACCATTGATAAAGACCCCACCGCGTGTAATCAGTTCCCTACAGTGACTTGTCAGCCGTAGTCAGGTCATTAAATGATATTGCTTGGCGGCTCATGACGTCATTATAGGTTATGTTTATTAACATAAGCTGTTTAATTGCTATTAATAAGAATTAACAGAAAATCAATATGGAGGCTTAAAAGGGTCCTCCCAGCTCCCTTTTACATATGGAAGTAGTGGTATAGCAGTGTCTTCAATTGTCCCTCACTAAAATATGACACCTTTTCCGTAGATATCCGATGTTCCAGTCATAGGAAATCTAGTGTATGCAGCGGCGGGGGGGAGTGCAGTGGGGGGGTGTCAATGCACTTGGAGGAAACAGTCCAGGTGCAATGGCACACACCCAGTGCACTTCCAGCTTGATTTACTTATGTTTTCTACACTAGATTTGTCATGATGGTCACATCGGATCTCTTATCATACCACTACAGTCATATGTAATGTTGCTGACCGGTCCCTTGATGCCATACACTACGTGACACCTAAATATATTTTACATTGAGATGAGGGTGCTGGGTCTTTTTCCAGAACGCCCCAGACCTGTCACATGTGGGCTGCAGTTGTGTATCCCGTGTCCGGCTCTGACACTTTCTGGTTTTATTGCAGTTTACTTCCTCAACAATTTCCTCAAGACAAGCCTCTGATCACTGTCTTTCCACCGATAAGACATCACCTCGTGGACAAGCAAGGCACCAACGTGACCTGTCCCTTAGTACATAATGTAAGGAGCACTGGGCTGAACATTGTTGGCATTTAACCTTTCAGTGACTGGGGTGTTTTTTCTTGTAAAATGGATTTGTCACATCTCCTGACTCGTCTGTTCTAGTAAACTTTATCCTCCATAAAATCTCAAACCAGCAGAATTTGTCTTTCACATTAGCCTTTTAATATCTAAATTGACAACGTGGCGTTACCTTACTCCTTGTCAGTGTCTGATCAGTGCTGACAGTAGGCAGAATCACTATGACCAGGAGCATGGCAGTGCCCCGTTGTCAGTGTATCCATACATTTCCAGAAGTTCAGCGCAACGCTGAGGATCTGGGAAGAAGATGCCGCAGTATTGTTATCTCATAGGGAATACACGTCTTTATTTTAGTAGTCGGGTTCTTTGTCTCAGATCTTCACTAAGGAGAACTAAATAAAAGGAACATTTTACTCTGTTCTACGTGTGCTCCACGGAATCTCATACAAAAGTGGCTGCTGATAGCTGTGGTGCGTTAACAAATGAGGTTTGGGAGCCACCTTACATCTTACACTGAGGTCCTCACTTCAGACATTTCTGATATTTCCAGTGAATTCTCCAAGGAGTTTCAGATAAGAAGACCATAAAAATGTGGTCAAACTTGTTTTAGATTTCTTTTTATGTATTAGATATTTAGTTGTAGTTTTTTTATGTTAGGGTCACAGGATAATATATATTTCACTTCTTTGCTGACATGGCAGTCATAGGCATGGGCTGTGGATCAGGATATGTGTCTCTGATTAGCAAATCTAGATCTGTAAGTAACTGTGATATAACATAGAGGGTTATCCTGCGCCCTGCCATGTGGCCCCTCTGAGTGATATGCTGTAGGCATCATTACTGAGGGATATAGCGATGGAGAAGTGATTGACAGTCACTCCTGCTCTCCAGTGTCTCGCTGTGCCTTCCCGCCCTTTTCACTTGATCGCTGATACTTCCATACCTTATGTGATCTGTATAAAGCCATACATCTCTGATCATGTTAGGGGCGGTAATGGCATTAGCCACATGAATCTGTATCTGTTGAGACTTTACAGCCATTAACAGCTTCACAATTTTCTCTTTTTTAGTTTACTATGCACTCAGATCTTGGGAAAATAGTCCAGAATTTACTAGAAGAGTTTTGGAAAAGTCCTCCGACCCTGGCCCCAACCTCTGGTTCTTTCCCCTAGTAAGTAATTATATTGCAATTCTGTTCAGTGCTTTCTTAGTTTTTTTACGTCCTGAGATCTCTGAACCTTTCATTGTTACGGTGGAGTATCATCAAGTTTAAAGGGTTATTCCCTTTTGAAATTGCAAAGTGTTTGTAAACTCGAGCAACTTTTCATTTACTTATTATTAAATACCCTTCTTGTTCTCAAGAATGGAAGGATTTTTAGTTTTATTTTGTTCAGCAGTGGAAAAATACGCGCAGTGCTTACAAGTCCTTCCCAATAGAGCTTGTAAGCGCTGGCTGGATGGCTGGAGTGCACTGCCGGCTTCAATGCCACTGGCTGGAGGACTGCAGGAAGAGGGGTGTCTGGCCAACAACTTCCATACTCTACCAAAACCAGTGTCAGGCGTTGGGCTTACAACCCACAATTAGGGCCCTTTCAGATAATCTGGAAATGAACCCTGAATTGGGGCTCATTTACACGGGCAATAATCTTGAAAAGCATGTTCTTAGGAAAGCCCATTTCTCAGTAATCAGACTGTCTTGTCCGGATGGCTTGTGACGTTACTGGCAGCACGTCGTCTGTGTGATCAGATCATGGGCCGCCGACAACTGTGATGTTCTGTCATATTAACCATCGTACGACCAATCATTCAGAGGTGTTCAGAAGTGCGCCTGGCCTGTCTAACATCACTTGTAATGGCCGCCTATGGATTTGATGTGGCTGATGTGCAGTGGGATAGCGACCCCAGTCGGCACAGCTAAAGCCGGCATTACAGTGTGCTGCATACTATCCAGACTGCTCATCGTACATCTCTGGCGTTCCATTTTATGTACGTGGATGTAACGTATGTTGCTGCTGCGGGTGAGTAAGACCCCGACATTTCTCACCACTGTAAAGCGTGCATGGCAGCTACAGTAGGCGTAGAGACCGGATAATGTGGCGGAGTACACGGATACATTGTGTCCTCACAGTAACCTTATCTGCAGATTAACATCTTTGCTCTGCTAATAGGATTGCAGGGTAACTGTGTGTTAATACTGTATCTGTCCGTACACTGTGTGCAGAGCGGCAGAATTACAGGACATAGTAGTGATCTGTCACCTTGGCGTCAGCCATTGGCGGCACAGCTTCTGCCTACAGATACTGTGTCATGCTTGGGAGAATACTAACCTAATGGCGGAAACCTTCTCTTGTCTTTCAGCTTGTACAGCAATCCTGCAGGGAGGCCCCCGTACCCCCATCCTGGCTTTTCTTTCCTTCCACCTTTTCCTACACAAGATAACAATAGATCAGTGCCAGTATCTGAATCTGTCCCTTCCACCTACGCCTCTGCCAAAGCTGCGGCCCCCGCATACGGCCTGATTACAGATCTGCCTGTACCTGTCCCCACTTCTGAAGTAAGTGCGCAGCCATCATCAGAAAAAGCCAAAAAATGACAAACTTTCTAGGTGAAATATTGATGAGAGCTTGGGATGGGCTGAACCGTCTGTGATTTGTTTCCATATGTGCATTGAATGGGCTTCAGGGCATGTGAGTGGCGGCATTATATCTGGCGCTGTTTCTCCACCAGTGCCACTCCAGTAAACGTAGTGCTGACTCTCTTTTTTTCTTTCTAAACTTTATAGCTGGGCATGGAAGATGTTTCTTTAAAGGGGTTGTCCAGTGTAAAACAATAAGTCTGTGTTCACTGTATGTGACTGCAGGCTAGCGAATCCTCACAGAGCGTGCACTTTGCATTGCGAGGATTCTCCGGTGTCAGCGGCGGGAACGGCAGTCACGTGTCCACAAGTATATGCACACTGCAGGCCACAATCCGACTACACTGTTTCCGACGAGCTCAATGCAAGTGTATTGTACGAGGCCGGAGATGGTCTAGTCGGGTTCTGGCCGGGAGTGTGCCTATACTTGTGGACACCAGTGCGCTATGTGAGAATTCACATTGTGACTGCAGACGTGCCGTTTTAGACCGGACAACCCTTTAAAGGCTATTCTAATATTGTTTCATCAGGAGCACACCGCTCCTCTGTCTTGCTGGTTACCTGCTTGGCAGTTCTCGGACCAGCGGCATGGTCGCACTGCTGGTCTGAACTGCGCGCTTTCCTTTGCTGACGGCAGAGACAGTTTTGACTTTGGAGCGTCGGAGGAGCACCAGTGTACTGGAGCTGACTGACCCAGGATCCGGCAACTTCAGAGCTGCACTTACAAGCTGTATAGCAAACCGCTTCCTAGCGTGCTTTCCTTGCCTAGGAGACTGGCCACCGCTGATAGACTGCAGTGGTAGCTGGTAACCTAGGCATCGAACAATTATGTTGCTGTAGCCTCTCACTAGTACCTGTATATGTTTCTTAGGTGGGTATGAATGGCTTTACATACAAGATGCCTGATCTGCCAGAAACGTTTCCTGAGCTGTCAGATTTGAGGTTTGTATTTTTCTGTAATCTATAAATGTATATACATGTGCGCACTGTGCTTACTCTCACATCGTTCACACTATTTAATTGGATACTATGTTGCTTGTTTTTCTTCCCTTCCAAGAGGCATAACTTTTTTTTATTTTTTTTTTTTATTTGGCCTAGCCGCATGAAGGCTTGATTTTTGTGGGACAAGTTGTAGTTGAGCTTTATAAGTCTGTACTGCGTGATATTGCTGTTCATTTTTAGTCAACTTTATTAAAGAATTTTTATTTTTAATCATCTCTGCTCCACGCTGGATTTTTCTTCCTTTTCTTAAGTTGTAGTTGAGTTACACCATTTATTTCTTTGTCGCTTCATTGGGGGACACAGGTTACCATGGGTGTATGTTGCTGTCACTAGGAGGCTGACACTATGCAAATAAGGAAAAGATGGCTCCTCCTCAGCAGTATACACCCACCGACAGGCACAAAGCAACCCAGTTTTTGCTTAGTGTCTGTAGGAGGCGGACCTGGATCTAATACCAGATCCGCAGCGTTTTTCCTTCACAGGTTTTGTGTGTGTTATTAATGATTTCCCCTTTGTTTTTCAGACTCCTCTCCCTGGGTAACAGGGTGCAATTTATTCACCCTGTTTTCCCTCACTTAAGCGACCGAGAGAGCAGGGTGGTAATACCCACACGGCCCACTCTCGGACCCGCTGGCAGGACTTTTTCCTCTGTCACCCTTACGGGTGTTTCAGAGCGACTCTCGGTGGCAAGTCCTTGCCTTTTCCCCTCCTCACTGAGGGCTGAGAGGAAGACGGTGGCCACCGGTGGTGGCCTCCCCCCTTCTAAAGGGGTTGACGCCGTGTTCTGCACCGTCCGGAGACGGTGCAGGAAGGAGGATCTCTCTCTACCAGGACCCTCTCCATCTACAGAGGGATCCTGTCGCATCCTCATCTACAGAGAAGACACCGGGCCATCAGGTATCTCCCTCCCAACCCCCCCCCCCCCCATGGCCCCAGCTAGTCCGAGCTCCTGTAGCATCCTCAGCCTCCCGGGGTACCTCTATATAGTCCGGCCAGCCCAGGGACGCCGCTGCCTACGCCGCCTGCACTTTTAAATTTCGCGCCCTTTTCTTGACTGCAGCGCGCAATGTCGATATTTTGCAGCTTCTTCTCGGCTGCTCAGACTCAGGCTACGCCCCCTCCGCCCTCCCGGCACTTGCTCCGTCCTCCACTTTTTTCCACACGTGCCCCTCTCGGAGCACTCTGGCTTCTCCGGCTCTCTTCAAGGGGGACCCAACCACCGGCTTCTACAGCGCCTCGGCCTCCCTGGCTTCTCCTGCTCTCTTCACGGTGGACACAACTACCTGCTCCATACCGCTGCTGATCGCTGGGTACTGGTAGGCACGGGTCCTTGTAGACCCCGCTCTCTTACAAACCCTACCCCCCTCTATAGCCTCCCTCAGCAGTATTGCCCCTACAGCACACTGCTGTATACCCTCAGCAGTATTGCTTCTACAGCACACTGCTGTCCCCCCACAGCAGTATTGCCTCCACAGCACCCCGCTGTATACTCGGACTCTACCTATGCCCGATTCCACTGCCTCTGGTCATAACGCCACGGTCCATTACGCTTGCGCCCTCTGTAAGAGAAAGTGGGCTTCAGGCCAGCCTTCACCCCTCTGCTCATCCTGCAGTCCTTCCACCATGTCTGCCCCTCAGGAAAACTCTAATGCCCGGGATGAGAACACACCCCCCCCCCCCTCCGGAGTGGGCCGTCGCTATGTCTCAGTCAGTCTCAGATTTGACAACGATATCACAGTCCCTTGTACAGGTCCTGGAACGTATGCCGCAGCTATCTGCCACCACCAGTGCTCCGAATTCCTCCCACGGCGAATCGCTTGCACCCGACCATGACCCTCACAGGCACAGGTCAAGGAACAGAACCAGAAAGCGGACTCGTTCTAGTTCCTCATCCAGTTCACCGGGCCCCTCTGCAGCTCCCAGATTGCCCCTCTCTACCCGTTCCCCCTCCTCGGACGCGGACGTCGGGTCGGATGTAGCTTCTCAGTCAGAGTCTGACTCGGATGAGGATCAGACCTCGGGAACGCAGGACATGGTAGATAGCCTTATTTCAGCAATTGTGCAGACCCTCAAAATTAAAGAGGACGATACGGCCGCTCAGGACGACTCCGTTTCATTCAAACGGGTGAAACGTCCCTCAAGAGTTTTTCCCAACCACAAGGAGTTTGAGGCTACTGCCACTCGACACTGGGAAAATCCTGGAAAACGCTTCCCGGGAAGGAAACGACTTGACGTTCTCTACCCTCTTAACTCAGACCTGGTATCCAAATGGTCCGACTACCCTAAGGTAGACCCACCTATCTCTCGCTTGTCCGCCCAAACTGTCCTGTCCATCCCTGATGCCGCGTCCCTCAAGGACGCTACAGACAGACATATCGAAGCTCTAACCAAATCGACCTTTGAGGCGTCAGGCGCCTCACTCTGCCTTATTTTCGCCTCCACCTGGGTGGCAAAAACCATATCAGCCTGGGCCAATATTCTTCGCCGGGGCATCGCAGCGGCGGCCCCCACAGAGGACCTTTCAGATTTGGCAGACCAGATTGCTCATGCAGGCAAATACCTCCTCAATGCTTCCTTGGACGCCGCTGGTTGCTCCGCAAGAGCAAACAGCAATATTGTCGCTATTCGACGTGTCCTTTGGCTAAAGGCGTGGAACGCGGACCCGGCGTCAAAAAAGTCCCTCACTAGCCTTCCCTTCCAGGGCTCTAGGCTCTTCGGGACCAAGCTGGACCAGATCATTTCTGAAGCCACTGGGGGCAAGAGTACCTCTCTGCCCCATTCCAGACCTAAACGGCCCTTCAGTTCCCATCTTCAGTCGGCTCCGCCCAACAGGACCGGCCTTCTACCAAGGGTGAAAGAAGGAAACCTTCGTTCAAGCCTACTCCTCACTGGAAATCTAAGAGCAGTCCCCCTAAACCCTCCGGATCATGCAGTCATAGATTCTCCTCTAAATGACAGGTCACCCCCACCTGGGAATCCTTCCAGGGTGGGAGGCATGCTCCTGTGGTTCAAGGACATTTGGCTGTCGGTGGTCGACGACGCCTGGGTCAGGGGAATCATCACATCCGGCTACAAAATAGAGTTTTCATCCCCCCAGGGAGATGCTTCTTCACTTCTCACCCCCCAAGGCAGTCCTCCCATCTCCCAGGGTTTCTCCACACTGTCTCTTCCCTGCTAGATTCAGGAGTGATCGTTCCCGTTCCTGGGCACAAACGTTTTTCCGGGTTCTACGCAAACCTTTTCGTAGCTCCAAAGAAAGACGGCTCACTCCGCCCGATCTTGGATCTCAAGCAGCTAAATCGCTATCTCCGGATTCGCCACTTCAGAATGGAGTCCCTGCGCTCGGTGATCGCCTCCATGGAGCAGGGGGAATTTCTTTGCTCCGTGGACATACAGGATGCTTACCTGCACATCCCTGTCTGTGCCCAACACCAAAAGTTTCTTCGTTTTGCCATACAGGAGCACCATTACCAGTTCACAGCTCTCCCGTTCGGCCTGGCCTCCGCTCCCAGAGTCTTCACGAAGGTCATGGCGGCGGTCATGGCCATCCTTCGCTCCAAGGGGATTCTCATAATCCCTTACCTCGACAATCTCCTAGTCAAGGGTCCGTCTCGCCGGGACTGCAGCCAGAGCGTCCAGATCACTCTGGACACGCTATCCCGCCTCGGTTGGATCATCAACCAGGAAAAGTCAACCCTAATCCCAACCCAGCGTCTGGTCTTTCTGGGCATGGAGCTCGACACCATTCGCGCTCGAGTATTCCTCCCGAAAGAAAAGGGCTCCTCTCTTCGGCAGGGGATCAAAGCCTTAAAGCGCCCAGCCCCTCTTCCCCTTCGCTTCGGCTTCAGGGTTCTAGGGAAAATGATTGCCTCCATGGAAGCAGTGCCTTACGCCCTTGTTTCACACGCGTCCCCTCCAACTGGCCCCCTTGTCTGCCTGGGACCTGAGAACAGCGTCCCTAGATCGTCCGGTACTCCTACCACTCAAGATGAGACTGTCTCTGACTTGGTGGACGCTGTCCTCCTCCATTCGGCGCGGGAAGTCATTCCTTCCCCTACGGTGGCAGGTCATCACCACTGATGCCAGCCTTCAAGGCTGGGGAGCGGTCTTCCGGCACCTCACAGCACAGGGGCGCTGGGACGCACCGAAAGCCCTTCTCCCAATAAATCTCTTGGAGATCAGTGCAATCTTTTTGGCCCTTCTACACTGGCAGCCCCTCCTCGCAGGCAAGCCGGTTCGCCTCCAATCGGACAACGCCACGGCCGTGGCTTACATAAACCACCATGGCGGGACTCGCAGCAAGCAAGTCATGACCGAGGTGGCAAAGATTCTACATTGGGCAGAACGCCACATCCCGGCCATTTCTGCCGTACACATCCCAGGGGTGGACAACTGGGAAGCCGACTTTTTGAGTCGTCAGGAGCTGGTAGCCGGCGAGTGGTCGCTCAACCCTGCCGTCTTCCACCAAATTTGCCTTAGGTGGCGCGTTCCAGACGTCGATCTAATGGCCTCTCGAACAAACCACAAGGTCCACAAGTACGTGGCCAGGTCCGGGACCCGAGAGCAGTCGGTTGCGACGCACTCGTGATCCCTTGGTCCCAGTTTCGGATGCCCTATCTTTTTCCGCCTTTCCCCCTGATCCCAAGAGCCATAAAAAAGATAAAGGCGGAAGGGGTCCCCGTCCTGTTAATAGCTCCAGATTGTCCACTCCAGGCCTGGTATGCGGAGCTAGTGAACATGCTCTCGTACGTTCCCTGGAGGCTCCCAGCCTGCCCGGATCTTTTCTCGCAAGGGCCGCTCTTTCACCCGAGTTCTCAGTCACTAGCTTTAACGGCATGGCCGTTGAGGCTGCAGTTCTGAGGAACGCAGGGTTTTCGGACATCGTCATTCGAACTATGATTAAGGCTAGGAAACCAGCGTCGTCCCGCATCTACCACAGGTGTTGGAAGGCTTTCTTTCGCTGATGCGAGGAACACAGCCTCTTTCCTATGACCAGTTCTCTCCCCTCCGTCCTTGGCTTTCTGCAGAATGGCCTTGACTCTGGCCTTTCCCTCAGTACCCTGAAGGGTCAGGTCACCCCTCTATCTGTGTTACTCCAGAGCGACTTGGCCTTTTCACCTCAGGTGAAGACTTTCCTGCAGGGGGTCGCTCACCTAGCGCCTCCTTACCGTCCTCCGATCAATCCTTGGGATCTCAATCTGGTCTCGAGCGCTCTACAGCGTGCACCCTTTGAGCCGATTCAAGACATCCCCTTCTATCGTGGAAGGTAGCCTTCCTGGTCTCCATCACCTCTCTCAGAAGGGTATCCGAACTGGCAGCGTTGTCCTGCCGTTCCCCTTTTTTGATTCTACATCAGGATAAGGTGGTCCTCCGGCCTGTCCCTTCCTTCCTTCCGAAAGTAGTTTCGGCCTTCCACATCAACGAAGACATCGTCCTTCCTTCTCTGTGTCCTTCTCCAGCTTATCCCTTGGAAAGATCTCTCCACAAGCTGGACTTGGTCAGGGCTATTCTAGCCTATCTTTCTAGTACTGTCTCCCTTCGTCAGTCCAATTCCCTGTTCACCATCTATGAGGGTCGTCACAAGGGACTCCCAGCCTCAAAATCCACCATCGCACGTTGGGTTCGTTCAGCGATTCTGGAAGCATACCGAACTCAGGACAAACAGCCTCCATGGGAGCTTCCTGGGCCCTTCGGCACCAAGCTTCAGCTACGCAGATCTGCAAAGCCGCAATCTGGTCGTCCCTCCACACCTTTGTAAAGTTTTACAAGGCGAATACTCACGCCTCTGCGAATGCAGGCCTGGGTAGGAAGATACTGCAGGCGGCGGTTTCACACCGGCCGACTTAAGTCTCTCTTCATCTATCATACCTATTTTCCCCACCCTTGGGACTGCTTTTGGACGTCCCATGGTAACCTGTGTCCCCCAATGAAGCGAAAAAGAAAGTAGGATTTTTGGTACTTACCGTAAAATCTCTTTCTTGGAGTCTTCATTGGGGGACACAGCCCCCTCCCTTTATTCGTACCGTGTTGGCCTTTATGCCGTTGTTTTGAGTTGGTACATAGGTTGAGTTCTCTTGTCGTTATACTTGCTCCTACTACTGCTTTTGCACCAACTGAGTTGCTTTGTGCCTGTCGGTGGGTGTATACTGCTGAGGAGGAGCCATCTTTTCCTTATTTGCATAGTGTCAGCCTCCTAGTGACCGCAACATACACCCATGGTAACCTGTGTCCCCCAATGAAGACTCCAAGAAAGAGATTTTACGGTAAGTACCAAAAATCCTACTTTTACAATACAACATACTGGAAAACAAGGAAAAAAATTAAACTGGGGTGAAATTGTGAAAAAAAACATAATTTTGCCATAGTTTTTGTGGTCTTGTTTTTATAGCTTTCATTGTGCTGTAAAAATGACCTGACAATATTATTCTCCAGGTCAGTGAGATTTTTGGTGATACCAGATTTGTATAGTTTTTTTTTGTAACTTTTTTTTTATCTTTTTTTAATCTTTCTCTTAATGGGTTGTGTAAGAAATTGTTTTTTTTTTACGTCTAGATGATGTTTTTATTTTAAAATTGTAGGATGCATATTACATTTTGATTGCTTTTATGGCATTTTTTGAGGAGGAATGCACAAACTGAAAAAAAAAAAATACACATCTGTCAGTTTTGGGGTTTCTTTGGCATTAGGCCTCTTTCACACTTCAGTCGTGCGACATCAGTCAAAATCCGCCAAAGTGTGAAAAAAGCGGATCCACCATTTTTTTTGGGCGGATCCGCTTTTTTCCCATTGACTTGCATTAGTGGCAGAATTTGTGTGCGTCAAACTGGCGGACTATGCGCATCCGACACGTTCGCCATTTTGTGTAATGGTCGCCTATGGGTGGCGGATCCGCTGGCATCCGTTTTTGACGGAATCCGCCAGCGGATCCGTTCCTCCCATAGAAAATCCATACAAAATGCTCAGAACACTGTCCGGGGTGTCTCTCTTCTCTGTCTTTTCTCCATTTTCCGGGTTGAAAAGTTCATGGCAAATCTGTCAAAAAACGGATCCGTTTGCATCCGTTTTTCACCTTTTCTGGCGGATCCGCTTTTCCCACACTTTGGCGGATTTTAACTGACGCCAAACGACTGAAGTGTGAAAGAGGCCGTAAACATTCAGTGTAAATAATTTGATAATTCGATAAATCAGACTTTTTATGGACATGTTAATGCCAAATATGTTCATTACTTTTTATGTCTACTTTTAAATTGAGAAAAGGGGATTTACATTACATTCAGTTGTGCTCAAAAGTTTACATACCCCGGCAGAATTTTTGCTTTCTTGGCCTTGTTTCAGAGAAAATGAATGATAACACCCAAACTTTTTCTCCACTCATGGTTAGTGGTTGGGTGAAGCCATTTATTGTCAACATGTGGATGTTTTGGGTTGTCATTATGATTTAGAAAGAGAAAACACAGTAGTTTGACAATAAGTGGCTTCACCCATCCACTAACCATGATGTTGTGAATGGACTTGAAATGAGTTCTGAGCAGAGGCTCCCTCTGGTGGTTACAAGCGGTACTGGACTGTCCAGTGAAGATTGTGAGGAGTGGGAATCAGGTGTTACTGACTGGTCTTATATAAGGGAGTCGCCTTCCCATCAGGGTTGCCGGTGATCAATTGTTCTGGTCTCAATCCTTGAGTCCTGTTTCCTTTGTAGCCTGCTGTGTCGTGTCTGCATCTCCTGCTAACAGATAAGACATTTTCTTCTTTTTGTTTTTGTGCTTGATTTTTGCATTTTGTCCTGCACTTCTGTGGGGGCTTCTCCGGGGGCTTTTGCCCTCTCAGTTTAGTTCAGCCACTGATGTTTGTACTTTTGCTTTTTCCAGTTTTTTCAGTGGCTGCTGTTTTGATTTTGTTACACCAGAGAACTAATTTAGGTGGTAGAGGTCGTGTGATCTCAGGTGATTTTGAAATTAGTAGAGTTGGTGCTTTTCAGGGTTTTTTGGGATTGCAGTAAGTGCCCTTCCTATCCTTTTCTATTTAGGTAGTTTGGGCCCCAACGTTTGCTCATACTATTTTCTGTCTGTGTCAGTATTTCCTTTTGTCTAACCGCCATTACATGTTTGGGGGCTTTCTATGCTCTTTGGGGATCTGCTCCGGGGCAGATAGCTTTCCTCTTTCTATCTTTAGGTGTAGTTAGTTTCTCAGGCTGTGACGAGGCGTCTAGGACCAACGTAGGAACGCTCCACGGCTGCCTCTAGTTGTGGTGGTTAGTCAGGGTACTGCAATCTCATAGATTCCAACTTCTCTGGTGTATTGCCTTTTTTACCTGCACTCCTCAGCTACCGAAACATAACACCATGAGTGGAGAAAAAGTTTGGGTGTTATCATTCATATTCTCTGAATTAAGGCCAAGAAAGCAAAAATTCTGCTTTATTTATTTATTTTTTAATCCCTTTGGGGGACTAGAACCTGTGATTAGGGATGGGCGAACCCGAAATGTAAAGTTCGGGACCCGTACCAAACACATAGTTCGGGTCCAGGGCTTTACAGATAGGGGCCATTATAATTATACTTACCTGTCCAGCGACGCGTCCTCCCGCTGTCTCGCGGCCGCATCTGCTTCCGGGTCCGCTCATTAACTGCTGGCAATATTCACTGCACTCGGCAGTCTTCGGCTTTTTCCGGCAGTGTTCGTGCGCTGACAGCGGGACGGGAGGACACATTGCTGAACATGTAAGTATAATTATAATGGCCCCTATCTGTAAAGTCCAAATTCGGGGTTCAGACGCAAGTTCACGTCATCTCCGGCCCGGAGCTTGAACTTTACAAAAAACTATGGCGAACCTGCCGATCCCGAATATCAGGGGGTTCGCTCATCACTACCTGTGATCATTTGATCGCTTACACTACATCCTGCAATATTGCAGTATCTAGTTTCATTGACTTGTCCCTATGAAGCCGCCCACACTCCAGTGACAGTCTATGTGGTTCTGGTTTTTTAACCAGTTATAATGCTAAATATACACACATCGTATTCCCCAGTGCCACCCCTGTATACAACGGTCTGTGCGCCCTTATTCTACACACTGTTCTAACATTTCCAATGAAGTCGTCAACACACGTTTCTCTTTTTCTATACTTTAGCGTGTCACAGCTCACCGATATGATGGAGCAAGAGGATGTTCTTCTGGAGCAGTTTGTGAATCTTCCTCAATTAAAACAGATTATATCCGATAAAGAGGAGCTGGTGAAAAATATCGAGGAGTTGGCAAGTAAGATTTGATGGATGGTATTTGAATACTGTTTTGAGGAATGAAGGGTTTTTCTGGTTCTTAGGGGGGGAAAAAGAATAATATATATCTATATGCATATATATTTATATATGTGTGTGTGTATTATATGTATATAATATTTTATATATATTGTTATATACATAAAACATGCCATCAATTTTGTAAGTAAGTATATTTCTAAAAGTGCATCTCACCTGATGTCTGTAACAACCCATCCAATTCACACAGGCAAAGAAATCAAAACATAAATGTCCATAAATTACTTTTTATGTAATGATGAGAAATTACACAGGAAAAAAATATTGAGCACGCTTACTGAAATGTAATTAATACTTCGTACAGAAGCCTTACTTGGTGATGACAGCCTCAAGACGCCTCCTGTATAGAGAAACTAGTTGCAAACATTGCTTAGGTGTGATTTTGGCCCCTTCTTCCACACAAACACTCAACACATCCTGAATGTCCCGTTGGCTCCTTTTCTGAACTCTGAGCTGTAGTTTCTTCAGTTCATTTTTTATTGGATTCTGGTGATTGTCTGAGCCAGTCTAGCAGCTGTATTTTCTTTCTCTGAAACTAAGGGCCCCGTCTCACAGAGCGAGATCGCTAGCGAGATCGCTGCTAAACAGCAATCTCAGCAGCGATCTCGCTATGTCTGACACTTACCAGCGATCAGGCCCCTGCTGTGAATCGCTGGTCATTTCAGAAATGCCAGGACTTTTTTTTTGCTCGTTGGTCTCCTGCTGGCCAGCACGCATCGCTACGTGTGACAGGCAGGAGACCAGCGATCTCCTGGTAACCAAGGTACACATCGGGTTTCCAGGCGCGGGGCTGTGCCTGGGAACCCGACGTGTACATTGGATACCAGCGCGCTGCTGCAGGGGAGATGGTAACCAAGGTACACATCGGGTTTCCAGGCACCACGCAGCGCCTGGAAACCCGACGTGTACCTTGGTTACCAGCTTCCTGCATCAGTGCGCTGGTATCCAACATACACTGCGGGTAACTAGGCGACGTTACCCGCAGTGTCGCTGTCCTGATCTCTGCCTGTTTGGCAGCTCAGCAGCGATCATGTAGCGACACACCAGCAATCCTGATCGTTGTCGGGATCGCTGGTGTATCGCTATGTGAGACGGGGACTTAATTGGTTTTCTTGACTGTCATTGTCTCGCTGAAATGTTCACCCTTGTTTTATCCTCATCATCCTGGTAGATGGCAGCAGTTTTTATCAAGAATGTCTTGATAAATTTGTCCATTCAGCCTCCTTAAATAAAGTGATGGTGCGTCTTATAGACCGTTTTAACGGTAGCTTACCAGGGGCGGGGCGGCAGCGGTGGAGCAAGGCACAGGAGACATGGTTGGTGGTGATGGCGGCTGGAGTATGGCCAAGCTTGTGGCCCTGGGCTTTCATAAGATGTCAGCATCAGTGAGTGGAGTCCCCTTACTCAATGATTTCCCTGCCGTGGACATTGAAAAAATGGCCACCAGAGGCGGCGCATGTGCAGTTTGAGGCTGTTTAGCAATGGAGACTTGTGTGGTGAGCATGCATACAGGCCATGGAGATTGAGTGCATCACTTATAGTTTTCTTAGAAACAATTGTACCTGCTGATTCCAGGTCTTTCTGTAACTCTCCACATGTGGTCCTTGACTCATGGACAAATCTTCTGGCAATTATTTTCACTCCTCTGTCTGAAATCTTGCAAGGAGCACCTGGTGGTGGCCTGTTTAAGGTGAAATTATGGTCTTCCACTTCTGGATTATGGCCCCAACACTGCTCACTGGCACATAGTAGTTTAAAAATTCTTCTGTAACCAATGCTCTGTGTGTTTTGAAGCAATAAGGTTGTGAAGGTCTTGAGACAGTTAAGTGGTTTTACCCATCATTAGATGTTTCTTGTGTGGCTCCTTGGTAATGAGAGGCCTTTTTATGCACCATCGGTTGAACCACCTGATATTATTTTTCACCAAGTTTCAGGATTGCTATATAATTACTGATAGATTTCAGCTGGTGTCATGACTTTCCATGGCTTTTTGCACCTCCCTTTCTTCATGTATTCAATACTTTTTTTCCCTTTGTCATTTCTCATTATTGTACATAACTTAATTTATGGACGTCCATGGTTTGAGTCCTTTGCCTTTAGAAATATATTTACCTAGAAAATTGGTGACGTGTTCAATATTTATTTCAGTGTGTGTATGTATAATTTTTATTTTCTTTTTAATCCAGAAAAGAATCTTCAGATTGAGCCAATTCTGGAGTCTAAGCGACAAGCATTATTAGATAAGGTAAGTCACTGTGGGTGGAGACTGACATGGCGGGTGCAGTCTTTAGTGTGGGTTCAGTTCATTTGTGGATAAGGATTTCCTGCTGATTTCACCCTTAACATTTAATCACAAAGTTTTAAAATATGGACACATATACAATCAGACCATCCTCCATAGCAATTTATCATGTCATAGAGGATATTGATATGTTCAGGAGAGGTAAACCAGTAATATTGACCCCAAAAAAATATTAAATTAGGATAATGATAATAATTCAGATAATATTCAAGAATTACCCTGCACCGCTAGAGTTTCATTTAAATAGTCTGAAAAAATATATATGAGATGCCAAAATGACGGTTTGGAACAATCTCACCCATCTATGAAGACACCGCTTCCTTATATCATCTCCTTCAAAGGGAACCAACAGGACACCTTCATGCCATCACCAATGGAACAGCTTCCCGACGCGTTTCCTCCATCATGGATTGATCAGGGGATATGGCGGTATAAAACTTCCTATTGCACTGGGTCCATCTCATACAGAGGATTCCGTTATATGTACCTCATATCAATGATTCAAACACTCCCATCACCAAGATCACCAATCAGTGAACCTCTTCACCACGAAAACCAATCACAGACAACAAGCATTTAATTAAGCATTTAATGCAGGCGAGCTTGGTGCATTATCTGCTGAACCGCACGCCCCACATGTGTGGGAAGCTGCTTACATACAGCGATGGAGCACCGCTCGCTTAAAAGTGACCTCCGGTCCTTCAAGTATACACACACCTCCTGTACGAGCCAGGCGCATGCGCAAATCACCTTCCAGATAATGCACCAAGCTCGCCTGCATTAAATGTTTAATTAAATGCTTGTTGTCTGTGATTGGTTTTCGTGGTGAAGAGGTTCACTGATTGGTGATCTTGGTGATAGGAGTGTTTGAATCATTGATATAAGGAGGAACATATAACGGAATCCTCTGTATGAGAGATGGACCCAGTGCAATAGGAAGTTTTATACCGCCATATCCCCTGATCAATCCATGATGGAGGAAACGCGTCGGGAAGCTGTTCCATTGGTGATGGCATGAAGGTGTCCTGTTGGTTCCCTTTGAAGGAGATGATATCATGAAGCGGTGTCTTCATAGATGGGTTAGATTGTTCCAAACCATCATTTCTCCTTCACCTCATTGGGAGACACAGACCATGGGTGTTACGCTGCTGCCACTAGGAGGACACTAAGCTAATACACAAAGAAATTGGCTCCTCCTCCGCAGTATACACCCTCTGCTGGCTCTAGCCTGAACCAGTTCTTGCTTAGTGTCTGTAGGAGGCACTAGGGTCTGGCTTCAGACCCCAAATTTTTTCTAACTTTTTCATTTTGTTCTAATTTTATTTTTCCTTTTTTTCATGGAATAGAGGGGCGACGGGGCCTCATAGAAAAGTCCCGCTCTCCCAAAAATCTTCAACAGGCGGGAACGTGGAGTGTCGCCTCCCCGTACCCCCTCCTGCAACGATATCGCACCTCAGCTCCTTTTTTGTGGTGACGGATCCCTTTAATGGGTCCGTTCTCCCCATACCTTTAACGGACGTGTACATGGGGTGTCGCCCCCATGTACCCCTTCCGGAGTGAGGCCTCAAGACGGTCAGGAGTCCCCCTCTGCACCACCACTGAAAAAGGAGCCTGGTGCTGGGAATTTAACCCTCTCCGCCTCCCTATCAAAGGGATGGCGGATTGAGGAGACACGACCACATGGGCCGCTGGCCCCAACACCAGTGAGTACGGGCCCCCCTTCAGCGTCAAGGCCTGCCGCCGCGGCCTACTCAGCTGGCCTTTTTCTAGTACCGCGGCTCCTATTGGAGCCCGTCGCGGCCTTCTCGAGGAGTCGCTGCTGTGGCCTTCTCGCAGCCGCGGCCTTTTTTTCATGACAGCCGAAGCCGCCGCCGCCTCCTCATAGGAGCCGCCGCCGTGGCCTTTTCAAAGGAACCGCCGCTGCGCCCCTAGCATCGCCGAGGCCTGACCCGGATCTACCACTGTGACCTTATCTGCATAGGAGCCGCTGCCGCGCCCTGCTCAAGGTAGCCGCCGCTGCCTCCTCATTGGAGCCGCAGCCGCGGCCTTCTCGAGGAGCCGCTGCGGCCTTTTACATGACAAGGTTGGAGAGTGCGCTCGCTGAAGTCGCCGCGGCCCATCATAGGAGCCGCTGCGCCCCTAGCATCGCTGGGGCCTGTCTCGGATCCACCGCTGCGGCCTCTCATGCAGCCGCGGCCTCTCTCACTACAGCCGCCGCGACTTCCTCAGGAGCGCCGCTGCGGCCCTCTCAAACGCCGCGGCCTCCTCATAAGTACCGCCGTGGTCTCCTCAAAGGAGCTGCCGCCGCGGTCTTAATCATCGGCGCCCCTGTGCCTCACCTGCGCCGCTGCGGCCCCACACTGTCTCCGTCGCGGCCGTCCATGGGCTGCAGCTTCCTCCGACTGCCGCACCTGTCCCTCTAAATTAGTCCCCGGCTTTTGGGCCGGGTAGGCCTCAGTTTCGCCCTCCCGGGTAGCTCCGCCAATGGTTTTTTTTTTTTGGCGCTCTCCACTGTTCGGGCGCTTCTCGTCGGAAACGAGAGGCGCCAACTCAGTCCCGGCTGCCATTTCTCCTCACGCCGCATCTTCTGAAAAACCCTACAACAGTCTGGCCGAGGCTCCATGCAAACCTCTCCACCTCCCTGTCAAAGGGATGGTGGATTGAGGAAATAATCGGTGCAGTTGGCGACTGTTTATCAACTCCGGTGTCTCCAGGCTCTATTAATATCTGAGGCTCCATGAGGCGTCCGTGCGGCCCCACTATATCACCACTGCCCCAAAACTGGATGGTAACTGGTGGCTAACAAAACCTCTCCACCTGCCTATCAAAGGGATGGTGGATTGAGGAGATAATCAGTGCGGATGGCGAGTGGTTTGCAATCTCCTGTGACCTTTGTTACTCCTCTGTCACCGCTACGCGGTCTGCCGTCTCTGGCGGCACGGACATATGATCTTGGAGCACACTGAGTCATAGAACGCACGCTTACGCCTAGTGTACTGCGTGTAATGCCCCGCTGCCGCGAAGGCTCCCCACTGCAATCTGCAGTCTGCATCTTTTCACAGGAGCCAAACGAATGGGCAACGCCTCCTGCTTCAGTTTACCTTGCAGGGAAGGCCCCTCTGCCCCTCGAGTCTTCAGACGGGCTGACAGTAACAAAAGCGGAGGGAACAGAATGCACAATTTTTCTACCTAACGTCTCAGTAACTCGTCCCCCAGGCATTCTGCTGCTTTGGTGTACGCATGCTCCGTTTCCAGCTCCCCCATCACTGGGGATTGCAGCAAACATGACGCAGGATATGAGTCTCATGTGGCCATATATCTGGATTCGCCAGATTTCCAGGAATCCTTAAATGCCCTCATCAGACCGGTTAATAGAGCTCTGAGAGCCGTACAATGTCAAAAATTAGTCGTTACCTCACTGAGACCTTCAAAGGGACCAAACGTCTTCACAGTGTTTTTACTTTTACGAATCTCCCTAAGTTTCTGACATACGTCAGAGATATAGCAGTTGCTGGACAAATGATTCTCTGAGCTAAAGCCGCTTTATCACGGTACCCTTTTGTCCACACTCTAAAAAGAGAGTGGACGGAGTATCCAACAATGGATCCTATATTACAGGTCGCTTACTAACCTCCACTGGCTTTGACTGACGGCTTGTCTACTACAATCACCACTGACCGTCCAAATGGCCCGCGGTCAGTCTTTTGAGGTTTCTGAGGCAACTCTCTTCCCTTCTCTCGCCGTCACCTAGGTGGCCAGAGCCATGGTGGTTTGGACTAGGGCCCTAGCCATGAACAGTCAAGACAATAGCTTGCCTCACTAGGTGGTGAGTCTGGATTCCCAAATAGCCTGGCCGGAGATTATGGGTCCAGGCATCCCTGGATACAGCAGACGGTGACGCTCTTATAGTTCCAACGCCATTACCATCAGCAGAGCCCTATGGCTCCGAGAGTGGCAAGCAAATTCCGCTTTAAAGAAATCTCTAACTTCCTTAAGCTCTTCCATTCCTGGAAACGCAGACCCTCACGGCCCAAACTTAAGGGTACCCCTTCCCACAAGTTTCTCTGCTCAAGGACTCATTGCAGTATCTGAAAGTCTCGGGCAGGGTAGGCATCCGTCTTCCCCTGTTTTATCGGGTCTGGCTGGCGGTTATTTTCGACCATGGGTCGGAAATCCAGTGATTTCCAGATACGGACATAGAATTTCTGTCTCCCTCGCCAACTCGTTTTCTCCGGTCCCGTCTTTTAAGGACAAAAGGAACAAGCGGCCACACCTTTCTAGGCCATTCTTGTGCTCCGCATCTATGGAACCGTTGTACACACAGACAGGTTCAAACGATCTTACCTATACCTGTTCGTGGTTCCAAAGAAGGACGGAACCCTGCGTCCCATCCTAGACGTAAAACTGACAAACAGGTTTGTCAGGCTGCGCCATTTCAAAATTGAATCTTTCCCATGTTATTACCTCTCATTCCAATCCTTCTCAGCCCGACAAGGAT
The DNA here is from genome assembly GCA_033576555.1 of Oophaga sylvatica. Lineage (NCBI taxonomy): Eukaryota > Metazoa > Chordata > Amphibia > Anura > Dendrobatidae > Oophaga > Oophaga sylvatica. Next base: position 104,193,858 of record JARQOD010000001.1, read on the forward strand.
TCCTCCACTTCGCCAGTGCAGCCAACCATTTTCAGTTCACGGCTTTAACCTTCAGTCTCTCCTCTGCTACCAAGCTGTTCTCCAAGGTCATGGCAGTTGTTATTTCTATCCCGTACTCCCGCGGCATAGTGATTCTACTCTACCCAGGCGACCTCCTTAGCAAGAGATCGCCCCTTCAAGCCTGCGCAGAGAGGGTCAGCATCACTGTGGACGCTCTCACTTGTCTAGGTCGGTTAGTGATCCTGCGCAATTCCTTTCCAGCCCCATCTCAGAGGATCCTCGTTTCAGGCCTGGACACTTCCCGAGTGTTGATAATTCCCCCTTCAGGAAAGTTTTCACTAATCCAGGAAGCTCAGAAGTTTCCTCTCGGCCGTCCCCTTTTCCTGCAGTCTGGAATGCAGGTCTAGACAAAAAAAAAAAAATGGTGCCGACAATCCATCAGTACTATTCCCTCGACTACATCTCCGTCCTCTGTGGCAGACATTGCTACCAGCGTGGGACTGATATCCATACTCTCTGGACCGCTATTTTTCGCCAGTCCCTCCGGATCAGGCGGCTCTGAGGTAGTGGACGTTGTTGTCCTTATTGATTCAGATACAGTACTTTCTTCCTGATACCGTGCGGGTGTTGACCACTGACGCCAGTCTCCTAGGTTGGAGAGTGCGCCCCCGTCTCCACATGGTCCAGGGACGCTTGCCGTTTGAGAATCAGGTCTCCTGATCAATTTTCTTGAGATCCGGGCAGTCAGTCTAGTCATCCAGCATTTCTGCCTGCTTTCCGATGTTTATTCTCTCCGGATCCGATCAGTCCACGCCACGGCTGTGGCATACATCTGTGGTCAGGAGGGCTTACAAAGCACAGGAGCTATGCTTGATGTACCTCGCATTCTGCAATAGGCCGATTCAAAACATATACTTTTTTGTTGGCAGTTCATGTTCTAGAGGTAGGAAATTGGGCGCACTTTTCTCTCAGCCGCCAGGGCCTGATTCCAGAACACTAGTTCATTTCCCTGGAAACCTTTTAGCATGGTTTGCAATGCTGGGTAACACTGCATATAGACCTCAATGGCCTCTACGCTAAACGCCAAAGTCCCGGCATTTCTAGATCCGTTCTGGGACCCATTTGTCCTCGGGTCACATGACCCGGTGCTTCCGTGGCATCAGTTTTGCTTCCATTACTTTTTCTCCGCCTCTTCTGGTAATTCCAAGTGTTCTCCAGAATTTCAAGGCGGAGGGAATCCCGCTGTTGTTTTCGTCGCACCAGACTGAATACGACAAGCGTGGTACGCGGCTCTAGTGCATCTAGACCCCTACCTCTGCGGTTACCAAATCGTCCAGATCTTCTTTTTCAAGAGGCCATTTCCCGCCAGGACTCGAGAGTGCTGGGCTTAACGACCTGGGCATTGAACGCCACACGTAGCTTTCACCGTTATCATCGATGTCCAGAAATTTACTCTCAGGCGTATTTACCATCATATTTCAGAAAGTTTTTTTCCCTTGGTGTTTTTAACAACCACGTTTGTTTCCCGCTTGTGTTTGCTTTTTCGTCCTTATTGGAGTTCCTCCAAGAGGTTTCCATTCGAGCCTGGCACTGTCTTCTCTCAATGCTATCCATCCTGTTTTCAAAGAATCGCAGGTTAAGACCTTCGTACAGGAAGTGCCGCACCTTAATCCTCCCTACAAGTGGCCTTCGGAAGCCATGGGGTTTTTGATCTGATCTCAGGTGCTTTACAAGTGGACTTCTTCAAACTCCTGTAAGATGTATCTTTTACTCTTCCTTCTTGGAAAGTTCCCTTTCTTGTGGCTGTCACAAACATCACGCGGTTTTCGGAATTGATGGCTTTGTCTTGCAAACCTCCATTCTTGTTTTTCAACAGGGCAAGGTGGTGTTAAGGATTTCTCTGGCCTTCTTGCCTAATGTTGTTCTTCTTTTCATCTGAATAAGAACATACTCTTGCCCTCGCTCTGCCCTCCTCCTGTTCATCGTACTGGGAAGGCTCTCCACACTTTGGATTCGGAGAGAGCACTCAGGAAATACACTTTCGGAACAGCGCTTTTCTCCAAATCGGATTCCCTCTCTATGGTTCTAGGGCGACATAGAAAAGGCCTACCTGCCGTTTAAAAAAACCCAAAAAAACAGTAGCCTGATATAGCTGCTCTCCAATTTAAGAAGCTTTCCGAGTCTGAGGTCTCCTATCCCTCCGATCCTCAGAGTAACCTCCACTACGTCACTGGAGGCATCCTGGGTCATTCGGCCCCGGACGTCGATACAGCAAGGTTGAAGGACTGCAACTTGGTCCAGTCTTCTCTCGTTAGTTAAGCATTACAGTATCATCCTTAAGCCTTTTCAGAGGCTGCCCTTGGCAGATAAATTCTGCATTCGACAAAGGCGTATCGGTAGACCAGATTATTTGTGGTGTATATTAAGGTTTCAGCTGCCGTGCTGTTTCCCACCCATGGACTGCTTTAGGACGTCCCATGGTTTGTGTCTCCCAATGAGGCGAAGGAGAAACAGGGATTTTTGTGTACTCACCGTAAAATCCTTTTCTCCGAGACGCTCATTGGGAGACACAGCACCCACCCTGTTAGTCTAACGACTTCTGCTTATCTCTTTTATTCGATGTGGTGATCACTAATATTATGTGAATGATCGTACCTTGATATGATGTTAACCTTCTCCTACTGCTTTTGCACCGAACTGGTTCAGGCTAGAGCCAGCAGAGGGTGTATACTGCGGAGGAGGAGCCAATTTCTTTGTGTATTAGCTTAGTGTCCTCCTAGTGGCAGCAGCATAACACCCATGGTCTGTGTCTCCCAATGAGCGTCTCGGAGAAAAGGATTTTACGGTGAGTACACAAAAATCCCTGTTTTGGCATCTCATATATATTTTTTTCAGACTATTTAAATGAAACTCTAGTTGTGCAGGGTAATTCTTGAATAGTATCTGAATTATTATCATTCTCCTTATTTAATATTTTTTTTGGGGTTAATATTATTGGATTACCTCTCCTGAACATATCAATAGCCTCTATGACATGATCAATTGCTGAGGAGGATGGTCTGATTGTATATGTGTCCATATTTTAAAACTTTGTGATTAAATGTTAAGTTTTAATTATTAGTCCCTTTGCTGCTATTTTGGTCAATATAATTGGGATTTTTTCTAATTGTGCGTAATTGCTTTACTTTGATTTCACCCTGACTACATTGAAGTTGGTAAAATTCACATTGATAATCTGCTGTAATTTCACCACAGAATAAGCCTGTGGGGTTTTAGAACATCCTCGGTATGTTCATTTTTCTATATGGGAAATCTTTACAGCTTATGGATGAGATTTGTAAAGTCTCATCCATTTGCCTTGTAAACCTGTGCTGATCTGGCCATAAAAGATGCAGCACGTGTGACATCGCGCTGATTTCCTTGTGTTTTTCGTCTCTCGCAGTATGAGCTTCTGACTCAAATGAAAACCACGTTTGAAAAGAAGATGCAAAGACAGCATGAGCTGAGCGAGGTAACATGGCCGATACAGAACCAGAGAAAAGATGGCACCTGTTTGGCTGCAATATCACCTCTTGTGAATGGTGGATTCTATTGTATACTGATTGTTACCTTTCATTACAGTCCTGTCTGTGATGATCATGAAACTGATGAAAACCCATGTGGACAGAATATAAAGTTTGAGCCTATTAGGATTACCGTATATACTCATTTATAAGCCGAGTTTTTAAGCGCCTTTTTTTTTTTCGCTGAAAAAGACCCCCCCCTCAGCTTATAAGCGAGTCACGGTCCCAGTGTGGCGGTCCCCGGGAAGGGAACATGTCCGCGCTCCCCTGCAGCTGCTGACAGGGCCGGTGGTCGGAACCAGGACAAGTGCTAGCGTCCTGAGCATGCGGGGACAACCGGCGGACTATGAGGGCCAGGTGCCGATGTCGCCGCTTGCTCAGGCCCCCGGCACTTGCGATATTCACCTGTCCCCGTTCCACCGCCGCGCTGTGTCTTCCAGGTCCTCTAGCTGTGACGTTCAGGTCAGAGGGCGTGATGACGAGGTTAGTGCGCGCTCCTCGGCTTCATCAGCGCATTGTGCATGCACCCACAACTCATCACTCACTAATTAGAAAATTGCCACCACAGTTATAAAATTGATTTTAGCCATATGCAAAAATCCCAAAGCCACTAAAAGGCTGTTATAAAGGGACCAATAAATACATGGTGACGGTTTAAGGTCTTGGGGAAGGGGACGGTTCCCTTTAACAGAAAATCCTGGTAATTGTCTGATGACACACTCCTTTTAATTGTAGCACTGTCAGTCGATCTCTTTGATAAGTGATAAATGGAATAAAAGCCCTTTATGTGTTCATGGGGAAGTTGGACTAATCTGCAGAAGGCGGCTAGAGCCACAAATTACATTACTGTTCAGTAGAACAATGGGACGTTTGTGAAGGGTTTACAGTGCGGAGGTGTGGACGTCGGGCACCTTAAGGGGGACAGGCAACAATTGCCTGAATATGGAAACATCTGTTTTATCGGTCGCCTGGTTTAATAGGTTAGTGTGGTGTATGATGTCGCTACGTGTTCCCAGATCACCGCTATAGTCCTATCCAGTGTCTTCACCATCATCTCACCCACTTTTCCATGTAATACCCATTGACACATCAGTTGATCTTTTCTCCCAGACAGACTTATGTCCAATTATCCAGACTCGGCTCAGACATGTATTTTATCCTGATGATTAGCGCTGTGAGGTTATAGCATGTGAATGGTAGATAACAAGGTGCTTACATAGCAACCAACCAGAGCATGGCTTTCACTTTTTATGAGCAGTTTGGGGAATGAAAGCTGCACTATGATTGGCTGCAATGAACGAGCTGTAAATGAGCCCCATTTATTGGGGAAACTTGCTGCTGCCAGTAAAATAAGTGATTTATATTTAGCACCCGTGCTCCTGTGCCGTCTGGGGTGAGATGTTATGTCCTGCTCCTTCTCTCCCCGCAGAGCTGCAGTCTGAGCGCACTCCAGGCCAGGTTAAAAGTTGCTGCCCACGAAGCTGAAGAGGAGTCTGACAATATTGCCGAAAATTTCCTTGAAGGAAAAACTGAAATAGATGATTTTTTAACTCTGTTCATGGAGAAGAGAACAGTAAGTGCTGGGATATTGGTTTTATAGTGGTGCACTATTATACTGGGGAATTGTATGAATAGCAGTTCCCTAAGATATGTCTGTATTAAGGGAATTACTGTCATTAATGCCAGCACTGGTGGAAATTGAATATCTAGTTGTTCTGCCTCGGATACATAGAGCGAGTGTTATGTGCTGTCTGGATCTGCTGGTAGTGATGGAGCAGAGGACACCAGCCAGTATCGATGAGCCGGCAGCCATGAACTCTACATTGTGTGTCCTCCTGGCAGTCACTGGTGCACTGATACCGTACCTATACTGCACTGATAATGCACCGATAATGCACATGTCATTGTAATTGCTCTGTACATCTCATTGTGCATCTGTGCAGAGACCAGAGGAAACGGAGCCGAGTCTTGTCACGGTTTCTTGTGTCTCAATAAGCCGTTCACATGACTGACGATTTATTCCCTGTCTTTCTCTCAGTGCTGCCACAGTAGAAGAGCCAAAGAAGAGAAGCTGCAACAGTCCATATCCCTGCACAGCCAGTACCATGCACCGCTATAGGTACGGTAATATACCGCCATGTTCTCTGCGTGTACATATACACCACCCATACATACCATGTACCGCTATAGGTACGGTAATATACCGCCATGTTCTCTGCGTGTACATATACACCACCCATACATACCATGTACCGCTATAGGTACGGTAATATACCGCCATTTTCCCTGCATACACCATCCATACATAACATGTACCACTATAGGTACGGTAATATACTGCCATGTTCTCTGCATGTACAGTACAGACCAAAAGTTTGGACACACCTTCTCATTCAAAGATTTTTCTGTATTTTCATGACTATGAAAATTGTACATTCACACTGAAGGCATCAAAACTATGAATTAACACATGTGGAATTATATACTTAACAAAAAAGTGTGTGAAACAACTGAAATTATGTCTTATATTCTAGGTTCTTCAAAGTAGCCACCTTTTGCTTTGATGACTGCTTTGCACACTCTTGGCATTCTCTTGATGAGCTTCAAGAGGTAGTCACCGGAAATGGTTTTCACTTCACAGGTGTGCCCTGTCAGGTTTAATAAGTGGGATTTCTTGCCTGGTGGTGGTTGGAACCAAAGATCTCAAATTTGGACTCATCAGACCAAAGCACAGATTTCCACTGGTCTAATGTCCATTCTATGTGTTCATTAGCCCAAACAAGTCTCTTCTGCTTGTTGCCTGTCCTTAGCAGTGGTTTTCCTAGCAGCTATTTTACCATGAAGGCCTGCTGCACAAAGTCTCCTCTTAACAGTTGAATCTTTGAATGAGAAGGTGTGTCCAAACTTTTGGTCTGTACTGTACATATACACCATCCATACATACCATGCACCGCTATAGGTACAGTAATCGCCATGTTCTCGGCATACACTATTCATACATACCATGTACTGCTATAGGTACGGTAATACGCCATGTTCTTTGCATGTACATATACACCATTCATACCATGCACCACTATAGATACAGTAATATACCGCCATGTTCTCTGCATACACCATCCATACATACCATATACCCCTATAGGTAAGATAATATACTGCCATGTTCTCTATATGTACATATACACCATACATACCATGCACCGCTATAGGTACAGTAATATACCGACATGTTCTCTGCATGTACATATACACCATTCATACATACCATGTACCGCCATAGGTACGGTAATATACCGCCATGTTCTTTGTATACACCATCATACATACCATGTACCCTATAGGTACGGTAATATACCGCCATGTTCTCTGCATACACCATCATACATACCATGTACCCCTATAAGTACGGTAATATACCGCCATGTTCTCTGCATGTACATATACACCATCCGTACAAACCATGCACCGCTATAAGTACGTTAATATACTGCCATGTTCATATACATAGTAACATAGCATAGGTTGTCAGTGTGGGTGTAGTGAAAAACCCCTTTAAAGCACCACTCCAGAATTTATTTTTATTTTAGTGCTGGAGTGGTGTCACTGATCTAAGTTCCCTCCCCTACAATTATATTCACAGCCGCCATCTTCTGCTATTTCTGGCACCGCTTCGGTCCGCTGATGTACCAGAAGTCAGCAGTAACGGTCACAAGCTCTATGTAAGTCTATGGGAGCCTCTTTCTACCGCTCAGACTTACATTGAGTAGTAACCTCCTGATCGCCCATCACACACTGAAGCCATCCGGCAAAGCTGCTGGAGACTGACAGAGCAGCGCAAATTAAAAAAAGATGGCGGTTGATAAGTTTGAGGGTATGTGCACATGTTGCAGATTGGTCTGCAGAATTTTCTGCACAGAATCTGCATCTCTTGGCAGAAACTGCAGGTCAAAATCCACGCAGTTTTTATCCTTTTTTTTGTCCTTTTTATCTGCAGATTTACTGCAGTTTTTGTGCAGCTTTCCCCTGCGTTTTGAGGCCTGCGGATTCCCATAATGGAGCAGGTCTCAAAACGCTGCGGTTCTGCACAAAAGAAGTGACATGCTGCAGTTTTAAATCCGCAGCAAATCTGCGCGGAAAAATCTGCAGCATGTGCACTGCGTTTTTTTCATAGAATCATAGAATGGTAGAGTTGGAAGGGACCTCCTGGGCCTTTTGGTCCAACCCCCTGCTCAAAGCAGGATTCTCTAAATCATCCCAGACAGATGTCTGTCCAGCCTCTGTTTGAAGACTTCCATTGAAGGAGAACTCACCACCTCTCGTGGCAGCCTGTTCCACTCATTGATCACCCTAACTGTCAAAAAGTTTTTTCTAATATCTAATTTGTGTCTCCCATTCAGTTTCATCCCATTGCTTCTAGTCTTTCCTTGTGCAAATGAGAATAAAGATGATCCTTCTACAATGTGACAGCCCTTGAGATATTTGTAGACAGCTATTAAGTCTCCTCTCAGTCTTCTTTTTTGCAAGCTAAACATTCCCAAATCCTGCAACCGTTCCTCATAGGACATGGTTTGCAGACCAGTCACCATTCTGGTGGCTCTTCTCTGAACTTGCTCCAGTTTGTTGATGTCTTTTTTAAAATGTGATGCCCAAAACTGGACACAGTATTCCAGATTAGGTCTGACCAAAGAGGAGTAGAGAGCAATAATGACCTCACGTGATCTAGACTGTATGCTTCTGTTAATACATCCCAGAATTGTATTTGCCTTTTTTGCTGCTGCATCACACTGTTGACTCATGTTCAGTCTGTGATCAATTAGTATACCCAAGTCTTTTTCACATGTGCTGTTACTTAGCCCTATTCCTCCCATTTTGTATATGCTTTTTTCATTTTTATTGCCCAGATGTAGTACTTTGCATTTTTCCCTGTTAAAAACCATTCTGTTAGTTGCTGCCCACTGCTCCAGTTTATTTATATCTTTTTGAATCCTCTCTCTCTCTTCTCTAGTATTAGCTACCCCTCCTAGCTTTGTGTCATCAGCAAATTTGATCAGTTTACCCTCAATTCCTTCATCTAAATCATTGATAAAGATGTTGAACAATACAGGGCCCATTGACTAGAATGGTACTGTACATCACTTGCAGTTCTGCTGCAGATTCGCAGGGCCAAATCCGCTGCAGAACTGCAACAGAATCCGCAACGTGTGCACAGACCCTGAGGCTAGTGGCACCTCTCCAGCGCTGAAATATATATATATATATATATATATATATATATATATATATATATATAAAATTTAAAAAAAAAAAGATGCTGGAGTGGTGCTTTAAGTATCACATATAACACAGCGGGGCTCCTTATACAGGTTGTAAGATCTAGTAAAGCTTTGGATCAGGCATTATGGTTGTATCTACTCGATTTAACTTTATGGACGTGTCTTGGTTCAGTCGTACTAAGGCTGTGAGTACTAGGAGTCTTTTTGCTGCGTTTTCAGAGCAGAAACTGAACCTCCCAAGTTTTTGAGGTGGATTTGGAGTTTCCACTCAGTGTCTGTTCCAAAGCCTCCTCCTAAAACTCTGTGCGCACAAACCCTGACTACGTACTGCAACTTCTAAAAGCTTTTAGAGACGCACGACGATGATGTACAGCCTGCTCCATGCATACAATAAACATCCCAAAGGGCCAATCACAATGGGTCTGGAAAATTGCTAGTCACATAGGCCCTACGCAGGCATTCAGTGAGTGGTCTTGTACCTTACCCCATGTCACTTTAAAGAAGCCGTCTCACAAAGGGTTTTTTGTTAATAAATCTGTATGTGGTGTTCTGTGTTGTTGAACTCCTCTACCTCCACTTTCTCGGGATCCAGCGCCATTCTGCTTCTCTTCTCAGTGACATCACCGCTCTTCAGACTCTCAGGCTCACACTATGCGCCGGGGTCTCGCGAGTGTATGAGAAGCTCTTATCAGCACTACCCCATTGAATAACAATAGTCCAGGTGCTATCCAATAAAAAAAAAAAATCTGATGGCACTCTTCTGATTTATACCGTGGTGTGAGCGAACCCTTACAATATAAATGTATGGAGCTGTGCTCTGCCACCTCATAGGGTTACATAGTAATAGCCACTTCTGTGTCACGTACAGCACAGTGTGACCCGGGGAGTCAAAATAGCGGTGCCGTCACAGAGAAGTGGGGCTGAATGGCGCTGGATCCCGTTGAAGATGGAGGTAGATGAGTACATTATTGCACTACACTACATATACATTAGTGATGCGCGAATGTGCTCGGTGGCTAACAGAGTGACTCGGCGTGCTTGAAAAATGTGTTTGAATCCCCGTGCTTACGTGTCTGTTCGACAGCCGCAACACATGCAGGGATTGACTAACAAACAGGCAGTTCTCAGATGTGTTGCGGCTGTCGGACAGCCGTGGGACATACAGCTGCGAGGACTTTTTCGACCACACCACAGTCACTCCGCACCCGAGCATTCTCAGGTTTCACCTTATCCGGGCATGTTTGCTCATCATTAATATACACACATTTATTAAAAAAAATCTTCATGGGAGGGCTTCTGTATTTCTGAGGAACAGAAGTGAGCAGTTCCCCAGCAGTCCTCTTTGGCGTTCCCTTGTTTGATCAACTCTTAGATTTGTGAGGCTACCCTCTCGTGTCCATAGAGCACCATACAAGCTCTCTGCCGGGGATGTGTGTTCACGTGTCCATTTTGCCGGACTCTGTTGGATTTATACTCGCTGTTCTCATGAAGCGTACCTGAAGCCCGTACCTACTAATTGTCCGGTTTCTCTTTTTTAGGTCTCTTAGAATAGTTGACATAGAAGAAGTTGGTTGTTGAACCCCAGGAAGCACATTTTTTGTATTTCTGATTGGAAGGTAACAATGATTGTACTCTGTTCTGTTGATAGATTTTCAGATCTGTTTATTATTTTATTTTTTTTGTACAATTTAACTCCTGTTGTTCATTTCACATCGACTCAACTCTGTATCTGCTGTAGGATACTTCTAATATTTTTTACTTTCTGTTACCCATATTGGAATGGTTTATATTAAATACTTAATTTCTGTGACTTGAGCCTTTTACTCCATAATGAATGACTTGTGAATTCCCGTTACTGAGCCACTGGTGTCATTTCACGCTTCTGTAGATACAGGGCTGTCGGTAATGGCGGCGTGCGCTGTACTCGGTGCACATGTACCATATGGTGGAAATACACCAAGCACAAGCAGTACTGATCATCACTGGCTGCTTCCTGTTACTGAACCTTCGCCAAGTTATTTCATACTCATTTATTGCCTTTAGTGACCGCTACCTTTGATAATAAAAATGATGGCTTTACATTTTTTTTTTTTCACAGACCTATATTCAGGATAGGCCACTTGTGTTGCTGGTGAGCTATCCTATGAGAAGTGTCAAGTCCCAGACAGCCATGTTTAGTCTTTGGTGCCATCTTCCCATATTTAGGGTGGATAGTGTAGGGCTTATATGATTTATACCCAGAATCTATGCCTGTTCCATCTGCAGGAGGTATATCTGTACATATTACACAGAGGCCTGCATTGGCAATAAACTCCAATCCTGACCGTTTTAACCCTGTGGTTAATAGGGATTACGTCACCTAATCAATAAAGGCTCATTCAGACGTCTGTGGCGATCGGTCCAAGCACGGACCGCCAGTGCCCGGTCTGTCCGCGGCTCTCCCGACACAAGCGTGACTGCTTTATATATTTCTATGACACTGTCTCACTCTGGTCTAGAGAGGAGGATTGTCATCACTGTCCCCATTGGGGCTCACAATCTACGTTCCTATCAGTCTTTAGTGTGTCATCTCATTCTGTACCGGGAATGTTACTCTATAACAGCGCAGATTAATGTGTCATTTATAGTGTTGGGATAATCCACCTGTGGGATCTAATAAATTGCAAATCATCAAATATTCTGACTTCTTACATGTCCATCATAAAGTGTATAAACCTCCCTTGTATTGGTATAGAGAGCCCAAAACGAGCTGTTAATACAGAATATCTGTGTTGTTATCAGGGACATTTCCTAGTTTTCTGCTCAGATTGACTGGTTCATTAAAGGGATCCATTGGCGCAGCCTGTTTTTCTTTTTAAACTGCGCTTTACTCACCTTCCCTGGGTCCAGCTCCTTGTCTCTGCACTGCTCCCAGTGCCTCTTATCGTCGACAGAGCTGCAGCCAATAAGTGAATTCCGCGGCTCTGCCCGCGTTGATGGCACTAATTGCTCAGAGCTGCTGAAATCACTGACTGGCTGCAGCGCTGTCAATGTGACATCAGCAGTGCAAACAATAACAGACACCAGGAGCAGCAGCTGACATTCAGCACTGGACCCGGAGAGGGTGAGTAATGCATTGCTCTAAAAAAAAGTGTCACTTTATAAAAAAAAATAAATAAAAAAGTGTAATTCTGTAGCATTTTGTATAAGTGCGCCATGATAACAACGTCAGTAAAGGACGTCATGTATAGCACCATGGAATCAATGGCGCTATATAAATAATAATAAAGGACAGAGGCCCCATCTAATCTACGCACACGGGCACACACCGTACAAATGAGCTTAAAAAAAAATATTTTAATTGCACATTACGGAATAAACTACTTTACATACATACTTTGACTTTGTATTGATATAATGACAATGGGGAATATTGCTTAACAACATATTTTAAAATATCTTAAAACACAAATCAATTTCAGCATATAAATTACAGCCAAAATATGCCACACAAAATAAAAAAATAGATCATGATTTTATTATACTTGTCACAAAAATAAGCAATGATTAGGGTTGAGCATTCCGATACCGAAACCCGGTTCCGATACCTGAAATCCAATGTAAGTCTATGGGAACAAAATATCGGAATTAAAAATATTCCGATATTTTGTTCCCATAGACTTACATTGGATTTCAGGTATCGGAACCGGGTTTCGGTATCGGAATGCTCAACCCTATGATGGCATCAATAAATAAAACAATAAATAAAAAAAAAAGTGATTATTTTTTGTAAAAAAAAAAAAAAAAAAACCCACAAAACCCTTTGCAATCAAGGAGAACTCCCAAAAGAACTCGGGCACCACAGTTGGGGTTTGCTCACACAAAGCGTTTGTGTTGAATTTTCTTTCGGTCCATTTTTCTATTTTTGTACAATAAATAGCCACAAAATCTCATTCACATGTTGCATACTTTTCCTTGTGTTTATAGACGTGCAGTGCATTTTTTAAAAATACGCTACGGCAATTATTTCAGTATTTTAACTGCATTTTTTCCCATTTTATATCAAAGCAGCAAAAAAAAAAAAAAAATGCACAGAAAATACACCAAACACGCACAATTTTAATGTGTAATTACCACTGTGTTATTCTAGGGTGATTACATAGGAACATACCCTTGGGGACACCGTGACCGCACTTTGCGGCGCTGGCAGTCCAGCATCTGCTTATGGACACTTGACCCAAATCCAGTTGATCTTTAATTTTCTTCACTGTACTGGGAATATGCCAGCTGGCCCCATGTGACCACACCGAGGGGTCAGGAGATCTATAGTGTAAATGGGGACTCAGCGGTTTTTAAAGGGGGCTCACATTTTTAGCATGCTTAAAAGACCACTAAGGGTATGTTTCCACGTTCAGGAAACAGTCCGGATTAGCTGCGTGTTTGACGCTGTGCGTTGGCGCAGCGTCAAACACGCAGCGTCCAGATGTTACAGCATAGTGGAGGGGATTTCAAGAAATCCCGTCTCCACTATGCTGCAAAACACGCAGGCGGAAGACCTGCGTTTCCGGACATGCGGCGCGTCTTTTTAGACCGCAGCATGTCCTATTCCCTTGCGGCGACGCTGCGTCGCCGCAAGGGAAATAACACAGGGCTATGTAGCCCTGAGGTCATTCCGGATGTGTTCCGGAGGTGTCCTGAACACATCCGGAATGAGCGCGCGTTCAGAAGGGGGCGGGGCTTTGGGCGGAGCGGAATTTCCGCTCCGTCCAAAGCGCTGTGTTTCCAGACCATGGAAACACAACCTAACCCCAGAGAGTGAGCAAAAAACTCAACAAAAATCCCAGCAATTCATTCTAATTTTCCTGATCCTGTAGCAGCGTTCACTATGCCACAAATCCGGCAAGGGCGGGAATAGGACGCAAGACGCACACTGAGGTGTACGCCACTCGCCCGGCGCTCCCAATTCACAAAGAGGTATGTTCTTCTTCATGAATCGGGAGCGTCTGTCTGACCCCAGCACATCTCCTCATTAAGACCAACGTGAATAGCGCCAGTCTTGATGACTCGGGCCCCATCTCTTTTAGGATCATGCGGAGAATTAACAAAAGTAAGGTCAGCTATATCTTTTGCCCTCCTTGTTTTTGAGAATTCGTGTCCCTTTAAGAGGCTTCCCTTTCATTATTTTTGGGAGTTCTACTTTAGCATTGCCCTGGATTAGAAAAAGAAAACCTATTCCCCACCACCCCCTGCAGAGACAGCGCCATGTCTGTTAGTACCGGTCAGCCCATCCCCCTCCCACAACGATGACCTACACCCCAGGCACGGATTATGGCCTCACGGACAGATGGCGCTGGTTCTGCTCCATGTTTTTATCACGGCCCTCACTTATAAGCAGCGTCTTCATATGATTCTGGAATCTGTAGTTGGGCGGGACGGTCATTTTATGATCTTCCTATTACATCTAGTAGCTTTGTTCTTATAGTAGCACTACAAGCGCCTGTAAACTCTTCTAGAAAACCAATAGGATACTGGTCACATTGAGAAGTGAAGCCAAGAAGGGAGAACCATTATTCAGGTAAGATTATCCATGCAATTTACAAAAAAAAAACTAATAGCAGCTTCAATGAACATTCAAGATGGCAGCCGTTCGCTACACACAGCAGGCAGACATGTTACAGGATGGCGGGGGTTACTACACAACATTGACTCCTACCTTATTAGTACTAGCCCAGTAATGTGACGCTAGGCACCCCATGTAACTACCTGGAAGGACGATTATAAAAGGATCAGTATGCTTTCTGAAAACCACAGTGTCGGAAGCACTTCGAGAGAACGCCATGGCTCCTAGCCCCAGATGCAAGGATTCAAGTACGCGGGAGCCAGCGGATCCGCTGACGAGCAGGATATCTGCAGTGTACAGAGCTGGAATTCCTACAGAAGGGAAGAGTAAAGTCTGGACTACACTCTCTTAGCTAATATTTGCTTTTCAAAAGTGTATTCTGCAAAAAGTGATGGGAAATGCGATGTGTAGGGCCATCCTATAGGGACCAAAGCAGATTTCTCAACTAAAGCGTCGATAAAGTCCCTCCCCAGTATATTCGGAGGACCTACATAAAAGCCCCAATGTTTGTTTTTTTCTTTAATTCCTCCTATACTGTACAGGAATGCTACCATCGAAGTCTCCAACATACTTTTTGGAATCTGTTTGAAGGATTGACTTATTTTGCAGTCCTGAAAAGCCTAGCAGATCTGTACCGATACCTATTAATAATTACAGTGGTTGTCCTGGACCTTTCCTTAGAGACTCTGAAGTTTTGTTTTGTTCGCACTCTGTGGCAGCAGTATAACGTTCCACAAGATCGGACAGATGGTATACCATAGCACAAAACATTAGTCTTTAAGAGATTATTCAGATAGACGTTGGGTCATGGTTTTAATCACAGTGAAAATCACATGCTTTTACTGTAAATTACCGTGGTCTTCTACAGCATTACAGGTCAAGCAATTTATATTTAAACCATGCGCGCTTTTTTGCAGGACTTTTCTCGGCCAAGCAGCAAGAACCCTTCATGTGATAGTCATTCTTAACATCACTAGGAGGTAGGGAACTAATATCCAATGTCAGATCCTGGATGGCCACCATGAGGCTATGTGCACACGTATGCACCTCCCTGCCGCGGGAAATACGCATTTTATAGGTATGCGTATTCCCGCTAAAAACTAGCATTTTGCAAGCGTA
Organism: Oophaga sylvatica; assembly: GCA_033576555.1. NCBI lineage: Eukaryota > Metazoa > Chordata > Amphibia > Anura > Dendrobatidae > Oophaga > Oophaga sylvatica. The sequence continues at coordinate 104,209,415 of JARQOD010000001.1, forward strand.
ATTAGTTTGGAGAATGCTAGCGTTTTCCAAGCGATCTGTAGCATCGCTTGGAAAACTGATTTGACACATAAATGTTTGACAAGTGTGAGCAACTTTTTACTATAAATGCCGCCTATGCTGCATCAATAGTAAAAAGATCTAATGTTAAAAATCATTTTAAAAAAATCGTGATATTCTCACCTTCCGGTGGCCCCCGCAGCCTTCCTGGTCCTCGCGACGCTCCCAGCAACTCCCGTTCCCAGTAATGCATAGCGACAATGACCCCAGATGACGTAGCATCACTTGAGACCTCTACGTCATCTGGGGTGATTCTCGCAAGGCATCACTGGGAACGGGAGTTGCCGGGAGCGTCGCTGAGAGGCGGGAAGGCTGCGGGGGCCGCCGGAAGGTGAGAATATCGCTATTTATTATTTTAATTATTATTTTAACAGGGATATTGTACCCAGGGCCTGGAGGAGAGTCTTCTCTCCTCCAGACCCTGGGTACCATCCGCACTTGAACCGCTTACTTTACGCATGGTGGGCATAGCCACATGTGGAAAGTAAGTGGTTCAATGCATTCCTATGGTGGTGGAATCGCCGCAATTCCGGAAAAAGAATGAACATGCTGCGTTTTTTTCCCGCGATGCGTTTTTTTTGCAGAAAAAACACGCAGCATGTGCACAAAAATTGCGGAATGCATTCTAATGATAGGATGCTTAATGCATGCGTTTTTTCGGCCGCAAAAACACTAAAAAACCGCGAAAAATCCTCAACGTGTGCACATAGCCTTAGTCTACCAGCAACCTCTACAGAAGCAAAGCACTTTCACCATCTTACACACTCTGATATCTGCTTATCATGGAGAACAGTGGACCTAAACCAGAAAACTATGCAGGTAGCCATATTTCCAGTACAGGGCACTTATGTCAATCACGAGCCTTAAAAATATACACATTTTTGGAAATGATTCCTGCTTCAGAGGACATGAAAGGAAACAGAAGACATCATAAGGTTGGCCCAGTCCCTTCTGAATATTCCCAGAGCCTGCAGACACACACTTATGGCGACCAGCCAGTAATTGATGAACATATAATTATACAATTATTGGCCCATCAAAACAGGCCCACATTCGGCAGACAATCGTGGAAAGCATGGTTTCATTGGGTGCCATAAGTTTTATGCATTCATTAAACTCCTTCTGGGCAGCACATTACCCAGTGTAAACAGGAGACGTGCTGCCGATCCCGTATGATTGCAAGCGATCATTGTGTCCCCATCAATCTGTGTACATGCTTTTATTGTCATGGGTGTATCGCCACGAAGATCGTCGCGATTGCACATTCTGACTTCTCACAGCTGAGCTGCTGTTTCTTTGTGTTTGGTAATGAGAGAGTTCATTTTACCTAGCTCTTTGCTAAGACTGGGTCCAGCCTCGCCCGGCTGCTTTTGATTGTGTTCTGGTTGGTTTCCTTTGTATTCCTGCCAGTCTGGGTGTTAGACGCCGGTGAAAGCATTCATGTAGTCTAGCAGACTGGATCGGTTCTGAGAATACTTAAGCTAAGAGCTCCTTAGTTGTTTTTACTCTTATAGCTTATAGTTTATCTCTGAGACCTTAGGTGTTCCTACTGTGTGTGAGTGTTGTATGTAAGACTTTATTTACTTTATTTCTTGTCTTTCTTGTATGTCTTTCTGTTCATTAACCGTTACCTGTTCATTCCCTTTGGTGGTAATCAGGGTCCTTCTTAGGACTAGATTACAGTTGGCAGGGATTGATAGGAGACAGGGTTTACGCTGGTGGCCTGGACCTCTGTACCTTTAACAGTACCTCCAGGTAGAGGGATTAGTCAGGACCCCAGTTTAGGGTCAGCATAGACCCCGGTCACCCTCTAGCCGGAGACAGTGTATAACGGATTCAGTATTGACCCACTGGACATTCTGTCAGGTAATTCTATGTTATCATATATCTATGCGCATGTTATATAGTATGTTGCCCTTTTGATATAGATTACTGACATCACATATATATATCTGCTATACAGCGTGACATTTTCACCGGCCATACTAAAGATTCTCCCCAGCTGTCATGGATCCAGTAGCCCAGCTGGCCCGGCAGTTGCAGGGGTTGTCCATGGAGTTTGCAGACATTAAGTCCAAGGTTTTGTCCCCCCGGAGCAAACCAGATCTGAACCTAAGGTTGCTCTCCCGGACAGGTTCACTGGTGGGCGGGACAAATTTTTTACCTTCCGGGAGGCATGTAAATTGTACTTTCGGCTGCGGCCTCGGTCATCTGGGAGTGAAGAGCAGAGGGTGGGAATTGTTATCTCGCTCTTACAAGGGGACCCTCAATCTTGGGCGTTCTCTATTCCTCCAGGCTCCCCAGATCTCCAGTCAGTGGATCGATTTTTTACTGCCCTGGGTCTGGTATATGATGATCCGGATCGAGTCTCCCTTGCTGAAACAAAGTTACGTAAAATACGGCAAGGAAATCGTCCAGCGGAGGAATATTCTTCTGAGTTCCGTAGATGGGCAACAGATACTCAGTGGAATGACCCAGCTCTTAGGAGCCAGTTTTGTCAAGGGTTGTCTGACAAATTAAAAGATGTGTTGGCTCAGTATGATTCTCCTCCATCACTGGAGGCTGCTATGGCCCTCGCTATTCGCATTGATAGACGACTTCGGGGAAGACGCGAGGTAACTCCGCCTCCCGTGATGACTCCACCTACTACTAAAGTCCCTTATACTGAGGTTCCCCTGGTCTGTTCTGAGGAGCCCATGCAGTTGGGAGGGACATCATTTTGTAGGAGGGCATCGGCGGTGTACCGCAAGACTAGAAGGTGTTTCTTTTGCGTGAGAGAGGGACATTTTGTTGGGGGGTGTCCATCCCGGGCCTCTTTGAGCAAAGGAGTTAACCTGGGAGTGTGTATTTCGTCCCCAAATCCCTCTCAGTTTCTCGTGCCTGCGGAGGTGGTGATTGGTACTAGAACTGAGAGGATTTCTGTTTTTCTTGATAGTGGGTCCGGGGCTAATCTGGTGGACGCTCGGTTTGCCCAGGTGCATGGTATGCAACTGAGTGTATTGGCCAAACCAGTCCCTATAGTCTCTATTGATTCTAGACCTCTCGGTCAAGGTAGCTTGGTACAAGCTGTTCATAACATAGATCTTCGAGTAGGGGCAATACATAAAGAGCAATTGTCTTGTTATGTGTTGGAGGGTCTACCTACTCCTATTGTGTTGGGACTTCCTTGGTTGGCTAAACATAACCCAGTGATTGATTGGCAATCCAGAAAGATAAGCCAGTGGGGTGAATTTTGCAGGAATAACTGCATGAGCACGGTCATCGGTGCGGTTGTGCCTAGGACTTTGCCTCCTTTTCTGGAGGACTTTGGGGAGATGTTCTCAGAGGAGGGGTGTAAAGAGTTACCTCCTCATCGCGCATATGACTGCTCAATAAAGTTGCTTCCTGATGCCTTATCTCGTACTTTCCCAGGGGCCGGGAAGACGGATGATCCGGTTCCTATTCCTCAGGAGGGAGTTGTAGTGTCAGCTGTATGCTCTGAGCTTGAGGGGGAGGTATTGGGGGCTCAGGGGGACGCCCCTGTGGGACTTCCAGGGAGACTGATAGTTCCAGATCGCTTAAGACTGAAGGTTACGGGGAACCGTTACAAACGGATGGCTGATGGAGGAGAGTTTCTGGTCTAGATCTGAAGGTGAACGATCTGGTTTGGTTGTCTACCAGGAATATAAAACTTAAAGTTTCCTCCTGGAGGTTGGGTCCCAGATTCATCGGGCCGTACAGGATCAGTTCCATAATTAATCCTGTGGCATTTCGTCTGGACCTCCCTCCTATGTTTAAAATTCATAATGTGTTTCACAAGTCATTACTTAAAAAGTATGTGGCACCAGTCATACCGTCACCTCTACCTCCTCCTTCAGTGGTAGTCAATGATAACGTGGAATTTCATGGGTCAAAATCATTGACTCACGTCTCAGTCGCCGATCCCCTCAGTACTTAGTTCATTGGAGGGGGTATGGTCCTGAGGAGAGGACGTGGGTCCCTGCGTCTGATGCTAACGCAGATCGATTGGTTCGGACCTTTCACACAACTTACCCGGACAGACCTGGTCATGAGGGTCCGGAGGCCCCTCGTAGAAGGGGGGGTACTGTCATGGGTGCATCGCCACGAAGATCGTCGCGATTGCACATTCTGACTTCTCACAGCTGAGCTGCTGTTTCTTTGTGTTTGGTAATGAGAGAGTTAATTTTACCTAGCTCTTTGCTAAGACTGGGTCCAGCCTCGCCCGGCTGCTTTTGATTGTGTTCTGGTTGGTTTCCTTTGTATTCCTGCCAGTCTGGGTGTTAGACGCCGGTGAAAGCATTCATGTAGTCTAGCAGACTGGATCGGTTCTGAGAATACTTAAGCTAAGAGCTCCTTAGTTGTTTTTACTCTTATAGCTTATAGTTTATCTCTGAGACCTTAGGTGTTCCTACTGTGTGTGAGTGTTGTATGTAAGACTTTATTTACTTTATTTCTTGTCTTTCTTGTATGTCTTTCTGTTCATTAACCGTTACCTGTTCATTCCCTTTGGTGGTAATCAGGGTCCTTCTTAGGACTAGATTACAGTTGGCAGGGATTGATAGGAGACAGGGTTTACGCTGGTGGCCTGGACCTCTGTACCTTTAACAGTACCTCCAGGTAGAGGGATTAGTCAGGACCCCAGTTTAGGGTCAGCATAGACCCCGGTCACCCTCTAGCCGGAGACAGCGTATAACGGATTCAGTATTGACCCACTGGACATTCTGTCAGGTAATTCTATGTTATCATATATCTATGCGCATGTTATATAGTATGTTGCCCTTTTGATATAGATTACTGACATCAAATATATATATCTGCTATACAGCGTGACATTTATATAGCCAATTGTCAGTCATTCATTTGCTTGGATCAGACCGACTATATAGGACATTCGTTTCCGGTCTCTGCCGCACAAACCACCACTGATACATGTGAACAAAGTCAATCCTTTTTTCCCCCCAGTATATCCCGCCCAGCTTACATCACACCGTTCCCTATAAATAAATAGAAGCACTAAGATAATAGCAAGTGGTTAATAAGACCTCTAAGCAGTCAGGAACACTGCTTCATCTGAGTCAGGATCCTTCCCGCTGTCCTCGCTGGGTAAGGAGTCTCCACCGCTCGGAGACCGGCAGCTCAAGTCCTCCACTCCAGACTCCTGGTCACTGTTGGCCGACAGGTCAGGGTCCGAGCTCTTCAAATGGTCCTGGGTTAGGATGAGGGCCGAGTCCTCCTCACCTTGGGATGGACTACGAGAGGGAAACAGCTTCAGGTTGGTGCTGTAATCTTGGGGCGTATTAGCCGGAGAGTGTTTGGTGATGCATATCTGGAAGTTGTGGATTTTTGGCTGATCGTTGAGATTCTTGTTGGTTTCATTTGACTCTCGAGTTTCCAGTTTTGTTAATCTCTAAAGGAAAAATTGTTCGACAAGAGCAAAAGTTAAATATATTTCATAGTTACATTGGGTCAGGACATGTTAATGTCGCCGCTAGATGCAAGCTGATCAGCAATGGTCCATGGTCTGTTCAGTAAGGCCGGACACACTTGTGTCATCAGCAGCACTTTTCTCGTTTACACAGCACAATGTGCTACCAAGAATGATCATTTTTAAACTTGCTGAAAAATAAATGCACCAATGAATATTTTGCCCCTACATCGGATTTTTGTTGGCCTGGTTAGACAGCCGATAGTTGGGAGTGAGGGAACGCTCCCTAACCCAATTATTGGCCCGCCTAACTTTATACCAATGTACAAACTTCTCTGGTGCCATGAAGAAGCCATAACGCCTCAGTGCGCAGGGATTACTGACCCTGAAAATATCCAAGGTAGATTAGCCCCATTTTTAACCCCTTTACTCCATTGAGTTTTTGCGTTTCTGTTTTTTGCTTCCCTTCCCAAAGCAATAACTTTTTTTATTATTCTGTCAATATGGGCATGCAAGTTGTACTTTTGAGTGACACCTTTAGCCCTGCTATGTTTAGCAAAAATGCTCACGGCTATGAGCGCCTACCAAAGTTGCAGGCTCATCACCAGAGCCCACATCAAAGGGAGGTAGGCGACCTTGGGTGTACCTACATGCCCAAGGTCGTAAAGGGCATAAAGGGAATCTGTCAAAAGGTTTTTGCCATCTAATCTGAAAGCAGCATGATGTGGGGCAGGGCCCTGATTCCAGTGATGTATCACTTACTAGGCTGTTTGCTGTAGTTTTCATAAAATCACTATTTTATCAGCAGATTATCATTGGGGGACTAGTAAACCCTGTATAACCCCGTACCCACCACTGACTACTTTTTGTATACACTACCAATCAGTGATGTGGATGGGGTTATACATAGCACTGCAATCAGAGCGCTGCTAGATCTGCAGCAGATCACACAGTAATGTTATCAAAATGACAGCACTCAGTAAGTGATACATCGCTGGAATAAGGGTCTCTGCCCCTACATTACGCTGCTATCAGATGGGGTAGCAAAAACCTGGTAAGATTACCTTTAATGGCGCTCTCGTCCAGTCATTGTGACATAGAACAGCAAAGTCGTAGGGCACCGGATAAAGAAAGTTTGCTTCTTTTCGCATGTTATCTTGGACATATGTCATCATTAAAATTGTTTCTCACAGTCACCATTAAAAGCTGAATTGGTTGACATTGAAACCTAAGCTGAGGCATCAACCTGGAAAACATGTAGGTCAGGAAGGTGGATTTTCAGGGCGTAGTTCTGCCATACCTTCTCCATGAACTCCATTTCCTCCTCTAGCTGCTGTGTCTCTTCTTTTACAGCCTGTAGAAAATCAGTCACTGACTGCCGAGGGTGCATTCCTTTCTCAAATCGGTTATAGAGGCCCCTCCAAAACCTTCCATGTGGAAAAACAAGTTTAAGGTGTTAGTGTATGCGAAACTAAAGATGATGGTCATCAAGCAACTCATGATCAATGTTCTTACGACCCACCACTGAACCGCCTGTTGTGCTAGGTCACTGTACACACATGGGCTCGCTCGCACTGGCGTGTCAGTGTGTGTCCGAGTGTCATCTGATACGATTCTCTCGCATGAGAAAATCACAGCGCAGGTCCATAGAATAACATTGGGCTGAGTGCTATCCTGGAAAACATCACATAGCACTCGGCTGTGTCATACAAGAGTTTGAGCGAGCCCCAACAATGATTCCTCAGATTAGTCCCTCCGGATGATCCATGGCTGGTGGCTTCAGATCAGTGAAAATCTGTGGTGGCTACTTGGGCCTCATTACTCGGACCCAAACTTGACTTTATATTAACAGTTTATATAGAAGGTTCCCGATCAGGGACATCCACATGCCATTTTAAAGGGGTTGTAGCAAGTATATAAGTAATTCCCTATCAACAGGATTTAGGATAACTTATTGATCGCTGGGGGTCAATGAATGGAGCAGAGATGTACGTGCTCAACCTAGGCTCTATTCAGACAGGGCTCTGAAGAACCTCATTCTAGGGATTGTCGGACCCCAAAGATCAATAATTGATCTTGCAGTCTAAATATATGCTACATTAATCACAGTGCCACTAGCTGTCATAGATGTCAATAAATCTGTGTAAAGTGAATTGTGCCAGGCAGAAGGTGGAACGGATGCCTAAATTCTGCCGTAACACCAATAATAAATGTAGGCCACGGTTACAAGTGAGAAGTGGGGTGCCTCGGACATCTCCACGTTAGGCTCAGGATACCGCAACCTGTAGGGTTGACGTTTCTATATGTGAATGATAAGTAGATGGTGTATTATATCTGCTTTATTCCGTGCAGAGGAGAACAATAGACCGTCTTACCTGAAATGGCACGGAGTGGTGTTTGGTCTCAGAGTTCCTTGTGTCTGACTGTGATCTGGTCTGTACAGAGGGTTCGTGTAATCCAACCGCTGCTTCCACAAGTAAGACCACAGGGAGTAGGTTCTCTCCTGAATCCTGTAAGATGATCACATCACTGACATATGTGGTTTATATGAGAGCTGCACATATACCCTCACCACTGCAACCTGCTCTATCACCAAGGGCTCACGCAGACGGCCACTTTTTGTGAACGAGTCCCATTTGTGTTTTTCACGAGTGGCACGTAGAAGAGTGAATGGGGCCATTCATGTGTCTGTGATTATTTGAGAGATGAAAAATCGAGGCAAAATGTACGATATTCATCAACGTGTCGGATCAAAATCGACAATGCAAGTCCATGGGTCAGTGGAAAAAAATCTGACCACGATTGGAGCCATCTGAGTGCTGTCCATTCTTTGATAGAAAAAGACTTTTTTTTTTGTTTTTCTCATCTGAGAAAAACTGCTGAATCTCAGACCAAACTCAGATAATAAAATCGGACACTGACCAAACTCTGGTAAAACTGACTGATCTTATATGAATGAGCCCTAAGTTCTCTTCTTTTTAAGACCTTTCAGTGTTTCTTCGTACAGTAGAACAGTTTACAGCGTGATTGACAAAATTGGAAAATTCGTCTACAAAAAGGTCAGTATGTTGTGTGCGCCTCGGGGCTTGTGCAGACAAGCGTAAAAATCAGATGTGTGCTGTCTGATGTTTGATGGAATAGTCTACAGATGGCACGCTGACCCAACTTATTCAATAGGGCTATTGAGATGAATGGTTTTTTCTCTGTCAATTGCAACATGCATTATTCTCTTCTGAATCTCAGAGAAGAATCACCCATTAAAGTGTTTGGGTGTGTAAAGAAAAAAAAAACAGATTCCACATAGAACGTCCATGTGACACCTGAGTTTATGGATACATTTCCCTCGTAAACCTAGGAAACTGTATTTGATCATATACATTTTTAATGTGGATGTGTGTTACAGATGTCATACGTAAGTAAAAAAACAAACTGATGGCACACGGATGATGATCTTATTTTTCTGGATGAAACTTGGACAATTTTTTTTTTTTAAGTAGCTTTTATAACCCATTTCCAACGTTGGCCGTATTAATACGCCCACGTCTGATCTATACAGCTGACGTGCCCGCAACAGCTGTGGGTGGAATCGCGATCCACCCGCAGCTGTTAACTTACTAAATGCCGCTGTCAATTTCTGACCCTGTCACATGATCACAGGTCACTGATGGGTCGGCATGACAACCAGAGGTCTCCAGCAGACCTCTGTGGTTGTCATAGTCAGATTGCTAAGAGCGCCGCCCGGTGGTCGGCGCTCATAGAGAGTGAGCATTTCTGCTACACACAGGCGATCTGATCTGATCGAAGTACTGCAGCTTCTAGTCTCCCATGAAGGCTATTGAAGCATGCCAAAAGCAAAAAAAAAAAATTGTAAAAAATGTTAAAAAAATATATAAAAGTTCAAATCACCCCCTTTCACCCATTCAAAATAAATCAATAAAAAAAAAATCAAATATACACATATTTGGTATAGCCACGTTCAGAATCACCCAATCTATCAATATAAAAAAGAATTAACCCGATTGTTAAATGGTGTAACGAGAAAAAAGTCAAAATGCCAGAATTACGATTTTTAGGTTGCAAAAAAATTAAAATGCAATAACAGGCGATCAAAAGTTTATCTGCACCAAATGGTCTCATTCAAAACATCAGCTCGGCGCGCAAAAAATAAGCCCTCACCCAGCCCCAGATCACGAAAAATGTAGACGCTACTGGTATCGAAAAATGGTGAAATTTTTTTTTGTTAACCAACTTTGGAATTTTTTTTCACCACTTAGATAAAAAATAACTTAGATATGTTTGGCATCTACGAACTCGCAGTGACCTGGAGAATCATAATGGAAGGTCATTTTTAGCATTTTTTTACAGTTTTCGAGTACATGATATGGTAAAACCAATGGTGTCCCACAACTCGTCCACAAAAAAAACAAGCTCTCACACGGCCATATTGACGGAAAATAAGAAAAGTTACGGCTCTGGGAAGAAGGGGAGCAAAAACGAAAACACTGAAATACCCTGGTGATTAAACTTGAACAATTTTCTCGTACGCTCGTCTGCAGCTGACTATTCAAGTACAGGAACTTGGTTCACCCTTGCGTGGCCGTATAGTTCAGTACACCTTCCAATTTACTTCTTTTCCCCTCTATTGACCGCTCTGGCTCCATAGAAATGAAAAATGAGTAGATGGGAAGGTGCACCGAACTGATTTGAACAGTCATTCTGTTATAGGACATAACCTGCTGAATGCTGAGGTCTGACAGACGGGACTTTTAGTGATGCTGACAATGGGGCTCTTTGGTGATCAGCATCAGGCCTCATTCACACATACGTGTGTACCAGTGTCATCAGGTTTTAGGGTATGTTTCCACGGTCCGGAAACAGTCCGGATTAGCTGCGTGTTTGACGCTGTGCGTTGGCACAGCGTCAAACACGCAGCGTCCAGATGTTACAGCATAGTGGAGGGGATTTCAAGAAATCCCGTCTCCACTATGCTGCAAAACACGCAGGCGGAAGACCTTCGTTTCTGGACATGCGGCGGGTCTTTTCAGACCGCAGCATGTCCTATTCCCTTGCGGCGACGCTGCGTTGCCGCAAGGGAAATAACACAGGGCTATGTAGCCCTGCGGTCATTCCGGATGTGTTCCTGAACACATCCGGAATGAGCGCGCGTTCAAAAGGGGGTAGGGCTTTGGGCGGAGCGGACTTTCCGCTCCGTCCAAAGCGCTGTGTTTCCGGACCATGGAAACACAGCCTGAGGATCAGTGCGAAATCAGTGTTTGGTCCGTTTTTACCATCTGTGTGTCATCAGGTATTTTCTCGTATGGATAAATAAATGATAAAGTTTCAGATCAGTGAGAGTCCCGGAGGTCCGACACCACCACCAACCATGAAGTGCTGACATATCTCCAATATGGTACCACTTTACACACTCTCCGGCAGTGCCTCTGCACATGTGTGGAACATTTGCTGCCAGGTTCTACCTTCACAGTTTATAGGTGATTGCTGTATATCCAGACTGTGGGGCACCCTGTGATCAGATCATCGGTGACCCTTCTGCCAGCCAGATCCTATTTCTATGACAAGCCTATGGTGGCCATACACAGAGCACATATTCTCTCACCTCAGGTCTTTCCTCTCCTTCTCGCAGTTGCACAGAAAGTTTCCATACTGACAGGAGTATATATGATGTTGGATGTGGACCAAGAATCTCTCATTAAACTCAAACGCACAGGGAAACTGCTCCATCAGCTGCCAGACACATTCCAGGAACTGGTCTATCACCGGCGACACTTCCTTGGGATCCCCATCTAGATTTCCATACCTAAAGAAAAAAAAATACGCTGAAGCAATGCATTAGAGTATATGCATACAAAATCTCTCCACTCCCAAAACCGCCTGAGAATGGGAATGGCACAGAAAACTAAAGTATTTTTATTACCGCATTTTGTGGATTTAATTAAAGATTAGATTTATTAAAAGTACCGAAGTCATAAACAGGCAGCAACATACTATAGAAAAACACGCCCCACAATAGCTGCCTATAACCTGGGCTGCTTCTGTGTGTGTGAGACCTATAATGACACCCTGCTCTGATCTCTCTGCAGAGAGACTACAAGTTGCCCTGAGCACAACAGCCATAAGTGTGATACTGATATCTCTGGACAAGCAGTGTGGAAGAGCATCAGTGCAGCGGAGATGATTGCTATGAGAGGAGGAACACTAGTAGAAGATTTGGAATGTGACACAGCTAAACTCAGCTGTGCTGTCCCTCCCACCACACTGACTGCTGGGACTTTATCTGAAAGGTGTTGTTTGCTGGGATTAGAGTACAGTACTAATCATGCAGGAGGTTAGACCAGGAGGTCAAGGCTCTCATAACTCACACACTTAGAAGCCTGCTCTAAGTTATAATGGGAGCTTGTTCTTCTTTCTCTAGTATGTTATTGCCTGCTTATAATTGGAGAGCATCATACAATGAGACATACATGCTCCCTCCCCCAGTGAAAGCTCTCTGATAACACCCACTTGGATTTAACGAAAACACTCATTAGGTGCCAAAAAATTTGATTGCTAATATCGTGGCAACAGAGAGGTGAAAAAAAAAAAAAAAAAAAGAACAAGCAAGAACGTTTTATTCCGCTCTGAAGCTACGATGTGTTTTTAGTCCAATGTGAAAAATTAGGTGCATTGCCCTTTAAATAAGCACTGTTTGATTTTTCAGCATATGTGCAGTGACCAGCGTAACGTTACCTGTGATTAAATTTGTGTCCAAATGAAATCCAGTCTTTTTCAATTAACACCTAATAGTAATTGGGAAAAATAAAATTAGAATATGCAAAAAATATAAACTCAGTAAATGTTCACCAGCATATAGAGTATATGAAATAAAACCTCTTACCATAAATCCTCTGATGGTTCGGTAATAGGGGTCAAGTAAGAGACTGGACACCGAGCAGACCTGAGCGGTGCGGTCCCATCCATCAGAACAATGAACGAGCACGCTGGCGCCCTCTTCTGACACGGCCTAAATGTGCAAATTAAATGTAAAATGACACATTTCTACAATTACAAACGCCATTCGTTTTCGGGACTAAAAGAATAATTTTTGTACAGTCCATGCCTAGAGTAGCACAAACCAGACAACCAGCACATGTGAATACCTTTGTAATGAAGATGCCAGCATCCAGGATTGCTTTCACATGTTTTAACCATCCAGAGGATTCGAGACCCCAAAGAAATTCACCCATAGAAGGAGATCGGAGCTCACAAACTGTAATCATGAACAGAACAATAAGCTCAGATTCTGTATGTGAAACATTTCTGCTCCAAGATTTGATCTAAATCATCCAACTACACAGATATTTACTTAAAGGGGTTGTTGGAGATTATAAAACCATGCATCCCTCTTGGGTTGGGTAGGATACTCCATTCAAGTGAAGAGAGGACTTGAAAATTGAAAAATGAAAATGTAAGATCTTGTATTATTTATCATATTGGTGGTTGGCCCCTTTATATAAAAATTTCCAAAAGGACGATAACCTTTTATGTTTGGTACATACACCTACAAGTGAGTTCTCAGAGTTTGCCTTCTTCCTAAGGTGCTCCTGGAGGCCATCTTTCTCCCCAGGTAAGTGATACACTTCTACCCATCCACGTCATGTACAAGAAAATGTGATTAATCAGACCAGAACCCCTTCTATTATTCTGTGGTCCAGTTCTGATGCCAATATACCCTTGTAGGTGCTTTTGGCTGTATCCGGATCAGCATGGAAATGACCAGTGTGCACCTCCATATGTAGTAAACTGCAATACTTTATTCTGACATATGTCTTTCATGGCCAAAAGTTTTCAGCAATATGTTCCACAGTATTTCTTCTGTGGCTCCAGACTAGCTAGGGTTACCTTTCACTCTACACATATTATCAATGAGCCTCAAGCACCCATGATGGCCACCTGTTCACCAGAAGTTCTACCCTGTTAGGTACTAACCACTGCATGCCAGGCACAACCCACCAGACCTGCTGTTTTTGAGATTTTCTGACATCCTTCGTGGGAGCTCCTCTGGCAAGAGGCATATTCAGACCTCTAGGTATCATGATTCGTCCACTGAAAATGGACCAGAGTGGGAACAGAAAGCACAGAACATAGGGTTAAAACCCCAAAGGAGGAGGATAAAGCTATACAGGTGCATCTCACAAAATTAGAATATCATCAAAAAGTTAATTTATTTCAGTTCTTCAATACAAAAAGTGAATCTCATATATTATATAGAGTCATTACAGACAGAGTGATCTATTTCACGTGTTTATTTCTGTTAATGTTGATGATTATGGCTTACAGCCAATGAAAACCCAAAAGTCGTTATCTCAGTAAATTAGAATACTTTATAACACTAGCTTGAAAACATAATTTTAAAATCCGAAATGTTGGCCTACTGAAATGTATGTTCAGTAAATGCACTCAGTACTTGGTCGGGGCTCCTTTTGCATCAATTACTGCATCAATGCGGTGTGGCATGGAGGTGATCAGCCTGTGACACTGCTGAGGTGTTGTGGAAGCCCAGGTTGCTTTGATAGCAGCCTTCAGCTCGTCTGCATTGTTGGGTCTGGTGTCTCATCTTCCTCTTGACAATACAGGTCAGGTGAGTTTGCTGGCCAATCAAACACAGTGATACTGTTGTTTTTAAACCAGGAATTGGTACTTTTGGCAGTGCGGACAGGTGCCAAGTCCTGCTGGAGAATGAAATTTCCATCTCCAAAAAGCTTGTTGGCAGAGGGAAGCATGAAGTGCTCTAAAATTTCCTGGTAGATGGCTGCGCTGACTTTGGTCTTGATAAAACACAGTGTCCCTACACCAGCAGATGACATGGCTCCCCAAACCATCACTGATTGTGGATACTTAACACTAGATACCTTGGAAATCAAGGCCCCAGAGTCTGGAGGAAGAGTGGAGAGACACAATCCAAGCTGTCTGAGGTCTAGTGTGAAGATTCCACAATCAGTGATGGTTTGGGGAGCCATGTCATCTGCTGGTGTAGGTCCACTGTGTTTTATTAAGACCAAAGTCAGTGCAGCCGTCTACCAGGAAATTTTAAGCACTTCATGCTTCCTTCTGTCGACAAGCTTCTTGGAGATGGAAATTTCATTCTCCAGCAGGACTTGACACCTGTCCACACTGCCAAAAGTACCAATACCTGGTTTACAAACAACAGTATTACTGTGTTTGATTGGCCAGCAAACTCACCTGACCTTCACCCCATAGAGAATCTAAGGGGTATTGTCAAGAGGAAGATGAGAGACACCAGACCCAGCAATGCAGACAAGCTGAAGGCTGCTATCAAAGCAACCTGGGCTTTCATAACACCTCAGCAGTGCCACACGCTGATCGCCTCCATGCCACGCCGCATTGATGCAGTAATTGATGCCAAAGGAGCCCCGACCAAGTATTGAGTGCATTTACTGAACATACATTTCAGTAGGCCAACATTTCGGATTTTAAAATCATTTTTCAAGCTGGTGTTATGAAGTATTCTAATTTACTGAGATAATGACTTTTGGGTTTTCATTGGCTGTAAGCCATAATCATCAACATTAACAGAAATAAACACTTGAAACAGATCACTCTGTAATGACTCCATATAATATGAGTTTCACTTTTTGTATTGAAAAACAGAAATATAGGGATTTTTGTGTGTACTCACCGTAAAATCATTTTCTCCGAGCCAATCATTGGGGGACACAAGACCATGGGTGTTATGCTGCTGCCACTAGGAGGACACTAAGCAATACACAGAAAAAAAGGTTAACTCCTCCTCCTGCAGTATACACCCTCTGTTGGCTCAATCCTGAACCAGTTCGGTGCCAAAGCAGTAGGAGCTCATAACAGAATGCAATATGTCAAAACCAAAGAAAACAACGAGGCTACTGGCTAAACAAGGGTGGGAGCTGTGTCCCCCAATGATTGGCTCGGAGAAAAGGATTTTATGGTGAGTACACACAAAAATCCCTATTTCTCCATCGCCTCATTGGGGGACACAAGACCATGGGACGTCCCAAAGCAGTCCCTGGGTGGGAAGCCATGACAACAGATGAAGCCTCGTGAGCCACATGCATAAAACGCTTAAACAGTCAACAGACAATTTACAGATGCGCAACAGCTGATTGCAGAATTTTTCTGCCAAGTGCCGCATCTGAAGAAACTTGAGCATGGATTTAGTAATGCTTGACAAAAGTATGAAGACTGGACCAAGTCGCAGCCTTGCACACTTGTTGTGCCGAAGCCTGGTGCCAAATGGCCCAGGAGGCCCCCACAGACCGAGTGGAGTGTGCCTTAATCCCAGCCGGGATAGGCTGACCTTTGACACGGTACGCCTCTTGGATCGCCAAACGGATCCATCTGGCTAACGTGGCTTTGGAAGCAGGAAAACCCTGTCTGCGTCCTTCCGGAAGCACAAACAGGGCGTCCGATTTACGGAAAGATGCAGTTCTCGAAATGTACCTTCGGAGAGCCCTCACCAAATCCAAGGTGTGAAGGGCTTTTTCAGTACAGTGAATCGGCGCCAGACAGAATGAGGGCAGGACTATATCTTCATTGATATGAAAAGCCGAGACAACTTTGGGCAAGAAAGAAGGAGAAGTCCTAAGAACTACCTTGTCCTGGTGAAAAATGAGAAAAGGAGGTTTACAAGACAAGGCTGCCAATTCCGATACCCGCCTGATAGAGGTAATTGCGACTAGGAAGACAACCTTCCAAGAAAGAAGAGATAAAGGCACTTCTGGCAAAGGCTTGAAGGGGGATTCCTGTAAGGCACTGAGGACCAAATTAAGATCCCAAGGTTCCAAAGGCCTCTTGTAGGGTGGAACGAGATGTGACACTCCTTGGATAAAAGTCCTGACCTGAGACTTAGATGCAATCCGATGTTGGAAAAATACGGATAAGGCGGAAATCTGCCCTTTGAGGGAGGAGAGTGCTAACCCCGAGTCCAAACCTGCTTGGAGGAATTCCAGAATGGAAGGGATAGAAAAAACCAAAGGAGAACGGCCTTTATCCTTACACCAGGAAAAGAATGTTTTCCAAACACGATGATAAATGCGGACGGAGACAGGCTTCCTGGCATTGATCATTGTAGAGACCACTTTTTGAGAAAAACCAGCCTGGCCTAAGATCCAGGCTTCAATGGCCATACCGTCAAATTCAGCGCTTTCGAATTGTGATGGTAGATTGGACCCTGCGAAAGAAGGTCCGGACGATCCGGTAATCTCCAGGGTATGTCTGCGACCAAACGCACTAGTTCCGCATACCACGGATGCCGAGGCCAGTCCGGAGCGACAAGAATGAGAGGAACGCCTTCCGCCTTGATCTTTTGGATTACCCTGGGAATTAACGGAAGAGGCGGAAAGATGTAAGGAAGGCGAAATTGACTCCAAGGGAGGACTAGCGCATCCGAGCCGATAGCTAGCGGATCGCGCGATCGACTTATGAAAGTCTGAACTTTGGTATTCAGCCTGGATGCCATGAGATCCACATCCGGCATTCCCCAACGCTGGCAAATGATTTGAAAAATTTCCCTGGCCCTGGCGACTGAGAAAGTCGGCCTCCCAATTGTCCACTCCTGGGATGTGAACCGCGGAGATGGGCGAGCGGTTTGACTCGGCCCACCGCAGTATGTGCGATACCTCGAGCATCGCTGTTCTGCTCCGAGTGCCTCCCTGACGGTTGATGTACGCCACGGCCGTGGCGTTGTCTGACTGGATCCGGATGGGACGACCGGCCAGAAGGTGATGAAAATGCAAGAGGGCTAGTTTGATAGCTCTTATCTCCAGGATGCTGATCGGGAGACGGGTCTCTGGGAGAGACCAGCGGCCCTGAGCCGTGTGGTGAAGGAACACCGCTCCCCATCCGAGGAGACTGGCATCGGTGGTCACCACCAACCAATGGACAGGCAGAAAAGATTTTCCTTGACTCAAGGATGAAAGGTTTTCCACCATTTCAGCGAGCTTCTGACTCTGGGAGAGAGACGAAAGCGGCGACCTAAGGACGCTGGGTTCCTGTCCCAGACTGATATTAGCTCCTGTTGAAGAGGTCGGAGATGGAATTGAGCAAACGGTACTGCCTCGATGGAGGCTACCATTTTCCCCAGGACCTGCACGGCGAACCATAGAGAGTGGAAGCGGCCTAGAGACAACAGGAGCACTCCCCGCCTCAGAGAAGTAATCTTCTCTGGAGGGAGAGATACCAAGCCTTGGGAGGTGTCCAGAATCATTCCCAGAAAAGGAATCTTCTGAGAGGGAATGGGAGAGGACTTGTCCAAATTTACTAACCAACCCAGGCGAGAGAGGGTGTCGATAGTGATCTCGACACTCTCTGCGCAGGCCCGAAAGGTCGGTCCTTTGATGAGCAGGTCGTCTAGGTACGGGAGGACCACCACACCCCGAGAGTGTAAAATTGACATGACGGCCGCCATGACTTTTGTGAACACTCTGGGGGCGGTTGCGAGACGAAGGGCTGAGCGTCAAATTGAAAATGCTCGTCTCCAACTGCAAAACGCAGAAACTTTTGATGGCCCCTGAAAATCGGAATGTGTAGATATGCGTCTTTGATGTCGACTGACGCCAGGTATTCCTTTCTTTCTAGAGATGCGACAACAAAACGGAGAGATTCCATTCTGAAATGGCGGACTCTGATGAATTTGTTCAACAGTTTGAGGTCCAGTATAGGACGCAAGGAGCCGTCCTTCTTGGGGACCACAAAAAGGTTTGAATAAAACCCTTTGAACCTTTCCTAGTGAGGAACTGGGACGATGACCCCGCTGGTGCGAAGAATGTTCAAGGCCTGAAGAAAGGGCGTTGCGAGAGCATTGGACCTTGGGGGGCGAGACTGGAAGAAGCGCTTTGGGGAAGAGACAAGAATTCGATCTTGTAGCCGGAGTCTACAAGATCTCGGACCCACCGATCGTGAATGACCGACCCCCAGACCTCGCGAAACAAGAGTAGGCGGCCGCCTACCCTGTTTGGCTCCCCCGGCCCCAGCAAGGAGTCATTGGGAAGATAATTTTCGAGAGGAGGAGCTCTTGTTTCCCGACTGAGAGAATCTGTTTCTCCAGGGCTGAGAGGACCTGAATGATGGTTGCGAGCCCCTGTCTCTGCGAGAAGAACAGGGTGCATGGGACGAGGTCGAAGGAGAGGACCAATTAAAGGAGCTGCGAAATGGTCGGGAACGACTTTGGTACTGGGACCGAAAGGGTCGATTGATTCTGCGCTGCGGGAGAAATTTACTTTTGCCACCAGTAGCGTCAGAAATAATCTGATCAAGACGATCTCCAAATAGACGCCCTGATTGATAAGGCAGCGAAGTCAAAGACCTCTTTGAAGCAGAGTCTGCGCGCCACTCTCGGAGCCAAAGGGACCTTCGAATGGCGATGGCATTGGCGGCTGTGAGTGCAGCGCAATTAGCTGCATCTAAGGACGCATGGACTAAGTAGTCGCCTGCCCAAGTAATCTGATAGGCAAGATTACGTGCCTCAGGGGGAAGAGGGATATCGCTAGTAACTTTAACCAGATCCTCAGCCCAGGCCACCATGGCCCTCGCCACCCAGGTGGCCGCGAAAGAAGGAGAGAGCGATGCTCCAGGAGCCTCAAAGACCGATTTAGCGAGGTTGTCCACCTGTCTATCTGAGGGATTTTTAATAGATGAGCCATCTGAAAGGGACAGAAGGGTTTTTGAAGCCAAGCGAGATACAGGTGGGTCTACTACTGGAGATTCGGTCCACTCTTTTGCTACAGTTGCCGAAAATGGGTATCGCGCTTTCAGAAACTTCAGTCCTGAAAAACGTCTGTCTGGCCGATCCCTATGTCCCTGAACAATGTCCGTAAACTCCGGGTGGTTACCGAAAACTTTGTGAGGACGCTTAGCTCTTTTGAAAGAGATAGGGTGATCCGGGTGAGACCCGGGTTCTTCCTCTACCTTCAGGGCTTTATTAACTGCCTCTATGAGAGAGTCCAAGGACTCTTTGAAACTCTGGCGAGTTCGGGTCATCCCCTATATCCGACTCGTACTCAGAATCATGATCACTGAGATCTCTGGGAGAGGGGGAACGAGAGCCTGAGCTCGCAGATGCCAAATCACTAGATGGATGGGAGATGCATTATGGCGGCGTTTCCTAGACGGCCGCTTTGCTGAAGCCGTGGGTCGACCCCTATCTGATGAGGTCTCTCTGAAGGCTGACGGGCCCCTTTCTGGAAAAGGGATGCCCTGGCTAGAAAAGGAACCACGGAAGGAGTCCAAAGCCTTAGTCAGAGAATCCATGGACTGTGCCAGAAACGCAGGCCACCCGGAAGGACCCGGCTCACTGGGATCAGGAGTAGATAGGGGCTCCTGAACGGTAGTAGGGGGCTCCTGAGCGTTAGAAGCAGAGGGCTCTTGGGCACATGATGCGCAGAATTGTGAACCATGCTTAGATGGCAGGGAAGCGTTGCATGAGGCACAGGCGGCATACACCACAGTGTGGTTTTTGTCAGGCCTTTTAGGGCCTTTTGATTGAGACATTTTGCACCTGTGAGCCTGCTGCAGGAGAAGGGTTAAGCGCTGTGTAAGCTTACCCAGGTCCTGTGTCCGAGCCTACGAAGAAAGAAGAGGCGCTGCAGAATAGGCTTTTCAGAGCCGCAGCGTTGAGAGTCCTGACAGCCCGGAAGATGGCGGCCGAGATTTAGCTCTTTTGCGCTTCTCGTGGGTCACGAGAAGTGCCAGAATCGTGGGAGGGACGAGATAGTGAAACTAGGGAGGAGTCAATCGCTCCCTGCCAATGGCCGGGCCCTGGACAGCGCGCGATGTGGGCGGAGCTAACTGGGAGCGCGGTAAGCCCGCCCTCCTCTTGAGGCCTTTCCCCGTCTGAAGCCGGGGCCTAAATTTGCGGCGCCGATCTTGCGACGCGCTACAGATCGCAAGAGCGGCCTACCCCGGGCTAAAGCCGGGGACTAAATTTTGTGACGCCGGCCCTGCGATACGAAAGGGATCGCAAGAGCGGTCGCGACGGAGATAGAGACGGGGAGCCGCAATGGCGGCGCTGCTGACAGCGCAGAAGACATCGCTGTACAGACAGAGAGCACAATATTCAGTGGTTTTCAGATGTACTCACTGTGGAGCCTCCTGGCTCAGAGTACCAATGGCTGGCGCGTCCGTATGTCCTCAATCCACCATCCCTTTTATAGCCAGTCCGTATGTCCTCAATCCACCATCCCTTTTATAGGGAGGCGGAGAGGGTTCCTTCCCATCATCCTAGCACCAGCCGCTTTCAATAGTGGTGGTGAGGGGTGTTTTCGTTTCCAACAATTCCGGAGCGCGTTTACAGCCGTCAGACACATGGGGAGAGCGGCCCATTTAAGGGATCCGTCGCCCGATGGTAGCGTTGCAGGAGGGGGTACGTGGAGGCGACACTCCGCGTTCCCGCCTGTTGATGGTTGTGGGAGATCGGGACTTTTCCTGCAAGACCCGTCGCCCTTCCATGCGTGGAAGAATAATAAAAATAATGGTAAAAATAAAATTGGGGTCCCTAGTGCCTCCTACAGACACTAAGCAAGAACTGGTTTAGGATTGAGCCAACAGAGGGTGTATACTGCAGGAGGAGGAGTTAACCTTTTTTTCTGTGTATTGCTTAGTGTCCTCCTAGTGGCAGCATCATAACACCCATGGTCTTGTGTCCCCCAATGAGGCGATGGAGAAAAATTAACTTTTTGGTGATATTCTAATTTTGTGAGATGCACCTGTAGTTTGTGGTGCTCACCTGGAGGGGTCGTGTGAGTCACAACTCCTAAACCAGCATGTAATATAATGCCAGCTGCCATTTATAAGATCTGTCTTTAATGCATTCATGGAAAATTATAAATCGGCAGCAGCGTCTGCAATGTCCTCAAGTGCCAACATACTTGTGGTAAAAGTAAATTTGCAAATACGGTAATAACATTTTTCACTGTTGCCAATTCCTGTGGCCCCACGAATGTGCTAGGCCTTAATGAGTTTGGTGACAACGTCATGTGATCGCTATTCTAACGCTCTAAGAACCAGGGACATTCTTATTTCTGCACTTTTTGTGTTAATGGAGCCGACGTTTTTATTGATACCAATTTGGGGTACATACAACGTTTTGATAGTGTATATCGCAGTTTTTTGTAAAGTGAGGTGACCATAAACCCAGTTTTGGCAATTAGATTTTTTTTTTGCAATGTTTACCAGAAAGGTTAATTAATTCCATATTTTGATACATCGGACTTTTACGGATGCGGCAATACCAAAGAAATTTTTTCCGTTTCTTTGTTTTTAATACGGTAAAAGTGGAGTGATTTAACATTTTATATATTTTTTAAATATTTTTACAAACTTTTTTTTTACATTATTTTTTTAAGAGCCATTAGGATTGCTTATATACATACTGCGATATCACAATATTGCGTTATTTACTGGAAATCATAGTCTCCTATGGCACGCAGCCTGTGGCCAAAAGTACAATGACAGGCCTTAAAGGTAAGGGCATTCCACCCACAGTAGTAGTCCATGTGACTACTATGGGCGACATTAGCTGGGAAGGCCCGAGGCTGCAGGGCATTCTTCTTCCGCAGATCATTCTGAAAGATGGAGCCTCTTTTTCCCATCGTTTAGCCTGTATGTCTGAGCTCTGAGTCTCAGCACTGCAGGTGCGATGATATCACAAGATCGGAGGTTTTTTTTTTTAATTTTGCCAAGAAAAAAAAGCATATACTGTGCGATCCATCGTACATGGTGTGGGGGAATATGGGGCATCGTTTATAATGTGTAAGGGTTCTGTTGGGGCCGATCCTACTGTGTGAAGTTACTATTGGGGGAAGTCGTACTGTGTGAGTGAACTATTGGGGGCCGTCGTACTGTGGGAGGGAACTATTGGGGGCTGTCGTACTGTGGGAGGGAACTATTGGGGGCCTCCGTACTGTGGGAGGGAACTATTGGGGGCTGTCGTACTGTGTGAGGAAACTATTGGGGGCTGTCATACTGTTGGAGGGAACTATTGGGGGCTGTCGTACTGTGGGAGGGAACTATTGGGGGCCTCCGTACTGTGGGAGGGAACTATTGGGGGCTGTCGTACTGTGTGAGGAAACTATTGGGGGCTGTCATACTGTTGGAGGGAACTATTGGGGGCCGTCGTACTTGTAGGAGGGAACTATTGGGGCTGTCTTACTGTGTGAGGAAACTATTGGGGGCCGTCGTACTGTGTGAGGAAACTATTGGGGACCGTTGTACTGTGGGAGGGAACTATTGGGGGCCGTCGTACTGTAGGAGGGAACTATTGGGACCATCGTACTGTGTGAGGAAACTATTGGGGACCGTCGTACTGTGGGAGGGAACTATTGGGGGCCGTCGTACTGTAGGAGGGAACTATTGGGGCCTTCGTACTGTGTGAGGAAACTATTGGGGACCGTCGTACTGTGGGAGGGAACTATTGGGGGCCGTCATACTGTGAGAGGGAACTACTGGGGACCGTCGTACTGTGTGAGGAAACTATTGGGGGCCGTCGTACTGTGGGAGGGAACTATTGGGGGCCGTCATACTGTGGGAGGGAACTATTGGGGACCGTCGTACTGTGGGAGGGAACTATTGGGGGCCGTCGTACTGTAGGAGGGAACTTTTGGGGGCCGTCGTACTGTGTGAGGAAACTATTGGGGGCCGTCATACTGTGGGAGGGAACTATTGTGGGCCATCATACGGGGTGTGTATATGTGTGTGGGGGCTGTAGGAGCATCATACTGGGGGGGAGTAGTGTAGGTGCATTATACTGGTGGGATGTGCCTTAGGAAAATCATATTGTGCATGCAGGGAATACAGTGGGAGAAAATTATGAGGGGCATACACTGTGAGGTATCATACTGTTTGGGGGGCATCATACTCTATGGGGTCTATAAAAGGGGTATCAGTGTGTGCAAACAATAGCAGGGGCATAGGGCATAATTTTTGTATCCAAGCCACAAAACATATCCCTCTCCCTATACTTAAAAGTTGGAAAGTATGCCCTTCTGTGACTGCACCTATATGCACTGACCCTGCCGACTCCGCCAATATAGGCTCTTGGTATGGGGTCCCATGATTTCTATGAACACCTTTGCTTAAGCAGGCCCCCGGCTGTCATGGTAAACCCATTGATTGACAGCATGCATTCAAAGTAGTTATCATCCGCTAGCAAATCTGTGTGGAGAGTGTGGAGATCCTGATCCACCTCCACACATGCAGACTCCTCATGCGGGAAGAGATTACATTTAAAAATAAAATCCTAAAATCTTGGAATTTTTGCTTTGCCCACTAAGAATGCATTTACAGTGACCGATTAGTGGCAGTAACCTACCGTTAATTGGTAAATATTTAAAAGCCTGTTTACACAAGAAGACAGCGCTAAACAACGTGCGTTGAATGACCAGTGGGCATAGGCTACTATTGTTCTTGGCAGTTCCGTTCATACAGGATGATGCGCTGCCAAGAACAAATGATTTTTAAGCCTGAATAAAAGTCATTTCACCCTACGATCAAGCATTTTTCTCATTTTACACTATCGCCTATTTACGCTACTCCCTAGCAACGCTCATTTGTAATTTTTCAGTGTAAATGTACATTAAGTGCTGACCATTCCTGTTCTGCAGAGATTCTCACCAGTCATCTTATTCTCATCACAGGCAGGATTAAAATAAAAGGTAACATCTTTCTCATACAGATAAGACAGGATCCACCATTCATAAAAGGTGATTGTCTCAGCTGACCTTCTTCCCCCTCTCTGCACAATGACCTCTGCACAGGTCAGAGAGCATGCCTATAAGCCAATGGCCATCCACACTACAGCATTCTAGTCCATATATCCACTGTAAGGCTTATCCATAAATCCTGTTAAATGCAGCTCAGGTAAGATTACCGCCTGATCGAGTAGAGAGAATAAAGAGAGAAAAATCTCGACAATCAGAAATTAAAATCATTGAAAAAAACACGGATTTTGGTAAAAACTTACCTGTAAAATCCTTTTCAGCGAAGGAAGGAAGAGAGACACAGTATTCATTACTGATGGGTAGGCGGAGCCCCAGATCAGGATGTTACCTCAGATCAAAAGAGTGCTGACTGGCTGGCCCCTCCAGCTCGGGCTCCTCCTACTCAGCTCCAGTCGTACCAAAGCTTTTAGGAAAAGAGCCAAGATCACCAGCGGAGCAACATAACCCCTTCTGAAGGAACTTCAGAGAAAAAACACAAGGATACAGGTTATGCATGCAAAGAAAGCCAAAAACCACAGAGTTCCAGGTACTACTCACGGAACCTGACTACTGCGATGAGCTGGCGATGCTGGAACAGAGCCTTAGCGCGCTGACCTCAGCCCAGATAATCGCTATCAGATAAGGGTCGCGCTGCATCTGAAAACATCAACACACTTCTGCCTTGGGAGGGTGCTGTGTCTCTCTTCCTTCCTTCGCTGAAAAGGATTTTACAGGTAAGTTTTTACCAAAATCCGTGTTTCAGCTGCAGATGGAAGGAAGAGAGCCACAGTATTCATTACTGATGGGACGTCCCAAAGCAGTTCAAAAATAAGGGTGGGAAAAACCAACAAAAGGCAGAAACCCAACAACCTTAACAACAAAGCGCAACCAGCGCTAAACACAAGTTCATCCAGAACTTTAAACTACAGCTGCCTGCAGGACCCTACGTCCGAGGGCTGCATCAGCGGAAGCACTGACGTCCACTTTATAAAACCTTGTAAACGTGTGGACAGAGCGCCAAGTTGCCGCTCGGCAGAGCTGCACTGCCGAGGCACCTTGATGAAAAGCCCACGATGAGGCCACAGCTCTCGTGGAATGGGCTCGAATCTTAATCGGGCAAGATTCACCCCGAAGGCGGTAAGCTTCCAAAATAGCTGACCGGATCCAACGAGCTATAGAATCCTTGGAAGCTCGTTGACCACGCCGACGACCTGCTGGAACCACAAACAGGGAGTCCGTCTTACGAAAACCTTGAGTAATAGATAGATAAAACTTCAAGGCCCGCACTAAATCCAATGTGTGTAAATCTCGCTCTTTCGCATTCTTCGGATCCGGACAGAGTGAAGGCAACACAATATCCTGGTTAACATGAAATTGTGACACCACTTTAGGCAAAAAATCACCCCGAGTGCGAAGCACTACACGATCCGGAAAAAACTCCAGAAAAGGAGGCGAACAAGAAAGAGCTGCCAACTCAGAAACTCTCCTCAAGGAAGTGACTGCAACAAGGAAAGCCACCTTCCAAGAAAGTAAAGAAAGGCTAGCAGAAACCATAGGCTCAAAAGGTTTATGCTGAAGAGCCTCCAAAACAAGGTTGAGCCGCCAAGGAGACACGGGTGCCTTCCGCGGCGGAAACTTACGAGATATACCTCGGAAAAAGGAGAGCACGTCTCTATTTGAAGCAATGGTTCTCCGGAACAATAAGGACAGAGCAGAAATCTGACCTTTCAGAGTGCTGACTGCCAAACCCTTGTCTAGCCCATGCTGCAGAAAAGCCAACAGGTTGGGAATGGAAAATTTTCTCGGGTTCCGAGAGGACCCCAAACACCACGAAAAGAAGGTTTCCCAAATTTTGTGGTAAATCCTAGTAGTAGCCGGACATCTTGCAGCACGAAGGGTAGCAATGACCTCGGCTGAGAAACCTCTACGGGTCAAGATTTCGGTCTCAAGAGCCACGCCGTCAAACGCAGGGACATCAAGTCCGGATGACAAACGGGCCCCTGAGTCAACAAGTCCGGTTGAAGAGGGAGTGGAAAAGGAGGTGCCGCCAACAGCGACATTATTGTCGAGAACCACACCCTTCTTGGCCAGTCTGGAGCTATCAAAATAGCTGGAATCCTCTCTAGTCTGATCCGACGCAGTACTAGAGGAAGTAAGGATATCGGCGGGAATACATAGATCAGCTCGAACTGATCCCACTGAGCCACTAGAGCATCCACCGCCACCGCCTTCGGGTCCTTGTACCTGGACATGAATGTCGGTAACTTGGCATTGGACCTGGATGCCAACAAATCCACTTGGGGGGTTCCCCAGCGAGAGCACAGTAGTGCAAAAACTTCCGGGTGGAGGCTCCATTCCCCGGGATCCATCCTTCTGCGACTGAGAAAGTCCGCTGTAATATTCTGAACCCCTGGAATGTGAATCGCCGAAATGGCTGGTACACTGGCCTCTGCCCAAATCAGAATTCGGGACACCTCTACCATGAGTCTGGAACTTCTTGTCCCACCTTGGTGATTGATATACGCGACAGCCGTCGCATTGTCTGTCTGCACTCGTACTGGCAGACCGCTCAAAGGGACCGTCCAATGTTGGAGGCAAAGGAAAATCGCCCTCAATTCCAGGATGTTGATCGGAAGAAAAGACTCTTCCGATGACCATACCCCCTGAATCCAGAGATTGTTCCAAACACCCCCCCAGCCCGTCAGGCTGGCATCGGTGGTTATAACTGACCACTTCGGAGGGAGGAAAGACTTCCCCAGGGAGAATGCCCCTGGACGTAACCACCATTCTAGAGAATCCCGCACCGCGCGAGAAATGGTGACACTGCAATCCAGCGATTGCGACTGGTTCCATCGACTCAAGATGAACCTTTGGAGAGTCCTGGAATGGAACTGGGCAAAAGGAATTGCCTCCATGGACGCCACCATCAGTCCCAGAAGACGCATACACTTCCGTAGGGACATTGCCGTTGAGGATTTCATAATCTGTACATGTCGAAGAAGACATGACTGTTTGTCTGGTGGTAGGGAAACTACCGACCGAAACGTGTCGAGATGCATTCCCAAAAAGAGGATTGTCCTCGATGGTTCCAGGGACGACTTCTCCCAATTGACCAGCCAACCGAAGTCCTTCAGAAACTGAAGAGACAAATCCCGAGCCGTCAACGCCTCCTCCTCCGAGGAAGCCACGATCAAAAGATCGTCCAGATAAGGGAGAATCGTAATCCCCTGTCTTCGAAGGATTGCCATGAGGGGCGCCAGAATTTTTGTAAAGACCCTTGGCGCTGAGGCTAAGCCGAACGGCAGAGCCACAAACTGGTAATGATTCTGACCTATGGCAAATCGAAGAAAGCGCTGATGAGCCTTTCCGATGGGAATATGCAAATAGGCGTCGCGAATGTCGATTGACACCAGAAAATCGTTCTGTGACAGAGCTGCCACAACGGAACGAAGCGACTCCATGCGAAATTTCCGGGCATGGACATGCCGGTTTAATCGCTTGAGATCCAGAATCGGGCGAAATTTGTTCTCCTTTTTGGGAACTATAAAAAGGTTGGAATAAAAACCTTTCCCTCGGTCCTCTGACGGAACCGGTATCACTACACCCTTTTGTAGCAGAGATTCGACCTCTCGCTGTAGAGCGACAACAAGCTCGGGTTCCGACGGAACGTGAGATTGACAAAAAACATTTGGGGGTCGAGAAGCAAACTCTATGAAATAGCCTGCCGACACTATCCGCGTTACCCAGGAATCTGGAACGCGAGCCATCCAAGTCTCCTTGAAAAGAAGCAGGCGACCCCCCACTCGAGAATCCTCGAGTGGACCCCTGGCGTCAATCCGACTTTGCGGGCTTCTTGTCAAGTTCCCGCTTGTCCTGGCGGAAACTCTGCTTCCAGGGAGTACGAGTTTTCTGAGAGGATTTCTTTCCTGAGAAGGAAGGACGACCCGATCCCCACGAGGAGTGACTAGATCGTCCTCGGCCCCGAAAGGACCGCCGACCACTATAGACACCAGGCTTACTAGACACAGAGGCCATGGCCCTACGCTGTGGTAATGCTGATTCCTTCGCCTTAGCCTTGGAAATCAGCTCTGTGAGGTCGGATCCAAAAAGATGGCCACCCTTGTAAGGTAAGGCCAACAACCCTTGTTTGGAAACTGCGTCCCCGGCCCACTGTCTGAGCCATAAAGCTCTTCTGACTGTGACCGCTGAAGCTTGCGCTTTGGCCAGCAGAGATGCCGTATCCAGACCGGCATCAAAGATATAACAGGCTGCCGTTTCTAACCATTCACAAGTTTCCCGTATCTCAGATAACGGAGATTCATTTTGCAACTCCGTCTTCAGACGTGCCAACCAGCTTAGAGAAGCTCTAGCAGCACACATGGATCCTAGCACTGCTCGAAATCCATGACCCGCAGCCTCATAGCTTGCTTTTGCCGCCACTTCTGCCTTTCTATCCAAAGGCTCCTGTAAGCTCGCTTTTCCCTTAATAGGGAGTAGTGAGGATTTACTAAGCTGAGATAAAGACACATCCACTTCAGGAGCAGAAGTCCAATTATCCTTTAACTCCGCAGAGCAAGGATAAAGTGTATCAAAGAAATGCGTTCCATGAAAACGCTTATCTGGACATAGACGTTCCTCCTCTATTACACTATTAAGCTCATCCAGAGCTGGCAATGTTGTACGCGAAGCACGGGACTCCTGGAACATGCGTGCTGATTTACCAGGACGACTAGTTACCTCCTCCGGTAACTGTAATATATCTCTCATGGCTTCAATCAATGCCTCCGTACGCTTCGCCATAGAGGAACGCCCCTGCGGCTCGTCCGCATCTGAATCGGATATTTCTCCATCCGAATTTAAAGGGGAACTCTGCCCAATATCAGATACATCTGACTCGCTTCGTGTAGAGGCCGGTAACGGCCTGCGTCGCTTCCTCTGAGAGGAATTAGCAGACACATATTGACCTAAAAGGTCAGACAAGTTGTTGATCGATCGAGCGATATCGTCCAATTTTCCACCGCTGTCGACCGCAGCGCTAGACGCTGTGGAGGTCTGCGTATCTGATTGCCGTAATGGCACTGGGACGTGGTCCGCGGCATCTGAACCCTGTTCAGACTCTGAGGAGCCCAGGAGCCTGTGTAATGGCCGCCACAGTGAGGGGGTCGCAGGAGAAACGCCAGAGCGCGCGTCTTCCTGCTCAGAAGACCGGGAATAGTTAGGCCACGCCCCCCGCCAGCTCGAATATTGAGCGCGAACTCCCCCGCTCCTGCTCCCTCTCTGTCCTGCAGCTATCTGCCTGCGGACAAAAAATCACCACATCTACTTGTAACAGCGCTGTCACAGCAGCGCTGAAGCATACTGACATACATGTAGTAGCGCTGTCACAGCAGCGCTGAAGCATACTGACATACAAGTAATAGCGCTGCTCATCCAGACGCTAAAGCACTCACACATAATTATAATCAAAAATTTGTGTGGAGTACTCACCAGCCAAGGCGCCACAGGGACCCTCAGGGGTTTCTGGCGCTGTGCCCATGCTTCCCCCCAGGGCGAAGAACGCAGTGACCGCACGTGTGGTTTGCGTCCCGCCAGGGAAGCTCTCCTCATCCCCCAGGGCCGGCAAGGATTCTGCAGGGACTTTAAGTAAATACAGATCCGCCAAGGGAGAGGTTGGGGTACAGCAGCGCTGGTACCCGAGACCTCTAGACCAACTAGTGATCCAAGTCTCCTGTCCGAATATAAAATAATAAAATCTTCTGAGGAGCTGCATTAGCAGCGACCATCCTCTGGACCTCAAATCTTAGACTGGAGCTGAGTAGGAGGAGCCCGAGCTGGAGGGGCCAGCCAGTCAGCACTCTTTTGATCTGAGGTAACATCCTGATCTGGGGCTCCGCCTACCCATCAGTAATGAATACTGTGGCTCTCTTCCTTCCATCTGCAGCTGAAAAAGAAAATGTGTCAATAGGTGGATATAATAATTACAGAGATTTCTAGCTGGTATATTCACGCTTGTATGAGAACGTAGATAGTCCTCGGACTTCACAAGTGACCCCGGTCCGATAGTATTAATAAATTTCTCCTCAACTCCGGGTCAAATGACAATTAGTCAGGAAACAGGAAACCACTAGAATGAAATTCCGCAGGTACAACCATCGTGATCGTATATTATCTTTAGGATATATTTAGTAGCTTTACCGAGACTTATATAATACAGGCTCAGTGGTCAATGTTCTCCTCTATAAAACATTCACATAACATAAAACTAAGTAACAATGCCTAACACTGACGCAGTAAATATAAAGCTTCCTCCGAAAAGTAAAATGTCCCACTGTGAGAAGAGGACATCTGAAGCCTCCACAATGACACATCATGATGAAATGATAATCTCCGAGCTTCTCCTGCTGAGCCCTCACCTCTGTCCAGGACATCGAGGAAAGAAAATACCGGACTATTCAAGGAACCATCCCTGAATAATTCCTAGTATTCTGGGATATGTGGCTGCATCCGGTCTTCATGGAAATAAGAATCTACAAAAGCCAAACTGTCGTAACATGCGGCAAATGTTCTATTGTGTGGTATACTGGGATCTACAGGGGCTTCAAAGTCTGGGGTGACCGTTACACAGAGGCACAAACCCATTGTATAAACTACCGGTCTACTGGTATCTATAGCTGTAATGGAAGCAAAATACCGAACTGAAGCCCTCCATACACAGACTGTCAGCCTACCCCACCGATATTGGCAGATTCGGCTGACACTCAAATGTGTATGGGGGCCCCAGGCAACTGACTGTTGGAGGAGTAAAAGGGGTATTCCAATTTCAAAGATCCTAGGAGTAATAATATTATTATTGCTACACCTACTGCATATTGGGATAATATTTTGGAGATGAGAATACCCCTGTAAGTGTCTAACATGTCCAACTTTGGACCGATGATCCGTCTGTTTCCCTGGAGATAAGCTTTCACCAAGGATGTAGAACAGCGCTTCTCTTCACTCGGCTTAAGTGCTCTTGTGTATGGAGAGCCCATTACTGTTGGAATGGATGTGGCATGTGAAAGGAGACAATGATTATGAGCATCACTATCAGAGTTAAGATATTTAGGATTTTCAAAATCCTAGCTTTAGGAGGTCTAGGTCCAAAAACAATTATTAACCAGGAACAGTGTATTATCTAGAACACGGCTCGTGCGTCGGGTGATTGGACTATTTATGGGGGTCTAACTAGTCCTCACTTCTGCCAATGTAAGAAGGACATGCTGCCACAAACTGTATAGGGGCAGAACGACCATGCTACACTTTGGAAAAAGCCTTAATATGAGCACCAGTGGACTTCTTGGTGTGGCTTCAGTCCACATGTCCACGTATGCAGTGCATGACCGCGCTCATTATCTGTTCTCATGAGACCTGAAATGAAAGTGACCTGTTTATCTCACCAAAGGTTACTGACGCACTTGGTCTAAACTTAGTCCCACAGTCATGCTTCACCCGTTTGTTTCCTACAGATCATATTACCTGAACTTATCATATGTGTTCCTAGGCTGTAACCCGAGAGGAGGCAGCACATTGTAAAGACGAGGCCTACAACGTCCCAAACCCAAGAAGACAACAACCACCAAGTCCTGTGTACAAATACATTCCACCCCGTGCTGTCCTGATCAGACAAGGAGCTCACATGGCTCATGACAGGACGAGACGGAAGTTCTCCTACAGTGTCCCTACACCCCGAAATGAAATGTGACTATACATTTCTAATGTATGGACACCACATCTAATGCGCCCCGTTCTGCTAATGACTCCCTCTTATCTTATGGTTTCCGATAATGGCCATTGTAGAGACATGTGGAGCACTGTGGAAAGTCTGAACCACGACTCCACAGCCTTCCTATTGATGGTGCTGGGTCCATCCCACAGGAGAGACGTGGATCAGACTTTCCATTCCTCTGTGTTGGTCATTTTGGGAAAGAAGAAAACAAGGAGCTGACATATTAGAGGCAGAGCGGAGTGCAGGAAGTACGGTGACTACTTATTAAAATATGTACTGTATTTTGCAGATTATAAGGCACATCGGGCCATAAGACGCACTCCAAATTTTAGGGAGAAAAATATGAAAACATTTTTTTAATAAAATGATGGAGTGTCTTATAGTCCAATTTTAGAGTAGCTTCCGGAGGAAGGGGCGGCTGTGGTGAAGCGGGATCCCAGTAGGCAGTGGCTCTGCTGCAGGATGCTGGCGGCGGCAACAGGAGAGGGGCAATGCTATGGGCCCTGTGCGGCAACATCTCAATCTGCAGGCAGACGGCCATTTTCACAGAGTTCACTGCAGTGAATAGGATGGGAAAGGTGGGGACTACAGTCATTTTCTGAAAGTCTAGAGCCCACGCAGCCTTGCACCGACGAACAACCCATTCTCCCAGCCCGCGGCTCACACCATCGCCCCAATCCTGCAGCAGCGACCCTGCCTCCTGGGACCCTGCTCCAACGATGCACCCCCCCTGGTTAGTTACATTCAGATTATAAGAGGCACCACTATTTTCCTCCCAAATTTGGGGAAAGAAAAGTGTAGATTAATTTCCATTTAATGTCGGGGTTGGAAACTTGCTTTAATAACTCAGGTTTATGTTCATATTTCTACATTTCCTCCCAAATGCTATTTCAGTTAGCTAAAATTACCATATATTACCATGGGTGCTGCCTTGTAAGACACATGTGGGCAGCCCAGTGTCTCAGTGGTCATTACTCTGGGGCTTACACTGGACTCAAACCCCACCAAGGACACATCTGCATGGAGTTTGTGGAGTCTTCCCACACTCCATAAGACATAGGGAATGTAGATAGTCATCACTATGCTCTAGGAGCCCCACAATGTTTGTAGAGTGTTTTATAAGGAACAGAAAGAAAGAAATTAAAAATATACGCACTTCATTCAGTTTTTAGCCTTTGAGTTTACAGAGGCCCACAATCTGCACCTACGTATGCTGAAGAATCCTCAGGAAGCAGTAGACTATTAGCTGTATCATAGATTTTAGTGTTCCTCAAAAGGTTTTTCTCATGTTGTATATTCAGAGTGCACAGCTCCTGGACCCCAAGTTTCCTGCTTTACTTGGAGGGTGCAATCCTGAAGACTGACTGTTCAGATCAGCAGCAAGCTTGCACCACTGGTTCCCAGGCTGCAATCTTTGCAAGGGTAAATTGCAAAGTTGCTTGTTTTACAAACACAGGTCATTTTACCCATTTATGAATTTGGGACCACCCCTTTTAAAGTCATCCCGACATTGGATGCAACAATATTTTTCAAGCCGTTCCTGTTAATGAATGTACCAGTACAGCGGGCACAGGAGCTGTGCCCGATGCAGTCACCATGGATGAGCCCCTGAACGCAGCAACACGTCCCGGAACACACTGACAGTAGCATGCGAACCAGCGGCAGTGAAGAGTGGTTATGTCATTAAGGTCACCGTAGGTCACAGTCAGCGGTACTCATGCTGTTCTCAGTGTGTTCCGTAGCCATGGTAAGCAGTAACGTTACTGATGTTACCGCTCATCACAGCCTTTGGATGTAGCAGTGTTGAGGAATTATTGTGGGACATCCATATTATGGATTACGACGGACCGTTTGGTTTACTTTTTTATGGTATTAAATGGGTCAAAGTGTGTAATTGTCAGGGAGTACTTTTTAAAAATAAAAGACTTTGTGGTTTTTTTTCTTTCAACTTATGGGGTTAGTAACAGTGTGTCTGAAAAACGCCTATCCATTATGAACCCCTGGGCTTGATGTCAGCAGACATTGCAAAGTTGACATCAACCCCAAAACCATTACCTCGATTGCCAATGAACCAGAGCAATCGGGAAGAGCTGAGGCTAAGAGCCAGAAATGCTACACCTAATGGATGCACCATTTTTGGGGCGGCTGAGGGCTAGTGTTATTAGTCTTGGAAGGGTCAATATCCATTGCCCTTCCCAGACTATTAATATCTGCCACCAGCCGTCTGCTTAGCCTTTGCTGGTTTTTAAAAACAGGAAAGGGGGGGAACCACACGTCATTTTTGGGAGGTCCCCATATTTAATAACCAGTAAAGGCTAAGCAAACATCTGTGGGATGATATTAATAGTCTGGGAAGATCCATGGATATTGGCCCCTTAATAACACCAGCCTCCAGCTGTCTGCTTTCTCTCAGCTGGTTAGTAAAAATAAGTGGAACCCCACGCCATTTTTTTTCCATTTATTTTTATATTTATCAGCTTAATATATGTACTATAATGTACACCTGCACTGCACTAATTATATATCTTACTGACATCTTTCTATCTATTCTGACGGTTCACGCTGTGAATTTACTGTACTTGGCTGATGAAATGTCAGGTTTCCTATGAGATGTGTGCATAAAAATCGAATGACACATGCATGGTCTGTGTGTCATGCGATTTTTTTTTCTCGCACCCATTGACTTGCATTGGTGAGTTTCGGCTGTTTTACGAGGCCATACGCAGCATACTGTGATTTTTTCCTTACCCCAATTCCAGGTGGGGAAAAACTGACAGATGAACACTGCCTCATTGAATTGGTGTGAGTAAAATGTGATTTTTTTTTTCTCACATTGCCCTCGCTGATTTTATACACAGATGTGAACGAACCCTAAGGGTGATTATTAATTTTGCTGATTTACACAAGATTGACCAGTTTTCTCAGTGTAGAAGCGATTTCTTCTCTTTTATTTAGTATACGTCTTCTGCATTAGGTGATGTAGAAAGATTTATAGATTTATTTTGTTATGTTACTTTGATCTCTGCCTTACAAAACTCGAGAGTCATCATCTATTACAAAATATTATACACCAGTAATAAACCAATATCAGCCCCATATGTTAAGAACACTTCCATGAGATTTAGATATCTTATTCACTGTGCTGGAACAGTGAAATGATGATGAGGTTTTTGCTTCAAAAGTGTGCAAAAAAACTGCGACGTGTGAACATACTCATATGTATTTACCTTCCAACATCTTCTGTAAACTGTTCCTCATTACATGGATGTTCTCAATGCCAATAAACTGAAACTTGATGTCCGAGTAGTTATCTTCATTCTCATAGCCTTTTCCGGCTGCTCTGTTTGCCATTGCGTTCAGCTGGAAACACATCAAGAGGTTATTCTAATTGAGCCACAGACCACATCAAAGCTGAACATGCAGAGAAACAAAGAATCTGTAAAAGGAAAAA
The DNA here is from genome assembly GCA_033576555.1 of Oophaga sylvatica. Lineage (NCBI taxonomy): Eukaryota > Metazoa > Chordata > Amphibia > Anura > Dendrobatidae > Oophaga > Oophaga sylvatica. The sequence continues at coordinate 104,244,859 of JARQOD010000001.1, forward strand.
AGGTGCAAAGTTTTTAAATCAAACCTAAATACATGTATTTAAGTATTAAGGGGTTATTTTGGGGGACATTTCTTTTAATGTATGTATCTCTAGAAATTCTAGACATAAACATACATTCCTCCTGAAATCAGGGAATCCAAATAAATTAGAAAGGTTAAGCACTTTCGTACTGTAACATATCCTCAGTTCCCAAAGAACCTCTTCAAAGGGATTGTCCGGTCCAAATCGATAAGTCTGCAGTCCTTCTGTGTGACTGTAGACTTATGAGTCCCTCCAGCACAGGCACTGTGCGCTGCGGGTATTCGCCTGTTTCTGAGTCAGGACCGGAGGGTATGTATGAGTTGTATAAACTCCCGACCAGTGGGGACAGACTCTCTCCCATACACTTGTATGGCGCAAGGCTGCACCCTCTAGTTGGCTATGCCCACTGGACAGCCACATCACTAGATGATGCGCGGCCTCGCTCAATGCAAGTGTATTGAGCAAGGTCACGCCCACTAGATGGGTCAGAAACCGGTGACTCCCAGCAGCGTACAGTGCGGGCACACAGAGTGACTGCAGACAGGGCCGGCGTCAACACCCGGCGTACCCGGGCAAGTGCCGGGGCCCTGAGCTGGGGGGGCCCACTCACCGTCGGGCACCCCGGCGCCCGTTAGCGGATGAGAGCGGTGCCAGCGCCGCCACTGGCCCCCCCGCTTGCTCAGGGCCCCGGCAGCCGGCACAATACTTACCTCTCCCCGTGCCTCCGCAGCTCCGGCTCCAGGGGGCGCCTGCAGGGCGCCCGCGCTTCCTCTCACAGCAGCACCGCTGGATGACGTCATCATTCAGCGGCCGGCTGTGGCAGAGAGTAAGTGCGGGCGCCAGTGATGCTGCGGGACTGCCTGCGGTGCGGACGTCGGACAGGTGAGATGTGGTGTGTGTGTGTGTCTGCCTGCGTGTGTGTATGTAGTGCGGTGCTTTGTGTGTGTGTATGTGAGAGAGTGCTGCGGTGCTGTCTGTGTGTGGTGCTGTATGTGTGATGGTGGTGGGGGGAGGCAGTGATGGTGGTGAGGAGGCAATGCTGATGATGGGGAGGCAATGATGATGATAATGGGGAGGCGATGATGATGATGGGGAGGCAATGATGATAATGGGGAGGTGATGATGGGGAGGCAATGATGATAATGGGGAGGCGATGATGGGGAGGCAATGATGATGATGATGGGGAGGCAATGATGATGATGGGGAGGCAATGATGATAATGGGGAGGCAATGATGATGATAATGGGGAGGCAATGATGATGATAATGGGAGTCTTTCCACAGCGCCCTTTCCTGAGCCGTAACAGTGCAGAACGCAGCACAGTGCAGAGGAGAGCTCCATATTTTGTATGGAGCATTATATGGGGTCCAATATTCTTTATGTAGCATTATATTTGGCCCATAATACTGTATGGAGGACTATGTGGTGCCCATAATATTGTATGGAAGACTGTACTGTCCAGTCTGTACTGTGCGCTGTGAGGATTTGGCGGTTTTTGAGCTATTTGTACAATTTACAATAGATATCACTCATGTAATGTAAGAAGAGAAGTGTTTGGCATTGTACTATACCCATATTTCTCTGCAGTATCTGCGCATCATGAATCGTGGTCTGTGTTAAAGGGGCCCACTGAGATTCTTTCGCTCGGGGCCCATAAAAACCTGGAGCCGGCCCTAACTGCAGACTTATCCATTTGGATCGGACAACCCCCTTAAGGAAGTGAAGCATACAGCTAACATGGGTTGTTCTCAATATACAGCTCCCAGAACCGAATCTGATGTCACATGTGCGATCTGGCTGCCTGTGCCTGACAGCTATGCAAAGGAAATTTTGGAAGAGCTTTGGGAGCTCCCGTCAGTCAGCTGTTCAGAATCACTGATACTGTTTTTGGCAATGGTGATTAGTTGGGAGGACATGTCAGTCAGTGCTCTCCCTGGAAGACTAACACCCTCATGTCAGGAGTGCCGACGGTCAGTCCGAGGATTCCAATACGATCCTCGCACGAGAAATACGGCCATCTATCTGCCCCTTAGGAGAATTATAAAGCCCAGCACAAGTTCTGCTCTAGCATATTCAGCCATCAGTGGTTTGTTCTGGACTGTACACTGCTATCACTGCGATTACACAGAGATAACAGGGCAGCTGAAAAAGCACGTGGCTCAGTGAGAGCTGAGATTAGGAGACCTTCTCTGGTAGCAGCCAACGCTGAGATCAGTGATTTTGAAAGATTTATAACAGCAGCTTGTCAGGATCTGAGAGGAATGGAGGTGAGCAGATAACTGCTGTATAGAAAGCAATGTGCTGGAGAGAGCTGACTAAAAAGTTGGCAGTTAACTCCTCTCCTGGAATGATGTACCTATTGTGCAGGCTCTAGGCAGACACTGGAGGCCGAGCTCCATGGAAACCAGCTGTACATTGTGAAAGCTGTCAGTGCAGGAGAATGACAGCAGATAGAAAAAGCAAGCCAATTGTAAACTTGCTTATTTTCATAGTAACTAAATTGAGTAATTGAATAACATGGAAATACTCATTTAAAAGAGAAAGTCACAGCTTTCTTTACAGACAGTTACATCAGTCTGCTACAGAAAAAGCAGTGATAACACCCATTATTGCAAGTTACATGGGACTGACTGAATACGATGGCTGCCGAGTGCAGGGAAGAATATTGTGGCATTGCTCTGATATAATATAGTATCTGCTGGAGGGATTATTGTAGCCATATGGACACATGAGTCTTACCCTATAGAGTACTCATCACCGTTATGTAAGATTAGACATGTTTTACTATGGACAACATACTGTAATAGTAAAAGACACTGATCCCTGACTACAACGACCAGACCATTATACAGCAGCGGCACATACACACTTCAGCACAGCAATGGTCATTTTAATAGCATATTTCACAATTATATGCCAAATAGATGAACTTTGCATTGACTTCACTGTGATAGATGAATAATATAAATGACGAGTGCAGATCACAGAGAAGACACTGGGTGGCAGCACGTCCTATCTACCGGTAACTAAGCAGAGTAGGAAAGGAATGAGGACTACAGGTTATACACACACGGGTTCATCTGCCGCCCATATATTTATTTTTTTATGTAGGTCTTCATCAAAGCATGTTCAGACACTAACAAAATTATTCACCCCCATTGCAAAATAGTTTTACTCACAAAAACTTTCCAAACTTTCTGCTGTTTACAATAAACCAGAGGAATATTATACATAGCTGAACACAACTACTATAACAAGTGGTTTCTCCTAAGGCCTCTTTCACACTTCAGTCGTGTGGCGTCAGTTAAAATCCGCCAAAGGGTCAAAATAGCGGGAGAGAGAGAGAGAAGTCCAGAATGGGTTTTGCACTTTTTGCAGAGAACGGTTCCGTTGGCGGATTCCGCCAAGAACGGATCAAGACGGATCCGCCACCCATAGGCGTCCATTATGGAAATCGGCGGACGCAGCGGATCCGTCATGGTCTGCCTTTTCGTCACACACAAAAAATGTTGCAGTGGACATTTTTAGAAACCGACGGACGCCAAAATTATGACGGATCCGCCAGATGACGGATCGAACGGACGCACATCCGGCAAAATCCGTCACTAATGCAAATCAATGGCAAGAAAACAGATCCACCAGAAAAAAAGGCGGATCAGTTTTTTTGACGCTTTGACGGATTTTGACTGATGTCGCACGACAGAAGTGTGAAAGAGGCCTAAGTCACAACACAATCATACCTTTAATGACTGCTGTAGTTTCAGAATGATTCACCCCTTCATGATTGGCATAGTTAGTACTTAGTAGAACATTCTCTGACTGTTATAACCTGCTGCCAACATGATGCTTCAGGCAGCGTTCCTGAGGCGTCTTAGCCCATTCTTCATGGCAGTGGCCTCCAGGTCACTAATATTCTTTAGTTTGTGTTCTGACCCTGCCTTCTTCAAATCCCACCAAAAATTCTCTATGGTGTTCAAGAAAAATATTTAGACTTGAGAGTCCTCAGTGGTTGATACCTTTTAATGGCTAACTGAAAAGATGGTAACAAATTGCAAGCTTTCGAGACTACGCAGGTCTCTTCATCAGGCAAAGACTAAAACAAAAGCTGAAGAATCACATATTTATACACAAGAGGACACAGGAATAATGCAATAGGTAAGACAAGTGACGTGAAGCATAACTGTCATTATGGCAGAGGGATGAACATAAATATGACTAGTTCATAGATAAGGAGTGAAAGTTTTATTACCCTCTGATTGGGGTCTGGTAATGTGTTGTGATGACCCTAAAAGGTCTGGGAAGCAGATTCCTTAATTGTTGTAGAAAGACATAAAACTCTGGGATATATTCATCCCAGCACTAAAGTGTCAAAGGTCATCATAAGTTTATATTCCCAGACTTTTCTATCCTTCTCAGATTTGAAGTTAGATTTTAATACAAGTAATTCCATATCCGTCATGCTATGACCGGGCATACAAAAGTGTTTTGCCACAGGTAAATCCATTCTTTTTTCTCTTATTGTGTGGCGATGAGAATTCATCTTTGTTCTCAGTTTTTGCCCGGTCTCCCCCACATACAGACCCCCAGTTGGACATTTAGTACATATAATTAGGTACACCACATTAGATGTGATGCAGCTGAAAGTACCTGGCATCTTGTAGTCCTGATGGGAGTTGGGGATCTTTATCCTGTCCGTGGTCATTATAGATGCACAGGTTTTGCATTTCTTTTGTTTGCAAGGGAAGGTACCTGCAGCTGTTGGGGAGGACAGGGAGCTTCTGACAATAATGCTTCTTAGATTTGGGGGCTGCCTAAAACATAGTAGTGGGGGGTCTGGAAATATGGATTGTAATCGGGCATCTTTTTGTAGTAAAGGTTGTAGTTTCCGTGCAGCTCCCCTTAGCATCTCCAGACTTGGATTGTAGGTGACCACTAGAGGCACCCGGTTATTTTCTTCTTTAGCTTTTTAATGTAGCAGGTGATTCCTTGATATTCTGGTGGCTCTTGTAATTTGGTTTTCAATTGTTCTTGGATGGTAGCCCTGGTTCAAAAAAGTCTTTCTGAGGCGACCAAGGTGTTCATCTCTATCCATGGGGTTGGAACATATACGATTGTATCTGATGGCTTGGCTGTAGACAATAGAGTTTTTTATGTGTTTTGGATGGAAACTGTCCCATTTAAGATATGTTGGACGGTCGATTGGCTTCTGATACAGGGATGTCTCTATTTCATTGTTCTTTAGCTTAATGGTGGTGTCTAAAAAGTTAATTTCAGTGCTGGAGTAGTTAAGTGTTAAGTTGATGGTGGGATGAAATTGATTGAACTGTTCATGGAACGTCTTTAGCTGTTGTTCAGACTCCGTCCAGATGATTAAAATGTCATCAATGTAGCGGTAGTAGGCCCGAGGCCTGATGGGGCATGAGGACAAAAATTTGCTTTCAAGCTTGGCCATGAAAAGATTTGCATACTGTGGAGCCATTTTACTTCCCATAGCTGTGCCAGTCTCCTGAAGATAGATCTTGTTGTTAAATTCAAAGTAATTGTGGGTGAGGATGAATTTTGTGAGTTTCACCACAGAATCAGCATCATTCCCGGTGTTCAAGTCATTCATCTGTGAAGGCCTCTCCAGAATCTTCCAGGACTTAATCTGAAATCAAGAATTGGTAGATTGAGAGCTATTCTTGGCTTCATTGTCCTGTTAGAAGGTCCAATGACACACAAACTGCAGCTTCCTCATTGAGGACATGATGTTTTATCCTAGGATTTCCCGATACTTGATTGAATCCATCTTTCCCTCCATCTGATGCAGGTTTCCAATGGCAGAGAAAACAGTATCACCGAGTCACTGACAGGTTTCAATGTAGGCATCCTCAAGCCTCTGCCATGCTTCACTGTAGGTATCCCTGGGCCACCACCATGCTTAAATGTAGATAGGGTATTTTTTTCAGCGTTTGTCTCGTTCTTCCTCCTCCAAACATACCACTCATCTATAGGCTCGAAAAGTTCCGGTTTTGTTCCATCACTCCACAGAACAGAATCTCAAAACTTCTGTGACTAATTTATATGCTTTGAGCATATTGAGCAGAGTTTTCTTGGGCTTTTGGGTCAGTAGAGTTGAACATCTTAAGAGTTTGGGCATAGAGACCCTCAGTGTTTAATATGCACCTTATTCATTTACAGTGGTGGCCAAAAGTATTGGCGCCCCTGCAATTCTGTCAGATAATACTCAGTTTCTTCCTGAAAATGATTGCAAACACAGATTTTTTGGTATTATTATCTTCATTTAATTTGTCTTCAATGAAAAAACACAAAAAGAATTGACCTAAAGCCAAATTGGATATAATTCCACACCAAACCAAAAAAAGGGGTGGACAAAAGTATTGGCACTGTTTGAAAAATCATGTGATGCTTCTCTAATTTGTGTAATCACCAGCACCTGTAACTTACCTGTGGCACCTAACAGGTGTTGGCAATAACTAAATGACACTTGCAGCCAGTTAACATGGATTAAAGTTGACTCAACCTCTGTCCTGTGTCCTTGTGTGTACCACACCGAGCATGGAGAAAAGAAAGAAGACCAAAGAACTGTCTGAGGACTTGAGAAACCAAATTGTGAGGAAGCATGAGCAATCTCAAAGCTACAAGTCCATCTCCAAAGACCTGAATGTTCCTGTGTCTTCCGTGCGCAGTGTGATCAAGAAGTTTAAAGCCCATGGCACTGTGGCTAACCTCCCTAGATGTGGAAGGAAAAGAAAAATTGACGAGAGATTTCAACGCAAGATTGTGCGGATGGTGGATAAAGAACCTCGACTAACATCCAAACAAGTTCAAGCTGCCCTGCAGTCCGAGGGTACATCAGGGTCAACCTGTACTATCCGTCGGCGTCTGAATGAAAAGGGACTGTATGGTAGGATACCCAGGAAGACCCCACTTTTTACCCCGAGACATAAAAAAGCCAGGCTGGAGTTTGCCAAAACTTACCTGAGAAAGCCTAAAACGTTTTGGAAGAATGTTCTCTGGTCAGATGAGACAAAAGTCGAGCTTTTTGGGAAAAACCATCCACAGAGTGTACAGGAAAAAAAAAAGAGGCATTCAAAGAAAAGAACACGGTCCCTACAGTCAAACATGGCGGAGGTTCCCTGATGTTTTGGGGTTGCTTTGCTGCCTCTGGCACTGGACTGCTTGACCGTGTGCATGGCATTATGAAGTCTGAAGACTACCAACAAATTTTGCAGCATAATATAGGGCCCAGTGTGAGAAAGCTGGGTCTCCCTCAGAGGTCATGGGTCTTCCAGCAGGACAATGACCCAAAACACACTTCCAAAAGCACTATAAAATGGTTTGAGAGAAAGCACTGGAGACTTCTAAGGTGGCCAGCAATGAGTCCAGACCTGAATCCCATAGAACACCTGTGGAGAGATCTCAAAATGACAGTTTGGAGAAGGCACCCTTCAAATATCAGGGACCTGGAGCAGTTTGCCAAAGAAGAATGGTCTACAATTCCAGCAGAGCATTGTAAGAAACTCATTGATGGTTACCGGAAGCAGTTGTTCGCAGTTATTTTGGCTAAAGGTTGTGCAACCAAGTATTAGGCTGAGGGTGCCAGTACTTTTGTCTGGCCCATTTTTGGAGTTTTGTGTGAAATGATCAAGGATTTGATGTTTGTTTCATTCTCTTTTGGGTTTTTTCCTTGCAAGCAAATTAAATGAAGATAAAAATAGCAAATAATTTGTGATTGCAATCATTTTCAGGAAGAAAATGAGTATTATCTGACAGAATTTCAGGGGTGCGAATACTTTTGGCCACCACTGTATCTTGCTGCAGGCTTTTTGCAGTCACTCAGTGGTTTTTCCTGCCTCCTCAGGAATCTGGTGGCAGCCGGTGATAGTTTCCTGTTTTTGCCACATCCTTATAATGCAGACGTTGTTCCTTGATCTTCTCTTATATTAGTTGTGTTGAGGGTTTAAAATGTTTCTTGTTTGATTGGTTTAATGAACAAAGTTTGCACGTTTAAACAATAAGCCAAATTTGCAGTGAGCGAATAATTTTGATATGAACTCTAACTGTAAACAGAGATGAGCGGTGTTCGAAGCGAACTGTTCGCCAATTTCAAATTCGAGCTGTTTTGGGCGGTGTTCGAGTCGTTCGACGAACCCGAACGATTTGGAAAAAATCCGGCTGTTCGAGGTTATGTTCGATAACTGTTCGTGCACCTAAATCGTCACTGGATTTTTTTGCAGTTATGCTGAGAATCACTGTTAATACACATTTTGAGTGTCCAGCGTGGCGGGGGGAGGGGCATAGCATGGATCTCTGCAGAGATAATGAAGATCTCCATTTTTTTTCTCTTTCCCGCATTTCCAGTGGGCGATGCAGTCTGTCAGCCTATCAGCAGTGCTCACATGGAGCGAGGTGCTTTTTTTCACACAAGCAAGGGCATGTGTCATTGGCTGTGTATGTCACATGTCCTTGCCCTATAAGACCCAGCCATTTCCCCCCTCGCCACCATTTTCTCCGTGCTGCGCTCAGTGTTAGACGGCACTGCTGCTGTTAGCGCTATATTGTGTGTGCATTGTGCAACAGCGACTTGCAAGCAAAATCGCTGAGAAATAGAGAGGAAGGTTTAGGGAGTAGGGACTAGTTCGTAATTGCAGCCCTTTTGAGGGCTACGTTACATCAGTTCCTAGCAGTTTTAGCAGGCAGGTCTGTGCTCACTCTTAAATAGACAGATAGGTCAACTTGGGACAGTGACTATTTGTAATTGCAGCCCTTTTCAGGGCTAGGTTACAGCAGTTTCTATCACTTTTTGTCAGCTACACCAGCGTTCAAATCACTCCTAATTATTCACTGCTTCTATCCTGTTCAATAATTGTGTGCATAGTAGCAGTGTGTGCTATTCATTCTATTAGGGCATCTATACAAAGCTCCACCAGCCTTAAAAAAAAAAAAAAAAAATTCAATCTGCATGTTACCTGGACACTAATTTTTGGCATAGTAGCAGTCTGTGGTACTCATTGTATTAGGCCATCTATACAAAGCTCCACCAGCCTTAAAAAATACCCAAAAAAATCTCTCTGCATGTTGCTTGGACAATAATTTGGGCATAGTAGCAGTCTGTGGTACTCATTGTATTAGGCCATCTATACAAAGCTCTACCAGCCTTAAAAAAAAAAAAAAAAAAAATATTCTATCTGCATGTTGCTTGGACATTAATTTTGGGCATAGTAGCAGTCTGTGGTACTCATTGTATTAGGCCATCTATACAAAGCTCCACCCACGTTCAAATACTAAGAATTTTTTGCAGCCACCAAAATGAGTGTCAAAAGGCCTGCTGCTGGTGGAAAGGGGAATAGGCGTGTTGTGAAGGGAAAAAAATGTTGTGTCCGTGGGGTAGGTGTTAAAGCAACAGTAACATCTGCAGAAGAAAGACCATCTTCCAGCCAAACTAAGATGTCTACTTCTTTTAGTGGACAATGTGGTTCGATCCCTTTCTTACGGGCACGCCCATCGCTACAAATTCCAGATGAGGCACAAAAAAATAAGGTGCTTCAACAGATATCAAGTGCTCCTTTAAGTCGGCTCTCCACCTCAACAACACTAAAACTCCAGTCCTCAGAGGTGTCACCCCAATCGCACTTGCTTCCTCACAGCTCCCAAGTCTCCAACAGCCCTTATGAGTATGGGGTAGAACAGATGGTTGAGTCTGCAGAGCTGTTTACTCATACTATAGCCTGGGAATCAGAGGTCGTCTCCACAGCTTCTGTGAATCCAGACGAGGAAATGATCTGCACTGATGCCCAGAATGTTTATGAGTCTGATCCAGGACCAGATGAAGGAGGTTCTGAGCATAATGTAGACCCTCGTTCCCAAACTGTAACTCCTGTTGGTGGAGACAATGAGGAAGACGATGATGAGACTCAAATACCAGATGTGAGCGACAACACTCGTTAGCAGTGGGGTACCACAGGGGTCAGTATTGGGGCCGCTTCTCTTTAACATATTTATTAATGACCTTGTAGGGGGCATACAGAGTAGTATTTCAATATTTGCAGATGACACTAAACTCTGCAGGGTAATAAATACAGAGGAGGATAATTTTATGTTACAGGAGGATTTATGTAAACTAGAAGCTTGGGCTGATAAATGGCAAATGAGCTTTAATGGGGATAAATGTAAGGTCATGCACTTGGGTAGAACAAATAAGATGTATAATTATGTGCTTAATTGTAAAACACTGGGCAAAACTGTCACTGAAAAAGACTTGGGTGTATGGGTGGACGACAAACTCTCATTTAGTGGCCAATGTCAGGCAGCTGCTGCCAAGGCAAATAAAATAATGGGATGCATTAGACGAGGCATAGATGCTCATGAGAAAAACATAATTTTACCTCTATACAAGTCACTGGTGCGACCACACTTAGAATACTGTGTGCAGTTCTGGTCTCCGGTGTATAAGAAAGACATAGCTGAACTGGAGCGGGTGCAGAGAAGAGCGACCAAGGTTATTAGATAACTGGGGGGTCTGCAATACCAAGACAGGTTATTACACTTGGGGTTATTTAGTTTGGAAAAACGAAGGCTTAGGGGTGATCTTATTACAATGTACAAATATATGAGGGGACAGTACAAAGACCTTTCTAATGATCTTTTTACTCTTAGACCTGTGACGGGGACGAGGGGGCATCCTCTACGTCTGGAGGAAAGAAGGTTTAGCCATAATCACAGATGCAGATTCTTTACTGTAAGAGCAGTGAGACTATGGAACTCTCTGCCGTCTAATGTTGTAATGAGTGATTCCTTACTAAAATTTAAGAGGGGACTGGATGCCTTTCTTGAAAAGTATAATATTACAGGCTATATTCACTAGTTTCCTAGATACAGCGTTGATCCAGGGAGCTAGTCTGATTGCCGTATGTGGAGTCGGGAAGGAATTTTTTTCCCCAATGTGAAGCTTACTGTTTGCCACTTGGGGTTTTTTTTGCCTTCCTCTGGATCAACATGTTAGGGCAGGTTAGGATAGGATATGGGTTGAACTAGATGGACTTAAAGTCTTCCTTCAACCTTAATAACTTTGTTACTATGTAACTTGAGTTTTGTGTCAGGGCAGGAAGAGGTTGGCTCTGAGGATGACGGGGGTGAGACACACAGGGTGATGATGACGAGGTTGTAGATCCCACTTAATGTCAACCCACAGTGAGACAGTCGATGAGGTCAGCAGAGGAGGTGGAGGAGGATTTGAGTGACGACGAGGTCAGGGTGCGCCTTCCTGGACAGAGATGTAGTACTGGAAGCACGTCACCAACTGCATCCTCAACCACAACTCTGCCTCTGACCACAAGTCAAGGTGGCTCTTCAGGTCGCATGGGTTCTAAGCCTTGCATAGCCTGGACATTTTTTAACATCGATAAGGATGACCCAACTCGTGTTATCTGTAACATTTGTGACCAAAAGCTAAGTAGAGGCCAAAAAATCCTTAGTTTGAGTACTTCATGCATGAACCGTCACATGGATATGAAGCATAAGTTGCAGTGGCAAGCTCACTGTGCTACAATGCGGCCTAGCGGGCCGGCCAACCACCGACTGCCCCATCTTGTGCATCCGCGACCGCTTCATCATCTGTGACTGGGGGGACAGCAGTCAGACCTGTTTTGAGACTCAGACCTGGCACCTCTTTACCAGCAACAGCCAGTCAGATTGGCAGGTCATCAGTTCATTTGGAAGTGGAAACACCAGCTGGTGTTGAGCGCTCTCCGACATCGAGAGCACCACCTTTGGATCAAGGCAACCTAACTTTTGCGCCTGCATCTTCCTCACAGACCGTCAGTTGTCCGGGGACACCCTACTCAACCCCGTCTACGCACAACAGCCAGCCCTCGGTCACTCAGATGTGGACAAGTAAAAGACCATTTCCTCCTAGCCATGAGAAAGCTAAGAGGTTGAATTTCACCATCTGCAAGCTCTTGGCTACAGAAATGCTGCCTTTCCGCCTTGTTAACACAGAGGATTTTCGAGCCCTTATGTCCGTCGCAGAGCCCCAGTACCAAATCCCCAGTCGGCACTACTTCTCAAAGAAAGGTGTGCCTGCGCTCCACCAGCATGTCGCACACAACATCACCGCTTCTTTGAGAAACTCAGTGTGTGACAGGGTGCATTTCACCACAGACACTTGGACGAGTAGGCATGGACAGGGGCGTTACATGTCGCTGACTGGGCACTGGGTAACTATGGTGACAGCAGGACAAGGGGCTGCTGTTCAAGTCTTGCAGTCCCCACGAGTTGTGCGTCAATCCTCTTTATCTTGAAGTTCCTCCACTGCTTCTGCCTCCTCAACCTCCTCTCGGTCCTCCACCTGCACCCAAAGCCTGTCTGGTCATGCCACGGGCTTTCTAACTGCGCAGAAGGGATCCTGCAGCACACCTCCTTGCTATGCTGGCAGAAGGGCTCAACGTAATCAAGCGGTTTTTACGTTGAAATGTCTGGGAAATGTGAGTCACACAGCTGAGGAGTTGTGGTCAGCTCTGGAGAACCAGTTTCATGAATGGTTGTCTCCACTGGACCTGCAACCAGGGAAAGCTGTGTGCGACAAGCCGCAAACCTGGGTGCGGCCCTTCGCCGGGGCAATGTCACACACGTGCCTTGTATGGCTCACGTGTTGAACCTGGTTGTCCAGCAATTTTTAGCCCACTATCCCGGACTACATGGCCTTCTGCAGAGGGCACGGTCGCTGTGTGCTCACTTCCGCCGTTCACATCCCGCAGCTCAGCGACTTACATCTCTACAGAAGTCGTTGGGCCTGCCACTTCACCGGCTAAAATGCGATGTGCCAACACGGTGGAATTCAACTCTGCACATGTTGCAGCAACTGTGGCAGCACCGACAAGCCCTGGTGCAATACGTTCTGAATTATAGCCTGGGTGTCACGCTGTCTAATGATATGTATACAATGTCAGTAAACTATTAATACAGGAACAACACTCTATACAACAACTAGTATAGCAACATCAGCATGTAAGTATAGAATAGATTTACCTGACACGATATCTGCTGAACTCAGGGTTAATCTTGAGGACTTGATGAGCTGAAACAGGAAAGAGGTGGACCGGGATCTAACCTGACCCTAAACTGGGGTCCTAACTAATCCCTCACCTTGGAGGTACTGATAATGGTTCAGAGGTCCAAGTCTCCAACCTAACCCTGTCTCCTATCAGACCCTGAACCCTGTAATCAGTCCTAAGAAGGATCCTGACTACCACCAAAGGGATATGGGCTGATCTCAGCTAAATACACAGATTAGACATATAAGACAGACAGGATAACACTCGCTTGCATACACACTCAAACACCAAAGGAACATAAATGGTCTGGGAAATAAACTCTAACCAAGTTGAGCTTAGAACAACTAAGGAGCTCACAACTAAAGTCTATACAGATTCATTCCTATCTGTGGTCTGCATGAAGGTTTCACTGGCAACTCCCCAAGCAGACAACCAGGAATTTAAAGGAAACCAATCAACAAATAATCAATTTCAGCCGGGAGAAACTGCACCCAGTCCCAGCACCGAGCACAGACAGAATTAACTCCCTAGCTGCCAAACACAAAGAAACAGCAGCTCAGCTGTGAGAAGTCAAAATGTGCAACCGCGACGATCTTCGTGGCAATGCACACATGACCACTGGGCCAACGAGATCTAGAGGTGGGGCAAATCACGCTGGAGGAGTGGTCTCAGATCCGGGACCTATGCACCCTTCTGCACAGTTTTGAAATGGCCACGAAGATGTTTAGTGCTGACGATGCCATTATCAAAATGACTATTCTGGGGATTTACATGCTGGAGCAAATGTGTCAGGAGTCGAACCCAGTACCTCTTGTCCACTGGCCAGCAGCTCTACCATTTGAGCTATTCTGCTGGCTGCAAAGTTCCTTGCTGAACCCAGATACCATTGACTGTTCTTCCTGATTGGCTACACCTAGTGCTCTCTTGATTGGGCCTCTGATTGCCAATTACACACCCTATATAAACCTGGCCCTGTGGGTGTGTCATTGCGAGATTATTGTGCTTCCAGCCTTTAGTCAAGCTCTTTCTCCTGCTGTTCCTGCTGCTACAAACACTGCTCTCCTGTGAACTGACCTCGGCCTGCCACCTGACTACGTTATCTGCCTGCTCCTCTGCTACCGAACTGCCTTTCCTGTGTACCGACCTCCGGCTGCCATCTGACTACGTTATCTGCCTGCTCCTCTGCTACAAACACTGCCTTTCCTGTGTACCGACCTCCGGCTGCCACCTGACTACGTTATCTGCCTGCTCCTCTGCTACAAACACTGCTCTCCTGTGTACCGACCTCCGGCTGCCACCTGACTACGTTACCTGCCTCTGCTTCCCCTAGTGTTTGCAGTAACATCGGCTCCAACCCAGACGGGATCCTGACAGAATAATCTCGCGCCAAAATGGAGTCCGCTGTGAACACCCTGAGGCGGCAAGTTACGGAGCTTCAAAGTTTTTGTACTGACTCTCAAGGAAAATATGCCAAGTTACAAACTGATTTCACGGCGATACAACAGGAAGTAATTGAGCTACAAAAACAACTACTGGACGTGCGCAATTCAGGGCCCGAATCAAACGCGCGGCTGCCGCTGCCTGCAAAGTTCAGTGGGGATCGCAAGCAGTACAGAGGATTCCTCAATCAATGCCGCATATACTTCCAGATGCAACCTGCTCCCTTTACCAGTGAGAGGAAGAAAGTTTTTTTCATGATAAATCTCCTGACGGATGAAGCTCTTGCTTGGGCTTCACCTTATGTAGAAAAGGACTATGCCCTCCTTAATGACCTGGAAGCTTTCATCGCAGCTATGAATCAAGTTTTTGATGACCCAAACCGCTGTGCCACAGCAGAAACCAAATTACATAATTTGCGCCAAGGACGTCGCTCTGTTGCGGAATATACATCGGAGTTCCGTCGCTGGGTGGCCGACACCACCTGGAATCCAGCGGCCCAGAGAAGTCAATTTCGACGAGGGTTATCAAAACCAGTGAAAGACGAGCTTGGCACGGTTGAGACCCCTGACCAGTTGGAGGACTTTATTCAACTATGTATCCGAATTGACCAGAGACTTACTGAAAGGAGAAAGGAGAGACTGCGAGCACTTGGGAATAGCCCTGGCTTCTCATTTTCAGCATCAGACCACCAAGAAAAGACGCAAGGCGTGTCTGAACCGATGCAGATCGACGTCATCCGAAGACCACTCTCTGCACAGGAGGAGAGGCGACGTGCAGAACATCTCTGCCTCTATTGTGGGGACCCTGGACACTATGCCATCAACTGTCCTAACAAAAGGACTATAGCCTTTACCAACAACAGGTCTGCCAGCAATACGGACCTTTCTCAGCAGTCGGATTCCATCTTGCAGACTATCTCATCAGTAACGCCAGAAATAGACAAAATACATACCACATCATCTCATTTTGTAATCCCCATTCAGGTTGTAATGGGCACCCAAAAAATACTATGCTCTGCCCTGTTGGATTCGGGGCAGGAGGAAATTTTATGGACTTAAAATTTACACGTGATAATAATATTTCCAGTAGGACCAAATCCACACCAATTGAAATGGAAACTGTGGATGGATCACCTTTGTCTTCTGGACCTGTCACGCATGAGACAATCGAACTGGAGATTTGTATCGACCCGGATCATCATGAAGCTGTCAGTTTCCACCTTATTTGATCTCCGAAATTTCCGGTTATTCTAGGGATCCCCTGGTTTTCAGTCCATAACCCTTCTATCAACTGGGCATCAAGGACCATCACCTTTCCATCTGACTACTGTAAGAATAATTGTCATAAGGAACCCCCTGTTCTCCAACAAGTCCAAATCTCTGAGATTTCGCATGAGAAGGAAGAGAAACTACCACCTCAATATCAGCAGTTCTCTGATGTCTGCAGTAAGAAGAAAGCAGATCAATTACCTCCTCACCGTCCTTACGACTGTCCCATTGAATTGCTGCCAGGAGCAACCATTCCATTTGGATGGATTTACAATCTTTCCGAACCTGAATTGAAGGTATTAAGAAAGTTCCTGGATGAAAATTTAGAGAAAGGCTTTATTCGACCTTCCACATCTCCAGCTGGGGCACCCCTGTTCTTTGTTGAAAAGAAAGACTGCACTCTGCGCCATGTATTGACTACAGAGAGATGAATAATATCACTGTCAAGAATCGCTACCCGCTACCCTTGATTCCTGAACTATTTGAGAGACTCCGTTCTGCGAAAATCTTTACGAAGCTGGATCTTAGAGGGGCTTACAACCTCATACGGATTCGCCCAGGAGATGAGTGGAAGACCGCCTTCAGAACGAGATATGGACATTTTGAATCTCTTGTTATGACCTTTGGCCTTAGCAATGCCCCAGCCACCTTTCAACATTTTATTAATGATGTATTTCGAGATTTCTTGGACCAATTCGTTGTGGCTTATCTCGATGACATTCTTATATTTTCAGACACCTTGGAAGAGCATCGCAGGCACGTCCAGTTAGTCTTGGAACGACTACAGGAGAACCATCTTTACATTAAACTTGAAAAATGTGAGTTTGAACAAACCAGTATCCAATTTCTGGGATATATCATCTCCCCAGAAGGTCTGAGCATGGATCCCGGCAAAATCAATGCTGTAGTGGACTGGCCTGTTCCAAGAAATTTAAAAGACGTCCAGCGTTTCATAGGATTTGCAAATTTTTACCGAAAATTTATAAAGAACTTTTCACGGATCATACTACCAATTACTACACTAACAAAAAAGACCAAAGCATTTTTCTGGTCTCCGGAGGCACAGGTGGCTTTTGACAAGTTGAAAACTCTTTTTACGTCTGCTCCATTGTTAGTACACCCAAATCCTGAATTGCCATTTACTGTCGAAGTGGACGCCTCGGACTCTGCAGTGGGAGCCATTCTGTCTCAGCGAGTTGGGGACAAGATGCAACTTCACCCATGTGCGTTTCTTTCCCACACCATGTCATCTGCAGAAAAGAACTACGACATTGGTAATAAAGAACTGTTAGCCATTAAAGTTGCCTTCTCCGAGTGGAGACATCTTCTGGAAGGTGCCAATCACCCTGTGACTGTCCTCACGGACCACAAGAATCTTGAATTCCTCCGTACAGCAAAAAGATTGTCTGCAAGACAAGCACGATGGGCCTTATTTTTCTCAAGATTCAATTTTATAATCTCTTACCGGCCTGGTTCAAGAAATGGCAAGGCTGACGCCCTGTCCAGGATGTGTTCGGAACCTCAGGAGAGGTCTAGTAATGATGATACAATTCTAGGCCCTAAAAATTTTTTGGGAATATTGCACTCTAGAGGACTAGGTAATAGAATTAAAGATGGATATCAAGAGGACTCTTTCCTTAACCATCCTTCGGAAGACGTCGATCTTTCATTCATAGAGGGGTTTTGGATGCAGAAACACCAAATATATGTACCTGAATCTTCTCGCCTTGAAGTCCTCAAAAGTATCCATGATTCTAAACTGGCAGGACATCCTGGAGTTGCAAAAACACAAGACTTACTACTTCGTTTCTTTTGGTGGCCTAATTGTAGGAAGGACGTGAGGAAATATGTTTCAACCTGTTTAACATGCGCACGAAACAAGACCCCACGATCGTCTCCTCTAGGACTCTTGCAACCACTCCCAGTTCCATCCAGGCCTTGGGGATCTATTTCCATGGATTTTATTGTGGAACTACCCCCTTCCAAACAGATGACCGTCATCCTTGTCATAGTGGACCGACTCACAAAAATGGCCCACTTTATTCCAACTGAAGGAATTCCTACTGCTGAAAAAACTGCAGAACTGATGATCAAAGAGGTATTCAGGTTACATGGAATTCCTGACAGCGTGGTGTCTGACAAAGGCATTCAGTTTACGTCAAAATTTTGGAAGAGTTTCTGTACAGCCTTGGGAGTCACGGTGAATCTTTCTACCGCTTTCCATCCTCAGTCCAATGGCCAGACGGAGAGAACGAACCAGACTTTGGAGCAATACCTCCGTTGCTTCATTTCCTATCTTCAGGATGACTGGGTGGACTATTTACCAACAGCAGAGTTTGCCTACAACAACTCCATACATAGCGCTACATCTCAAACCCCATTTTTTGCTAATTATGGAGTACATCCAGTATTTATCCCTAATCTGCCAGTGAACACTCCCATTCCTGCTGTTAATGACAGGCTTACAAAATTACAGGAATCCCAGAAGGAATTATCAGAGATATTGCTCAAGACCCAGGAAGAATATAAGGAAGCAGCAGATAAACATCGGAGAGTGCCCCCTGCTCTTCAGGTTGGAGACAAAGTTTGGCTGTCCACTAAAAACCTTAAGACACATGTGCCATCCTCCAAATTGGGTCAGAAATTCATTGGACCTTTTCAAATTTCTGCAAAAATTAACCAGGTTGCTTTTCGTTTAAAACTTCCCAACAATCTAAAGATTCATCCAGTGTTTCACATATCCTTGCTCAAACCCTTCTGTGAAAACCCGTTTCCAGGAAGAATTCAGCCACCTCCTCCACCAGAAAGGATCCGTGGTGAAGAAGAATACATTGTGGATAAGATTCTGGACTCCCGAAAATTCAGAGGTAAACTGCAGTATCTGGTGCAGTGGAAGGGTTACGGACCAGAGGAAAATTCATGGGAACCAAGGGACAACGTCCATGCTCCTAGACTAACAAGAGCCTTTCATCAGAGGTACCCGGATAAGCCAGCTCCTGAGATGTCCAGAGGCCATCCTGGAATGAGGGGAGTACTGTCAGGAGTCGAACCCAGTACCTCTTGTCCACTGGCCAGCAGCTCTACCATTTGAGCTATTCTGCTGGCTGCAAAGTTCCTTGCTGAACCCAGATACCATTGACTGTTCTTCCTGATTGGCTACACCTAGTGCTCTCTTGATTGGGCCTCTGATTGCCAATTACACACCCTATATAAACCTGGCCCTGTGGGTGTGTCATTGCGAGATTATTGTGCTTCCAGCCTTTAGTCAAGCTCTTTCTCCTGCTGTTCCTGCTGCTACAAACACTGCTCTCCTGTGAACTGACCTCGGCCTGCCACCTGACTACGTTATCTGCCTGCTCCTCTGCTACCGAACTGCCTTTCCTGTGTACCGACCTCCGGCTGCCATCTGACTACGTTATCTGCCTGTGTAATGTATGTGGTACAGTTCATATAGCGTCTTGTGCTTGGGTGCGATGAAAATACTTGAGACACAGGTTGATAAAGAAAGTCTTGTATTGCTTCATACAAATTGGCAAAAATAAACACACAGGTTGCAAACACAGAAGCAGGAGACACAGCAGGCCAGAGTAATCTAAGCTCAGCAATAACTCTCCACAACAGATTCAGATCTTCTTCTCTGTTACCGCAAGTCCATGCAAACGTGAGGCTCTCAAGAGCAGAGTTCAGAGTCCACAAGTGCTTCAGTGTTCCTCAGTAGGAATGGCTGGAGTACAAGGTCCAAGGCTTCAGGAGTGAGAACACAGGTTCACTGCAGGCTAGAGTAATCTAAGCTCAGCAATAACTCTCCACAACAGATTCAGATCTTCTTCTCTTAGGATTTTAGATTCCAGGTTGTATAGAAATCAGTTACAATATCTGATTAAATGGCAGGGCTACCCAGTGGAGGACAACTCATGGGAGCCAGTCAATAACGTTAATGCTCCTCGCTTGCCCCGCCAGAAAGAAATTCCTGTGTCTTTAGAATTCCTCTATGCCCGGCTATTTTGGAATCGTGAATGAGTTGCAATACTCTCAATCTGACTGTTTCAGGTATATACAGACGTTGTCCCAGAATCCACACACCATTCTTAAAGACAAGACTTACGTCCCTTGGGGGTTGAGCCAAAAAAGAATCCGCATGGTATGCTTCCTTGATGTCTTTAATTAGGTCTTGATGATGAATCACTCCTAGGAATCTAGAGTCAGGAAGAATAGTCTTAGGAGGAGTAATTGGACGTGTCTCTGCTGAGTAAATCCTAGAGAGTGCATCAGCCTTTCCATTGCGCGATCCTGGTCTATAAGAAATAATAAAATTAAATTGGTTTAAGAAAAGATTCCAGCGAGCCTGGCGAGGAGTCAGGCACTTAGCCGACCTGATAAACTCAAGATTACGATGGTCTGTCAGAACGACTATTTGCTGTGCAGCTCCTTGAAGAAGGTGTCTCCATTCTTTGAAGGCGGCAATAATGGCCAACAACTCTCTAAGGCTAGATTCTGAAGCACTGATTGCTCAGCTGTGGCTGTTTAAGAAGCAAACGGAGAGAATCAGGGCGGGAACATGCAAGCTGGAAACTCCATTTTGACTGAGGGCAAGATAGCTGCAGCAAAACAGAAAGCAAAATGGCCGACGAACAAACTGAGTTTCAGAAACAGATACACAGAACCTTACAGCCTGCTCCTCTGCTACAAACACTGCCTTTCCTGTGTACCGACCTCCGGCTGCCACCTGACTACGTTATCTGCCTGCTCCTCTGCTACAAACACTGCTCTCCTGTGTACCGACCTCCGGCTGCCACCTGACTACGTTACCTGCCTCTGCTTCCCCTAGTGTTTGCAGTAACATCGGCTCCAACCCAGACGGGATCCTGACAAGATGTTAAACAGAATTCGGAGTCAGGTGGTGGAACAAGAGGAGGTGGAGGAAGTAGAGGAGGAGTTGTATGCGGAAGGGCTAATATCTGCAAGGTCCAGACGGTCGGCAGCACCAAGGCGGCTGGCATGGGAGGGTGGGAGAGAGGGATTAACCAGGGCGCATGGTAGCAGCCAAACTAGTGAGGAAGGTGCAGGAGCCCAGGAGGAAGTGGATGACGAACTGGCGATGGGCATGGAAGACTCATCAGATGAGGGAGACCTTGATCACATTTCTGTTGTGCGAGGTTGGGGGGAGAGGCAGAGGAAGGAAGCATGAGTCGTACCTCGCCACCAACACAACAGGGACTTGGTGCTCTCGGATGCGCAAGATACATGAGTGCCTTCTTGCTGCACTACCTGCAACATGACCCTCGAATTGTCAGAATTCGAAATAATCCTGACTGCTGGGTAGCCACACTGTTAGTGTCAAGTATAGTGTACAGTTCCTATAGCGTCTTGTGCTTGGGTGCGAGGAAAACACAGGAGACATAGGTTGAAATGAAATGACTTGTATTACTTCATACAAGCATGCTGAAAAGTTCACACAGTTTGCAGGAACAGCGACAGGAGACACAGCAGGCCAGAGTAACTTTAAGCACTACAATAAATCTCCAAAGCAGGTTCAGGATCTCTTCTCTGTACCGTAATTCCTCTGCAAACATGGATTCACCAAACAGCAGGTTTCCAGAGTCCAAAAGTGTTCCAAGGTTCCTCAGTAGGGAATAGCTGGAGTACAAGTCCAAGGCTTCCAGGAGTCAGGTCACAGACTGACTGAGGCTTGATTCAGGAGCACTGATTGTTCAGCTGAGGCTGCTTAAGAAGCAAGAGGGAAGAATCAGGGCGGGAACATGAAAACTGGAAACTCCATATTAACTGAGGGCAAGAGCTGCAGAAAGACAGAAAGCAAAATGGCCGACGGAAAACTGAGTTTCAAGGAACATGTCAACAGAGACAAAGAACCTTACATTACTCCCCCCTTAGGGACAACCTCCGGATGACCTCAGACCAGGCTTGTCAGGGTACCTCTGATGAAACTGGCGGAGCAGGCGAGGAGCATTTACATTATTGACTGGTTCCCATGAGTTGTCCTCCACTGGGTAGCCCTGCCATTTAATCAAATATTGCAACTGATTTCTGTACAACCTGGAATCTAGAATCCTTTCCACCATAAATTCTTCCTGACCATCGACCAGCACTGGGTCAGGGCAAGGAGAAGAACGTCCAGGAAACGTATTGGGTGTTGCAGCCTTTAGTAGGGATACATGAAAGACAGGGTGGATTCTCATAGTTCTGGGTAGTTGAAGACGACAAGCAACAGCACTTATAATCTTATTGATCTTATCAGGTCCAATGTACTTATGTCCCAATTTAGACGATGGAATCTTTAATTTAAGATTTCTGGTTGACAGCCAGACCAAATCTCCTACCTTGAAAGCTGGTGCAGGTTTACAAAATTTATCTGCTGCTTTCTTGTACCTTTCCTGAGCCAATTCTAGATTTTCCTTTAGAAGATCCATATTCTTTTGTAAAGAAGTGATTCTTTCAGCCACTGCCGGCAAGGGCGTATCTATGGGAAATCGAGGAAGAATGTTAGGATGATAACCTAGATTGGAGTAAAAAGGAGATTGCTTAGTGGAGGCGCTCTGAGAGTTGTTATAAGAGAACTCAGCCAGTGGAAGTAGATCCACCCAATCATCCTGTAGGTGGCAGATAAAACAGCGGAGATACTGCTCCAGGGTCTGATTGGTTCGTTCGGTCTGTCCATTAGTCTGGGGATGAAAAGCAGAAGAAAGGTTTACTTTAATGTCCAATGCTGCACAGAAATTTTGCCAAAACCTTGAAGTGAATTGCACCCCTCGATCCGAAATGACCTCATCCGGTACTCCATGTAAGCGAAACACATTCTTAATCATCAAGTCTGATGTCTGTTTTGCAGTGGGTAAGCCGACACAAGGGATAAAATGAGCTGCCTTTGTTAGACGGTCAACCACCACTAGAATGGTGTTCTTCCCTTGAGAGGTTGGTAACTCCACAATGAAGTCCATAGAAATGGATCCCCACGGGCGGGACGAGGTGGGAAGAGGTTGCAACAGACCAGTTGGTGAGGAGCGAGGTGTTTTGCATCTTGCACAGACTTCACATGAAGTGACATAGTTTAAGACATCTTTCCTGTAAGTGGGCCACCAAAAGAAACGAGAAAGAAATTCTTGTGTCTTTAGAATTCCCCTATGCCCGGCTATCTTGGAATCGTGGATGAGTTGCAATACTCTCAATCTGACTGTTTCAGGTATATACAGACGTTGTCCCTGAATCCACACACCATTCTTAAAGACAAGACTTACGTCCCTTGGGGGTTGAGCCAACAAAGAATCCGCATGGTATGCTTCCTTGATGTCCTTAAGTAGGTCTTGATTATGAATCACTCCCAGGAATCTAGAGTCAGGAAGAATAGTCTTAGGAGGAGTAAGTGGACGTGTCTCTGCTGAATGAATCCTAGAGAGTGCATCAGCCTTTCCATTGCGCGATCCTGGTCTATAAGAAATGACAAAATTAAATTGGTTTAGGAAAAGATTCCAGCGAGCCTGGCGAGGAGTCAGGCACTTAGCCGACCTGATAAATTCAAGGTTACGATGGTCTGTCAGGACGACTATTTGCTGTGCAGCTCCCTGAAGAAGGTGTCTCCATTCCTTGAAGGCGGCAATAATGGCCAACAATTCTCTATTGCCCACATCGTAGTTCCTCTCAGCCGAAGACAACTGCTGGGAAAAGAAGGCACAGGGATGCAATACATTCTTCTCACCTGTTCTCTGAGAGAGTATAGCTCCAACGGCACAGTCTGAAGCATCCACCTCTATTATGAAGGCAAGCTCGGGGTTGGGATGTACTAAGATAGGTGCGGTGGTAAATTTATCCTTTAAACAGGAAAATGCTTCCTGAGCTTGCGGGGTCCAGGAGAACCTAGACTGTTTCTGGGTAAGTTGGGTGATAGGTGACACTACCTCAGAAAAATTCTTAATGAAACGTCTATAGAAGTTGGCAAACCCGATGAAACACTGCACCTCCTTCACATTTCTAGGAATTGGCCAATCCTTGATGGCTTGGGTCTTGCTTCCATCCATACTAATCCCTTGCGTAGATAGTACATACCCCAGAAATTGAATTTCGGTCCTATGGAATTCACATTTTTCAAGTTTGATGTAGAGATGGTTTTGTCTTAGGCGTTCTAAGACCATTCTCACATGTCCATGATGTTCCTCTGTGGAGTTAGAAAAAATTAGAATATCATCCAGATAAATCACCACAAATGTATCTAGGAGATCCCTGAAGATATCATTCACGAAGTGTTGGAAAGTGGCTGGGGCGGTACTCAGACCAAAGGGCATAACTAGATATTCAAAGTGTCCATAGCGTGACCTGAAAGCAGTCTTCCATTCATCCCCAGGTCTGATACGGACCAAGTTATAGGCCCCACGGAGATCCAGTTTAGAGAAAATTTTGGCATGCCGCACTCTCTCCAACAACTCAGGGATTAAAGGCAATGGATAACGGTTTCTAATAGTAACCTTATTGAGTTCCCTATAGTCTATGCAGGGTCTCAGAGATCCATCTTTCTTCTTCACAAAGAAGATGGGTGCACCTGCGGGAGATGAAGAGGGGCGTATGAAGCCCTTGGCTAAATTTTCGTCTATATAATCCTTCAAAGCTTTTAGCTCGGGCCCCGCTAGGGGGTAGATCTTACCAAAAGGTATCTCGGCTCCGGGTAATAATTCAATTGGACAATCATATGGACGGTGAGGAGGAAGCTGATCAGCGTTCTTCTTGTCACATAAATCGTCATAGTCCTGCTATACAGCTGGTAGTTCAGGGACTGACATGGTTCCTTTAGGAACAGAGCAAGCTGAAACTCCTTGACTCATCTGTTTCTCCGGAAAGTGTAATTCCTTGGTCTCCCAGTTAATCGTAGGATTCTGCGCCTGCAGCCATGGTAGCCCTAGAATGATGGGAAAGTGGGGAGAAGAGATAAGCAAAAAAGACATTTTCTCCTGATGATCTTTACCCATAAGGACCCTCAAAGGCTCTGTTTCTTGATCCACTGGTCCAGAAGTCAGTAGAGAGCCATCCACAGTCTCCATCTGTACTGGAGTAGCCTTCTTCACTGAACGTATCCCCTGTTTCAGAGCAAAGGAGATATCCATAAAATTTCCACTTGCTCCTGAGTCGATCATAGCAGAGCTAGACACCCAGACTGAGTCAACCCAGAGTTTGATGGAAAGGAAGCAATGAGAATTGTTTCTTTTACAACTCAGCTGGGACACCGCTGAGGAAACTTGAAAAATTGCAGCGTTTATACCGTCATCGTCCCCAGAACTAACAGAGTTTAAGTCCGAGAAATCAAGATCTCTTGCAGCAGATCTCTCTGGAGCCTGAGGCTCGGACATGACAGAGCTCCTCTCGCAACACTCACAGTGAATGACTGCTGCAGTAGTCTTACGAGAATGGCTGGGGCAGTTTATAATGAAGTGCCCTGACTTACCACAGTAGAAACATAGATTTTCCTTTATACGATGTTCTTTGCGTGCATCACTAACCCATCTTTGTAAAGAGTCCACCTGCATGGGTTCAGGTTCTGGTTCCCTTGTGATGCTACTCAAAGGTTCCTTAGCTGAGGAGGGAGGTAGTAAAAGGTTAGTGCGATTATTTTCGAACCATCTCTCTTGTCTGCGTTCAGTCAGACGAGCATCAATACGGATACAATAGTTAATAAAGTCACCTAACGCAGTGGGAGGGTCGGCACGAGCAAGTTCATCCTTAATCAGTGGAGACAACCCTTTCCGAAAAATAGATTTTTTAGCGGAAGTGTCCCAAGTGGTATCAAGAGCCCATCTCCTGAAATCCAGGGCATATTCGGCTACTGAACGCTTACCTTGGCGCAAAGTTACCATGGCTGCTTCAGCTGTTGCACCTCGATTGGGGTCATCAAACACCTGCCCATGGCTGAAATAAAAGCATCAAGGTGATTCAAACAATCATCCTCAGTCTCAATCAGAGGATTTGCCCACATCAAAGCCTTATTGGTAAGCAACATGATTATAGTAAGCACTTTGGATCGTTCAGTGGGAAATTGTGAAGCATGTGCAGAGAAAAATAAATTGCATTGATTAATAAATCCCCTGAATTTCTCACGTTCACCGCCAAAACGAAAAGGAGGTAATTTGGGGATCCCAGAACTTGGGGTTATGGCAGGAGCCTGGGCTCGTTCCTCTAGAGCCTCAATCCTGGCTCGCAATTCCTGGGTAGTCTGTCCAAACACTTGCAAATTATGATTAGTGAGGTCCTGTAGGCTTGCAAAACGGGTTTTTTAAAGTCTGTACATCTGAAAGGATTGTATCAGTCACTCCGCAAAGTTCCTTTATGCGGGCCTCCATCTTCCAGATCTTTTAAGGCAGAGGTGCTGGAAGGAGAAGAGGAAAGGGAAAAAAAAAAAAAAAAACAATAGTGTTTACCTGTGGTAACACTCCAGAGTAAAATTTTAAGGGAATGCGCTCACCTGGAATGGTTGTGAGAAGTCACAACCACTGTCATCACATAAGGTATTAAACGGACATCTGATATCCACAGTCACAGCAGACACGGCTTTCCCAGACCCAGCAGACACTAAACATTGGCTCCTGAATCTTGTCAAGTATAGTGTACAGTTTCTATAGCGTCTTGTGCTTGGGTGCGAGGAAAACACAGGAGACATAGGTTGAAATGAAATGACTTGTATTACTTCATACAAGCATGCTGAAAAGTTCACACAGTTTGCAGGAACAGCGACAGGAGACACAGCAGGCCAGAGTAACTTTAAGCACTACAATAAATCTCCAAAGCAGGTTCAGGATCTCTTCTCTGTACCGTAATTCCTCTGCAAACATGGATTCACCAAACAGCAGGTTTCCAGAGTCCAAAAGTGTTCCAAGGTTCCTCAGTAGGGAATAGCTGGAGTACAAGTCCAAGGCTTCCAGGAGTCAGGTCACAGACTGACTGAGGCTTGATTCAGGAGCACTGATTGTTCAGCTGAGGCTGCTTAAGAAGCAAGAGGGAAGAATCAGGGCGGGAACATGAAAACTGGAAACTCCATATTAACTGAGGGCAAGAGCTGCAGAAAGACAGAAAGCAAAATGGCCGACGGAAAACTGAGTTTCAAGGAACATGTCAACAGAGACAAAGAACCTTACAGTTAGATCCCCGGTACAAAAGTAAATTTGCCTAAATAATTCCAGCCATAGAAAAGGATTCACGCATGCAGGAGTATCAGCAGAGACTGTTGCAGAATCTTACATGTGCTTTTCCACAAAACACCAGTGGTGCACGTAGTGAATCTCACAGTTCTAACTTGCCAACCGTGGGACTGTCGAGTGTTCAGCACTCAAACCGTAACAGAAATACAGTATCTGCTGGTGTTCACAGCAATTTTGCGGAATCCTTTCACCAGTTTTTTATCCCATCCTTTGCAAGGCCACAGGAGACAAGAAGTCAGACACATAGTCAACGCCTAGAGACGATGGTACAGGAGTATCTCCAACTGAACATCGAAGCCATGACTGTGTCACTGGACCCTTGCTCTTTTTGGGCTTCCAATCTGGATAAATGGCCGGAGCTCGCCATTCACGCCTTGGAGATCTTGTCATGCCCCGCAGACAGCGTTCTCTCTGAACGTGTGTTCAGCGCTGCTGGTGGTGTGCTGACAGATAAGCGCACGCGGCTGTCCACTGAGAATGTACAGTCATGGCCAAAAGTTTTGA
The DNA here is from genome assembly GCA_033576555.1 of Oophaga sylvatica. Lineage (NCBI taxonomy): Eukaryota > Metazoa > Chordata > Amphibia > Anura > Dendrobatidae > Oophaga > Oophaga sylvatica. The sequence goes on from JARQOD010000001.1 coordinate 104,272,339, forward strand.
GAATGACACAAATATTAATTTTTACAAAGTCTACTGCTTCACTTTTTCTAATAGCAATTTGCATATACTCCAGAATGTTATAAAGAGTGATCAGCTTAACAGCAATTACTTGCAAAGTCAATATTTGGCTAGAAAATGAACTTTATCCCCCAAAACACATTTCAACATCATTGCAGCCCTGCCTTAAAAGGACCAGCTAACCTCTTTTCAGTGATTGCTCCATTAACACAGGTGTGGGTGTTGATGAGGACATGGCTGGAGATCAATCTGTCATGATTAAGTAAGAATGACACCACTGGACACTTTAAAAGGAGGCTGGTGCTTGGCATCATTGTTTCTCTTCTGTTAACCATGGTTATCTCTAAAGAAACACGTGCAGTCATCATTGCAATGCACAAAAATGGCCTAACAGGGAAGAGTATCGCAGCTAGAAAGATTGCACCTCAGTCAACAATCTATCGCATCATCAAGAACTTCAAGGAGAGAGGTTCCATTGTTGCCAAAAAGGCTTCAGGGTGCCCAAGAAAGACCAGCAAGCGCCAGGACCGTCTCTTAAAAGTGTTTCAGCTGCGGGATCGGGCTACCAGAAGTGCAGAGCTTGCTCAGGAATGGCAGCAGGCAGGTGTGTGTGCATCTGCACGCACTGTGAGGCTGAGACTCTTGGAGCAAGGCCTGGTCTCAAGGAGGGCAGCAAAGAAGCCACTTCTCTCCAGAAAAAACATCATGGACAGACTGATATTCTGCAAAAGGTACAGGCAGTGGACTGCTGAGGACTGGGGTAAAGTTATTTTCTCTGATGAATCCCCTTTTCGATTGTTTGGGACATCAGGAAAACGCCTCATTCGGAGAACACAAGGTGAGCGCTACCACCAGTCTTGTCTCATGCCAACTGTTAAGCATCCTGAAACCATTCATGTGTGGGGTTGCTTCTCAGCCAAGGGAATCGGCTCTCTCACAGTCTTGCCTAAAAACACAGCCATGAATAAAGAATGGTACCAGAATGTCCTCCAAGAGCAACTTCTCCCAACCCTCCAAGAGCAGTTTGGTGATCAACAATGCCTTTTCTAGCATGATGGAGCACCTTGCCATAAAGCAAAGGTGATAACTAAATGGCTCAGGGAACAAAACATAGAGATTTTGGGTCCATGGCCTGGAAACTCCCCAGATCTTAATCCCATTGAGAACTTGCGGTCAATCATCAAGAGACGGGTGGACAAACAAAAACCTAAACATTCTGACAAAATGAAAGCATTGATTGTGCAAGAATGGACTGCTATCAGTCAGGATTTGGTCCAGAAGTTGATTGAGAGCATGCCAGGGAGAATTGCAGAGGTCCTGAAGAAGAAGGGTCAAAACTGCAAATATTGACTTGCTGCATTAACTCATTCTAACTGTCAATATAAGCTTTTGTTACTCATATGTTTGCAATTATTATATTTCTGTCTGTGATAAAAACATCTGTCAAACACACATAAAAAACAGAGGGCAGCAGATCATGTGAAAATATAATATTTGTGTCATTCTCAAAACTTTTGGCCATGACTGTAGACAGACTCACGTTCATAAAGATGAACAAATCATGGATCCGCAAGGACTTTTCAACCCCTGTGTCATCCTGGGGAGAGTAAAAGCTTGAGGATTTGGTAAAATCACCTCAAACGTTTTAAGCTTTAAAATTGCTAATAATTTGTAGCTGCATCTAGGCCGGAAAATAATTTTGGGCCTGTAGCAGTGTGTGTTACTCATTCTAATAGGCCATCTATACTAAGCTCCACCAGCTTTCAAATTAATACTAATTTTTAGCTGCATCTTGCCTGTAGAATAATTTTGGGCCTGTAGCAGCGTGTGGTACTCATTCTAATAGGCCATCTATACTAAGCTCCACCAGCTTTCAAATTAATAATTATTAATTTATAATTATAATTATTTTTAGCTGCATCTTGCCTGTAGAATAATTTTGGGCCTGTAGCAGTGTGTGTTACTCATTCTGATAGGCCATCTATACTAAGCTCCACCAGCTTTCAAATTAATAATAATTTTTGTTCTCTCTGAACGTGTGTTCAGCGCTGCTGGTTGTGTGCTGAGTCTGACAGATAAGCGCACGCGGCTGTCCACTGAGAATGTAGACAGACTCACGTTCATAAAGATGAACAAATCATTGATCTGCATGGACTTTTCTACCCCTGTGTCATCCTGGGGAGAGTAAAAGCTTGAGGATTTGGTAAAAACACCTCACCAACCGTTTTAAGCAACTCTGGGGCAATTGATGCTACTTAAGTGGTGTCTGTGCCCCAAATTTTTGGAAAAAATGGAGACTCTTTTTGTAGTCCCCTTGCTGTGTTTTACGTGACGTTGGCATTGTCAATTACAGGTGGGTTGGGTCTTTCCCCACCCCCCTTTTAACCGTAAGAAACTACATACACTATGGCTTGGGGTAAGACAGATGGTTGAGTGTGAAGACTAGAGCTGTTTACTCATACTATAGCCTGGGAATCAGAGGTCTGCTCCAAAGCTTGAGTGTCTGCTAGTCAGCGGAGTAGCCACCGCTGTAGATATAATTACAAATTTTTAACTGCATCTTGCCTGGACAATTATTTTGGGCCTAGTAGCAGTGTCTGCTAGTCAGCGGAGTAGCCACCGGCTGTAGATCTAATTACAAATTTTTAACTGCATCTAACCCAGACAATAATTTTGCAACCAAATTCAGATAGACGGTTTCAAAGGAGCGCCAGGCTGGCGGTAAATGCAGAAGAGATTAAGGTTGTCCGCTGCAGCTCCGGCCGGGTACCTCAAGAGAGGATCAGACATAAGTGATGATAAGCAATCCGGTCACAAGGAGCGCGAGGGACGCAATTCAGCTGATATTAAAAAATCTTCATTTATTGATATCCACAACGCGTTTCAACGGAATAGCTCCGTCTTCCTCAGGTGGCAGTTATACATAGAATGGAGTAGGAAAGCTATATAAAGGTGGAGCAGCAAATGAAAATTAAAAGGCAATTAATCAGAACACCCACATGATTAAAAATGCAAATATGACTGCAAAAAAGAAAAAAAAAACACAGATAAATTGAATAAAACCAACTTAAAAACGACATAAAAACAATGTACACAAGGAAAAATAAATGAAAATAAATAAATAAATAACAAAATACATATATTACGTGACTTTTTCAATAGTGAGGTTTAACCCCTCAGGGGTCAGTGTACCAAGTTTAAAATTCCAGAAACTCTCCTTTGTTATTAGATTATTATACCGATCAGGCATATCATGTGGTATCTGGTCAATAACAGTGAGTTTTAACTAATTCAAATTCTTTTGGTGCACTAGGGAGAAATGTTTTGAGAGACTGTGTAGCATGAACCTATTTCGGATATTTTGACGGTGCTTGTTGAGCCTTGCATGCATCATCTGTATCGTCCGACCGATGTACTGCAACCCACAGCCGCACTCAATTAAATAAATAATGTAGCACGATTGGCAATTGACATGACAGTTGATTTTAAAAATGGTGCCTGTGGTACGAGATTGAAATTCTTGCACCCCATTCATAATAGAGACGCAACATAAACACTTAGAGGTCCTACATGCAAAACAACCCGGATTAGAATTTATCCAGGTTGCAGATGAAGATAAGGACTTGAGAGTTGTGTTGCTGGGGGCAACTAGATTTTGAAGAGTTCGGTTTTTCCGAAAAAACGACAATAATTTTGGGCCTAGTAGCAGTGTCTGCTAGTCAGCGGATTAACACAGCTGTTAAGCAAGCTACACCACCTGTACTTTGGACACTTAATTTTTTCAAAGGAAATGCTTCGGGCCCCCGGGAAAATCAGTGAAGAGCATCGGGGAGGCACCCCATGGCACAGGGGCTGTGAGTGGCGGTAGGACGCCTTGCGGTGGACCGCCAAGCTCAATCCTTATAAAAGCTTTTTAACTGCAGCAGCTTTACTGGACGCTACTGGACCTGGCATTACCGCGGCTGCTGGCATGAGACTTGCCCTCCAATAGATCCTTGTAAAAGGATTTAAAGTGTACTCATTCAAATTAGAGAGACAATTTAAATAAAAATGATTAGACCTGCCTCCACCACAGGGGGGCTCGCTCAACCCACCAGCGGACAGGCACCAGTATTGGGAGAGGGGCTGGCCGTCAGGGTCCATCGCAGCTCTGGCACAAACCCGGCGACACGCCGGTCGCACAGGCAGGAAAGGACTGGCCGTGTCGGCTTGGCACTTTTTTGGTTTTAGTAGGGCATGACATGCCTATATCTGTGTCTCCCCCTCCTTTTAATCCTCCACCTTTTTTCTTTTCGCATGACTATATGTACTTGCCACTTTTCCATGTGTTAGTTGTGTCTTGTGAGCAATTTGTCAGCTTTTGGACACCTTTGAAGTGTTTTCTATGTGTTTTCTTTGTGTTTCTATGTGTTTTGGTTTGCCTGCCATTGGTTTTAATGGTGTTCGATGGTGTTCGACGAACAGTTCGTCGAACACACGGCTGTTCGGCGAACCGAACTCGAACACTACGGGGGTGGCTCATCACTAATTGTAAATTTTTCAATATTTACACATGCAATTTTCACAACCAATGCTCAGTATAGACCGTTTAACATATATGACACATCAGACAAAGGAAGCAGAGATACAGATCAATTTCATAGCCAACATGGCTCCATAAGCAAAATATAAGGCGGCAATTTAACAGTACACTTACTTTTGGTCGGGTGTCAACAACATAAAGGAAATCACTTCCTGGATTTGCTTTTTTGATCGCCTGTAACATCTGCTCATCCTCGAGGCAGCGAGCACTGAACCCGGAGAGAGGTTGACTACTTCTACAAATGGAGGCCTAGCAAAAAAAAAAAAAAGTCTCAGAAACTAAAAACTGCAATATGCATCACATTGACATTTTTGATGCACAGCATCTGATCATCTAGGCTTCTTATATCTTTAACTGGTCCGGGAAACCATTCATTGGGTCACAGGATGATTAGGGCTCTGTTCACATATACACCAGGAAGCTGCAGATGCATACAAAAATACTATCCATATGCCCCCCCCAAATATACCAAAAGGGTCTCCTTTAGGTGTAAATTGGACAGTTGTGTAATTTTTTAAGGCTATGCTATTTTCTGCAAAGGGCACCAATAAAAAAAAGTTTATTATATGGTATATATGGGAATCAAGGTGACATATTCCTCTGCATATATCCCCGCATGTGTTGTGGCTGTGAGACATGCAGCGGCGGGGATTAGAACATAATACTCGAGCAAGCCCGCATGTGTTGCGGCTGTGAGACATGCAGTGGCGGGGATTAGAACATAATACTCGAGCAAGCCTGCATGTGTTGTGGCTGTGAGACATGCAGTGGCGGGGATTAGAACATAATACTCGAGCAAGCCCGCATGTGTTGTGGCTGTGACACATGCAGCGGCAGGGATTAGAACATAATACTCGAGCATGCCCGCATGTGTTGTGGCTGTGACACATGCAGCGGCAGGGATTAGAACATAATACTCGAGCAAGCCCGCATGTGTTGTGGCTGTGAGACATGCAGCGGCGGGGATTAGAACATAATACTCGAGCAAGCCCGCATGTGTTGTGGCTGTGAGACATGCAGCGGCGGGGATTAGAACATAATACTCGAGCAAGCCCGCATGTGTTGTGGCTGTGACACATGCAGCGGCAGGGATTAGAACATAATACTCGAGCAAGTCCGCATGTGTTGTGGCTGTGAGACATGCAGTGGCAGGGATTAGAACATAATACTCGAGCAAGCCCGCATGTGTTGTGGCTGTGAGACATGCAGCGGCGGGGATTAGACCATAATACTCGAGCAAGCCCGCATGTGTTGTGGCTGTGAGACATGCAGTGGCGGGGATTAGAACATAATACTCGAGCAAGCCCGCATGTGTTGTGGCTGTGACACATGCAGCGGCAGGGATTAGAACATAATACTCGAGCAAGCCCGCATGTGTTGTGGCTGTGAGACATGCAGTGGCGGGGATTAGAACATAATACTCGAGCAAGCCTGCATGTGTTGTGGCTGTGAGACATGCAGTGGCGGGGATTAGAGAATAATAATCGAGCAAGCCCGCATGTGTTGTGGCTGTGACACATGCAGCGGCAGGGATTAGAACATAATACTCGAGCAAGTCCGCATGTGTTGTGGCTGTGAGACATGCAGTGGCAGGGATTAGAACATAATACTCGAGCAAGCCCGCATGTGTTGTGGCTGTGAGACATGCAGCGGCGGGGATTAGACCATAATACTCGAGCAAGCCTGCATGTGTTGTGGCTGTGAGACATGCAGTGGCGGGGATTAGAACATAATACTCGAGCAAGCCCGCATGTGTTGTGGCTGTGAGACATGCAGCGGCGGGGATTAGACCATAATACTCGAGCAAGCCCGCATGTGTTGTGGCTGTGAGACATGCAGCGGCGGGGATTAGAACATAATACTCGAGCAAGCCCGCATGTGTTGTGGCTGTGATTCATGCAGTGGCGAGGATTAGAACATAATACTCGAGCAAGCCCGCATGTGTTGTGGCTGTAAGACATGCAGTGGCGGGATTAGAACATAATACTCGAGCAAGCCCGCATGTGTTGTGGCTTTGAGACATGCAGTGGCGGGGACTAGAACATAATACTCGAGCAAGCCCGCATGTGTTGTGGCTGTGACACATGCAGCGGCAGGGATTAGAACATAATACTCGAGCAAGCCTGCATGTGTTGTGGCTGTGAGACATGCAGCGGCAGGGATTAGAACATAATACTCGAGCAAGCCTGCATGTGTTGTGGCTTTGAGACATGCAGCGGCAGGGATTAGAACATAATACTCGAGCAAGCCCGCATGTGTTGTGGCTGTAAGACATGCAGTGGCGGGATTAGAACATAATACTCGAGCAAGCCCGCATGTGTTGTGGCTTTGAGACATGCAGCGGCAGGGATTAGAACATAATACTCGAGCAAGCCCGCATGTGTTGTGGCTGTGAGACATGCAGCGGCGGGGATTAGAACATAATACTCGAGCAAGCCCACATGTGTTGTGGCTGTGAGACATGCAGTGGCGGCGATTAGAACATAATACTCGAGCAAACCCGCATGTGTTGTGGCTGTGAGACATGCAGCGGCGGGGATTAGAACATAATACTCGAGCACACCGAAGACACTCAGTCAGCACCCGTGCATGTTCCAATCTGAGCGCGTTCGCTCATCACTGACTGTCATACCTAATACTTACATTGTTATCTTGGCAATAATAGGACAGAGTGGGAAATCGGCCTCGGCTCCTAAATTTAGAGCTCCCAACGATGATTGGCACACTGGCAGGTTTAGGTACGTACAGGTCAGTGGGATATGTATCACATACCTGAAAGACATTTATATTAGTGTTCTAGTACTAGATTAACAGCACATGTTATATATATAAAGCTTTAAGGAGAATTCCATTAATTAATTCATAACTCTGATTACACTTTGGTTTCATCCCTATTGTGGAGGAGGAACAATTTTATATTGATTTTACATAAATATATCAAATAAACCAACGGACATGCGTGAAATACAGTTGCTATAATTAATACACCTGGCCCAGTAATATTAGCAGCTGTACGTATATGTCCTGGGCACACCATAATCCCATCTGTATCATACCCTAAATTACGGCAATACATCCATGCACAAAGGTGGTTTCTCCGGTCTGGTTATTTTGCCATATCTACAGAAATTACTATGAAAGCAAAGATTCATAGAAAAAAATACGGCGCGGATGTGGGAGCTGCTTCTCATTGGTCCTGTACAGTTTATAAAAATAGAAGATGATCCCGGAGCTCGAAGATATCACCATTTACTAGTATTAAAATTTCCCACCTGAACATATCCAGGCGCTCTCCTCTGTTACATGCTCACATTTTTCCCTTCCATGCTTCTTTTGAGTAGAATATGTCACTTAGAGAATAACATTGTGGTTAAACCTCGGAGACTTAAAGTAAGGTGTCATCAAAATATGATTTATTCAATTTTTTGATTTACATGTATTTTTTTAATTTTGTCAATATTTTTGGGGACATAAGATTATCTGTATTTAAAAAAAAAAACAATATTAGAAATCTTGCCATTTTCACAATGGCCACTTGGGATTTTTTAGACTCATACTTTCTGTCCTTTCAGTAAGAGTTTTCAGCAGGCTCCTTATCAGCAGAGGCAGGATTGCAATAACAGGAAACACCTTCATACACCAGATCCACCAATCACAACTGGAGATTGTCACCGCTGACCCTTTACCACTTCCCTTCGCAATGACCTTTGCATATGGCTTTGCTGTGATATGGGAAAAAAAGTTTAACTCAAAAACCTGATTTAAACGATAGGTAATTTTTTGATGACACCATTGCCTTTAGGAATGAGGGAGGGGGAAGCACTCCGCTTGCTCCTTCACTGGAACTTGTGAAGCCCTGGATGATAGAGGCGAGTGATCAAGCAGAGTAAAGAACTCAGACTACACTTGTACAGGAACATGTAAGAGAGGAGACCTCCAACAATTGCGGAGGTGGACGATTTTAATATTAGAATATGGTGAAAGTTAGGAGCTCTGGGAATATCTTCCACCTTTAAACTCCAAATTACTATCCACAATGGCAACTCATAAGAATTCTTTATGTGTTTAGTTAATGTTTCAGTCTTAAAGACCCACTCAAGGGTTTTTATATTTATTCCCTCCCTCCATTAGCAATTAGTGTGTTTAGTGTGTGCATTAAAATAATGGCCCATTGCTGTCTTCTACCGTTTCCAGCGCTGCTCCGGTCCCCAACTGCATAATATGACCATCAGCTCCCACAGTGTGGACCACACGTCACTTTCTCAAGTCTATGAGACTCAGATTGAAGGAACTAATGTTTCAGTGTAAGCCAGCATGTCAGAGCAGTGGTCAACATCATGCAGGAGAGGATCGAAGCAGCGCTATAAACGGCAGAAGACACAAATAGGTAAGTGTTTTAATAAGCACGCGATACTGATGCCCGACTGGTGTTTTGAATCATCACTCGTCAGCCAGTCATAGTCCAAAACAAATGATCACTTGCTTAAATGAAACCGCTGACAATAGTTCATTATGGTTGAACTCATCTAGCGTTTAACTTTCATCCAATGTGTTTGGCCATCTTTATTTCACTCAAGTTGGATTGACATGAGTTTTGTTTAATCCACCATCAATAGTATTTCTACCAGGAACAGTCTCTTGCTCTCTGGCCATGAGGAAAACGATATTTGGAAAGGTTGAATTTAGTGATGAGTGCATGTGCTCGTATAACATCTTATGCGAGCACGCTCCGGTGTTATCCCAGTATCTGAGCATGCTCGTATAATATGTTCTAGTCCCTGCGGTTGCACGATTTGCGGCTTTTAGAAAGTCTGAACACATTTGGGGATTGCCTGTTTGTTAGGGAATCCTCACTTGTTCAGGCTGTCTCACAGCCTTAAATGATGCAGCTACCGGGACTTGAACATAATATACGAGGACGCCCAGATACTCGGATAACACCAGAGCCATTGATGTGGTCTTCAACTTTTTTTTTTCTGACTACTGGAAAAAGATCCCTTTATTCTGAAATCTCTGATTTGATCTACTAATTGCTTGCTCTTACTTACACGATTGTCACGATTTACATCACTGAGCTGCCACTGGCTTTTTGGTACGCCCATTCGGATATATTCCTCTTTCAAGTCAATTAGCTTCCATCCTTCCTCCCGCTCAGCTTTGTCCAGTTTTGGATTAAACGAAAAGCAATACAGCTCTTCATACTTGACTAAGAAAAAAACAGGACATGTAGAAATACAAACAGCACAATAAAGAAAGCGTGTTACAGTCAATATGCTGGAGGGGTTGGCCACTTTAACAAGAATGGTGGGACATGGTTCTGGCCAATTGCTAATACACATATGGACACACAGATTTGGACACACGTATTCATTGAATTCCGTTTTTTATTTTTCAGTCTGATTCCCACAGGTGTATAAATCCTAGCACTGAGCCACGTAGTCTGCCTTTACTAACATTTGTGCTGGAATGGGTCGTTCTGGAGAGCTCAGTGATACCAGCGTGGTTCTGTAATAGGAGACATCAGTGGAACAAGTCACTTATGATATTTCTTCTCTTCTAAATTATCCGCCATCACCTGTGAGTGAGATCATTGAAAAGTGGAAGGAACCAGAGCAACAAAGTGGAGACCATGTAGCGTTACAGAGCGGGGTCACCAAGTGCTGAAGTCCATAATGTATAAGCGCCCAAACCTCCTCTGTCACTAACATCAGCAGCAAAAACAAAGCAGCTGCATTCACGCCTTACATCACCAAGCACAATTGCAAACATAGGATGGAGTGGTATAAAGCTCATCACCACAGATCTCTGTAGCAGTGAAACGTGATGGGTGGGGTGAAGAATAACGCTTCTCTATCTGGCAGTCTGATGGAGGAGTCTGCCTTTGTCAGGTGCCAGGAGATTGGTACCTGACTGACAGCATTGTAACCCCTAATAATCCCGTAATAATCTGTCCATGTACCCTGGTTCTATTTGACCAGGGACGGATTTTATTACGTCATTTCGACATGGTGCGCAGATGATTGCCGCTGGGAGTCAGCTGATTCTGACCGCTGACACATGGCACTAAGTGCCAGAAGCGGTCACGCACCGCTCCCATCACTTTCTCCCAAAATGCTGTGATCTAATGTGATTGCAGTATTCCAGGAGTCGGAAGAGGGCCGACAGCACCTCAGCCTTTGGATCAGAGACCAAGCGGCGTGATGTGGGTTCCCGATCGTTGTCATGGTGACCCGATGTCATCATGACGACATTCAGGTCACCAGAGCTGGGAAAGTTGCTGATCATGCGCAGTGCATGATCAGCAACTTTGTCAGTACGGCGCTGACAGTTTCTACAGCATGGGGATGGTGCTGCATCCCCATAATATACAAGCGATCAGCCTGCAAAAAATGATAGTTCCATATTGAGACAAAGTAAAAAAAAAAAGAAAAAAAACAATTTTTTAAATAATTGGAAAAATTTTTAAAAAAATCAAAAATAATAAAAAAATCAAAAGATATTGTATCGATTAATAAATTTGTGTGAAGAAAAAAAATATAAACAATAAAGTACACATATTTGGTATCACCGCATCCGCAACGACCCGACCTATAAAACTGTCCCACTAGTTAACCCCTTTAGTGAACATAATAAAAATAAGTAGATAGAAAACAAGGCAAAAAACAATGCTGTATCATCATGCCGCCGAAACAAAATGGAATAAAACGCGATAAAAAAAGATGGATATAGATAAACATGGTACCGCTGAAAACATCACCTTGTCCCGCAAAAAAAAAAAAAGCTGCCATACAGCTCCATCAGCGAAAAAATACAAAAGTTATAAAGTGATGCAAAAATAGTATTTTTTTCTATAAAATACTTTTTATTGTGTAAAAGCGCCAAAACATAAAAAACAATATACGGTAATCGTACTGACCCGAAAAATAAAAACAAACTGCCTTATCAATTTTAACACACATGGAATGGCATAACCCCCTCCCCACCCAAAAGAAATTCTTGAATTGCTGGTTTTTGTTCATTCTGCTTCCCAAAAATCGGAATAGAATGCAATCAAAAAACGTCATGTGCCCAAAAATGGTACCACTAAAAACATTGACTCGTCCCGCAAAAAACAAGCCCTCACACAACTCTGTGGGCCAAAATATGGAAAATTATTTTCAAAAAATTTTTTTTTTCAATAAAAAGCATCTCTTAGTGTGTGACAGCAGCCAAACATAAAAACCCAATATAAATCTGGTATCGCTGTAAACGCACCGACCCAAAGAATAAAGTCACCTAATCACTTATACCGCATGAGGAACGGCGTAAAAAACAAATAAAACCAATTTTTTACCTGCTGTTGATTTTTTCATTGTCCCTCCCAAAGATCACAGCAAGGCTCGGCGCACATTTATCCTGCGCTCTGTGCTCAGCGCTTGCACTGGAGTTTCCATGTAAATCTCTGAAATTCGTGATTGAGACGCAACCTCTGGCGGAAGATTCCCTATAATGAGGCAGATGGAGGAATTTTGGACGCCGTCTGATCTGTGATCCGGCGGTGTCTTTCTTTCTTATGATTGCACAAAAGTGTCATCGGCCACAGTTTTGTGCACTTTTGAAAAGAAAGAAACCGCTAAACAGAGGCTAGACGGAGTTCAGAGTAACTCTGCTGCCTCATTATAGTGAATGGATCCCTTTGGGGTTTCATCTGACTCACGTCACTCAGATTTAGATGGAAACCCCAAAGTAAATGCTCAGCGTAGAGCGCAGCATAAATGTGATGCCAAATGTTATGTAAAATCCCAATAAAAGCTTCGACTCAATCCACACAAAAAAGTAAGACCCCACTCAGGTCTGTCATCTGTTAATGGAAATTTAGGGGGCTTACACGTTATTGATAGCACAAAGGCTCTGGAAAAGCTAAATGTCTCCTCACTCACCAAAAGAAATTCACCAAATTCTCCACTCTCAAAGTCAAATGCCCCCCTTCCTTCTGAGCCCCACAGTGTGCCTAAACCACATATTGCGTTAGTTTGACATTTCTGAAGCGATGAGAGCCCGCCTAACTTACAGGTGCATGCCTCTAGAAGCACGGGTTGGGCATAACGTACTGGTCACTACAGCGTACTGGTCACTACAATGGCAATTTGAAATTTTCACTTGGCAACATTCATTGCTACTTTTTTCTGGAAAATACCCATGGAGTCAAAATCATCACTACACCTGTAGATAAATTCCCTAAGGGGTATAGTTTCCAAAATGGTGTCACTTGAGGGAGCTTTCTGCTCTTCCAGCTATTAGGGGCTCTGTATATGGAGTCCGCAAACTGTTCTAGGAAAATCTGCGCTCCAGGAGGCAAATAGCGCTCCGTTCCTTCCGAGTCTCTCCTTATAGCTAAGTATTAAGTACTGTACAGCCACATATGGGGTATTGCCACGTTCAGCAGAAATTGTGGGACAAATTTTGGTGCAATTTTTACCCACACCCATCCTCAAAAAGCCTCCCCTTTACCCATCCCCTGTGCCTAGCTATCACACTCTATCACTTCTCCCCTATGCCTCAAAACTATCGGAACAGAATGTCCATCTTGAACTCCCACCTCTCCTCCTGCTCCCTCTTTGACTGGTTACAATCTGGCTTTCGTCTGCATCATTCAACCAAAACTGCCCTAACTAAAGTCACCAATGATCTTCTGACCGCCAAAGCCAAGCAACACTACTTTGTCCTCCTCCTGCTTGACCTGTCCTCTGCTTCGACACTGTGGGCCATTTCCTTTTATTATAGATTCTCTCATCTCTTGTTATCACAGATTTCACCCTTTCTTGGATCTCTTCATAGCTAGCAGATCGGACTTTCAGAATCTCCCACTCAAACACTACCTCCTCATCTCGCCACCTATCTGTGGGTGTCCCCCAATGTTCAGTTCTAGGACCCCTGCTCTTCTCCATCTACTCCTTCGGCCTTAAACAGCTCATATGTAGAGTCTCAAAGCCTTCAGTATCATCTCTATGCTGATGACACACAGATCTACCTCTCTGGACCTGATATCACCTCCTTACTAACCAGAATCCCACAATGTCCGCTATTTCATCTTTCTTCTCTGCTCGATTTCTAAAACTTAACATGGGCAAAACAGAATTCATCATCCTTCCTCATCTCACTCAACCTCCACTACAGACCTATCCATCAAAGGTAATGGCTGCTCACTCTCCCCAGTCTCGCAAGCTCGCTGCCTCAGGGTAACCCTTAACTCTGCTTTCTCCTTCAAACCACACATCCAAGCCCTTTCCACCGCCTGCCAACTCCAACTCAAAAATATTTCCAGCATCCGTACACTTCTTAAACAAGAATCTGCAAAAACACTAGTGCATGTCCTCATCTCCCGCCTTGACTACTGCAACCTCCTAGTCTGTGACCTCACTTCTAATACTCTTGCACCCCGGTAATCGATCCTAAACTCAGCTGCCAGACTAATCCACCTGTCCCCCAACCATTTCCCAGCTTCTCTTTTATGTCAATCCCTGCACTGGCTCCCCATTGCCCAGAGACTCCAGTTCAAAACCCTAACCATGGCGTACAAAGCCATCCGCAACCTGTGTCCTCCATAGATCTGTAACCTAGTCTCACGGTACTTATCTGCACACAACCGCCGATCCTCACACAATCTCCTTCTCTACTCCCCGCTTATCTGGTCTTCTCACAATCACATACAAGATTTCTCCCGAACATCCTAAACTCACTAACACAAAATACCAGACTCTCGCCTACCGTGGAAACCTTTAAAAGGAACCTGAAGACCTACCTCTTCCGACAAGCCCAAAACCTACAGTAGCCCTCGTTCCACCATACTGCTGCAAGACCAGCTCTATCCTCACCTATTGTATCCTCACCCTTCCCTTGTGAGCCCTCGCGGGCAGGGTCCTCTCTCCTCTAGTACCAGTTGTGACTTGTACTGTTCATGATTATTGATGCTTGTTTTTCATTATGTATACCCCTTTTCACATATAAAGCGCCATGGAATAAATGGCGCTATAAACATGAATAATATTAAACCTGGCACCGGCACAGAAAGGTCATAGATTGCTCCTGCCGGCGAATCAGCTGCTCCACGTCAACAGAACAGCTCTTCTTCCGGGCTGCTGATGTGACGTCAGTGGAAGGTGCTGAATCGCTGGCAGGAGCGGTCTGTGATAACTCTACGCCGGCAGAGATTGGCACCAGGCACAACAGGCAGGTAGTCAGCAACTACCTGCCTGTTAGTACTTGGGCACATTTTAAGGAAAAATTTCCCGGATAACCCCTTTAAGTGGTTAAAATACACTTAGAAGCCTGAGCTAGTTTTACATAGAAATACATACGTTCATTCTTTTCCCCATTTTCTGGGGAAATTTTCAGGTGATTTTCAAAGGGGAACTGCTCAAAATCTGCCTGAAAAAAACATTTTGTGATATAGCTAACAGATTATATAATATACTAGCTGAAGAGCCCGGCGCTGCCCGGGCATAGTACCTAACTACGGTTAGTTATAACAAATTGTAATGATTATATCTATATACAAGTATTCAGCTTTCTCCCCATTATGTAGATAGGGCCAAAATAGTTTGGCGATTTGGAACGTGCGGGGGTTAAAATTTCCATTCAACACATAGCCTATGATGCTCCTGGGGTTGAGATGTGCGGGCATGCAAAATTTCATGCCCGTAAGTACAACGGTGCAGATTCCTATCCCGGGCCAAAATTATTTGCCAATTTGGAATACGCGGGGTTAAAATTTAGACTCAAAACCTAGCCTATGACGCTCCCGGGGTCGAGACGTGCGGGTGTGCAAAATTTCATGCCCGTAAATGCAGATTCCTATGCCGGACATACACACAAGCATTCAGCTTTCTCCCCATTATGTAGATAGGGCCAAAATTGTTTGGCGATTTGGAACGCGCGGAGTTAAAATTTCCATTCAACACATAGCCTATGATGCTCCTGGGGTTGAGATGTGCGGGCATGCAAAATTTCATGCCCGTAAGTACAACGGTGCAGATTCCTATCCCGGGCCAAAATTATTTGCCGATTTGGAATGCGCGGGGTTAAAATTTCGACTCAAAACCTAGCCTATGACGCTCCCGGGGTCGAGACGTGCGGGTGTGCAAAATTTCATGCCCGTAAATGCAGATTCCTATGCCGGACATACACACAAGCATTCAGCTTTCTCCCCATTATGTAGATAGGGCCAAAATTGTTTGGCGATTTGGAACGCGCGGGGTTAAAATTTCCATTCAACACATAGCCTATGATGCTCCTGGGGTTGAGATGTGCGGGCATGCAAAATTTCATGCCCGTAAGTACAACGGTGCAGATTCCTATCCCGGGCCAAAATTATTTGCCGATTTGGAATGCGCGGGGTTAAAATTTCGACTAAAAACCTAGCCTATGACGCTCCCGGGGTCGAGACGTGCGGGTGTGCAAAATTTCATGCCCGTAAATGCAGATTCCTATGCCGGACATACACACAAGCATTCAGCTTTCTCCCCATTATGTAGATAGGGCCAAAATTGTTTGGCGATTTGGAACGTGCGGGGGTTAAAATTTCCATTCAACACATAGCCTATGATGCTCCTGGGGTTGAGATGTGCGGGCATGCAAAATTTCATGCCCGTAAGTACAACGGTGCAGATTCCTATCCTGGGCCAAAATTATTTGCCGATTTGGAATGCGCGGGGTTAAAATTTCGACTAAAAACCTAGCCTATGACGCTCCCGGGGTCGAGACGTGCGGGTGTGCAAAATTTCATGCCCGTAAATGCAGATTCCTATGCCGGACATACACACAAGCATTCAGCTTTCTCCCCATTATGTAGATAGGGCCAAAATTGTTTGACGATTTGGAACGTGCGGGGGTTAAAATTTCCATTCAACACATAGCCTATGATGCTCCTGGGGTTGAGATGTGCGGGCATGCAAAATTTCATGCCCGTAAGTACAACGGTGCAGATTCCTATCCCGAGCCAAAATTATTTGCCGATTTGGAATGCGCGGGGTTAAAATTTCTACTCAAAACCTAGCCTATGACGCTCCCGGGGTCGAGACGTGCGGGTGTGCAAAATTTCATGCCCGTAAATGCAGATTCCTATGCCGGACATACACACAAGCATTCAGCTTTCTCCCCATTATGTAGATAGGGCCAAAATTGTTTGGCGATTTGGAACGCGCGGGGTTAAAATTTCGATTCAAAACATAGCCTAGGACTCTTTCGGGGTCGAGACGTGCGGGCGTGCAAAATTTCATGCCCGTAAGTGCGACGGTGCGGATTCCAATCCCGGACAAACATACCCACATACATACACACATACATACATTCTGCTTTATATATTAGATGACACAAAGGGAATTAGTGTTAGTTACATCATATAAAGTAATCCTATTCATATAATACCTGGTCGCGAGAGTCTGGCTAGAGATATGTAGATATCATGGCAGTCTCTTTCCTGAGGGATGATGAGCTGTATAATCTGAAAGTTCTTACAGCGCAGAAGTAATGGACAACCTGAAGCCGTCGTTGCTTGTTTTTCAATACCAGAGATCAGACTGTGAAGAATCTATAAATATAAAAGAAATCACAGAAAACCTGATACATCGCTGACAATGTGTAAAGTTTACTGCTGACAGATCATGCAGCAGCGCCAAAGAACACAGAAGGTAGAGGTGCGCATCCGACCCAGCAAACCCACCAATCACCTGAACGAAGGAGCGATGATGCTCTATCAAGTGCCACAACCCCTCCATTGTTGAGCAGGCACTGCTCCATACGCTATAGCACGTTACAAGTGTGGGAAGAAAGGTGACGAAATGTACATATATTTTATACAGTGGGGGAAATAATATTTGATCCCTTGCTGATTTTGTAAGTTTGCCCACTGACAAAGACATGAACAGTCTATAATTTTATGGGTAGGCTAATTTTAACATTGAGAGATAGAATATAAAAAAAATAAAATAAAATCCAGAAAATCACAATGTATAAATTACAGAAATTTATTTGCAAATTTACAAAATCAGCAAGGGATCAAATACTTATTTCCCCCACTGTGTATCTAGAAAATACTAAATAGATGTTAACTAACCCAAGTTTCCTTGCGAGTTTCTGAGATATTTTCCACAAAGATGACATGCGTTGCTGTGAGATACAAGGTTCCCAACACTGGCTTTCTAGAGGATATCCGGTCAAGCAGGCGGACATTTTCAACCTTCAGGAGTTAAAATGGAACAAGAACACAGATTAGTACAAAATGGCCCCCATGTTCTATGTAGAATAATACACCATGTTTTTGGTGTGAACCGCAGTTCTAAAATGTCAATAAGAGCTCGTTCACACGGCTGTATTTCCGAGTCAGAGTCCTGTCCGTGAAAAAAATTGACATCACTTGGACCAATGTTATTCAATGGGGTAGTGCAGATGAGCATGTGAATAAAATCTCCGCTTGGAATAGTTTTTTTTCGTAAATCGAATGAGACTCACCCACTCAAATCTATGGGTGCACAAAAAAAATATTCAGAGCCACAGTATGGCATCCGGTTCTTACCGATACATTGCAATTCTAGGAAACTGTAAATGGTTCTGCCTAGACTTGATCGGTTTTAGTACGGCAGGAGAATTATTCCCGTTTTCTGCCCTGGATGCATTACCATTTACCTCTCCACTGGAGGCGAGCGTCAGAGTCCCATTCTCAGACGTAGGGCCTGCACATATCACACATTTGTGGCATACCCTGTGGATGACAATACCCCCTTTAAAAGCAGCCAAAGTGTCTCACAACAGGAGATTTTTGTAATAAAAGAGTGCAAAAAAATCTCCGAAAATGTCACTTTTATATCAGGCCCTGATGTGACTCCTAGAGGATCTGGGATTAGAAGGTCCCAACATTTAATAAACTGAAGGTCCTCTTTAGTGGCTATTTGTCTTTTACCTTGAATTGGAGTGGATTTACTTTCATTCTGTGCTGAAAGGGTTAAGGACCCTTTTACTCTTCTGGCTGTGAACTTGTAGCTTGCACTCAGCTGCAGCACCTTGTGACCACTCCCTTCCTCTATATAAACCCACTCCTAGCTTCATTCCTTGCTGGTTATAGTCCATCTATTCTATACTGACCTCTTTGAAGGAGCTTGACTCTGGATAAGGTGAGGTGTTTATGCTATTGCAGCAGTGAAGACTCCTGTTGGAGAAGCTGAGGAGTGTTATTTGTTGTGTCTTTTCCAACTGTTTGTCATACCTTCCTCATGCTGTCTTAGGCCGGCATCACACATGCGAGGAAATCGTCCGACGCTCGCATGTGAAATCCCAGCTCTGGCGCCGGCACTCAGGAGTGGAGCGCGCGGCTACATGTATTTATATGCAGCCGCTGAGCCGCTCGCTCCACTCCTGAGTGCCGGGCCCAGAGCTGGGATTTCACATGCGAGTGTCGGACGATTTCCTCGCATGTGTGATCCCGGCCTTACTGTGGTAGTGGGCCTAGTGTCTTGCTGGCCTATGCACTAGACAGGATAAATTCAGGGCCAGAGAGGGCTTACTCACGTGTTCGCTCACGGGGGAAGGACACTTCTAGAGACGATAGAGAGTGCAGGGATCTGACCCAGGTTTATTTTAGGTGGTGAGTCTGACCCGACTCCCTTTTCCCTATCGCCAGGGCCTTCCTTCTACATCTTCCCTGCAGTTCCCTTTGTGTTGTGCCCCATGCTGGCAGCCTCTGGCTGCCAGCATGACAGAAAAGTCCAACTTCATCTCTGAAATCTAGTTATTTTTTTTTTTTTAGATATAGCCTTTATTAATAACGGCTTTACATCTTGCATGTGATCATATATTCCAACAGCAGAATACAAGCCGCCTTATATGATACAAGCATTTGTGACAGAGGGTCTCCAATGACAACTAAAATAATAGTGAGATTGATTCTTTATGGTATTCATGATCTTTTCCTTCCAAGGCAGATACTTGGGCATAGTGAGGGGGCTACAAAACCCATGAGACCATCTTGTATTTTACAGTTGTAAGATATTATAACACACAGAATATATATATATATATATATATATATAATAATATATATATATATAATATGTAGGGATCCGCTCTGGTAGTCAGGGGCCGGGCCGCAGTAATGAGGCATACACACAGGCTTTTAGTTTAATAGTGGTTTTAGTTCAGTGGTTTTAATAACGGGTTCAACAAAAAGTCCAGATAACAAAATCAAAACAGAACATAAATCACTCCAGTTTGGAGAACCACTGGTCCCAGACTCACCCTTGCTTGGGACGGCTTAACTAAGCGGCTGCAGGACCGCCAGGTGCCATTCCGGTGGTCTGGTACTCGCGTCCTGGTGCACACTGACACACTGTAACAAACACAAGCTTCCAGGCTGACTCCAGCCAAATTCCTTCCTTCCACACACCACCAACTACAACAGCTCCTTGTTTTAAGCCTAGTCCACACCCCAGGTGAGGTACACATCAGCTGACCTGATCACGTGACTATGACCTCATCACAGGTCCTTGAGATCAGGGAAAATCCTGACCAAACTCCAGTCTGCTAGGAGAAATATATCTCCCATCCATCAAGACCCCCTTGGTGTACCACAATATATATATATATAATATATATATATATATATTATATATATATATATATATATTATATATAAAATACACACACTTATATAAAATATATAAATATATAAGCCAACATTAGTAAAAATAATAAAATGTGGAACTGAAATGAACAAGATCAACAAAAGTGTCTGTCACAACAGTGAAAGTCAAAACTCAGTGAAGGTCAACCTGAAAAACATGAAAGTAAATGATGCGTCACTCTTCCCCCACAAGACCTTAAGTAAGTCACAAAGCTTGTTAGGCCTGTTTCACACGTCCAGATATTTCCGGTACCGGAAAAATCTGTACCGGAGATATCCGTATTCGTGTGTCCACGTAGTACATCCGTGTGGTACACGTGTGCCGCATCAGGACCACACGGAGGGCCGCAGGGGAAGAAGCAGCTACGGTAAGCCGCTGTTCCCCTGCCTGTGTTGCTGAAGCCGGCTGTCATTATTCTCTCCTGCTCTGCCGGCAACAGCGTGAGCAGGAGAGAATGAATGAAAAACAAACCGACGTGGTGTCCCCCTTAGTTTTTGAGCCAACCCGACAAAACTATACAGGTGCGGGCTGCTATTCTCAAGCTGGAAAGGTATGAATATGGGCCACCCCCAGCATGAAAACAGCAGCCTGCAGCTGCCCAGAAAAGGTGCATCTATTAGATGCGCCTATTCTGGAGCTTTGTCGGGTTCTTCCCACTTGTCCTGTAGTGGTGGCAAGTGGGGTTGATAAGGGGTTAAGACACCTATTCATTAATAATCCTATAGTAAGTAGAGGGTTAAATAAACGCACACACAATAAGAAGAAAGTATTTTAATGAAAGAATATACTACAGTTTTAAAATCTTTATTATACTCCTAATCCCATATCAAAGCCATTGTTCTCCTGTTTTACACACGGAAACACGGTCCTTGAAAACAGGCTGACATGTGCATAGACCCATTCCTTTGAATGGGTCTACGTGTGTCAGTGTCTCCGGTACGTGAGAAAACTGTCACTACACGTGCCGGAGACACTGACGTGTGAAAGAGGCCTTAGGCCAGTCTCACACATCAAGATAATTCCGGTACCGGAAAAAAAATCTGTACCGGAGATATCTGTGTCTGTGTGTATACGTGGTACATCCGTGTGGCAACCGTGTGTCCCATCAGGACCACACGGACGACCGCCGGGGAAGAAGCGCTACAGTAAGCGCTGTTCCCCCTGCATATAGCGCCGAAGCCGGCTGTCATTATTCTCTCCTGCTCTGCGGGCAAAAGCGCAAGCAGGAGCGAACGAATGAAAAACAAACCGACGTGGTGTCCCCCTTAGTTTTTGAACCAACCCGGCAAAACTATACAGGTGCGGGCTGCTATTCTCAGGCTGGAAAGGGGCCCCCCCCAACCTAAAAACAGAAGCCCGCAGCTGCCAAGAAAAGGCGCATCTATTAGATGAGCCTATTCTGGAGCTTTGTCGGGTTCTTCCCACTTGCCCTGTAGCGGTGGCAAGTGGGGTAATAAGGGGTTAATGTCACCTTTCTATTGTAAGGTGACATTAAGCCCAGGTTAGGAATGGAGAAGCGTCAATAACACACTTATCCATTACTAATCCTAGAGTTATTCAAGGGTTAAATAAACACACACAATAAGAAGAAAGTATTTTAATGCAAGAATACACTACACAGTTTTAAAATATTTACTATACTCCTAATACCATATGAAAGCCATTGTTCTCCTGAAAAAATACAAAATAAAAAAGCAACAATATACCCATACCTGTCCCCCGTACAGTCAAGTCCCACGGCACAATCCATCTTGGGGGGTTGATCAGTTTACAGCCGGAGCGCTGCTAATGCTCGGGCTGTAAACTACTGGGGAATGAATGGAAGCAGCGCGCACAGGCTCAGTGACAAGCGGTGACGTCACTGAGTCTGTGCTCGCTGACAGCTGAACTCCTGTGACCTCAGCACCGTCATTTTCACACATGGGAGAAATACAGGGATTTTTGTGAGTACTCACCGTAAAATCCTTTTCTCCGAGCCGCTCATTGGGGGACACAGAACCATGGGTGTTATACTGCTGCCACTAGGAGGACACTAAGCAAATGCACAAAAAAAGTTAACTCCTCCTTCTGCAGTATACACCCTCTGCTGGCTCTGTTCTGAACCAGTTTGGTGCCAAAGCAGTAGGAGCTCATAAACATAAGTGCAATATGCCAAAAACAAGAATAACTACAAGCCAAATGGCCAAACAGGGTGGGTGCTGTATCCCCCAATGAGCGGCTCGGAGAAAAGTATTTTACGGTGAGTACTCACAAAAATCCCTGTTTCTCCATCTCCTCATTGGGGGACACAGAACCATGGGATGTACTAAAACAGTTCCGGGGTGGGAAAAATCACAACGTGTGAGACCTCACGCACCCAATGCCTTAAAGACTAGTTGACTAGAAGACAGACTTACAGATGCGAAACTGCCGATTGCAGAATTTGTCTGCCAAGGGCCGCATCTGAAGAGGCTAAAGCATGAATGTTGTAATGCTTAGCAAACGTGTGAAGACTGGACCAAGTCGCAGCCCTGCACACTTGCTGAGCGGAAGCCTGGTGCCGAATGGCCCAGGAAGCCCCCACTGAACGAGTGGAGTGAGCCTTAATCCCCGCCGGATAGGCTGACCTTTGACACGGTAAGCTTCTTGGATCGCTGACCGAATCCATCTGGCAATTGTGCTCTTAGAAGCAGGCAGACCTTTCCTGGGTCCCTTCGGAAGCACAAACAGGGTATCTGATTTGTGGAAAGGCGCTGTTCTGGAGATGTACCTCCTGAGGGCCCTGACCAGGTCCAAAGTGTGAAGAGCTTTCTTAGTACAATGGACCGGGGCCGCACAGAATGAAGGCAGAACTATGTCTTCATTCAGATGAAAAACCGAGACGACCGTAGGCAAAAAAGTCGGAGACGTCCTGAGCACCACCTTGTCTTGGTGGAAAATCAAAAAAGGAGGTTTGCAAGACAAAACTGCCAGTTCCGAGACCCGTCTGATGGACGTTATTGCCACAAGAAAGGCAACTTTCCATGAAAGAAGAGAGAGAAACTTCAAGCATGGGCTCAAAGGGGTTCTCTTGTAAGGCACTGAGGACCAAATTAAGATCCCAAGGTTCCAAGGGCATCTTGTATGGAGGGACAAGATGGGACACGCCTTGATGAATGTCTTAACCTGTGGCTTGGAAGCTATCCGTCGTTGGAACAGGACGGAAAGAGCCTAAATTTGACCTTTGAGAGAGGCCAGCGCAAAGCCAGAGTCTAAGCCTGCCTGAAGGAACTCCAAAATGGCAACGGTGGAAAACACCAAAGGAGACCGACCGTTATCTTTACACCATGAGAAGAACGTCTTCCAAACACGATGATAAAGGCGCATGGAAACAGGCTTCCTAGCATTGATCATGGTAGAGACCACTCGTTGTGAGAAACCGGTCTGGGCTAGGATCCAGGATTCAATGGCCAGGCCATTAAACTAAGGACTCTCGAGTTCTGGTGGTAAATGGGTCCCTGGACAGGAGGTCTGGACGATTCGGTAACCTCCAAGGGACGTCGGTGACTAGATGTACTAGTTCCGCATACCACGCTCGTCGTGGCCAATCCGGAGCGACGAGGATTACTGAGATGCCCTCCGCCTTGATTTTTCTGATGACCCGAGGGATCAGCGGAAGTGGAGGAAAGATGTAGGGAAGACGGAACTGGCTCCATGGCAGTATTAGCGCATCGGAGCCGATGGCTAAAGGGTCGCGAGACCTGGCTATGAACGCTGGAACCTTGGCGTTTGCTCTGGAGGCCATGAGATCGACGTTCGGAGTGTCCCAACGTTGACAAATCTGAAGAAAGACTTCCGGATGAAGAGACCACTCTCCAGAAGCTATACCCTGGCGACTGAGAAAGTTCGCCGCCCAATTTTCTACTCCTGGAATGTGAACTGCCGAGATGAGCGGGTGGTTCGTCTCGGCCCAATGCAGAATGTGCGTCACTTCGAGCATGGCTCTTCTGCTTCGTGTGCCTCCCTGGCGATTGATGTACGCCACGGCCGTGACGTTGTCTAATTGGATCCGAATGGGACAACCTGCCAAGAGGTGATGGAAACGGTGAAGAGCTAGCCATATCACACGGATCTCGAGGACATTGATTGAGAGGTTGGCTTCCTGAGTGGACCAACGTCCCTGAGCCGTGTGGTGACGAAATATCGCTCCCCATCCGAGGAGACTTGCGTCAGTGGTCACCACCAGCCAGTGTACCGGAAGGAAGGAACTTCCCTGATCCAGTGACGACTTTACCGTCCACCACTTGAGGGAGTGTCTGATCCTGGTTGTCAGACGAAAGCATTGATCCAGGGAGGCTGGATCCTTGCCCCAGGCTGAAATCAGCACCTGCTGGAGGGAACGGAGGTGAAATTGAGCAAACGGCACTGCCTTGATGGATGCCACCATTTTTCCCAAGACCTGCATGGCGAACCGCAGGGAGTGAGACCGGGCAAGAATTAGCAGTTGAACTCTCCGGGACAGGGAGCATATCTTCTCTGGAGGGAGAAATACCAACCCTTGGTAAGTATCCAGGATCATCCCCAAAAAGGAAATTCGCTGGGATGGGAATGGGGAGGACTTTTCTAGGTGCACTAGCCATCCTAGGCGAGACAGAGTGTCGATGGCAATAGTGACACTCTCTGCACAAGTTCGATAGGACGGGCCCTTGACGAGAAGATCGTCCAGGTAGGGTAAGATTACCACACCCCGAGAGTGTAGGATGGACATGACGGCCGCCATGACCTTTGTAAACACTCTGGGGGTGGTGGCGAGACCGAAGGGCAGAGCAGTAAACTGAAAATGTTCTTCTCCGATCACAAAGCGTAGAAAACGCTGGTGACTTGGGAAGATTGGTATGTGAAGGCATTCGTCTTTGATGTCGATGGACGCAAGATATTCCTCTTTCTCCAGGGAGGCGATGACTGAACGGAGGGATTCCATCCTGAAGTGGCGTACTCTGATGAATTTGTTCAACAGCTTTAGATCTAGGATGGGGCGCATGGTTCCGTCCTTTTTTGGGACCACAAACAGGTTTGAGTAGAAACCCTTGAACCTTTCCGTGGGAGGAACTACGACAATGACTGCGCTTTTGCGGAGGGCATATATGGTCTGATAGAAAGGAGCTGCTAGTGCCCCTGTCTTTGAGATACGAGACTGGAAGAAAAGCGTTGGTGGAGGAAAATCGAATTCGATTTTGTATCCGAAGGACACGAGGTCCCTGACCCATTGGTCGTGGACGACCGCAAGCCAGACCTGAGAGAACAAAAGTAGACGTCCGCCTACCCTGTCCGTGTCCTCCGACCACGGCAGGGAGTCATTGAGAGAACTTGCAGGAAGGAGTGGTCTTAAGTCTTGACCGGGGAGATCTGTTTCTCCAGGAGTTAGATGGTTTGAATGAAGGATGCAAACTACTGTCCCTGCGTGGGGGACGGGCCGAACCTGCAGAGGCGGGTGAGGAAGACCAGTTTGTGGATCCGCAAAATTGTCGGGAGTGAACCTGAAATTGGTTCCGAAAGGGTCGAGTAGATCTACGTTGGGGAAGAAATTTACTCTTTCCCCGTGGCATTCGAGATAATCTGATCTAGTTTTTCTCCAAACAAGCACCCATTTTGAAATGGCAAGGAAGTCAGATTTCTTTGAAGCGGAGTCTGCTCGCCATTCTCTAGCCAAAGGGCTCGTCTGATGGTAACTGCATTTGCGACTGCCTGTGCAGAGCAATTAGCAGCGTCTAGGGAGGCATGGACAACGTAATCACCAGCCCGGGCGATCTGGTAGGCGAGACTGATACCTCGGGAGGTAGACTATTGTGTCGACTGATTCCAACTAGGGCCTCTTCCCAGGCTGCTATCACTCTGGCTACCTAAGTGATGGCAAAGGAAGGGAAAAGTGCTGTCCCGGCAGCCTCGAAGACTGACCTCGCCAGGTTGTCAATCTGGCGATCAGTGGGATTTTTGATGGAAGATCCGTCCGACAGAGA
Organism: Oophaga sylvatica; assembly: GCA_033576555.1. NCBI lineage: Eukaryota > Metazoa > Chordata > Amphibia > Anura > Dendrobatidae > Oophaga > Oophaga sylvatica. The sequence continues at coordinate 104,298,567 of JARQOD010000001.1, forward strand.
GAGGAGAGTTTTTGAAGCTAGTCTTGATATGGGTGGGTCCACGGCTGGGGACTCAGTCCACTCTTTGTTTAGAGAAGATGCAAAGGGGTACCACGTCTCGAACGGCTTTTGGCCTGTGAACCGCTTATCTGGGCGACTTCTATGTCTTTGCACAATACCCGTAAATTCGGGATGGTTGGCGAAAACCCTGCGAGGGCGTTTTGTTCTTTTGAAGGCCACGGGGTGGTCCGGAGTGGACCCAGGTTCCTCCTCTACTTTGAGGATCTGATTCACAGCCTCGATGAGAGTCTATGCATTCTTGGAACTCAGGGGAGTCCGGGTCTGCGGCTACATCTGACTCATATTCAGAGTCGTGTTCGCTGTGGGCCCCTGGTGAGGGGGAACGAGACACAGTATTAGATGATGCCGAGGCAGCTGAGTTCCGTGGAGACGCATCACGGTTACGTTTCCTAGAAGAATGTGCGCTCTGTGGCGCCCTCCGGGCCCTGTCTGAGGTAGACTCTCGTGTGGCTGGGGGACCGTCTAGAGAAGGTACAGAGACGCCCTGGCTTGAGGAGGAATCACGAAAGGCTTCTAAGGCCTTAGTAAGAGAGTCCATGGACTGTGCCAAGGAATTAGCCCACTGAAGGGGGCTGGCATCACTGTGGTCGACAGTAGCGGGGGCTCCTCAGGGCATGAGGCTTCGCAGGCCGCACAAAGAGGTTTAGGGTGTCTCCGAGGTAGGGAGACGTTACATGAGGTACATGAGGCATAGATCACTGTGTGTGACTTTTCCGCCTTCTTAGCAGCTCTTGGCTGAGACATATTGCAGAAGCCTGTACGGAGTGTGTCTGACTGCTAACAGACTGTGGTGCAGGGCTTACAGTGTATCTGCAGCGGAGGGGTTAAGCTATATGTGCAGGCAAGGGGATAAGGGCTTGTGCAGCTTACCCAGGTCCTGCGTCCTGTGTCCGTGCCTCCAGAGGAGAAAGTTTTGCCCGACGTCCGTTGCAGAAAATGGCGCTTCCCCTCTTCCTGGGGTTGGAACGAGCCAGGAAGTGAGGCCTGAGACGAAAAATCTGGCACTTCTCGTTTGCGGTGAGAAGCGCCAGAAAAAAAGGGGCGGAGAGAGCCAGGGGCGGGTTTGGGCCTAGCGAGGCCTAAAGCCGGGGACTAAATTCGCGGTTATGGCCGCGGTGACGGATGTAGCAGAGTCGGGAGCGCTGCGTGGCCACACAAAAGGAGGATCTGGTCCGCTCCTTTCCTCCTCAATCCACCATCCCTTTAATAGGGAGGTGGAGAGGGCTCTTTGTCTCCTGTCACCAGCCGTTCTCCACAGTGGTGGTGCAGTGGGGTCCCATAGATGCCGCAGGTAAGCCTCAGTGCTGCCCGGGGACCGTAACGGCTGAGGGGCCTGGCTCCGGAAGGGGGTACGTGGGGGTGACACCCCATGTTCCCGTCCGTTGTCGGTGCGGGGAGATCGGACCCATTAAAGGATACGTCGCCCATGATGAGAGCCCAGGCAGATGTAAAGGTTGCAGGACGGGGTTCGGGGAGGCAACACTCCGCGTTCCCGCTAGTTGACGATTTTGGGAGATCGGGACCTTGAAAAGCCCCGTCGCCCGATTATTCCATGTAAAAAATTTAAATTTTAAAATAAAATAAGAAAGTTGGGGTCTGATCAGACCCTAGTGCCTCCTACAGACACTAAGCAAGAACTGGTTCAGAACAGAGCCAGCAGAGGGTGTATACTGCAGAAGGAGGAGTTAACTTTTTTTGTGTATTTGCTTAGTGTCCTCCTAGTGGCAGCAACATAACACCCATGGTTCTGTGACCCCCAATGAGGCGATGGAGAAATATATATTGTAACAGAGTCACTGGCTTTGTAAAGGAAGGGAGGTACGTGTCACTGCGCTTGCAGCGGTCAGTGATATGAAACCGGAGTGTTTTTGTGCTTCCAGCACACTATGTGCAGAGAGGCCATGTACGGAGTTTAATGGGCCGGTTTTATGTGAGCACCCGCAATGAGGGAGGGTGCTCACCGTACTGTTGTGAATGGGCTTGAAATGAGTTCTGAGCAGAGGCTCCCTCTGGTGGTTACAAGCGGTACTGGACTGTCCAGTGAAGATTGTGAGGATTGGGAATCAGGTGTTACTGACTGGTCTTATATAAGGGAGTCGCCTTCCCATCAGGGTTGCCGGTGATCAATTGTTCTGGTCTCAATCCTTGATTCCTGTTTCCTTTGTAGCCTGCTGTGTCGTGTCTGCATCTCCTGCTAACAGATAAGACATTTTCTTCTTTTTGTTTTTGTGCTTGATTTTTGCATTTTGTCCTGCACTTCTGTGGGGGCCTTCAGGGTCCCCTCCGGGGGCTTTTGCCCTCTCAGTTTAGTTCAGCCACTGATGTTTGTACATTTGCTTTTTCCAGTTTTTTCAGTGGCTGCTGTTTTGATTTTGTTACACCAGAGAACTAATTTAGGTGGTAGAGGTCGTGTGATCTCAGGTGTTTTTGAAATTAGTAGAGTTGGTGCTTTTCAGGGTTTTTGGGATTGCAGTAAGTGCCCTTCCTATCCTTTTCTATTTAGGTAGTTTGTGCCCCAACATTTGCTCATACTATTTTCTGTCTGTGTCAGTATTTCTTCTTGTCTAACCGCCATTACATGTTTGGGGGCTTTCTATGTTCTTTGGGTATCTGCTCCGGGGCAGATAGCTTTCCTCTTTCTATCTTTAGGTGTAGTCAGTTTCTCAGGCTGTGACGAGGCGTCTAGGACCAACGTAGGAACGCTCCACGGCTGCCTCTAGTTGTGGTGGTTAGTCAGGGTACTGCAATCTCATAGATTCCAACTGCTCTGGTGTATTGCCTTTTTTACCTGCACTCCTCAGCTACCGAAACATAACAGTATCACCGGCCAAAAAATTGAAAATTGTATGGTACTCACAGAAGGGAAAAATATTGTGAAAGAAAAAAGGTTGTCAGAGTTGTCAGAGATATTTTTCTGTTTGTTGCATTTTTTTTTTTTTTTCCCTCTGTATCTCTGGGTGCTGGGGAGGATTTTTTCTCTCAATGGAGTTTGCACAGTTGTCTGGCCGTGTGGATCAGCCTGCCACTGAGGTTCGGAGTATTGCTACCTATCTTGCTAGGTTACCTGTTGTGGAACCTAGGATCCCCATGCCAGATTTGTTTTTAGGGGCAGTGTTTGATTACCCCAATCGAGGTGCAACAGCTGAAGCAGCCATGTTAGCTTTGCGCCAAGGTAAGCACTCGGTAGCTGAATATGCCTTGGATTTCAGGAGATGGGCCCTTGATACCACCTGGGACAGTTCCGCCAAAAAATCTATTTTTCGAAAGGGGTTATCTCCACTGATTAAGGATGAACTTGCTCGTGCCGACCCTCCCACTGCGTTAGGTGACTTTATTAACTACTGCATCCGTATTGATACTCGTCTGACTGAACGCAGGCAAGAGAGATGGTTCGAAAGCAATCGTACTAACCTTTTCCTACCTTCCTCTCCAGCTAAGGAACCTTTGAGTAGGATTACACGGGAACCTGAACCTGAACCCATGCAGGTAGACTCTTTACAACGACGGGTTAGTGATGCACGCAAGGAACATCGTTTTAAGGAGAATCTATGTTTCTATTGTGGTAAGTCAGGGCACTTCATTATAAACTGCCCCAGCCGTTCTCGTAAGACTACTGCAGCACTCATTCATTGTGAGTGTTGCGAGAGGGGATCTGTCAGGTCCGAGCCTCAGGCTCCAGAGAGATCTGCAGCAACAGATCTTGATTTCTCGGACTTAAACTCCGTTACGTTGACTGTGTAAACGCTGCCATTTTTCAAGTTTCCTCAGCGGTGTCCCAGCTGAGTTGTAAGAAAAACAATTCTCATTGCTTTCTTTCCATCAAACTCTGGGTTGACTCAGCTTGGGTGTCTAGCTCTGCTATGATCGACTCAGGGGCAAGTGGAAATTTTATGGATGTCTCCTTTGCTCTGAAACAGGGAATACGTTCAGTGAAGAAGGCTACTCCAGTACAGATGGAAACTGTGGATGGCTCCCTGCTGACCTCTGGACCAGTGGATCAGGAAACAGAGCCTTTGAGGGTTCTTATGGGTAAAGATCATCAAGAGAAACTGTCCTTTATGCTTATCTCTTCTCCCCACTTTCCCATTATTCTAGGGCTACCATGGCTGCAGGCTCAGAATCCTACCATTAACTGGGAGACCAAGGAATTACACTTTCCAGAGAAACAGATGAGTCCAAAAGTTTCAGCTTGCTCTGTTCCTAAAGGAATCATGTCAGTCCCTGAACTACCAGCTGTATACCAGGACTATGTGGATTTATGTGACAAGAAGAACGCTGACCAGCTTCCTCCTCACCGTCCATTGATTGTCCAATTGAATTATTGCCTGGAGCAGAGATACCTTTTGGTAAGATCTACCCCCTGGCGGGGCCCGAGCTAAAGGCTTTAAAGGATTACATAGATGAAAATCTAGCCAAGGGCTTCATACGCCCCTCTTCATCTCCTGCAGGTGCACCCATCTTCTTTGTAAAGAAGAAAGATGGATCTCTGAGACCATGCGTAGACTATAGGGAACTCAATAAGGTTACTATTAGAAACCGTTATCCATTGCCTTTAATCCCTGAGTTATTGGAGAGAGTGCGACATGCCAAAATTTTTTCTAAACTAGATCTTCGTGGGGCCTATAACTTAGTCCGTATTAGACCTGGGGATGAATGGAAGACTGCATTCAGGTCACGCTATGGACACTTTGAATATCTAGTTATGCCTTTTGGTCTGAGTACCGCCCCAGCCACTTTCCAACACTTGGTGAATGACATCTTCAGGGATCTCCTAGATACATTCGTGGTAATTTATTTGGATGATATTCTAATTTTTTCTAACTCCACAGAGGAACATCATGGACATGTGAGAATGGTCTTGGAACGTCTAAGACAAAATCATCTTTACATCAAACTTGAAAAGTGTGAATTCCATAGGACCGAAATTCAATTTCTGGGGTATGTACTGTCTACACAAGGAATTAGTATGGATGGAAGCAAAACCCAAGCCATCAAGGATTGGCCAAGTCCTAGAAATGTGAAGGAGGTACAGCGCTTCATCGGGTTTGCCAACTTCTATAGACGTTTCATTAGAAATTTCTCTGAGGTAGTGTCACCTATCACTCAACTTACCCGGAAAGAGTCTAGGTTTTCCTGGACTCCCCAAGCCCAGGAAGCATTTTCCCGTCTAAAAGATAAATTTACCACTGCACCTATCCTAGTACATCCCAACCCCGAGCTTGCCTTCATAATAGAGGTGGATGCTTCAGACTGTGCCGTTGGAGCTATACTCTCTCAGAGAACAGGTGAGAAGAATGTCTTGCATCCCTGTGCCTTCTTTTCCCAGCAGTTGTCTTCGGCTGAGAGGAACTACGATGTGGGCAATAGAGAGTTGTTGGCCATTATTGCCGCCTTCAAAGAATGGAGACACCTTCTTCAGGGAGCTGCACAGCAAATAGTCGTCCTGACAGACCATCGTAACCTTGAGTTTATCAGGTCGGCTAAGTGCCTGACTCCTCGCCAGGCTCGCTGGAATCTTTTCTTAAACCAATTTAATTTTATCATCTCTTATAGACCAGGATCGCGCAATGGAAAGGCTGATGCACTCTCTAGGATTTACTCAGCAGAGACACGTCCAATTACTCCTCCTAAGACTATTCTTCCTGACTCTAGATTCCTAGGAGTAATTCATAATCAAGACCTACTTAAGGACATCAAGGAAGCATACCATGCGGATTCCTTTTTGGCACAACCCCCAAGGGACGTAAGTCTTGTCTTTAAGAATGGTGTGTGGATTCAGGGACAACGCCTGTATATTCCTGAAACAGTCAGATTGAGAGTATTGCAACTCATTCACGATTCCAAGATAGCTGGGCATAGAGGAATTCTAAAGACACAGGAATTTCTTTCTCGTTTCTTTTGGTGGCCCACTTGCAGGAAGGATGTTTTGAATTATGTCACTTCATGTGAGGTCTGTGCAAGATGCAAAACACCTCGCTCCTCACCAACTGGTCTGTTACAGCCTCTTCTCCACCCCGTCCCGCCCATGGGGATCCATTTCTATGGACTTCATTGTGGAGTTACCAACCTCTCAGGGGAAGAACACCATTCTAGTGGTGGTTGACCGTCTAACAAAGGCAGCTCATTTTATCCCTTGTGTCGGCTTACCCACTGCAAAACAGACATCAGATTTGATGATTAAAGATGTGTTTCGCTTACATGGAGTACCGGATGAGGTTATTTCGGATCGAGGGGTGCAATTCACTTCTAGGTTTTGGCAAAATTTCTGTGCAGCATTGGACATTAAAGTAAACCTTTCTTCTGCTTTTCATCCCCAGACTAATGGACAGACCGAACGAACCAATCAAACCCTGGAGCAGTATCTCCGCTGCTTTATCTGCCACCTACAGGATGATTGGGTGGATCTACTTCCATTAGCTGAGTTCTCGTATAACAACTCTCAGAGTGCCTCCACTAAACAGTCTCCTTTTTACTCTAATCTAGGTTATCATCCTAACATTCTACCACAATTTCCCATAGAAACGCCTTTACCAGCAGTGGCTGAAAGAATCACGTCTTTACAGAAGAATATGGATCTTCTAAAGGAAAATCTGGAATCGGCTTAAGAAAGGTACAAGAAAGCAGCAGATAAATTTCGTAAACCTGCACCAGCTTTCAAGGTAGGAGACTTGGTCTGGCTGTCAACCAGAAATCTTAAGTTAAGGATTCCATCGTCTAAGTTGGGACATAAGTACATTGGACCCTATAAAATCAGTAAAATTATAAGTGCCGTTGCTTGTCGTCTTCAACTGCCCAGAACTATGAGAATCCACCCTGTCTTTCATGTATCCCTACTAAAGGCTGCGACACCCAATACGTTTCCTGGACGTTCCTCTCCTTGCCCTGACCCAGTGCTAGTCGATGGTCAGGAAGAATTTGTGGTGGAAAGGATTTTAGATTCCAGGTTGTATAGAAATCAGTTACAGTATCTGATTAAATGGCAGGGCTACCCAGTGGAGGACAACTCATGGGAACCGGTCAATAACGTTAATGCTCCTCGCTTGCTCCGTCAGTTTCATCAGAGGTACCCACACAAGCCTGGTCTGAGGTCATCCGGAGGTTGTCCTTAAGGGGGGAGTAATGTAAGGTTCTATGTATATATTCCTGAAACTCAGTTTGTTTGTCAGCCATTTTACTTTCTGTCTTGCTGCAGCTATCTTGCCCTCAGTCAAAATGGAGTTTCCAGCTTGCATGTTCCCGCCCTGATTCTCTCCTTTGCTTCTTAAGCAGCCACAGCTGAGCAATCAGTGCTTCAGAATCTAGCCTGCAGTGAACCTGTGACTTGACTCCTGTAAGCCTTGGACCTTGTACTCCAGCTATTCCTACTGAGGAACTCTGAAGCACTTGTGGACTCTGAACCCTGCTCTTTGAAAGACCCACGTTTGCATGGACTTACGGTAACAGAGAAGAAGATCCTGAATCTGTATTGGAGAGTGATTGCTGAGCTTGGATTACTCTGGCCTGCTGTGTCTCCTGTTTCTGTGTCTGCAAACTGTGTGACTATTTCTGCCAACTTGTATGAAGTAATACAGGACTTTTCTATATCAAACCTGTGTCTCATGTATGTTCATCGCACCCAAGCACAAGACGCTATATGAACTGTACTACATACATTACATGACGCCTCTCATGCTATTTCAGTCTGCCCTAAGCGGGGAAGATGTTTTGCACGCTCAGTTGTCTTGGGTAGTGTTCAGACTAAGTTTTTATTAACTGTTACCCTGATATGCTCTCTGTCCTCATTTTCTGCTCAGGCTTTCGTTGATTCGGAGCAGCTATTAACCTGATGGATTTTGATTTTGCTAAACGTTGTGGGTTTCCCTTGATACCCCTACGGAAGTCTATTCCCCTACTGGGGATAGATTCTACCCCTTTGGCTGAGAATAAACCTCAGTTTTCTACTCAGGTGATAATGAGGGTTGAACCTGATCATCAGGAGAGCTGCAAATTTTTGGTTCTGTATAATCTGCATGACATTATCGTACTGGGTTTCCCTTGGTTACAGTCTCATAATCCTGTTTTGGATTGGAAATCTGTGTCTGTAACCAGTTGGGGCTGCCAATGTGTTAATACCAACACTCCTGTTTTTTCTGCCTCCCCCCAGGCTCAGGATGTTCCTGACTTTTTGATTGATTTTTCTGATGTGTTTAGCGAAAGTATATCTGCATCCTTGCCTCCCCATAGGAGCTATGACTGCGCTATTGAATTAGTGCCTGGTAGTAAATTCCCTAAAGGTCGCCTTTTTAACTTGTCTGTACCTGAACATGACGCTATGCGGTCTTATATCAAGGAGTCATTGGAGAAGGGTCATATCAGACCATCCTCTTCACCCTTAGGTGCCGGTTTTTTCTTTGTGGCCAAAAAGGATGGTTAATTAAGGCCGTGTATTGATTATCGTCTTTTGAACAATATTACTGTGAAATATCAATATCCGTTACCCTTGATTTCTGACCTGTTTTCCAGGGTGAAAAACGCTACTTGGTTTACCAAGCTTGACCTCAGGGGGGCATATAACCTTATTCGCATTAAGCACGGGGATGAATGGAAGACGGCATTTAATACCCCTGAGGGGCATTTTGAGTACCTTGTGATGCCCTTTGGGCTCACTAATGCTCCTTCTGTCTTCCAGTCCTTCATGAATGACATTTTCAGGGATTTTGTGGATACATTTCTGATTGTTTATTTAGATGATATCTTGATTTTTTTCCAATGACTGGGACTCTCATGTGAAACATGTTCGAACTGTATTCCAGATTTTGAGAGAGAATGCTCTGTATGTGAAGGGATCAAAGTGTCTTTTTGGCGTACAGAGGATCTCATTTCTGGGATTCATTTTGTCCCCATTTGTTATTGAAATGGACCCGGTCAAGGTTCAGGCCATCTGTGATTGGGTCCAACCTACTTCATTAAAGGCTCTTCAAAGATTTTTGGGTTTTGCCAATTTTTATCGTAAATTTATTGGTAATTTCTGGTTATTGTTAAACCATTAACTGATTTGACCAAAAAGGGTTCTGATGTGGTGAATTGGCCTCCTGAGGCAGTCTCTGCATTTCAGGAACTTAAGCAGAGATTCACTTCTGCTCCTGTTCTACGGCAGCCTGATGTTTCTCTGCCATTTCAGGTGGAGGTTGATGCCTCTGAAATTGGGGCAGGTGCCGTTTTGTCCCAAAGAGATCCAGAGACCTCTAAAAGTAACCCTTGTGCCTTTTTCTCTCAAAAATTTTCTCCTACTGAACGTAATTATGATGTGGGTAATCGGGAGTTATTGGCCATGAAGTGGGCTTTTGAAGAGTGGAGACATTGGCTGGAGGGAGCCAAACATCAGGTGGTGGTCCTTACGGACCATAAAAATCTGGTTTATCTGGAATCTGCCAAGCGACTTAATCCTAGACAGGCCAGGTGGGCCTTGTTTTTCACACGTTTTAATTTTGTGGTTTCCTTTCTTCCTGGCACTAAGAATGTTAAGGCGGATGCCCTCTCGAGGAGTTTCCTTGCGGACTCTCCTGAGTTATCTGATCCTTCTGTTATTTTGAAAGAAGGTGTAGTTCTTTCCGCCATCTCGCCCAATTTGAGACTGGCTCTGGAGGGGTGTCAGGGGATAGGCCCGAGCGCTGCCCTGTTGGGAAATTGTTTGTCCCGGACCAGTGGAAAAAAAGTGTGATGTCTGAGATTCATTGTTCCGCGTTGGCCGGTCATCCCGGAATTTTTGGTACCAGAGACTTGGTTAGTCGGTCCTTTTGGTGGCCTACCTTGTCTCGTGATGTCAGGGAATTTGTGCAGTCCTGCGGGACTTGCTCTCGCTCCAAGCCTTGCTCTCGCTCTAGTGGTTTGTTGATGCCATTGCCTGTGCCCAAGAGACCATGGACCCATATCTCTATGGATTTCATTTCCGACCTCCCTGTTTCTCAGAGAATGACCGTCATCTGGGTGATTTGTGATAGGTTTTCCAAGATGATACATCTTGTGCCATTACCTAAGTTGCCTTCCTCCTCTGAATTGGTGCCGTTGTTCCTTCAGCACGTGGTTCGTTTACACGGCATTCCTGAGAACATTGTGTCTGACAGAGGAGTCCAGTTTGTTTCCAGATTTTGGAGGACCTTTTGTTCTAAACTTGGTGTTCAATTGTCTTTTTCCTCGGCGTTTCATCCTCAGACCAATGGTCAAACTGAGAGAACAAACCAGACATTGGAGACTTATCTAAGATGCTTTGTGTCTGCTGATCAGGATGACTGGGTCTCTTTTTTGCCTTTGGCTGAGTTTGCTCTTAATAATAGGGCTAGCTCTGCCACTTTGATGTCTCCATTTTTCTGTAATTCTGGGTTTCACCCTCGATTTTCTTCAGGACAGACGGAGGCTTCTGTCTGTCCAGGTGTTGACTCTGTTGTGGAGCGTATGCAACAGATTTGGGACCAGGTAGTGGAGAGGTTGTCCCTCTCTCAGGAGCGGGCCCAGCGGTTTGCTAACCGGCATAGGACTGATGGTCCTCGGTTTAAAGTGGGGGACTTGGTCTGGTTGTCCTCAAAAAATATTCCTATGAGAGTGGCATCTCCTAAATTTAAGCCTAGGTTCATTGGACCTTATAAGATCATGGAGATTCTTAATCCTGTTTCTTTTCGTTTGCTTCTTCCAGGGACATTTAAGATCCATAACGTGTTCCACAAGTCCTTGTTGAAGAGGTTTGTTGAGCCAGTGGTTCCTACTGCTGTGCCTCCTGACCCTGTTCTGGTTGAGGGCAATCTGGAGTTTGTGGTTGAGAAAATATTGAATTCTCGTTTTTCTAGACAGAAACTCCAGTATTTGGTTAAGTGGAGAGGTTATGGTCAGGAAGACAATTTTTGGGTGTTTGCTTCGGACATCCATGCTAGGAGACTCATCCGTGCGTATCATAGAACTCATCCTGACCGACCTGGTTGCTCAAATGAGGGTTCGGTGACCCCTCCTCAAGGGGGGGGTACTGTTGTGAATGGGCTTGAAATGAGTTCTGAGCAGAGGCTCCCTCTGGTGGTTACAAGCGGTACTGGACTGTCCAGTGAAGATTGTGAGGATTGGGAATCAGGTGTTACTGACTGGTCTTATATAGGAGTCGCCTTCCCATCAGGGTTGCCGGTGATCAATTGTTCTGGTCTCAATCCTTGATTCCTGTTTCCTTTGTAGCCTGCTGTGTCGTGTCTGCATCTCCTGCTAACAGATAAGACATTTTCTTCTTTTTGTTTTTGTGCTTGATTTTTGCATTTTGTCCTGCACTTCTGTGGGGGCCTTCAGGGTCCCCTCCGGGGGCTTTTGCCCTCTCAGTTTAGTTCAGCCACTGATGTTTGTACATTTGCTTTTTCCAGTTTTTTCAGTGGCTGCTGTTTTGATTTTGTTACACCAGAGAACTAATTTAGGTGGTAGAGGTCGTGTGATCTCAGGTGTTTTTGAAATTAGTAGAGTTGGTGCTTTTCAGGGTTTTTTGGGATTGCAGTAAGTGCCCTTCCTATCCTTTTCTATTTAGGTAGTTTGGGCCCCAACGTTTGCTCATACTATTTTCTGTCTGTGTCAGTATTTCTTCTTGTCTAACCGCCATCACATGTTTGGGGGCTTTCTATGTTCTTTGGGGATCTGCTCCGGGGCAGATAGCTTTCCTCTTTCTATCTTTAGGTGTAGTTAGTTTCTCAGGCTGTGACGAGGCGTCTAGGACCAACGTAGGAACGCTCCACGGCTGCCTCTAGTTGTGGTGGTTAGTCAGGGTACTGCAATCTCATAGATTCCAACTGCTCTGGAGTATTGCCTTTTTTACCTGCACTCCTCAGCTACCGAAACATAACACCGTACCCTTTTCCCTGCGGGACTTGCAGGTGTTTGAGGACCTGCAGTGATGTCATAATCACGTGACCAGCACATGTGATTATATTCCTGGACCTGCAGTTCAGTCGGTACTTCCCACAGAAGTGAGGACTAAGAGTGGTTTTCCCTAACAGTGTGCGGGAAGACCCCGCACCAAGGAGGATTGAACTGTATGCTATAAATTGTTTTGTTTTTCTATCGTGCCCGGAGGGCTGAGTTTTGCTTTAAGCACCGTGGTTTATGCTGTATATAATAAACCCACTGGTGTTTTCAAGTGTATGTGCTCCTGAGTATACCTGAAGGCTTCTACCGAGCGTGACAACCCCTTAGACGTTGTGTTTCGAGTGAGGGCAGCGATCCATGAACCCGGATAGACGCTGCGGACAACTACATGTCCTGGGTGAAATCCGCCTTCCAGCACGAGACGTCCGGCAACATGAAGCAGCTGGTGAAACGTCTCGTGCAGGCACATCAGCAACACCAACTTGCTAGTCAGCAGGCACAACTAACGCAACAGGAGACGAATAAGCTGTTGATACAGCAGCTTCAGCAATTTCAGCAGCAGGAGGCGCTTATGCAACAAATGGAGATCCTCGCTGAGGTGGTTCAAGTAAGGCTGGCGGTCTCCGCCTCATCTCTGGAAAGTGATGCATACGCCCGCAAAACGGTAAGGCGAGCTATGCAAAAAAATGACCTCGGGGGATGATGTAGAAGCCTTCTTGACAGTTTTTGAGCAGGTGGCTGAACGGGAGAGACTTCCGCCGAAGCAGTGGGCAGAGGTACTGGTGCCATATCTGACGGGGGAGCCCCAGAAGGCATATTATGACTTAACCCTCCAGGATGACAAGGAGTATGGGAAGTTAAAGACTGAGATACTGGCACGCCTGGGGGTGACAATGTCTGTAAGGGCTCAGCGAGTCCACCACTGGGCAAACTGTAGCGATAAACCACCTCGTTCACAGATGTTTGACTTGCTACACCTTGTCCAAAAGTGGCTGCAACCAGAGTCACCCACTCTGGCCTAGATAGTCAAGCTTGTGGTGATGGACAGATTCATCTACTCCCTACCCCAGCCAATACAAACCTGGGTTGCCCAGGGCAACCCCGGAATGCAGACTATTTGGTTGGACTGATTGAGAGGTACCAGGTGGTGGAGAAAGCTCTGGAGAGACCAGACTTTACTACGTCCCTGTACTGGGATACCCAAAAGGGGGCTGGCTCACCAAAGAGTGGCTAGGCCCACAACTGGGGGACGTCCCAATCCTGCTGAGGGGACCTCTAAGACTGGGATGAAGGGTGTGGTCTGTTGGCGGTGTCACAATCCTGGGCACGTAGCCATCCGATGTAATATGCCCCCTGAACCTATGGAATGCACTCTCGGCAGAGGTTGCTCGTATTATGCTTACCCGGTCTGCAGTGTGACTGTAAACCCGCTGACGGTCCCCAGTCGTGTGCCATCTCCGTTAACGGGGTGAGGGTCCTCTGGCTGTTTGGACTCTGGAAGTCTGGTGGCACTAATCAGCGCTGCACTGCCCCACCAGTTAATCCCCAATAAGGTGGTGGGTGTCCGCTGCATACACGGAGACGCCAAGGACTACCCTGTAGCCAGAGTAACCCAGGGGACACAGACAGACTGTGGTGCTAAGACCCATGAGGTCAGGGTAGTGAGAGACTTGATCCATCCAGTCATACTGGGTAGTGATTTTTCTCTATTCTGGGACTTTTGTCAGAAGGGGGCTGTAGAGTGTCCCGCCTAAAAGCCAGGCCCCTCTGAAGGTAACTCAGTCAGGAGCAGAGGTGAAGGAGTTTCCCCTGTGTGTCCTCGCTGGAGAGGAGGTCAAGACTGTACCAGAGGAGCCCAGCTTCCCTAATTTAGAGGTGCTCGGAGAGAACTTTGGGACTGCTCAGCTTCAAGACCTCACGTTGAAATACAGTGGGTACGGAAAGTATTCAGACCTCTTTAAATTTTTTACTCTTTGTTTCACTGCAGCCATTTGGTAAATTCAGAAATGTTCATTTTTTTCAGTAATGTACACTGCATCCCATCTTTACTGAAAAAAAAAAACACAGAAATGTAGAAATTTTTCAAATTTATTAAAATGTCACTGTATGTAATGGGGTTGCTCAAAAGCCGGGGAGCTGACACCAAGTTCCCTTATTTTGCAGTGACTAGCGAGGGTTGGAACAACTGTTAGTTCCGACCTCGTACCAGCGATGCGTTCAAGATATGGCCCATGCACATATACTGGGTGGTCATCCAGGGGTAGAAAAAAAACTCCGGAGAGATTATCACAGAGGTTTTATTGGCCAGATTGTTACCGTGAGATTCTAAATTATTGTAGGTGTTGCGCTACCTGCCAGATAACTGCCCCTGTTTCTCACTTCAGAAGCCCCTTAATTCCATTGCCAGTGATAGAAATTCCCTTTGAGAGAATTGCTATGGACTTGATCAGTCCTCTTGTTAAGTCTGCAAGCGGCCATCAATACATCTTGGTTGTTATGGATTATGTGACCCGATACCCCAAAGCAGTGCCACTGAGGAACTCTTCAGCTAAGAGCATTGCCCGGGAGCTGGTACACATCTTCGCCAGGACCGGGTTGCCAAGGAAATTTTGACGGACCAGAGAACGCCATTTATGAGCAAAGTGATGCAGGAGCTGTGCAGAGTCCGCCAGATTGCCCAGCTGTGAACCTCTGTGTACCATTCGCAGGCCGATGGCCTGGTGGAACGCTTCAACAAGACCTTCAAGGCTATGCTCAAGAGGGTCGTTGAGAAGGACGTTCGAGACTGGGACTATCTGCTCCCGTTCTTGTTTTTTTTCCATTAGAGAAGTTCTGCAGGCATCAACTGGGTTCTCACCGTTTGAGCCACTGTACGGCCGACATCCACGAGGGCTACTGGACATCGCCAAGGAAACCTGGGAAGCCTAGGTCATGCCACACCGAAGCGTGATAGAACATGTTACCCAGCTGCAGAAGAGGATGGCTCCCGTAATGCCTATCGTGAAGAAACAACCGATCAGCGAGGCTGAGGCAGTTCCAGCCTGGGGACTGTGTGCTAGTACTCATACCAACGGTGGAGAGTAAGTTCCTAGCCAAGTAGCAAGGCCCATATAAGATCGTGGAGAAACTTGTGGACGTGAATTATAAGGTACACCAGCCTGGTTGCAGGAAGCCGTACCAGGTGTACCATGTGAACCTGCTTAAACCTTGGCGGGACCGTGAACCGCTGGAAGCTCCCTGCCTGGGAGCCCGTCCCGAAGGTCGAGGAGGTCGTGATTGCAGAGACGTTAACGCTGGCCCAGAAGCAGCAATGTCGAGAACTGCTGCAGCAGAACCGTGATCTGTTCTCGGAACTGCCAGGACGCACACAGGTCACTGAACACAACGTACTAACGGAGCCGCAAGTAAGGGTGAACCTAAAGCCCTACCGAATCCCCAAAGCACGCCGGGAGATAATGTCACAAGAGGTGAAGAGGATGCTGGACCTCGGGGTAATAGAGGAGTCAAAAAGTGGCTGGTCAAGTCCCATCGTCCTCGTACTGAAGCCCAGTGGAGAGAGGCTGTTTTGTAACGATTACCGCAAGCTCAATGAGGTGTCCGGTGTTGACGTGTACCCGATGCCCCGCGTGGGTGAACTCATTGAACGACTGGGGCCCGCGAGGTATCTCACAACCCTCGACCTGAAGAAGGGATACTGGCAGATCCCTATGTCGCAGAGCCTCAAGGAGAAGACTGCTTTCTCAACGCCGAATGGCTGCTTCCAGTACACCAGGATGCCATTCGGTCTGCAGTGGGCCCCCACTACCTTCCAGAGGGCAATGGATTGGATCTTGGCACCACACAGGAAGAATGCCGCAGCCTACTTGGATGACATCGTCATCTTCAGCCCTGACTGGAGTTCGCATCTCCCAAAAGTACAGGCGGCCCTCCAGCTGTGTTGTCTCGGCCATGTATACCTCCAGCTGTGTTGTCTCCTGCCATGTAGTCTCCAGCTGTGTTGTCTCAGCAAATGTAGACCTCCAGCTGTGTTGTCTCCTGCCATGTAGCCTTCAGCTGTGTTTTCTCCTGCCATGTAGTCCTCCTGCTGTGTTGTCTTGGCCATGTAGACCTCCAGCTGTGTTGTCTCCTGCTATGTAGTCCTCCAGCTGTGTTGTCTCCGGCCATGTAGACCTCCAACTGTGTTGTCTTGGCCATGTAGTCCTCCAGCTGTGTTGTTTCCTTCCATGTAGTCCTCCTGCTGTGTTGTCTCCTGCCATGTAGTCTTCCAGCTGTGTTTTCTCCTGCCATGTAGTCAACCAGCTATGTTGTCTCAGCAAATGTAGACCTCCAGCTGTGTTGTCTCCTGCCATGTAGCCTTCAGCTGTGTTTTCTCCTGCCATGTAGTCCTCCTGCTGTGTTGTCTTGGCCATGTAGACCTCCAGCTGTGTTGTCTCCTTCCATGTAGTCCTCCGGCTGTGTTGTCTCCTGCTATGTAGTCCTCCAGCTGTGTTGTCTCCGGCCATGTAGACCTCCAACTGTGTTGTCTTGGCCATGTAGTCCTCCAGCTGTGTTGTTTCCTTCCATGTAGTCCTCCTGCTGTGTTGTCTCCTGCCACGTAGTCCTCCTGCTGTGTTGTCTCCTGCCATGTAGTCCTCCAGCTGTTGTCTTCTGCCATGTAGTCCTCACAATATGCTTTCTCGTGCCATGTAGTTCTCCTGCTGCTCCTCTCCCATCACTGATTAGCAGCTTTCTGCCTATGCACAGTGTACACATAGAGCTGCCAATTAGAGATGTGGGAAGGGTTATGCAGAGCTCAGCATTTGTAGCACTGCTAGATCTGCAGCATGTGAAACAGTGATTTTATGAAAATGTCATCACTGGAATCGGGGTCTCAGCCCCTACATTATGGTGCTCTTAAATTATGTAGATTCCCTTTAATAAATAATGAAGGGAGTCCCTGTACATAGGGTATTTCAATTCATTTACTCTACCATGTAGAGAAGTAATAGCCGATCACCAGCAGCTCTTTACATATGATACCGGAGGGTGCTCATCTCCATGTACAACGTTATATAATATAGAGATTATTCAGCATTTTCTCTCGGTACGTGGCACTGGGTGACCTTTTTTACTTTGCACTTGGTACGTGATAGGTGGGACAGAGAACTGAGTGCCACCCCCATCGCACACTGAGCCAACAAGCAAATCTAACCTTCAGATAGGGAAGCGGCTGTTGATAGTTGGCATTAACATAAGTACTGGAATGAGTGAGTGAAGGTGAACCTGCCATGTGTAACTGCTATAGATATCATTTATCCCAGGGGGAAATAGTGATGTCACTTCTTGTAGAAAGAATATTATTCGCCATGTGTCTCCTTCTTCCCACCATACAGAAACGTGATATGTAGTCGTGCCATCAACTGCTTAATGGGGTCTTCTCCCCCTTCATAGCACCCTAGACCATATAGGTGCTGTGTATATAACATGTCACCAGACACGGCTCCCCGGCCTCCCTTGCTGGAGCTGTTCCACTAATGATGGCAGCAGCCCGTGGCAAATTTTAGGCCACGCCCCGACCACACCCATTTCACAACTAGGCACACCCATGTCCACGCCCCAACCACACCATTTAGCACTGCTGATCTGTCACGCTGTCTAATGATATGAATACAATGTCAGTAAACTATTAATACAGGAACAACACTCTATACAACAACTAGTATAGCAACATCAGCATGTAAGTATAGAATAGATTTACCTGACACGATATCTGCTGAACTCAGGGTTAATCTTGAGGACTTGATGAGCTGAAACAGGAAAGAGGTGGACCGGGATCTAACCTGACCCTAAACTGGGGTCCTAACTAATCCCTCACCTTGGAGGTACTGATAATGGTTCAGAGGTCCAAGTCTCCAACCTAACCCTGTCTCCTATCAGACCCTGAACCCTGTAATCAGTCCTAAGAAGGATCCTGACTACCACCAAAGGGATATGGGCTGATCTCAGCTAAATACACAGATTAGACATATAAGACAGACAGGATAACACTCGCTTGCATACACACTCAAACACCAAAGGAACATAAATGGTCTGGGAAATAAACTCTAACCAAGTTGAGCTTAGAACAACTAAGGAGCTCACAACTAAAGTCTATACAGATTCATTCCTATCTGTGGTCTGCATGAAGGTTTCACTGGCAACTCCCCAAGCAGACAACCAGGAATTTAAAGGAAACCAATCAACAAATAATCAATTGCAGCCGGGAGAAACTGCACCCAGTCCCAGCACAGACAGAATTAACTCCCTAGCTGCCAAACACAAAGAAACAGCAGCTCAGCTGTGAGAAGTCAAAATGTGCAACCGCGACGATCTTCGTGGCAATGCACACATGACAGTACCCCCCCTTCTACGAGGGGCCTCCGGACCCTCAGGGCCAGGCCTGCCCGGGTGAGTTCTGTGGAAGGTCCGAACCAAACGATCTGCGTTAACATCAGACGCAGGGACCCACGTCCTCTCCTCTGGACCATACCCCTTCCAATGCACCAAGTACTGAAGGGACCGGCGATTCAGACGTGAGTCAATGATCTTTGATACTTGAAATTCCAAGTTACCATTGACCAACACAGGAGGAGGAGGTAGAGGTGACGGTATGACTGGTGCCACATACCTTTTAAGTAATGACTTGTGGAACACATTATGAATTTTAAACGTAGGAGGGAGGTCCAGACGAAATGCCACAGGATTAATTATGGAACTGATCCTGTACGGCCCGATGAATCTGGGACCCAGTTTCCAGGAGGGCACTTTAAGTTTTATATTCCTGGTAGACAACCATACCAGATCGTTCACATTCAGATCTGGACCAGAAACTCTCTTCCTATCAGCCATACGTTTGTAACGGTTCCCCATCGCACTCAGATTATTCAATACACCTCTCCACACAGAAGCAAGTGACGACGAGAAACGCTCCTCCTCAGGAACCCCAGAAGGGCCCCCCCCATTGAAAGTACAAAACTGGGGATGGAAACCATATGCCCCAAAAAACAGGGACTTACCAGTGGACTCGCTCCGCCTGTTGTTAAGAGCGAACTCTGCCAGAGGCAAGAAAGAAGACCAGTCCTCTTGGTTCTCTGAGACAAAACACCGGAGATATGTCTCTAAGCTCTGATTCAGACGCTCTGTCTGACCATTGGTCTGCGGATGAAAAGCCGAGGAAAATGACAATTGCATCCCCCGACGTAAACAAAATGCCCTCCAAAATTTGGACACAAACTGAGACCCCCTATCTGACACCACATCAGAAGGCAACCCATGAAGTCTAACGATCTCCCTAATGAACACCTGCGCCAGAGTTTTAGCATTAGGGAGTGCAGGAAGAGCAACGAAATGTGCCATCTTACTGAACCTGTCAACAACCACCAGTATGACAGTATTCCCTGACGACGGAGGAAGGTCCGTAATGAAGTCCATAGATAAATGAGTCCATGGACGCTCCGGAAGTTTCAAGGGTAAAAGGGTCCCAGACGGACGGGTATGAGGGGTTTTAGAGCGAGCACACACCCCACATGATGCGACAAAAGTAATAACATCTTTATTAGCATTAGGCCACCAAAACCGGCGAGAAAGGAGATCTAAAGTAGCCTTACTCCCTGGATGTCCTGCTAGAGCAGAATTATGATGTGCCTCAATAACCTTTTGTCTCAACAGATTTGGGACAAACAGTCTCCCTGGAGGTCCTGCAGGGGCGTCCCCCTGAGCCTCTAACACCTCCTCCTCAAGCTCAGAAAATACAGCCGACACTACCACCCCCTCCTGAAGGATAGGACTCAGGTCATCCGTTTTCCCGGCCCCTGGGAAACTGCGAGACAAGGCATCAGCCTTTACATTCTTAGACCCCGGGCGATAAGTGACGACAAAATTAAACCTGGTAAAAAACAACGACCATCGAGCTTGTCTGGAATTCAGACGCTTAGCGGATTCCAAATACAACAGGTTCTTGTGATCAGTAATAACGGTAACCGGGTGGACTGCCCCCTCCAAAAAGTGACGCCATTCTTCAAAAGCTAACTTAATGGCCAAAAGTTCCCTATTGCCGATATCATAATTCCTTTCGGCGGACGACAATTTCTTAGAAAAGAAAGCGCACGGATGCCATTTACCAGGGGACGGACCCTGGGACAATATAGCACCCACCCCTACGTCAGACGCATCCACCTCCACAATGAACGGCTGAGATGCATCTGGTTGGATGAGAACGGGTGCCGAAGCAAAACATTTCTTCAAAGAGGAAAAGGCTTGGCAAGCTTTGTCCGACCATTTAGAAAAATCCGTCCCTTTTCTTGTCATGTCAGTGAGAGGTTTGACGACAGATGAGAAATTACAAATAAATTTCCGGTAGTAGTTAGCAAACCCAAAAAACGCTGCAGAGCCTTAAGATCCCTGGCTGATCCCATTCAAGCACTGCTCTCACCTTTTCAGGGTCCATACGGAAACCGGAGGCTGACACCAAAAAACCCAAAAACTGAAGTTCCTGTACGGCAAATACACACTTCTCCAGTTTGGCGTATAGTTTATTGTCTCGCAAGATCTGCAACACCTGTCTCACATGCTCCTGATGAGACACAAGATCTGGCGAGTAAATTAAAATGTCGTCCAAATATACAACCACAAACAGCCCCACAAGGTGACGAAAAATGTCATTAACAAAATGTTGGAATACTGCTGGTGCAGTAGTCAGACCAAAAGGCATGACTAGGTTCTCATAATGTCCCTCCGGCGTGTTAAACGCCGTTTTCCACTCATCCCCCTCTTTTATCCTAATCAGATTATACGCCCCCCTGAGATCCAATTTAGAAAACCATTTGGCGCCAACAATTTGATTGAAGAGATCAGGAATAAGAGGGAGTGGATACGGATCTCGAACAGTAATCCGATTAAGTTCGCGGAAATCCAAGCAAGGGCGTAGGCCTCCATCTTTCTTCTTCACAAAGAAGAACCCCGCGGCTACTGGGGAAGATGAAGGTCTAATATGCCCTTTGGCCAGACTTTCAGAAATATAATCTTTCATAGCCTGCCTCTCAGGACCAGAAAGATTATACAACCTAGCTTTAGGCAACTTAGCATCAGGAAGGAGATTAATAGAGCAGTCATACACGCGATGAGGAGGCAACTCCTGACACCCCTCCTCAGAGAAAACATCCCCAAAATCCTCCAAAAAAGGAGGCAATGTACTAGGCACGACCGCACTGATGACTGTGTTCATGCAGTTGCTTTTGCAAAACTCACCCCATTGGCTTATTTCTCTGGACTGCCAATTAATCACAGGGTTATGTTTAACCAACCAAGGAAGTCCCAACACAATGGGAGTAGGTAGACCCTCCAACACATAACAAGATAATTGTTCCCTATGTATTGCCCCTACCCGAAGGTCAATGTTATGAACCTCATGAACAAAGCTACCTTGGCCGAGAGGCCTGGCGTCAATGGAGAATATAGGGATCGGTTTGACCAATACACTCAGATGCATACCTTGAGCCTGAGCAAACTGAGCGTCAACCAGATTAGCCCCGGAACCACTATCAAGAAGAACAGACAATCTCTCCACTCTCGTACCAACTACCACCTCCACTGGTACAAGGAACTGAGAAGAACTGGCGGATGAAATACATACTCCCAGGTTGTCGTCCACCACACAACCTGGGATTAACAGTTTTCCGGCGACTTTTGGCTCAACAAGGCACGGGATGGACATTCTCCAACAAAATGTCCCTCTTTCCCGCAGAAAAAACATCTTCTAGTCCTGCGGCGTACCGCCAATCCCCTCCTACGAAATGATGTCCCTCCCAACTGCATAGGCTCATCCGAACAGACAAGGGGAACCTCAACATAAGGGACTTTAGTGGTAGGTGGAGAAACAACAGGGAGTGGGGTTACCTCACCCCTCTCCCGAAGCCGTCTATCAGTACGGATAGCTAAGGCCATAGCAGCCTCCAGAGAAGGAGGAGACTCATACTGAGCCAAAACGTCTTTTAATTTATCAGAAAGCCCATGGCAAAACTGGCTCCTAAGAGCTGGGTCATTCCACTGAGTATCTGTGGCCCATCTACGAAACTCAGAAGCAAATTCCTCTGCCGGACGATCTCCCTGCTGTATCTTACGTAATTTTGTCTCAGCAAGAGAGACCCGATCTGGGTCATCATATACCAATCCCAGGGCAGTAAAAAATTGATCTACAGACAGTAGAGCCGGGGATCCCGGAGGAAGGGAAAATGCCCAGGACTGAGGGTCCCCTTGCAGAAGTGAGACAACAATTCCCACTCTCTGCTCCTCACTCCCTGATGATCGAGGCCGAAGCCGAAAATACAATTTACATGCCTCCTGGAAGGTGAAAAATTTGTCTCGCCCACCAGTGAACCTGTCCGGGAGAGCTACTTTAGGTTCAACTCTGGTTTGCTCCAGGGGAGACAAAACTTTGGACTTAATGTCCGTCAGCTCCATGGATAATCCCTGCAACTGCAGAGCCAGCTGGGCTACTGGATCCATGGTAACTGGAGATAATTTTTATGGCCAGTGAAAATGTCACGCTGTCTAATGATATGAATACAATGTCAGTAAACTATTAATACAGGAACAACACTCTATACAACAACTAGTATAGCAACATCAGCATGTAAGTATAGAATAGATTTACCTGACACGATATCTGCTGAACTCAGGGTTAATCTTGAGGACTTGATGAGCTGAAACAGGAAAGAGGTGGACCGGGATCTAACCTGACCCTAAACTGGGGTCCTAACTAATCCCTCACCTTGGAGGTACTGATAATGGTTCAGAGGTCCAAGTCTCCAACCTAACCCTGTCTCCTATCAGACCCTGAACCCTGTAATCAGTCCTAAGAAGGATCCTGACTACCACCAAAGGGATATGGGCTGATCTCAACTAAATACACAGATTAGACATATAAGACAGACAGGAAATAACACTCGCTTGCATACACACTCAAACACCAAAGGAACATAAATGGTCTGGGAAATAAACTCTAACCAAGTTGAGCTTAGAACAACTAAGGAGCTCACAACTAAAGTCTATACAGATTCATTCCTATCTGTGGTCTGCATGAAGGTTTCACTGGCAACTCCCCAAGCAGACAACCAGGAATTTAAAGGAAACCAATCAACAAATAATCAATTGCAGCTGGGAGAAACTGCACCCAGTCCCAGCACCGAGCACAGACAGAATTAACTCCCTAGCTGCCAAACACAAAGAAACAGCAGCTCAGCTGTGAGAAGTCAAAATGTGCAACCGCGACGATCTTCGTGGCAATGCACACATGACATGATCACACTGACTGGTACCATACCTCCCAACCGTCCCGAATTGAGCGGGACAGTCCCGATTTAGACCCTCCCACCCTCTGTCCCGCTCGGGACGCTATGTTTCCCACAGTGAGTGAAGCCGCCACGCCCCCCCATGCACCCCATCCTCGCCCTCCCATACAGATCCACCTCAGCGGCTCACATCCAGCAATAACGTCGCTGTGCTGTCTTCTGTGTGCACAGGACCTGTGATGAGGTCACAGGAGCGGAGGAGTTAGGCGTCACATGGTCAGGCTCCTCCGTATGTGTGCAGGACTCTGCTGTGCTGGTTGTCATGGTGCTGGATGAGGGTAAGTTTGTGTGGGGTCAGGAGGGGTTTACAATGTGGATGTAGCAGTGCTGTAGTGTGTACGAGTTGCATGTAGCAGAGTCGTGTGTGTACGAGGTGGACGTAGCAGTGCTGTAGCGTGTACGGAGTGGAGCCTTGTGTGTACGAGTTGGATGTAGCAGAACCGTGTGTCTGTAGGTGTACGGAGCAAAGCCGTGTGTATGTACGAGGTGTACGGAGCAAAGCCGTGTGTCTGTACGAGGTGTACGGAGCAAAGCCGTGTGTCTGTACGAGGTGTACGGAGTGTCTGTACGAGTTACGGACGAGCGTGTCCGAGGTGTACGGAGCTGAGCCGCGCGTGTACGAGGTTTATGGAGAGGAGCCGTGTGTACGAGGTGGATGTAGCAGTGGTGTGTGTGTACGAAACGGAGCCCTGTGTGTACGGAGCTGAGCCGCTCAGCCCCGTACACACAGGGCTCCGTGCTTGAGCCATGTGTGTGCGGAGCAGAGCCATGTGTGTACGGGGTGGAACCTTGTGTGTATGTAGTGGAGCCACGTGTGTACGAGGTGTACGGAGCAGAACCGCGTGTGTACGAGGTGTATGGTGCAAGGCCGAATGTGTACAAGGTTTACAGAGTGGAGTCGTGTGTGTACAAGGTGTACTGAGCGTGGTTGCGTGTGTACAAGGTGTACTGAGCGGATCATGGTATGTCCTGCACCGGGAGGCTCAGGTGGGCACTACAATGGGAGCCGGGCTGCAGTATCTTTATAGAATCTTTATTTCTCTCTCTGTTTCTTTCTCTCTGTTCTTTCTTTCTTTCTCCCTGATCTTTCTTTCCCCTCTTTCTTTCTTTCTCTCTGTTCTTTTTCTTTCTCTCTGTTCTTTCTTTCCCCTCTTTCTTTCTTTATCTCTGTTCTTTCTTTCCCGTCTTTCTTTCTTTCTCTCTCTGTTCTTTCTTTCCCCTCTTTCTTTCTCCCTCCCTCTCTGTTCTTTCTTTCTCCCTCCCTCTCTGTTCTTTCTTTCCCCTTTCTTTCCCCCTCCCTCTGTTCTTTCTTTTCCCTCTTTCTTTTTTCTCTGTTCTTTTTTTCTCTCTCTCTCTGTTTTCTTTCTTCTTTCTTTGTTTCTTTCTCTCTCCGTTTGTTCTTTCTTGCTTTCCCCTCTTTCTCTCTGTTTTCTTTCTCTCTCTCCTTTCTTTCTGTTTTCTTTTTTCTCTCTCTGTTCTTTCTTTTACTCAGTACCAGCCATTGTGCCCTCAGTAGATACAGGACAAGCTCTGCACCAGCAATCCCCCATAGACAACAGGCCATGCTCTGCACCAGCAATCCCCCATAGATACAGGCCATGCTCTGCACCAGCAATCCCCCATAGATACAGGCCATGCTCTGCACCAGCAATCCCCAGCCCCTATAGATACAGGCCATGATCTGCACTAGCAATCCCCCATAGATACAGGCCATGCTCTGCACCAGCATTCCCCCATAGATACAGGCCATGCTCTGCACCAGCAATCCCCATAGATACAGGCCATGCTCTGCACCAGCAATCCCCCATAGATACAGGCCATGCTCTGCACCAGCAATCCCCATAGATACAGGCCATGCTCTGCAACAGCAATCCCCCATAGATACAGGCCATGCTCTGCACCAGCAATCCCCAGCCCCTATAGATACAGGCCATGATCTGCACCAGCATTCCCCCATAGATACAGGCCATGCTCTGCACCAGCATTCCCCCATAGATACAGGCCATGCTCTGCACCAGCAATCCCCCATAGATACAGGCCATGCTCTGCACCAGCATTCCCCATAGATACAGGCCATGCTCTGCACTAGCAATCCCCCATAGATACAGGCCATGCTCTGCACCAGCATTCCCCATAGATACAGGCCATGCTCTGCACCAGCAATCCCCCATAGATACAGGCCATGCTCTGCACCAGCAATCCCCCATAGATACAGGCCATGCTCTGCACCAGCAATCCCCCAGCCCCTATAGATACAGGCCATGATCTGCACTAGCAATCCCCCATAGATACAGGCCATGCTCTGCACCAGCATTCCCCCATAGATACAGGCCATGCTCTGCACCAGCATTCCCCCATAGATACAGGCCATGCTCTGCACCAGCAATCCCCCATAGATACAGGCCATGCTCTGCACCAGCAATCCCCCAGCCCCTATAGATACAGGCCATGATCTGCACTAGCAATCCCCATAGATACAGGCCATGCTCTGCACCAGCATTCCCCATAGATACAGGCCATGCTCTGCACCAGCATTCCCCCATAGATACAGGCCATGCTCTGCACCAGCAATCCCCCATAGATACAGGCTATGCTCTGCACCAGCAATCCCCCAGCCCCTATAGATACAGGCCATGATCTGCACTAGCAATCCCCCATAGATACAGGCCATGATCTGCACTAGCAATCCCCCATAGATACAGGCCATGCTCTGCACCAGCATTCCCCCATAGATACAGGCCATGCTCTGCACAAGCAATCCCCCATAGATACAGGCCATGCTCTGCACCAGCATTCCCCCATAGATACAGGCCATGCTCTGCACCAGCAATCCCCCATAGATACAGGCTATGCTCTGCACCAGCAATCCCCAGCCCCTATAGATACAGGCCATGATCTGCACTAGCAATCCCCCATAGATACAGGCCATGCTCTGCACCAGCAATCCCCCATAGATACAGGCTATGCTCTGCACCAGCAATCCCCCATCCCCCATAAGAACTGAGGTCGCAAATTCCAATATTGTGATAATCCATCATTATTACTAGTCCATTATACACAATCACAGATACTAGAGATGGACGGGAACATCACATTCACTAGGAGGGAGCTGCTCTCCAGAAGACAAGCAGTGCTCGATGTCATTGAGGAGAAGCTCCATGATGATAATGACCTCATAATCCCAGATGGTGCAGCAGGCAGGGCCGCAGAGCTCAGGATGCTCCGTGTCCTCCTGCAGCATCACCATGGAGGCCGGAGCCGGCTGCTGAGGAGGCTCCTGCCGGCCCTGCACTCCCTGCCGGCTGCTGAGGAGGCTCCTGCCGGCCCTGCACTCCCGGCTGCTGAGGAGGCTCCTGCCGGCCCTGCACTCCCTGCCGGCTGCTGAGGAGGCTCCTGCCGGCCCTGCACTCCCTGCCGGCTGCTGAGGAGGCTCCTGCCGGCCCTGCACTCCCTGCCGGCTGCTGAGGAGGCTCCTGCCGGCCCTGCACTCCCTGCCGGCTGCTGAGGAGGCTCCTGCCGGCCCTGCACTCCCGGCTGCTGAGGAGGCTCCTGCCGGCCCTACACTCCCGGCTGCTGAGGAGGCTCCTACCGGCCCTGCACTCCCGGCTGCTGAGGAGGCTCCTGCCGGCCCTGCACTCCCTGCCGGCTGCTGAGGAGGCTCCTGCCGGCCCTGCACTCCCTGCCGGCTGCTGAGGAGGCTCCTGCCGGCCCTGCACTCCCTGCCGGCTGCTGAGGAGGCTCCTGCCGGCCCTGCCCTCCCGGCTGCGCACTCACCTTAGGCAGCCTGATGTGCTCCATGTCGTGCTGCGGTCAGTACCGGAGGATGCTGGCGGCCATTGGCTGCTGCTGGGGCGGACGCTCGATGTATGGGGATGTGGAGTCAGGCTCCTCCTCACCAGGTGCCGCTCAGTAACCCTTACAGCTCTGGCTGACTCCGAATTATGTGGCCGCAAATCAGTTTTCCTGTACAGACAGATGGATAGGCGAACGCCAAAGATCGCAGGTAACGCGTCTACAAAGCTCATGTGAACAGTGAAAAGATCAGCGCTGCGGTAATAATACAGGGTCACCTAGAAATGTAGAGTAATGCAAAGAGGAGAGAAATATCCATGTAACTAGCGACAATGACTGCAGACTGCTGTCACTAAAGAACACTGAGCAGTGTCTGCTGCGCATTACCTATCCATCTATCTACAAGCATCATCCATCCATCTATCTACAAGCATCATCCATCCATCTATCTACAAGTATCATCCATCCATCTATCTACAAGCATCATCCATCCATCTATCTACAAGTATCATCCATCCATCTATCTACAAGCATCATCCATCCATCTATCTACAAGCATCATCCATCCATCTATCTACAAGCATCATCCATCCATCTATCTACAAGTATCATCCATCCATCTATCTACAAGTATCATCCATCCATCTATCTACAAGCATCATCCATCCATCTATCTACAAGCATCATCCATCCATCTATCTACAAGCATCATCCATCCATCCATCTATCTACAAGTATCATCCATCCATCTATCTACAAGCATCATCCATCCATCTATCTACAAGCATCATCCATCCATCTATCTACAAGCATCATCCATCCATCTATCTACAAGTATCATCCATCCATCTATCTACAAGTATCATCCATCCATCTATCTACAAGCATCATCCATCCATCTATCTACAAGCATCATCCATCCATCTATCTACAAGCATCATCCATCCATCTATCTACAAGTATCATCCATCCATCTATCTACAAGCATCATCCATCCATCTATCTACAAGTATCATCCATCCATCTATCTACAAGCATCATCCATCCATCAATCTACAAGTATCATCCATCCATCTATCTACAAGCATCATCCATCCATCTATCTACAAGCATCATCCATCCATCTATCTACAAGCATCATCCATCCATCTATCTACAAGTATCATCCATCCATCTATCTACAAGCATCATCCATCCATCTATCTACAAGCATCATCCATCCATCTATCTACAAGTATCATCCATCATCCATCCATCTATCTACAAGCATCATCCATCCATCTATCTACAAGCATCATCCATCCATCTATCTACAAGTATCATCCATCATCCATCCATCTATCTACAAGCATCATCCATCATCCATCCATCTATCTACAGCATCATCCATCATCCATCCATCTATCTACAAGCATCATCCATTCATCCATCCATCTATCTACAAGTATCATCCATCCAATCTATCTACAAGCATCATCCATCCATCTATCTACAAGCATCATCCATCCATCTATCTACAACATATCATCCATCTATACAAGCATTCCATCTATCTACAAGTATCATCCATCCATCTACTACAAGTATCATCCATCATCCATCCATCTATCTACAAGTATCATCCATCATCCATCCATCTATCTACAAGCATCATCCATCATCCATCCATCTATCTACAAGCATCATCCATCATCCATCCATCTATCTACAAGTATCATCCATCATCCATCCATCTATCTACAAGTATCATCCATCATCCATCCATCTATCTACAAGTATCATCCATCATCCATCCATCTATCTACAAGTCATCATCCATCATCCATCTATCTACAAGTATCATCCATCCATCTATCTACAAAGTATCATCATCCATCATCCAGTCCCATCTATCTACAAGCATCATCCCTCCATCCATCTATCTACAAGTATCATCCATCCATCTATCTACAAGTATCATCCATCATCCATCCATCTATCTACAAGTATCATCCATCATCCATCCATCTATCTACAAGTATCATCATCATCCATCTATTCTACAAGTATCATCCATCATCCATCCATCTATCTACAAGTATCATCCATCATCCATCCATCTATCTACAAGCATCATCCATCTATCCAGTCATCCATCATCTATCTACAAGCATATCATCCATTATTCAGTATCATCCATCCATCTATCTACAAGTACATCATCCATCTATCTACAAGCATCATCCATCCATCTATCTACAAGTATCATCCATCCATCTATCTACAAGTATCATCCATCCATCTATCTACAAGTATCATCATCCATCCATCTATCTACAAGTCATCATCCATCATCCATCTATCTACAAGTATCATCCATCCATCTATCTACAAGTATCATCCATCATCCATCCATCTATCTACAAGTATCATCCATCATCCATCCATCTATCTACAAGTATCATCCATCATCCATCCATCCATCCATCTACAAGCATCATCCATCCATATCTATCTACAAGTATCATCCATCATCCATCCATCTATCTACAAGTATCATTCATATCCATCCATCTATCTACAATTATCATCCATCATCCATCCATCTATCTACAAGTATCATCCATCATCCATCCATCTATCTACAAGCATCATCCATCATCCATCCATCTATCTACAAGTACAGTATCATCCATCTATCTACAAGTATCATCCATCATCCATCCATCTATCTACAAGCATCATCCATCATCCATCTATCTACAAGTATCATCCATCATCCATCCATCTATCTACAAGTATCATCCATCATCATCCATCTATCTACAAGTATCATCCATCATCCATCCATCTATCTACAAAGTATCACCATCATCCTTCTTTATCTACAAGTACAGTTCTCCATCAGCATTCATCTATTTCATTATCTATCACTAGCTGGTATTTTTCTAGTAAATTTTTAAACAGAATTTAAATGTTTTTTAACCCCCTTAGGACAGAGCCATTTTGCGTTTAAATGCCCGGGGCCCAATTTTTAAATTTGACCATGCACTTTATGAGGTTATAACTCTGGAACGCTTTAACGAATCCCGCTGATTCGAGACTTTTTTTTTCGTGACATATTGTACTTCATGTTATGTAAAATTTTTTTGATATGCTTGTGTTTATTTATAAAAAAAAACGGAAATATGGCAAAATTTTGAAAATTTAACAATTTTTAAAAATTTTTAAAATTTTTTCCCTTAAAATCAGAGAAAAATTGCCCACCAAATTTTTTAATAAAAAACATTGCCCACTGCCTACTTTACATCAGCCAAAATTTTTGGGGCCCAAAAATTTTTTTTTTTTTACAAGTTAAAAGGGTTAAAATTGCCAGCGATTTTATTTTTAAAACACCTTTTTTTTTTTGGGACCAAAACCACATTTGAAGTCACTTTGAGGGGTCTATATGATGAGAATACCCAAAAGTGACACCTTCTAAAAACTGCCCCCCCTAAGGTCTCAAAACCAATTCAAAAGTTTATTAACCCATTACGTCTTCACAGGAATAAGCAATGGGGAAAGGAAAAAATTAACATTTAATTTTTTTTGAAAAAAACTTTATTGGAACCATTTTTTTTATTTTCACAAGTGTTAAAGAAAAAATGAACCCAAATTTTTGGGGGCAATTTCTGAATAAGCCGTACCCCTATGTGGGGGGGAAACCAAATTTTTTGGGCGCACGGCAGAGGTCGAAGGAAGGAGCGACATTTGACTTTTTTAACGCAGAATTGGGTGGGGCCCCTGTGCGTTTGTAAGGCCCTGATGTTCAAACAGTGGAAAAACCCCTCACAATGACCCCCATTTTTGGGAAAATAACCCCCTAAGGAATTATCTGATGTGTGGTGAGCACTTTGAACCTTCAAATGCTTCAAGAAATTAATAACATAGAAAAGTGAAAAAAAAATCATATTTTTTCCACAAAAACAATCTTTTCCCCCCAATTTTTTTTTTTCAAGGGGAAAAGACCCCCAAAAGTTTTGTGCAAAATTTTCCTGAGCGCTGATCCCATATGTGGGGGGAAAAAAACCCGTTTGGGTGCATGGCAGAGCTTGGGAAGGGGGAAAGGGCTCCGTTTGACTTTTTCGCGGAAAAAATTGGCTGGACTCATGTCGTGTTTGTAGAGGCCCTGATTTTCTAACTGGAAACCCCCCCCAAGTGACCCCTTTTGGAAAGACCCCCTAAGGAACTTATCTAATCTGTGGTGAGCACTTTTTAACCCCCAAGTGCTTTACAGAGTTTATAACATGAGCCGTGAAAAAAAAAATCAATTTTTTTTTCCACAAAAACGATCTGTTCACCCCAATTTTTATTTTCCAAGGGTAACAAGACCCCCAAAAAATTTTTTTTGCAATTTGTCCCGGCAGGATACCCCATTTGGGGGGAAAAACCCCTGTTTGGGGGATGGCAGGCTTTGGAAGGGAGGGGCGCCGTTTTACTTTTCAACTCAGAATTGGGTGGACGCCGCGCGTTTGTGAGGGCCCCAAGTGTCTAAAAAAGGGAAACCCCCCCCAAGTGACCCTTTTTGGGGGAAAAAAACCCCTAAGGAACTTTTGATGTGTGGTGAGCACTTTGAAACCCCCAAAGTGCTTTACAGAGTTTATAACTCCCGGGGTGAAAATAAAAAGTCATATTTTTTCCACAAACCCGATCGTTTATCCCCTTTTTTTTTTTTTTTTCCAAGGGTAAAAGAGAAATTATACCACAAAAATTGTTGTCCAAATTTTTTGATACCTGATAACCCCCAAAAGTGGGGTGGACCCCTGTTTGGGCGCCGGAGGGCTTGGAAAGGGAAGGGCGCCGTTTGACTTTTTTAAACCAAAATTGGCGGGAATTGAAATTGGACGCCATGTCGCGTTTGGAGACCCCGAAAGCCTAAACAGTCGAAACCCCACAAAAACACCTTTGGAAATAGACCCCCTTTAAGAACTTATCTAGATGTTGGGAGCACTTTGAACCCCCAAGTGCTTCACAGAAAAAATAAAAGTAAGCCGTGAAAATAAAAAATCATTTTTTTCCTCAAAAATGATTCTTTAGCCCGCTATTTTTTTTTTTCCCCCAAAGGGGAAAAGGGGAAATTGGACCCAAAAAGTTTTTGTGCAATTTTTTGTGTACGCTGATACCCCCTATGGGGGTGAAACCACTGTTTTGGGGGCATGGGAGTGCTTGGGGGAAGGGGCGCCATTTTGTAATGCAGACTTTGATGGAAAGTTCTGCAGGCGTATGTTGTGTTTGCAAGCCCCGATGACCTAAAAAAGTGAAAAACCCCTGCAAATGACACCATTTTTGGGAAAATAGACCCCCAAGGGCTTATCTAGATGGGGGTAAGCACTTTGAACCCCCAAGTTTCACAGAAATTTATAACGCGAGCCGGAAAAAAAAAACATTTTTTTTTCCCCAAAAAGATTTTTTAGCCACTTTTTTTATTTTCCCAAGGGAAAATTGGAGAAATTTTAAACCCCAAAATTGGTGTGCAATTTGTTGAGTATGCGTACCCCATATGTTGGGGGGAAACCACTGTTTTTGGGGGCCGGCAGGGGCCGAAGGGGGGAGGCCCTTTGACTTTTTTGAAACCCCCGCGGTTTGGAGACCCCCTGATGGTCTTACGTGGAAACCCCCCCCCAAATGGACCCATTTTGGAAACTAAACCCCTTTTGGGCTTATCTAGATGTGTGGGGCACTTTTTAACCCCCCCAAAATGCTTCACGAAATTTAAAAACCGACCGTGAAAATGAAAAATAATTTTTTTTTCAAAAATGATTTTTTTAGCAAAATTTTTTTTTTTCCCAAGGGTAACCCCGGAGAAATTAAACCCCAAATTTGGTGTGCAATTGTCCTGAGTATGGATACCCCTTTTTGTTGGGGGTAAACCCCCGTTTGGGGGCACGGGGGCTCGAAAGGGGGGGAGCGCATTTTATTTTTAAGCCCCGTCGTGTTTGGAGACCCCCTGATTGTCTAAACAGTGGAAAACCCCCCCCCAAGTGACCCCATTTTTGGAAACTAGACCCCTTATGGAGCTTTCTAGATGTGTGGTGAGCATTTTAACCCCCCAAATGCTTACAGAAATTTATAAACCGTCCTAAAATGAAAAATCATTTTTTTTCTCAAAAATTTTTTTTTTAGCCCCTATTTTTTATTTTCCCCCGGGTAACCGGAGGAGAACTTATAACCCCAAAATTTGGTGTGCAATTTGTCCCCAGTACGCGATACCCCCCATGTTGGGGTATACCACTGTTGGGGGGCCGGCAGGGTTGGGAAAGGGGGGGAGCGCCATTTGACTTTTGAACCCCGGGTTTGGAAACCCCGATGTGCCTAATGTGGAAATCCCCCCTTCTGCTCAACCCTAACCCAACCACCCTAACCCTATCCCAAACCCCAATCGAATAAATCCCAACCCTAATTCCAACCCCAATTGTAACCCCAACTCTAAATTTTAACCCTAACCCTAATTGTAACCTAACCCAATTCTAACCCAATTATAACCCCAACCCTAAGGGGTGGGTTATTTTGGTTTTACCCGCCCGTTCAACATACTTTAGGGCGGTAA